>CM064498.1:39961516-40656527 GCA_032716605.1 Paralithodes platypus | reverse complement strand
GGGTCATCCAGGGCAATAAATCTAAGAAATTAAGGGCCTTGGATACTTTGGGGAATGTACTAGATGTCAATCAAGGCTATACCTAGTTATTATCACCAGGACTATTTTGTTTATACTGCTAAGCCTGCTTTACCCTCTGCCTCAGCTTCAAAATTGTTTTCTGACTGGTCTAAGCATGATGGGTTTAATGACATAAAGACACTGTCAGCTCTCACTCCAGAACTCGATTTGCAAACCGTCACAGACGCAGCCGCTAATCCAGTCTTGAAGGTGGGGCAGTTGGGTCCAGGACCTTGGGTGGAATGGGAGACAGAGGCTCAAACCTTTGCGACCACATTTACTTCCAAAACTTCCCACCAGATCCCTCAAGATACTCATTCTTGGTTCTCCATGCCAGTGTGTTCTGCCGGCGGAGTACCTTCAGCTTTGTTTGCTTTCTTAGCTGCCCCTAAAATTAATCTTTGTGAGCTAAAAGACCCTTTCACTACCCCTACCCCGACTCACCTAGATCGAGAATTTAGGCTACGGGGGAAAGCTTTTTGCCTGTTCTCTCAATACATAGTGTCACAACAGGTAGCAAAGTCTTTGCTCCGGTCCACTCAGGCAATCGCAGACGCGGATGCCAGACGATCGGTTGAATTGTCCCGGCGACTGCTTCTTCAGTCGTCAATCCAATCATTGGGTGACATACGCACCGCCTTGCTTGAGGCGGTACGAGCGAGACAAGATCTCAGAATGTCCTTGGTCCAAAAACTGCCTGATCGCATTGCGAATCAGGTGGTCATGTCACCAGTGCTCACTCCCTCTTTAATGTCCCCTGAAGTGTGGCGAACGGTTTTTAATATGGCTCAGGCCTTTAAACACAGTCCCACCCCTTCTAAGAAACCTGCCTTTAACTTCCCCAAACCCAGGCCAGTCGCTAAAGCTCAGCCGGGGGGATCTAAGCCCTTTCTTCCACCTAAGTCCTCCTCCCCTCAAGGTCAGTACAGGCATAGACAGGGTAGGTTCTCAGGTCAGAGAGGACGCGGCTATAATAAGCCGGATCAGGGCCCGTCTTCTGCCAACGCCAGCCAGCCGGCGAAGCGTCCACCACCACCAACTCCACCACCGTCAAAAAACTAAAGTCTCTCTCACTCCCGGTGCCAGTCTTACGGCCGGTGGATCCGAGGGTAGTACAGCCGGCGAACCCTTGTCTGCTAACTGGGTCGTTCCGAACGTGTCACCAAGCATGGCCGTTAAACACTTGGGCACGGATGGTGGCACGCAAAGGCATCACTTGGCAGTGGCTCCGGCGACCTCGCTTACGTCAGCCGACAACGGCGAATTTAGTTTCTTTAGAGGTGGAGTCACTAGTCCAGGAAATGATTGCCAAGAATGTCATCATCCCGGTCCCCCCAAATTACCCAGTCTTCACGTCCAAGCTCTTTTTGGTTCCCAAAAGGGACAGTGTTCAGATGAGACCGGTCGTAGACCTGTCTTATCTGAACCTTCACATTCACAACGAGTCATTCCGAATGTTAACAGTACACCAAATCAGGCTAACACTTCCGCCGGGAGGTTGGATGTGTTCCCTAGACCTGACAGACGCTTATTGGCACGTATCGGTAAACAAAAGATTTCAAAGGTTTCTGGCCTTACGGATCAGGCATCAAAATTTTGTTTTTCAGAGGATGCCATTCGGTTTGAACCTGGCACCTCGATTATTCACGAAATTAGTCCGGCAAGCCCTGATGCCATTGTTAAAGCAAGGAATCAGAGTGTTGTGGTACCTAGACGACTGGCTGGTGGTGGCAGAGACAGAGCAATTATGCATCAAACATGTCAACATACTTTTAAATCATGTCAAAGCTCTAGGGTTCAAGGTAAATCTGGTAAAGTCAAACCTTGTTCCCTCATGAGTAGTTCAGTGGATAGGGCTGGTTTGGGACACAGCTGCTCTCACTCTGAGTCAGAGTGTGGACAATCGAAACAGGTTTCGCAGGAAACTGTTCATGTTTCTTCACAGTCTGACTACGACACGGAGGATCTGGGAGTCTCTGGTCGGCTCTCTCAACTGGATTCAACTAACTGTAATGTTGGGCCGGTTGAAAGTAAAACGTTTAATATTGGAAGGCAACAAATATTTCCCACTCTTACCGGCGGGAAAATTATGGCCCATCCCAAAATTAATCCACACCTTACTAGCGGTCTGGGCGAAGAGGGAAATGTTGCACTCAGTAATGTCATGGACCTCTCCTCCGCCAACGGTATGGGTGAACACGGATGCGTCAGGCACGATAGGTTGGGGATTTCAGTCAAACCAGGGGCACCAGGGTCAGGGGCTTTGGTCCCACTTAGAAATCTCCCACATCAATGTCAAAGAATTACTAGTCCCTTGTATTTCCTTCAGGCTCACGGCTCTACTTTACGGGGCAAGTCGGTGGCCTTCAGAATGGACAATCTGAATGCAGTTCACTGTATTCAGAAACAGGGGTCAACGAGATCAAGGAAGTTGCTAAACGTGTCGGAAGAGATTTTTACTCTAGCCAACAGGCTAGACATTTATCTTCACGCATCTTATCTCCCAGGCGTAGCAAACGTCTGGGCAGACGCTCTGTCGCCCAGGCAGAGCACGACAGTAGAATGGGAGCTCAAGCAACCCATTTTCAACCTAATGATTACAGAGCTCTACCATCCACAAGTGGATCTGTTTGCGTCCGAGGAGACTCACAAGCTCCCTCTATACCTCACCCGCCGGACGGAAACGCCGGCAGGGGGGCCAGACGCCCTAGTGACAGACTGGAACAGATGGAGCTCCATCTATCTGTTTCCGCCGCCAGACGCGTCACTAATGTGCCACGTAGTGAACAAACTACGAGATTATCGAGGCTTAGTCTCGCTAATCGCGCCCCTGTGGCCGGCGCAGTTATGGTACCAGCAATTGAAGACGTGGTGCTCGCACCCGGTGTCACTCCCGGCCGAGTATTTCCACTTAGACACGATTGGCAACCTAGCGACCTCGCTGACTTTTGCATTATGGACATTCAAGAGGCCAAGTGGCTAGCACCATATGGTAGAGATGTGACCAATAAATTAATCAATCAATATACTCAGTCTACGAAACGACAGTATCAATCACATTGGCAAGCCTTTACTTCTTGGATCATTAGAACAGAACAGACTGTGCCCTCAGTGGCATTAGTTTTTAATTATTTGAATTATCTGTTTGAGCAGAAACGTTTATCTGTGGTAACGTTAAAAAATAACTTAACTACGATTAGAGTGCCCTTTTTCGACCTTACAGGTCTCTCCATACCGGTGGCGGAGGAAACAGGTTTTATGAGAGCATGTTTTAAACTCCGCCCACCTCCCCGTCAGCTCGTGCCTACTTGGTCTCTGGACAAGGCATTGTCTTTACTTCACTCGTCTGTACCAAAATACTGCAGATTTTGCATTACTCTTAAAAAAGGCTGTATTCCTTTTGGCTTTGGCCACCGGGAACAGAGTGTCTGAGCTGGCGGCGATGAGCAACACACCTAATTGCCTTAGTTTTGGTAGACTTAATGAATGTATTCACATTGCACCTTCCCCGGGTTTTGTAGCCAAGAATGAGCACAGTGCACACATGTTTTCTGAGTTCACTGTGCCGGCGTTAAAAAGGGGAAAGGTGCACCATAATCTATGTCCAGTGCAAGCTCTAACCAAATATTTGAGAGTAGCTTCTCTAAACCCCCAAGGTGCTTTATGGGTAGCGAGTACGGGTAAACGCTTACTGAAACGGAGATTAGCTTCTCTTCTGGTCGAAGTCATTAACCCGGCAAGCGCGATAGGCCTCACGGAAGGCTTCCTATAGGGAACGCGATAGGCCTCACGGAAGCAAGACCATAAAAAAAGCCTTCCAAAAAAAAAAGGGCCTATCAAAACAAAGGATTTTGTCTCTAGGTGAGATAATTCCCCTCTAGTACTCATCCATGTGATTCTCACCCCTCCCCCTCCCCTCCTTCCCCACTTTATTCCCCCCTCCCCCCCTCCTCAATTATCACATATGTTTCCACTTATTATCATTATCGGTTATTTTTCTCTCCCGCGATAATGTAGCACAAGTGGGTTGCATAAAAGATCGTTATGCAACACCCAGACACCGGCACACACCGCCCCGCTCGTCTCAGTTGACTCCCAGACAGCGAGAGGGGAGGGCTGCCTGTGGCTCTCTCTCGCCTGAGATTATGACCGGGTGGCCAATATCTTCGTTTTTCACCACCCAAATGCTTTTCCCACTTATTTTAGCACTCTTGAAGGTTCATATATACATCATATATGTAAAATAAAAGCATACCGAAAACAAATAATGCTTTATATTGTAAATATAACGAATTCTGTCAGAATCCAGGGCTAGAAATGCACAAATAACTACCCTAGCCCCTAGGTCTATATCGCGCTTGTCAGGTTAAAGAGAGTAATCCCGGCGTTGTGGGTAGGGCCCACGAGTTACGCAAATGGGCAGCCTCTTTACGTTTCTTGAAGAACTTTTCAGTAGAACATATTTCGTCCACACAGTTGTGGGCGTCTAATCATACGTTTTTGAATAGATACTTGTCAGTTGCTCTAGACAAACCTTCCTTACCATGTATAGCTTTAAGGCAGAGGGTCTAGGTGGCTCTTCAGTCACTTTTGGTTTACTTTCAAGAAAAAAGGGGGGTGGGGTGCAGTCAGTGTAACATAGGACACCCTAGACCCCGCCGGAATGTAAAAGCTGTGATACAAATTATGGATAATGTGATATAAACATTTCTCTGTTCAATTCAGGGCGAGAAATTGTGCTAGTACAATGTTAGTACAAACAACAGGGTTGTTATAGTAGTTTTAGCTGTGAAAGCAATTTAGTATTAAACAGTGGAGATCGTTTGCAAAACATTTCCACGAATATTATGGGGTTTATTATGTGCACATGTAAACTTATAACTTGTTATTTTTGTCACCACTCGTTGAGTGGGGTGCCTTTGTAACTACAGATCTGTTCACAGAATCTCCAGAGTTACCCTTTTTTATCAAGCAGGCTTCTTTGAAGCACGCACCTGCTTGAACCACTTTTTTGTTTATGTATGGGCTGCGCCATATTTAAATAAATTTTCAAAGTAAGAATACTATGTGGTGGTTTGATTATCTGCTTTTCTAGAGTTATGATATGATTACGAATGTCCCCCTCCAGTCTTAGAAATCAGGCATGTTCGTCAATGATGGAGGGGCCACTAATAAATTATAGGTTTGACTCCTGTAAGGAGATAAAGAAAACCTAATATTTAGTAGTGGCCCCGTAATCATTGACGACTGGGGCCCTCCCGACCATCCCCTTCCCATTCGTTGATGTATTAAGGATTTTGGTTTACTTGATATGTCAGTGAAGGAAGAATGACGCCTGAATCAGCGTCTGGTCAAAGATCCACACAAGTACATCCACGATATGATGGAAAGCTTATTGGATAGTTATTCTTATTTTCTTTTTGTTTTTTATTTTTTACGAAGTTTTTTTCGTAGTGAGAACCCAATTCATAATGAATGAAGCCATGAGTGAGGTCGCGTGCGCTCATGATGAAGGCTCCTCAGATTTTAAATGCTCTGCGCGGTAGATTCAAACTACGGCGGTTTAGTGTTTGAAGAGGATGCCTTATGTAATAGGCATGTTCGTCAATGATTACGGGGCCACTACTAAATATTAGGTTTTCTTTATCTCCTTACAGGAGTCAAACCTATAGTATAGACAGGTGGGATGCTTGCCCGCGGCGACCAAAAAGACCCTCTGCCAAGCGCTTGTTCAATGTCATTTTGACTATTCTGTGTCATCCTGGTACTCTGCATCATCTAAATCAGCACAGCACAAACTTCAGGTCACTCAAAATAAAATGGTTAGGTTCATGCTGAACCTAGGACCCAGATCACACGTTGGTCAGGAACAACTTCAGTCACTAGGTATGCTCAATGTCTCTGACAGGGCCAAACAAATCAGGCTCACTAATGCCTTCAAAATTTTCTATGACAGAGCTCCAGAGTATCTAAAGAATGATTTTGTTAAAGCAAATGAGAGGAGTGGACATAATACAAGAAACAGGATGTTTAATTTTAAGGTCCCGAGAATCCAAGGACAGGGTAAGGAAACATTCTTCTTCACTGCCATCAAAGACTGGAACAACCTACCCCAGTCAGTCCGTGAAAAGAGAACACTGTATTCCTTCAGACGTAGCCTGAAGGAACACCTGAACCGGACAGCTGCGAGAAGGGAGCACCAAGCTTATGTCTACTACTAAATACGACATAAGAGATAGACAAACCAAACTGAAATGAATACTGATTATGGATTACTGATATTTTCTATAGGATGTAAGGTATCTTAAAATTACCCCCTAGAAATACTTTCTCTAAAGTATCTATTTCTTTATCCTCCCCATTGCCCCAGCTAACCTAATCCCACAAGGACCCTGTTATGCCCTGTTTTTCTACAGGTTTAACTTGGGTAATGTGAGTTCTAAATTGACTGGGTATATAAGGCTGCATGCACAATACAAGATATGAGGAATAGAGAACACAAAGAAACACATGGTAGCAAGTTACATGATCACGTTTATTGATATACCACTGCAGAATACTTGTGTAAGACAATATAATAGAATTGAACAACACTAGCATAAGTGGATCTGGATGGAGCCTAGTCTCCCACTTCCAACGTTCAGGTATTAATCTTCTGATCACTGGCTTTGATTTCACAGGTTTATATACCGAAGACCATCAATGTTACTTATAGATTCATATTCACTGTTAGATTTATTACTGGTAGCTCTGGTGCACAAGTAGTAGTTCACAGACTAGATTAGACACGCATTTTTAGAGCACGGAAATTCTAGTAACCTCAGGGGGTACTGATCTAAGTTTTATATCCTTGTCTCAGAAATACATAGAACGCAAATCAGTGGGCGAACGTTAGATATCACTAGAGTTTTAATATCTGAATAAGGTAATTACGAGAGTCAAGGTCGCCTGTTAATTAAAGAGCACTGATCGCTTAGTACGTCCCAAATGGAATGGTTAAGTATGAATTACACTGGGCAAGGTCTTAGCCACTTCGTAGAAATATTAATTAGTGAATCTAAAACAGCACAGTAATATGTAGTACTGCTAAAGGGAATCTTGGGTAGTATCTGATGGGTCTGGTCCTGGTTATCTTGCGTCCATGATGTTGGGGGCTAACGACTGGTTCCGCGGCCGTCCAGGGGGGCCATATGTGTGAAGTTCTTCAATACGTGGGCAGGTCCTTCTATCCAAATCTGCCACGGAGTCTGCCGGTTCTGGGATCTCACTCCGGAACAACACAAGGGCAGAGCTAGAAATTAACTGCAGGGTAGTGACCCTGGTTGGTGTCTAGCTTTCAACTGATTTGACTGGGGGCGGGAGTTAGATTTATAGGCTCGGTTCTGGACCCTGTAGACAGTAGGGATCTCGAGTCTTATGGACTTAATTGAGCTCTCAATAGATATGGGGACTAGGTAAGATGGTAATTACTGTTGTGGCACAGGGCGATAGGAAGCCTTTATATTTTCATATAACTGAGCCTTAGTAAGAGGTACTATTTTGGCTATACTGGACGTATTTAGGGGAGAGAGACTGGATCTACTTTGCGAGGAGGATGGGGACAGCTGTGATAGGAGCGTCTCTCTAGATTGTTCAATCTTCATTCTATGGTATAGCTGAGGTGCTAATTTAGTGATCAGAGCATGCAAGAAAGGTAAATGGTTTATTGTGAGTTAATAGAGGTTAGTAAAGGTGTTAGTCATTCATGGTTAGTTCATTGATACGAAGAATTCCTGTGCTACCTGGCAATGACTCGAAAGTCAAAACAGGGGCCAGGTATACCTCCGCGGGGGTGGGGGTCTCCCTCCTCGGGTGGGCAAAAAGGGGGAGCGGGGCGCCCTCTCTGATATAGTCGTCCGGCGGCTGTGGCTAGGGGCTTGCCATATCACCAGTGTTTGTAATAACCCTCTGTGTATGAGACAGATGTGAGTGTCTTTAATACCAAAACCGAAGGTGCCTTAGCTAGCTGGTTTTACTCGGCTGGTTGTTAATTGTAGGGTTTGCTGGATATGGTGGAGACTGGGTTGCTAACTCTGCCACATTTATCTGGAAGTATGGCAATAGAAGTTAGTTACTGGCGGGGCGGCTAGCCTCGCACCGACGACCATTGGGTGCAGGGTTGTGAATGTGTTGTAAGAGAATAGATGGCATGCAAGGGGCTAGTAAAGTTCTAATGTTGTTCTGGCCTACTAAGTGAAGGTAGGCTGGATAGGAGTATATATATAAAAGGTTGGAGAGCGTTAGTAACGGACAATTCAAGGATCTTCAAGAGGTATGAGAGAGAGGCTAGGTCGGACAAGAGTCGAGAAGCGCGGGTGTCTTAATGAGAGGGGGGGGGGGGGGGGGGGGGAGTTCAAGGGCTACAGGGAAATTTTGCCCCTAAGGTCCCTGGGCGTGGGGGTGGCATTAGGCTACAATTGATATGGAAGTTTGAAAAGGCAGTAGAATACGTTAGCCAAATGCTACCGGGAAATGCAACTATGGGGTGGTATATGAGTCTGGAAAAGATAGAGTTATGTGATCAGTCAGAGGGTTATGGATACTATTAGTTGGCCCTGGGAACTGCGTTTTCTATTAAATATAAAATACCACCCACAGCGGCAGTTCGTAGGGGTACTTAGTTATTGTTTCGGGGTACTTATGACAGATACTGGTAACCAGGTTATCTTATACAATCTCTGGTTGGGGTAAGAGGTGTAAGACACGAAATAAATTGGCGTAGTGTGGGCTGTGGATACGAAGGAGGCAAGGGGAAGACGTATGACAATTGTGGAAAGTAAATGGAAAAAGGTGAACACAATGGCGGAGAAAAATACTTAACCTAAGGATTGCATACATAGATTTATGGGGCGATGGGTCTTCAGAAGCTTAGTCTGGCAAGACAAGATGTTAGGGAATGTTAATATTAATACTTAGTTACTAGAGGAGCAATGCAAGGGGCGACTGGGCACGGGTTACATATATCTATACTCGTCATGGAAAATGATATACGAGGTCTAGGGACAGCGTGGGTGTTTTAACTTCTAAGATATATAACATCTACTTCTCGGATGCAAGAACATACATAGATATAATTATGGCTGTCTGATGTGTTGGCATTGGCTCAACGTCGGGACAGGCATGGGTGTTTTTAATATGAATGTATATTCCTGTTCATCATCTTTGTAGTTAATAAGTGTAGGACACGAGGGGTTAGTGTACGTGAGGTGTGGAAAATGGTCGGTTTTAGAAAAGGTAAATGGGTGTGTCCTGGAGCTGTTTAGCCCTGCGGGCTTGGGCCTGCCTGGAATGGCGGGCTCGGTCAGCTGGTCCTTTCGTTCTGTGGACCTTTCTTCCGGGTGTTTCTGTGTGGTGTTCGCTCGTGGCTTCTGTTACATGATCACGTTTATTGATATACCACTGCAGAATACTTGTGTAAGACAATATAATAGAATTGAACAACACTAGCATAAGTGGATCTGGATGGAGCCTAGTCTCCCACTTCCAACGTTCAGGTATTAATCTTCTGATCACTGGCTTTGATTTCACAGGTTTATATACCGAAGACCATCAATGTTACTTATAGATTCATATTCACTGTTAGATTTATTACTGGTAGCTCTGGTGCACAAGTAGTAGTTCACAGACTAGATTAGACACGCATTTTTAGAGCACGGGAATTCTAGTAACCTCAGGGGGTACTGATCTAAGTTTTATATCCTTGTCTCAGAAATACATAGAACGCAAATCAGTGGGCGAACGTTAGATATCACTAGAGTTTTAATATCTGAATAAGGTAATTACGAGAGTCAAGGTCGCCTGTTAATTAAAGAGCACTGATCGCTTAGTACGTCCCAAATGGAATGGTTAAGTATGAATTACACTGGGCAAGGTCTTAGCCACTTCGTAGAAATATTAATTAGTGAATCTAAAACAGCACAGTAATATGTAGTACTGCTAAAGGGAATCTTGGGTAGTATCTGATGGGTCTGGTCCTGGTTATCTTGCGTCCATGATGTTGGGGGCTAACGACTGGTTCCGCGGCCGTCCAGGGGGGCCATATGTGTGAAGTTCTTCAATACGTGGGCAGGTCCTTCTATCCAAATCTGCCACGGAGTCTGCCGGTTCTGGGATCTCACTCCGGAACAACACAAGGGCAGAGCTAGAAATTAACTGCAGGGTAGTGACCCCTGGTTGGTGTCTAGCTTTCAACTGATTTGACTGGGGGCGGGAGTTAGATTTATAGGCTCGGTTCTGGACCCTGTAGACAGTAGGGATCTCGAGTCTTATGGACTTAATTGAGCTCTCAATAGATATGGGGACTAGGTAAGATGGTAATTACTGTTGTGGCACAGGGCGATAGGAAGCCTTTATATTTTCATATAACTGAGCCTTAGTAAGAGGTACTATTTTGGCTATACTGGACGTATTTAGGGGAGAGAGACTGGATCTACTTTGCGAGGAGGATGGGGACAGCTGTGATAGGAGCGTCTCTCTAGATTGTTCAATCTTCATTCTATGGTATAGCTGAGGTGCTAATTTAGTGATCAGAGCATGCAAGAAAGGTAAATGGTTTATTGTGAGTTAATAGAGGTTAGTAAAGGTGTTAGTCATTCATGGTTAGTTCATTGATACGAAGAATTCCTGTGCTACCTGGCAATGACTCGAAAGTCAAAACAGGGGCCAGGTATACCTCCGCGGGGGTGGGGGTCTCCCTCCTCGGGTGGGCAAAAAGGGGGAGCGGGGCGCCCTCTCTCTGATATAGTCGTCCGGCGGCTGTGGCTAGGGGCTTGCCATATCACCAGTGTTTGTAATAACCCTCTGTGTATGAGACAGATGTGAGTGTCTTTAATACCAAAACCGAAGGTGCCTTAGCTAGCTGGTTTTACTCGGCTGGTTGTTAATTGTAGGGTTTGCTGGATATGGTGGAGACTGGGTTGCTAACTCTGCCACATTTATCTGGAAGTATGGCAATAGAAGTTAGTTACTGGCGGGGCGGCTAGCCTCGCACCGACGACCATTGGGTGCAGGGTTGTGAATGTGTTGTAAGAGAATAGATGGCATGCAAGGGGCTAGTAAAGTTCTAATGTTGTTCTGGCCTACTAAGTGAAGGTAGGCTGGATAGGAGTATATATATAAAAGGTTGGAGAGCGTTAGTAACGGACAATTCAAGGATCTTCAAGAGGTATGAGAGAGAGGCTAGGTCGGACAAGAGTCGAGAAGCGCGGGTGTCTTAATGAGAGGGGGGGGGGGGGGGGGGGAGTTCAAGGGCTACAGGGAAATTTTGCCCCTAAGGTCCCTGGGCGTGGGGGTGGCATTAGGCTACAATTGATATGGAAGTTTGAAAAGGCAGTAGAATACGTTAGCCAAATGCTACCGGGAAATGCAACTATGGGGTGGTATATGAGTCTGGAAAAGATAGAGTTATGTGATCAGTCAGAGGGTTATGGATACTATTAGTTGGCCCTGGGAACTGCGTTTTCTATTAAATATAAAATACCACCCACAGCGGCAGTTCGTAGGGGTACTTAGTTATTGTTTCGGGGTACTTATGACAGATACTGGTAACCAGGTTATCTTATACAATCTCTGGTTGGGGTAAGAGGTGTAAGACACGAAATAAATTGGCGTAGTGTGGGCTGTGGATACGAAGGAGGCAAGGGGAAGACGTATGACAATTGTGGAAAGTAAATGGAAAAAGGTGAACACAATGGCGGAGAAAAATACTTAACCTAAGGATTGCATACATAGATTTATGGGGCGATGGGTCTTCAGAAGCTTAGTCTGGCAAGACAAGATGTTAGGGAATGTTAATATTAATACTTAGTTACTAGAGGAGCAATGCAAGGGGCGACTGGGCACGGGTTACATATATCTATACTCGTCATGGAAAATGATATACGAGGTCTAGGGACAGCGTGGGTGTTTTAACTTCTAAGATATATAACATCTACTTCTCGGATGCAAGAACATACATAGATATAATTATGGCTGTCTGATGTGTTGGCATTGGCTCAACGTCGGGACAGGCATGGGTGTTTTTAATATGAATGTATATTCCTGTTCATCATCTTTGTAGTTAATAAGTGTAGGACACGAGGGGTTAGTGTACGTGAGGTGTGGAAAATGGTCGGTTTTAGAAAAGGTAAATGGGTGTGTCCTGGAGCTGTTTAGCCCTGCGGGCTTGGGCCTGCCTGGAATGGCGGGCTCGGTCAGCTGGTCCTTTCGTTCTGTGGACCTTTCTTCCGGGTGTTTCTGTGTGGTGTTCGCTCGTGGCTTCTGTGGTGGGCTTCTTGTTCTGGGGCATTTTAGACCCCAATGGAAATACGCCTAACGGCCTTATTGGGCTATCCTTAGTTGGAATTATGCAAGGCTGGTACATGTCATTTTTGTAACATACTATGTGGTACCAACTCTGTAAATTGCTAACTGAATAAATATTATTATTATTATTATTATTACCGGAAATAACAGAAACTAGCAATAGCATCAAGGCAAAAGTTCCATGGAAAGTAATCTCAAATGAAGAGTGCCAAATGTACTGTGATAAAACCAAAGACTTATTAAATAGGGTGCAATATGATGGTAATGGTGTAGCACAATGCAGGGATCCAAAATGTAGTGATGCACAACACAGAAAGGACATTATTAAATTTTACAATAGTATAATAGATTCTTTATCAAAAGCGGGGGAAAGTATTTTTAATAGCCATAAATATAAGTCCTCATTCAATAAGCCAGGTTGGCAAGACTATGTCGCTGACCTGTATAAGGCCTCCAGAGATGCTAGGTCTCATTGGCTTGAAGTAGGTCAGCCCAGACAGGGGCCTATATTTGAACTTCACAAAAGAGCAAAGGCTAGGACCAAATATGCCATTAGATTTATTAAGCAAAATGAAAACCAATTAAGGAAGGAAGCCCTTGCAAAGAGTCTGGCAGAAAAGGATACTAACTGTTTTTGGAAGGACATCAGATCCATGCAAAATTGTAACACACCATTACCTGTCAGTGTTGAGGGGGTTACGGGTGAAGAGAACATTGCTGACTTATGGAAAACTCATTTTAAGGAACTACTTAACAGTGTAAACCAAAGGTCTACTAATGGTGCAATTCAATATGTGAAAGATAGTAATTATGAAGACATTAAAGTGACTGAAAGTGATCTTGAGAATGCCATAAGAAAACTTAACCTAAAAAAAGCTTGTGGACTGGATGGTATAATATATGCAGAACATCTTAAATATGCAGATAAGTTGTTAATAGATAAAATTAGTTCTTGCATCACCAGTCTATTTACGCATGGTGTCCTGCCGGAGTCTATGATATCCGTAATACTTGTTCCTGTCATTAAAGATAAATCAGGTAAAATTACAGCTAAAGACAACTACCGCCCAGTAGCACTTGCTAGTGTGGTGAGTAAGGTAGTTGAAATGATAATGCTAGAAAGAATGTCTGCATATATTGTCACCAGCAGCAATCAGTTTGGCTTTAAGAAAAATCACGGCACAGACCAATGCATATATGTGCTGAAAGAAGTGATTGATACATACAACAAACTAAATAGCTCAATTTCTCTTGTTTTCTTGATGCAAGTAAGGCTTTTGATAGGGTGTGTCACAAAACCTTATTTGAAAAATTAGTTAACAGGGGAGTGCCTAGCTATATTGTTAGGATACTTATTTTCTGGTATGCTAATCAAAAAATGTGTGTAAGATGGGGCAACATCCTGTCAGGCTCTTTCGCCGTAACCAATGGTGTTAGGCAGGGGGGATATTGTCTCTGTATCTTTTCAACGTCTACATGGATGATCTTAGTCTGGAGCTGAACAAGACTCGCACTGGGTGCTGCATTGGCAGCACCATTGTAAATCATCTCATGTATGCTTATGACCTAGCCTTAATCGCGCCCTCTGGAGCAGGACTGGATAAATTATTAAGAGTATGTGAACAATTTGGAATCGAACATTCAGTCAAATTTAATCCTATAAAGAGCAATATCATAATATTTAAATCTAACCTTCTATTGAAATCAAAGCTACCTAAATTCCATTTGTATGAAGAAATTATAGAAGAAGTAAGTAAAGTAAAGTATCTAGGACACTATATTTCAAGTGATCGCTCAGATGATGAGGATATGGGTCATCAGCGAAGGCAACTTTACATGCAGGGAAATTCAATATTAAGAAAATTTCATATGTGCACATGGGATACAAAAATAACATTGTTCAACTCCTACTGCTCACCAATGTATACAGCACAACTATGGTGGAACTATAAGAAAATGACAGTGAATAGACTAAGTATCTCATATCACAATATCATGAAAATGTTTCTGGGGCTCTCAAAATGTGAGAGTACAAGTACGCTATGTGCCTATATGAACTTACACTGTTACCAATCACTCATTAGAAAGCTAACATATAAATTCATTCAGCGCCTTAACACTTCTGAGAACAGTATCATTAAAATGCTACAAACTCCAAGCATAGTGTACACCTCTAGGATCCAGGCACACTGGAGGAAGTTACTCTATATTTAACCTTAAGTAATGATTTCAGGTCTGCTACTCTACAGAATTAGCATACCGGTACTGAACCTCATAGTGCAGTACAGTAACGATATTCCTATACTGTACTGTAGCAACATACTGTACCGGAAGCTAAATGATGTGAGGCATGGTACTGTACACAATTAGGACAGTGGTTTTGGTAACACAGTAGTTTGATGACCACTGTTTTTGGTTGAGGCAGTGCTGTGAACTACATTATAGCAAGCTGGGTATTATTTAATTTATTTTTATTTTATGTAGCCTATGTACAGTACTAGCTTATATATATTTATGTTACTGTATGGTATATATGGACCCCAGTATGGTCCCCTCTGTACTATGTGAGTCTGAAATAAAGTATTATTATTATTATTATATTATTATTATTATTATTATTGTCGTGAGGGTCTAGACCCAGGTATGCCAAGATTCTCCCAAGTGCAACGTAATTATTGAAGTAGGCTTTACCTCTTCACTTCCTTGTTTGTTTTCGATATCCCGTTTGGTGGGAAACGATACACCCCTGTGTTACACCAGGAATCTGTATAAATACTTCCTCGAATTCAGGTTCCTGAGTTCCCCGAGTAGGAAATATAAATATACGATTCTCTGCTATAAATACATATAACGTTACACTTAGTTGAGAATACTTGCTGCAGACATGAGTTTATTCGTTCCTTATCATTCGGGTCCGTATCAAAATAATGAAGTCTCGTCGCATGGGTTAAATGCTTTTCAATCACTTGCAATAGATTGTCTGTTATGCTTGATGAAGTTCACTTTCATCCTTGTGTTAAATATTAATGTGTAAAGACTTTATGTGTTTTGCCATTCTGAATTAATTTATTCACTTGTATGTTAATTTGATATTGTTCTTCATTTCGTTCTTGAGAGGTTCACCTCTATTGTCCATTACAATTACTTGCTTTACATCTGATTTCATGTTTATTACTTTATGAGCATACTCTGCTAATACTTAAGGACATATTTGCTTGTGTTGAGACTAATTGTCTCTGTATATGTGATTTAATCATTCCTTTATTGTAAGTATCTGTGTCCACCTTGGAGACTTATTTGATGCCGTGTACCCTAGTTGTTAAGAATAAAAACCTGTGTAATCTTTACTTGTGTTTTATGACTATTGTATGTTATTTGTGTGGGGAATTAAGGTCAGTCCTCACCCAGAGGAGAGGTACCTTAGTTGAAGATAACTGCACATTCCCAGTCCGGGAATAGCAATCAGAATATCTCAAGTTGTTTAGAAACGTGGCATACCGTCTTGTCAAGCCGAAAAGGCACATTACCTGACAATATTAAGGAAACCTCGAGTTAGCTTAATTCCAACTCTGCCTACGGAATTGCTATTTCTGGAGATCCATCTTGGTATCTCTATTGATAGATGTTACCTGGCTAACTCCTCAGAGCGTTCTCATTAGACCAACTACGGCTCTATTAAGACACCCTCCAGCCTTGGAACTAAGGGACGGGTAAAAAACATTGGCATATGACCCTAACTTAGCTTCATAGTTGAGACTGTATTTTTGACTCAGAGACACTGGCCGGAGTTGGAAGTATCGCCCCAGGACCTTCCCAGCCCACCTTCCAGAGTTACAAGCTGGGACGTTCCTGTGGACACCTGAGGAGGACATCCATCAAACCGAGGCAACGTCACACGACAGGAAAAAAAGCCATCAGTGATCAGTGAAACCAGACAAGCTTATCTTTGAACCGAGGAAGCACTCGCGACCTCCCTTCTCCTTGGCTAGTCTCTCTATTTGACGAGAAACAAACCACATACTCTATCACTGAAAGACAGTCTTACTGGGTGTGAGTCCTATGAACTCACACCGTGTAATACCGCTCCTTCAGTCCCATACACAAACCAAAATATACACATAAATTCAGTCACTCACACCTTTGCTTAGAAAACTACTTACTCGTCACTCTTTGAGACCACCAGAGAACCTAGAAAGTCGGGTTCGTCTTCCATCACTTCAAGCTGTCATCAAGACGCCTGAGGCCCCTCGTCGTGCTGCAAACCTATTGTACCATTATCCATTGTATTGTGTAAATATCTATGTATGCCATTGTATATCTTATCACCAATAAGAATACTTAAATGTACCATTGTGTTATCTCTTTCCTCTGCATAATTGCCCATATGTTCTGAGTGTATATTCATTCCTTACCCAGTTGAGATAGAACTCACCTATTTACCAATTACAACCCAGTAAAAATCCTGGTATAACATTTTGTGTGGGCAAGTGACCAGAGGGCGTTAAGTCTGGGTGTCAGTTTATTGTTTATGTTTGTGGTATGTTGTTTGAATGTCATTAGAGTATCATATGTTACTCCTAGGTTTTGTGTGTGTGTGTGTAAGGGGGATGTTGTTTATTGTGAGGTGGGGGTTGTAATTGTATTCGGCTGTCCAGCTTGTGAGGAGGGTTGCAGTGGATTTGACTGGGGCTAATTTGAGTCTGTAGTGCACCAGTCATGTAGTTTGTTGGGATAGGGTTGAAGGAGAAGTGTTGCTCTGTGTGGGTCTTGGTGTGTGCATGTGTTATGTCGTCTGTGTAGGAAGCTATGCTTATTTGGGGTGCGTGGGATGTGGGTATACCATGCATGTATAGATTGAAGAGTGCAGGCGACAGGACGGATCCTTGCAGGACTCCGTTTGTGAAGTTTCTGATGTTAGATGACTGACCGGCAAATGATATGTGCTGTTAGAGCAGGTGCCGATTAACATGATAATTAAGTTATTTTATCTGGTGCTAGGATGAAATAGATGGATATTGCCTACATACACATTTACATATATTTATAGTGTGTTCTTTCCCAAGCCCAAACTATTTGTATTTTTCTCCATGGAGTTCGCCTTTAACACTATTTGGTCCATTCAGGTGTCAAATATATTTTCTGGTCGAGCAAAAGCGAGCCTGTAATTTAGAAGAAATCGGCCTTAGGATGGGCCATTTTTCTATTGAAAAATGTACAAATGTATCTTGAATGGGGTCTAGATGGGTATATTTTTTAGTTTGAAGGAAGTCTGGGAAGATGTTTTTGTTAGCCTATAGGGACAAACTAAAATACATACTGTAGATCGAAAATGTAAAAAACAAGCAAAATCCTCAATGATAAACAAATAAAATAATCCACAATATGTTGGATCAGATAACCTGAGTGATGTTGCTTATAAAGGTATACTGACAGTTATCAGAGTTTGTCGGATGTATAGGAATCTATCTATCTATCTATTGCCTGACGCCGTGATCCCCGAAGGGGTGGCCACGAACGAACCGCCCCCATGCACCTCTGTCCCCAGTCAGTCGACGCCCCTCCCCCCAACCAGCACCGCCTTCGTTCATGTAGTTCCTCACTCCATCCTTCCACCTCATATTCGGTCTACCTCTCCCCCTCTGTCCCTCCACCTCGCTCTCGTACACCCTCTTAGTCATTCTCTCGCTTTCCATACGTTCCATATGGCCGAACCATCTCAAGTTGTTCCTTTTCACACTTTCCAGCACATCTACCTCCACACCACACCTCCTTCTTACTTCCTCATTAGTCTGTCTATCCCTCCATGTAACTCCGCACGCACTCCTTAAGTAATTCATTTCCACTGCTCTCACTCTTGGTCTGAGTCTCTCAACCAACGTCAATGCTTCGCTTCCGTAAGTCAGTGTCGGGATTACCACACTGTCATGCAAGGACTTCTTCACTTCCATACTGACCACCCTATTTCTTGTTACTGCTTTTAGCGTTCCTACAACCCTCTTCCCCTGTTGTACCCTCTCCCGCACCTCTTCATCCATAGTCCCATCTTTACTCAACACTGCCCAGATACTTAAAAGAGTTGACGATCTCCATAGCCTGACCGTTCAGCTTCACCTCACACTCTGTGACTTCACCCCTTTCGAAGACCATAACCTTGCTCTTCCCGTATTTACCTTCAAATTCAGTTTTTTCGCACACTGTTCCAAACTCATTTACCAGACCCTGCAACTCCCATTCATTATCACTCATCAGAACTGTATCATCCGCAAACAGCAGTATAGGTAGCTTCCACTCAATTCCCTCCCTTTTCAGCGATACACCAACATCCACTGCTCTTGATAGTATTTCTTTCATAACTCCATCCATATATACAGTAAACAACCACGGGGACATCACACACCCCTGTTTCAAACCAACATTCAGGTCAAAGAACTCGCTCTGCTCACTCTCCACACGTACTGCCGCCTTTGCACCCTCATACATGCTCTTCACTGCTTTCAGCAACTTGCCCTCTACTCCGTATATTCTAAGTACTTTAGAATAGTAATGGGAAAATAGTAAATAGAATAGGCTGGGTAATAAATATAATGCAAATTATAATAATTTGATTTAGTAATTATATACTCGGCCTACAACTTGTTACAACTATAGGCTACTTATATTCTATTTTTAGGTTACAGAATTGTGTGGAGATATAACATTCAACAATATTCCTTTTTAGCATGAGAGCATTTTTTGTATGTATGCATGTATATACTCAGGCATATACCCCATAGCTTAGGGTGGCCGACTCAAGGCAGAGCCTGAATAGCAACAACAAAATTAATTTTAAAATAATACATTTACACCCATCTAGGTCGCCCAGGAGAAGACCCGGAGGCCAAGAATCATGAGGGGTCTCCAGCAAAAGATTCCCATGTCCCAGAACTCCCGGATGGGTTCTGGTCAGGGCAGGCAGACATGCAGCGGAGCCTTTTTTAGATTCAATTAAACATTTGAAATCTTTTAATTGGAAGGAATGATTAAAACTACAGTGGTTGATAACTCTTGTATATATGCACAGTATAGGTCATGCTAGTCTCACCTATTGATGACACTCCAAGCTGCCCAGTATCAGGCAGCCTTTTCTTATCCACTAATTACCTGTGATATTACAAGAGATAATTACTAAGAGTTTGATTTTTTATTTATTTATATTTTTATTATTATTATTATTATTATTATAGGAATGAATGAAGAATGCTAGTGAATAGATCAGTGAAAACATGGTCGTTCGTCGTTTGGGAGAGGGGGTCAGGCGCCAGTTGGATTAGATAATAGTCCGTCAGGCGCCTGGCCCGGGGAGCTGATATATATGAAGGGTACGCCTGGATGCATGGTGGGCGGGCTTGTGGTGGTAGCTTCGCTGCATGTTTGCCTGCTGAGAGTGGAACCTCTCCGGGAGATCTGGGACCTAGGAATCTTTTACTGGAGTCCCCTCATGATCATTACTCTCTGGGTCTTCTCGTGGGCGACCTAGATATGTGTGAATTTGTATGCGGGTTCTTTTTCGTTTTTTTTTGGGGGGGGGGGGTAATGTTGTCCCTGTTCGGACTCTGTCTCGAGTCGGCCACCCCCAGCAAAAAAGAAAAAAAAAATCATAAACAAAAATACATAATTCTATCTATCTATTGCCGGACACCGTGATCCCCAAAGGGGTGGCCACGAACGAAACGGCCCCATGCATCTCTGTCCCCAGTCATTCGATGCCCCTCCTCCCATCCAGCACCGCCTTCACTCATATAGCCTACTTTTTAACGCCATCCTTCCACCTCTCATTCGGTCTACCTCTCCCTCTCTGTCCTTCCAACTCACTTTCGTACACTCTCTTAGTCATTCTCTCGCTTCCCATACGTTCCACATGGCCGAACCATCTCCAGGTGTTCCTTTTCACACTTTCCAGCAAATCTACATCCACACCACACCTCTCTCTTCCTTATTCGTCTGTCTATCCCTCCATGTAACTCCGCACGCACTTCTCAAGTAACTCATTTCCACCCTTCTCACTCTTGGTTTGAGTCTCTTCACCAATAAATAAATAAAAGATAAAATATAAATGGGGTATGTGCCAGAGTATATAGATAGATAGATTATTATTATTATTTATTTATTTATTATTAATTAATTAATTTATTTTACTTTGTTTTGCCAGAATATGATAGATATATGTTAATCTTAGTGAATGGAATATATATGGTCAAAATTATAATTATACAGATGGCATTACTGTATATTATAATAAAAGCTTTGCCTCATTTCTTCATACAACACAATAATACAAATCTTCACCATGCACTAGGGAAGCTGAAGTACTCCTGCTGCTGCTGCTGCTGCTTGAGGTGCTGGTGGGGTTTGACATGTGAGGATAGAATGAATTGGGGAAGATGCTGAGTGCCACGAGCTAAGGGGTTTGTTCCGCTGTCTTGTTGGTTCAATATAATCCTCCGATCTGATCTTAATCCTTCTGCTTCACTTCCTGAGCGATCTATGGCATCGGTGAATAGACTTGGATGGCTTGTCGATGGTCCGTGCACAGGTGGGTATCTGGGCAAGGACGGGATGCTTGGATAAGGATTGTTGTGTGGCTGTGTCCTTATTGCAAGGAGAATATCCTGAAGACGATGATTGCTGTGAGGGACGGTTGCCCCTGGGTGTCTATGACTGTGCTTCGAGGGAGGTATTGGTGAACGGTCATGACCAGACGAGGGATGTTTTGGCGACAGGTCATAATTAGACGAGGGAAGATTTTGTGAAGAATCATAACTAGAGTCCTCCTCCGTCAGTAAGCTAGCCAGTTCCAGAAGGTCTGTGAGGGATTCATGTTCCCCTGCCCTTTTGGTAAACAATGGATGGACCCCTAAGCCTCTATGAAGCTGATTTGGAACACCTCGGTTGAATTGTGCGAGATCTCCCAGTCCCCCAAGCCTACTTACTCCAGGCTGAGAGCCGATCAAGCTTGGTCCACCTAGCACTTGGTTCTGTATCTGCGGATCTCCCAGACCTGAAGTTAAGCCATTCAGGGATGAGAGTCCTGGCCTTTCTAGATTATTCACCTGGAAGAAAGGCAGTGGCTGTGCTCGTAGGCTTTGCAATGGCAAGTCCGAGAAGCCTTGTCCACTCACAGGTAGTAACATTTGAAGGGGAATTCTGTGATTCCCTAGAGTAAGCTGTGTAGGGAAGGTCGTAAGCCGTTGCTGTAAAGGGGAGACATTGTATGGTAAGCCTAACAGAGCCTGCTGGATTGATGGATGAAGGAGGAGCGAGAGCCCATTCACATTAGGTCCCAAGATTCCTGCATTAATATTAGGTCCTAAAATTCCTCCATTCGCGTTCCGTCCCAAGATCCCTCCATTTCCGTTCGGTCCTAAGAATCCTCCATTGACATTTGGTCCCAACAGTCCTGCATTAACATTAGGTCCTAATATTCCTCCACTAAGATCAGGTCCCAATAATCCTGCATTCACGTTTGGTCCCAAGAGTCTACCGTTTACGTTTGGTCCCAAGAGTCCACCATTCACGTTTGGTCCCAAGATTCCCTGTCGTGGTTCCAGATTCTGTGCACCATCACTGCCATGTTGCTGAAAAAGAAAATACATTACTCAATACGCTGCTTCCATAATACTATAACTATAGTTACAGTCCATCTTTCCCACTTCCTATGAATAAAACTCCTTCGAGCTCAGAATGTATGTCCAGGAATTTTAATAGGTGGAGAAGGCCACCCTCCACATGTTGTGACTATAAGCTTGGTCAACAAATGCATCTTTGCTGGAAAGTACATCAGGGTGACGAAGGATCAAACGTGCATACATGTCTGTTTTGCATGCAGGTATACAAGCCTTATACAATTGATTATTGATTTACTTGCGGACTTTGAGCAGAAACTCTGCTAACATATGTGTCCCTCACCTGTTTTATTTCAGAGGCAGTCTATTTGCTTGGAAATCAATCATGTGAGGATTACTGTTATGGCTGGGATAGTATAAATATTAACAAAATGTTGATATTTCGTTATAGCAAACGTTAATTTGAATACATAAGTAAGGTAATAATTATTTGGCCTCGTACATATTAAGCATGTTTATTTGGTTTAAGTGTCTTTGCCTATTATTTAATAGATTATATCCAAATCTTGAAGAAATACATAATAAACCTCGATTATCTTCAGTTACTTACATTTGGATTCGTGTCTGGCATAAGCAACAGGATTTAATGTTCTCACAGGTTATATATATATATATATATATATATATATATATATATATATATATATATATATATATACTGTATATATATAGCTTACCTATTTATGGGAGGTTAACCAATAAGAGATTTAATTTCTTGTGAAAAATTTGGAATCGAACATTCAGTCAAATTTAATCCTATAAAGAGCAATATCATATTTATATCTAACCTTCTATTGAATTCAAAGTTACCTAAATTCCATTTGTATGAACAAATTATAGAAGTAAGTAAAGTAAGAGTAAAGTGTCTAGGACACTATATTTTAAGTGATTGCTCAGATGATGAGGATATGGGTCGTCAGCGAAGGCAACTAACTTTACATGCAGGGAAATTCAATATTAAGACAATTTCATATGTGCACATGGGATACAAAAATAACATTGTTCAACTCCTACTGCTCACCAATGTAGGCTACACAGCACAACTATGGTGGAACTATAAGAAAATGACAGTAAATAGACTAAGTATCTCATATCACAATATCATGAAAATGTTTCTGGGGCTCTCAAAATATGAGAGTAGCCTACAAGTATGCTATGTGCCTATATGAACTTACACTGTTACCAATCACTCATTAGAAATCTAACATATAAATTCATTCAGCGCCTTAACACTTCTGAGAACAGTAGGCCTATAATTAAAATGCTACAAACTCCCAGCATAACGTACACCTCTAGAATTCAGGCACATTGGAGGAGGTTGCTCTATATTTAACCTTAAGTAATGTATTCAGGTCTGCTACTCTACAGAATTAGCATAGCAGTAGGCTACTGAACCTCATAGTGCAGTACGGTACCGGTATTCCTATAGCCTACTGTACTGTGGCAATATACTCTACCGGTAGCTAAATTATGTGAGGCATGATACTGTCGACTACACAATTAGGACAGTGGTTTTGGTAACACAGTAGTTTGATGACCACTGTTTTTGGTTGAGGCAGTGCTGTGAACTACATAATAGCAAGCTGGGTATTATTTAATTTCCTTTTATTTTATCTAGCCTATGTATGCCTATAGTATATATATATTTATGTTACTGTAAGGTATGGACCCCAGTATGGTCCCCTCTGTACCGTGTGAGTCTGAAATAAAGCATTATTATTATTTGTATTATTATTATTATTATTATTATTGCTATAATCTTGTGGTCGTTCTTGAGTACGAATGTCACAACTCGCAAATAAAAAAACTCATAATTAGCTATAATTACGATTACTTACTAATAACAATGCAGTTCTCCAACATATATATAACTATATCATGTCTATAATTGTACAAATACAAGGTCGGGATTCAATTTGAAATACACTTAACCTGATGTAGACCATTAGCTTTAAAAGCACCGATTGTGGGGGCAGTGACTACATCTTCTGGAGGTGAGTTCCAAGCATTGACCACTCTCACACTGAAAGAATTCGCCCTGACTAGAGTTGTAGGCTACAGCGACATTTTTTAGTTAGCTTGCGTGTGTTCGATCTTGTTCTCAACTCGCTGAATTCAAAGAAGACTTGATGCTCAACATTTTCTACCCCTTTCAGGATTGTATAGGTTTCAATTAGATCTCTTTGTCTTCTCTTCTCCAGCGATGTCAGCCCCAGTCGTTCACACCTTACTTCAAGGTCCTGTAGTTCGGGTAGGCCTACAAGTATATATATATATATTTTGTTTTCTTTGCTTCTGTTCGAGCGTACCTGAGTAAATCAGTAAATACATGCATAGTGCATACATAGGCTACATGCTGTTACGGTATCTATCAATTCGTATTAGCCTATTAGCCTATACCTTCACAATACCTGGCTGGCAAACGAGAGACTAATCGAAACTAGTCCTAATTTGTAGGCCTATTGTCCCTTCATTTTAGTCATCATCATTAAATATATAAAGCACAATTTATGCTAGGTATATTTTATTATGTCTTCAGAAAGGACAGTAAAATGCCACAGGAACGCTGTGGTACGAAAATCCTGAGAGCGAAACCTCCAACCCTAACGGGCCACAGGAACGAAAATCCTGAGAGCGAAACTACCATCCCCAACGAGATCCCAGGCCCCCTTTTTCCTTTTTCCGATTTGGTCTCTCCCCCTCTCTCTCAATTCACTTCACATATTATACGTCTCTCAATCACAGTCTTCTAATATACAAACCACAATACTTTACTCACTGATATTTTTGATGTACCACCTAAGTATGTATTTAATTAGGTAACCACCATACAGACTATAATACTTTTTATTGTGTAGGTTCGAGGCGATCTAAGACAACTTAACTTCCAATTCACACCAAATCAGATCGTGATTACGTCAGCCCTGTATTTAGTTATATAACAATCATAGCCCCCAATTCTAACAATTCTGTCTCTAACCTCCCGTGGTTTTATCTACTAACTATATATTCCCAACCTTTAACCACGACACTATACACCCGAAAGAAAGGTCCACAGAACGAAAGGACCAGCTGACCGAGCCAACCAATTCAGACAGGCCCAAGCCCGCAGGGCTAAGCAGCTCCAAACCACACCTACCGACCCCTTCTAAAAACTTACCGTTTTCCACACCTCACATACACTACCCCTCGTGTCCTACACCTCTACCTACACGATGACGAATAAATCCACCTTTAAGTTAATACACCCATGCTCTGTCCCTAAGTTTAAGATATTAATATCAACATACCCTAGCATACCTTGTCTTGCCAGACTAAGTTCTGAAGACCAATCGCCCCCATAAATCTATGTATTCAATCTTTAGGTTAAGTATTAATATCAACATACCCTAACATACCTTGTCTTGCCAGACTAAGTTTCTGAAGACCAATCGCCCCCATAAATCTATGTATTCAATCCTTAGGTTAAGTATTAATATCAACATACCCTAAAATACCTTGTCTTGCCAGACTCAGTTTCTGAAGACCAATCGCCCCCATAAATCTATGTATTCAATCCTTAGGTTAAGTATTAATATCAACATACCCTAAAATACCTTGTCTTGCCAGACTCAGTTTCTGAAGACCAATCGCCCCCATAAATCTATGTATTCAATCCTTAGGTTAAGTATTAATATCAACATACCCTAATATACCTTGTCTTGCCAGACTAAGTTTCTGAAGACAATCGCCCCATAAATCTATGTATTCAATCCTTAGGTTAATTATCTTTATCCGCCATTGTGTTCATCTTTTCCATTTACTTTTCCACAATTGTTATACGTCTTCCACTCACCTCCTTCGTATCCACAGTCCACACTACTCCAATTTGCTTCGTGTCTTACACCTCTTACCCGCCCGACTCTACCTACATGATGATGAACAGGAATATACATTCATATTAAAAACACCCATGCCGTCCCTAGGTTGAGCCAATGCCAACCAAATCTGACAGCCATATATCTATGTATGTTCTTCCATCCGAGAAATAGATGTTAAAACCCCATGTCCAAATTAATAAGAGATTCAGATACCCACGGGTACCCCAGTGACATAGAACCATTGCCCCCGTAAGACCTAGACAGCCATGACTACAGATGTTAGCCACCATGCTGTAACTCCAATTCTTACCCCAACCAGAGATTGTATAGATAACCTTTGTTACCAGTATCTATCATAGTACCTCGAAACAATAACGAAGTACCCCTACGAACTGCCGCTTTTCTTTGGTCTATATTTCATAGAAAACGCAGTTCCCAGGGACACCTAGACGTACAAGAAATCGTGTCAAATAATAGGTCCATAACCCCTCGTATTGACGAGTAATAATACACCATGTTTTTCCCTACTTTATCCACAGTCAAGCACACACCTACAGTTAACCTCCTTCTCCCCCACCGCCCCACAGTCCACATGATTCTATCTTTTCCAGACTCATATACCACCCCGTATTTGCATCCCCCGGTAGCATTTGGCTAACGTACTTTCACTGTCCTTTCAAACTCCAATATCAACTGTAGCCTAATGCCACCCCCACGCCCAGAGACCTTAGGGTCAAATTTCCACGTAGCCCCCCTGAACTCCCCCCCCCCCTCTCATTAACACCCCACGCTCCTCGACGCTTGTCCGACCTAGCCTCTCCCTCATACCTCTGGAAGATCCTTGATTTTTCCGTTGCTAACGATCTCCAACCTTTTATATATATACTCCTATCCAGCCCACCTTCCCTTAGTAGGCCGGAACAACATTAGAACTTTACTAACCCCTTGCATGCCATCTATTCTCTTACAACCCATTCACAACCCTGCACCCCATGGTCGTCGGTGCGAGGCTAGCCGCCTCGCCAGTAACTAACTTCTATTGCCATACTTCCAGATAAATGTGGCAGAGTTAGCAACCCAGTCTCCACCACATCCAGCAAACCATACAATTAACAACCAACCGATTAACCCGGGAACTGCTGGGAGACTCTTAAGAGTTCCCCCGGCGGACGGCGGGGAGACTCTTAAGAGTGAGTGAAAAAAAAAATCAACTTTTGACATCGATTTTTTTTTTTTTTTTTTTTTGCCCCTGGGCCATGCAAAATCTCAGTCCTCTACCTCCCCTCCTTCCCCACTTTCCTCCTCTCCTTCAGTTATCACCTATTTTCCCTGTTATTCCCTTATTCTGAGGTATATATTTTCGTGCTAACATTAGCGAGTTGCAAGCAGGGTGTTGTCATCACTGATGGCAAGCGAGTGCAAGAGAGAGAGAGAGAGTATCGATCGACTGTGTCTCAGTGGCCTTGGGGGAAATTGGCGGGAAAGCAGCTTGCCTCACCCATACATTATACAACTCGCGGGCTATATCTCCGATTTTGACCATCCAAACGCTGTTTTCACTCGTTTTATTGTTGTTTCAGGTTAATACCTTTATAATCAACCCATAATAGGTGCATATGGATAAGTATTAATGCTATTAATGGCACAATGAATATTTTAGTGACGGAAACACCTCAAATACGTCAGCACAGGGGGACGTTTCCAATTACCCCCATGCGCACTTGTTAGGTTAAAACCAGCTAGCCAAGGCACCTTCGGTTTTGGTATTAAGGACACCCACATCTGTCTCCTACACAGAGGGTTATTACAAACACTGGTGATGGGCTGGTCTATCAGAGTGAGAACTGAGCAATCTCTGCCATACCCATAGCTTACTCTGACTGTTCCTTTTACTTATATATTTTCTAGATCTCAAGTGACGGCGTCTCTAACATGGATTGACCTCCCAATCTACCAAGATTGGAAGCCAAAGCGTCACATTTTTCCCTTGCCCCTCAACTTTCTCTTCATAATTGCTGAGGGGCACAGGGCCCTGGGTGGGGCTTTGGTTTCCCGGGCGTTTCCGCACCCTCCTCAAGCTCCCCGCCATGGAGTGGCTTCGGTCACCCAGGCTTTATTGTGGTCGGCGGGGAGGGTTCTGTGGGGGCGCTCGGTTATGGCCTTGGCCTTGCTCGGGGCCTTGGGGCTGTTCGACCAGGTAGCTTGGGGAACAACAACAACAACAACAACAAACACTGGTGATATGGCAAGCCCCTAGCCACAGCCGCGGGACGACCATCCCAGAGAGAGGGCGCCCAGCTACCCCTTTTTACCCACCCGAGGAGGGAGACCCCCACCCTTGCGGAGGTATACCTGACCCTTGTTTTGACTTCCGGGTCATTGCCAGGTAGCACAAGAATTCTTCCTATCGATGAACTAACCATGCATGACTAACACCTTTACTAACCTCTATTAACTCACAATAAACCATTTACCTTTCTTGCATACTCTGATCACTAAATTAGCACCTCAGCTATACCATAGAATGAAGATTGAACACTCTAAGAGAGACACTCCTATCACAGCTGTCCCCATCCTCCTCGCAAAGTAGATCCAGTCTCTCTCCCCTAAATACTTCCAGTATAGCCAAAATAGTACCTCTTACTAAGGCTCAGTTATCTCATATTATGAAGGCTTCCTATAGCCATGTGCCACAACAGTAATCACCACCTTACCTAGTCCCCGTATCTATTGAGAGCTCAAATAAGTCCATAAGACTCGAGATCCCTATGGCTTACAGGGTCCAGAACCGAGCCTATAAACCCAGCTCCCACCCCCAGTAAAATCAGTTGAAAGATAGACACCAACCCAGGTTGGTCAACAGAGTTAGCCTTGAGCTCTATCCTTGCTAGTTGCTGAGAAGTGAGTTCCAGAGCTGGCAGACTCCGTGGCAGATTTGGATAGAAGGACCTGTCCACGTATTTGAGAACTTCATACATATGGACACCCTGGACGGCCGCGGAACCAGTCGTTAGCCCCCAACATCATGGACGCAAGATAACCAGGACCAGACCAATCAGATACTACCCAAGATTCACTCTATCAGTACTACATTGTTACAGTGCTGTTTAGAGATTCACTTATTAATATTTCTACGAAGTGGCTATATCTTGGCCCAGTGTAATTCATATATAACCATTCCAGTTGGGAAGTGCTAAGCGTATCAGTATTTATTAATTGACAGGCGACATTAACTCTCGTAATTACCTTTATCCAGATATATTACATAGGAGTAAAACCCTAGTGATATCCAACGTTCGCCCACTGATTTGTGTTCTACGTATTTCTGCCATAAGAATATAAAACTTAGATCAGTACCCCCCTGAGGTTACTAGAATTCCCGTGCTCTAAAATACGCGTGTCTAATCTAGTCTGTGAACTATTACTTGTGCACCAGAGCTACCAGTAATAAATCTAACAGTGAATATGAATCTATAAGTAACATTGATGGTCTCCAGTATATAAACCTGTTAACACCTTACGAGCGGCCTATGCGGTTTATTTATGTGTACCGCCCAGCGGGGTGTTTTTAGCCAAAATAGGGCTGTTTACGTGATCATTTTCATGCCTAAATAAGACCCAGAACGTAAAACAAGTATCTATCCCTGAAAGGGCATAAACAGAGCTTTCGAATGACACCATAACGATCCTTGTATGATGGATAGTTTTCTTGCAATAACCGTGCAACGCGAGTGCAAAAAGTAGGTAATTCGGTACTTCGGTACATAATTGAGTATGTAGCGAGTGAGAGAGGGAGGAGGGAGCTGAGATTTGTGTCAGTAGGTTCGCCGCGGTGGTCTGGAGCAGTCATACGCTCGCTAGTCTCCTGCCACCACTTGTCTCTCTCTCTCAGCCACATTACGTGCTGAAATTGCCACTCGACCTATGTCGAGCGCCGCCACATAGTCCAGCTTTATTTAACTCGACTTAAGTGGTGAGCCGCTTTTTAAGGGTTAAATAAGCCAGTGATCAGAAGATTAATACCTGAACGTTGGAAGTGGGAGACTAGGCTCCATCCAGATCCACTTATGCTAGTGTTGTTCATTTCTATCATATTGTCTTGCACGAGTATTCAGCAGTGGTATATTAATAAACGTGATCGTGTTTCTTTTGTGTTCTCTATTCCTCATTCCTTGTATTGTGCATGCAGCCTTATATACCCAGTCAGTTAGAACTCACATTACCTAAGTTAAACCTGTAGAAACACAGGGCATAACAGACAGCATGGCAAAAACAATGCTATTTCATTAAGATTTTCCTCAGTTCTTTATCATATTCAGTCCATTCTTAAAGCTAAATTGCCCCAGTTTGACACTGCAAAATACAACACAAGCAAAACAATATGAAATTATTATATTTTTAAAACCATCTGTTAATTCATGTTATTATTTTACTCTAATAATTATACTATTCATACCTGTTGATTAGCTGCAGAAGCCACCGCCCACAAGAGCACCAGCAGTCCCCCCACAACACCTCTACACTCGTGACGCAACATCTAGAATAGCAAGAAGAAGAAGACCCCGGTGTTGTTTACAAACTGGTGTCGGGAGGTATAGTGAAGGCTCGCTAACATTTCCACATATACAAGGCTCTAACTTTTACTTTCTCATTATACTCGGAATCTCCTGTATATTATCTCCACATCTTGGCTATTGTGTTGGACCTGGTGCGCTCTAGTGCTCATATCCTGTGTGAGAGTGAGAGAAGAGATGTCACACGAGAGCTCGACTGAACATGTGTTAAGGTATGTTAACTGTAGTCATGTATATTTGTCGTTATCCTTTCCTAATCCTTTCTCTCAATCTCCAGTACATCATCCTGTCCAAGAACAGCCCTCTAAGGGTATCCAATGAACTTAAGGCGTTTTTTATGCCACCTTTTGATTTTCACATTAACTTTGAAATCTTCTCAATCTTCTGGCGTCATAAAACACTAATGAATTTCGTTGTCAGGCGTATGATTCACAGTTCAGTTGTTGGGCGGGAAGCTAGGCCTTTACAACGGCACCTCCCTTTTGCTTTTTTGTTTTGTTTTGTTTTTACTTTAGGCTATGTTCAGTATGATTTTATCTTAGGCCTATCCTCCAAAAATTATATATTATCCTCTTTATCCTATCTATGGTCTGTCCATCAAAGTTCCTAGGGGTGAGGTGGGCAAAGCCCCCCTCAACCTATTAGTGTATCCCATGACCAGCGTTGGGTGAATTGTTTTGTTACTGGTTGTGGAATACAAGGGTGATTCAGGCGTCTTTGGAAAGTTCTATTATCGCCCTTTCACAGATACATAATTGCATTACGTTCTGGCTCTTGTTTATGCATGAAAAAGAGCATGGAATGAAGCTCATTTAGGGTAAATATGACCGCCTGCCAGGTAGAAGTTACAAATATCGGTAAAAATTGAAGAGACCCCGGACAGCCTTTTTACTAGTTAGCCTAATTTTAGTTTTTTGTATATTTTTCTTTGATATACAGTGTTGTTTAGGAGGACCATCGCATTTTAGTATTTTCAACATTAGCCTAACTTAACCTAACCTAACCGACTGGCTAAACCCAGCTCACGTTCCCTGTTTATGGGTACGCTACGGTCTAAATCCAGCTCACGTTCCCTGTTTATCGGTGAACAATCGAACAGTTTCTCGTATTTCACTTATAGTGAATTTGCGACGGTAATTACATGTACACCAACATAGTATCGTCCATGAAACTTCTAGAACATTGATAATTATCGATGGGGCTCGTATCCGGGTTGTCTTCAATTTTAACCCAAAGATCGGTTTAATGTTATTTTAATAGCCTACCACAAATTTTGTTGATATATTTGAAGTTAAATAATGAATCTATATGCTCTAAAGATCATAAGAAAATTTGTTTTAACCCTCGGCAAAACCTAAAAAAAAGTATGGTACTAAAATGTTTTTTTCGTAACAAGGTTGTCAATACGGTACTTTCAGTCATCGATAGCTCTAAAGATCATATGAAAATGTGTTAAATCCTCGGAAAAACCTAATATAAAAGTATGGTACTAAAATTTAATTTTCGTAACAAGGTTGTCAATACGGTACTTTCCCGTTATCAATGTAATATCAAGCTGAAGATTGCAGAGTAAACACCATAGACTTCATCGACTTTTCTTTCACCTTCGTATAATCGACAGCCAATTTTTCTTTCTTTTTTATTAAGTACTCAACCAGCGGGGGTGTGGGGGTGGCAGCCCCCACCCATAATACTAGGTTAGGTTAGGTAAGGTTGTTAGGTTAGGCTAATGTCTTTTCAAATCACTATCAGGAAGCGAGTGTGTCTCAACATCGATCGATAGGCCTAATGGGGAAAATAGGTTTTCCCGAGATTTCTAATTAATTACAAACACTATATATTGATGCAAATGACCAATTTTGTTTATGAAAAACACTCGGAAAATTCATGGTATTAAAATAAAACTTTTCCCAAATATCCCCATTTGACAGGGGTTAAGAATAGCCCAGGTCTAGGTGTATATAGAACCAAATAATGGTATCCTATTATATTTTATGGCAAGGGTTGCATTAGCAGGCGTACGGTACTGTCACTTAGTAGTTTGTTTACATGCGTCGTACATTCGCAGCTAGGCCTAGCCTATGTTCGCGTCTAATTTGTCTGCCTTTTTTTTTAAATTATCTCGCGGCCAGCTGTTATTTGCCCCTTGATACTGTATGATGATAACAATAAGTTATGGGGGGGCAATGCCCCCCTACCTTTTCTTGTATCCTACTGCTAAATAATGGGTTGCTCCCTCACCACCTATGACTTACTGTCATCATTATCATCATATATATTACCAGCAGGGGACATATTAACTCCTTCTGTAGGCCTACTTGTGAAGTTCTCGTTATATGCTGGCAAATAATAATTATTTTATTCGGCTTAGGAAGGACCTCTAGCAATTAATAGGCTACAGACCATCTCATTTAATCCTTTTGGCTATCACAAATCCTTCCTAAGCTGAACAAAATCGTCTAATAGTTTCCAGAATATGAGGACATCACCGGTAATGAAGGGGTTAACAGGGTATGTCATTAGGTTAGGTTTGGAGTTTACATTTGGTTAGGGGCGTAGGTTAACCTATGTTACCCTGCTCCTGTCCTGAGCTGGGTGGCAGTGCCCATATTGAATACCGGTTATACAGTACTGGGATAGGTTAGGACAAGACTTAAATATAGGCTAGGCTAGTATTGGGATTTCTCATCAATTATCTCAGAGTGGATTATGGTCCGGTTGAGAAAACCTTGCTTTAGCGATTTAGGCCTATCACTCTCTCCCAGAGTTCCCTACTTGGTTAGGATTTCCATAAAGCTTTATTTTCAGAAATACATGTAGAATTAGATCATAAGCCTAACCACAATTTTGCTTTTCCTTCCTGTGTCCTTCACTGCCAAATTAAATTTACTTTCTTAGCCTAGGCCAAAATACTGTATAGGCTTTTGGATAGGCAAAGACAATTTTTGAAGTAGGCTAGGGCCGCTATACTAGGCTATTTAGACTTCCTTCCTGTGTCCTTCACTGCCAAATTTAATTTACTTTCTAGGCCTAGGCCAAAATATAGGCTAGACTTCTTGGATAGGCCAAGACAAATATTGAAGTAGGCTAGGCTATTTAGGGTCAATATTTACGAGTCACACCACAGCTGGGATCTCATTTCTAATGGTAGTTTTGGGTTCCTATCATTCTATGCTTCATTGCTATATACTTTTTATCCACGGGATATTTTTTTTTAGCATTAACCTAACCAAAAAACCTAACCTAACCTAACCTAACCTAACCTAACCTAACCTAACCTAACCTAACCTAATAGCCCCCAAATACATTTAGGTTAGGTTAGGTTAGGTTTTTTGGTTAGGTTAGTGCAAAAAATAAAAACAAATAAAATAAAAAACAAGAACAAATAATATTTTCCCGTGGATAAAAAGTATATAGCAATGAAGCATAGAATGATAGGAACCCAAAACTACCATTAGAAATGAGATCCCAGCTGTGGTGCGACTCGTAAATATTGACCCTATTTAGGCAAGCCTATGACTTGTAACCCTTAAAATTACCTAATCCAGTTTCAATATTAATTATCAAAATAATTATCTAGGCATAGAAAGCGTGTTAGGCTAGCAGTTAGCAGCCTATTTAAGTACTTGGGAGTAGTGTTACAAGAGCCTATAGGCAGCCTATCGTCACTTTATGAAATTCAAGTCTAGGCCTAGGCCGCTAGGCGAATTGGTTTCCACATTTCTATTCGTATAGGATAATTAAACACAAATATTATATTCCACACATTATGTTTCCTTTATTTGAAGCTATGTATCGTAGGCCTATGTGCCTAGTATACACAGTAAGTATACTGTAGGCCTACGTCTCTCGAATAATCTTCCAGAAAAGTCTGTTAGTGTTAGGAGTGTGTTAGAATTTGAGCGTGAGTTGGATAAGGTATGGAGGAGTCAAGACCAGAAATACGACTTTAAACACCTTACGAGCGGCCTAGACGGTAATTTATATGTACCGCCCAGCGGGGTGTTTTTACCCTAAATAGGGTTGTTTACGTGATAATTTTCATGCCTAAATAAGACCCAGAGCGTAAAACAAGTATCTATCCCTGAAAGGGCATAAACAGAGCTTTCCAATGACAACCCAACCATCCTTGTACGACCACTGGTTTTCTTGCAACGATCGCGCAACACGAGTGCAAAAACCATGTAATTAGGTACTTTCCCTACATAATTCCCTGTGTAGCGAGTGTGAGGGGAGATGGAAGGGTGGTTTTCACTTCAGTTGGCCCACCGCGGTGGTGGGCGGCGGTCATAGCCTTACTACGCTCCTCACACCGCTCAGCTCTCTCTCTCTGCAACATTACGTGCTGAAAATGGCACACGACATAAGTTGTGAACCGCCACTTAGTCCAAATTTATTTCACACGACATAAGTTGCGCGCCGCCAAAGAAGGGTTAAAGAAAAGCTTAAAAAACCCCACACACGTCCACCTTAGCCCCGAACACGATAATATAATGTAAATATTGAGCCGGGCCATACAGGCTGAATAGCCTCCTGCCCGGGTATCATCTGTGAGTATCTGTGAGTATCTGCGAATTCGGAAAGGTTTTGTACAACCTCCTCCTAAGTATGTAAACACAACATTGGCGGTTACTCGGTGAGATCTTCGCGACGGTCCGGTGCACACGATCGAGTTGGTGGTGAGTGACCCGCGTTATATTAATATTTGATTTATTCTCAGGTCTAGCATTCTGTTTACCTACTGACGACCATTCAAACATTATAATATACAAAACCGTATTACCAAAGAGGAAATTTCAGTGGTATGGGCTGCTATATCAGGTCATTCAATCACATCCCGTATTTTTATCTATCGAATCTGGAACCTCTCAGGAGAAGATTCCCCTGCGCGCACATGCGACTTAATTTTTCCCGTGTGATCTGCAGAAGTTAAAAGTCGCTCCAGACCTCCTTCTAGGTACGATACGTTTTCCGGACTTTTTACGTGCCTGGCGGATGCGCAGAAGCTCGCGCCGATGACTTTTAATGTAGTTGATGCCGGAGATACCGGTTATAATAAACGCTGTTAACTGAACACGACCATCATATTATATTGGAACCTGCCAAGTTTAAAAGCCAAAGCACCAATTAACTCCTTCTGTACCGGCGATGTATTTGTATTTTATTCTTGTTATATGTATACGATTATGTGCAGTTTAACACCTAACGAGCGGCCTAGGCGGTAATTTATATGTACCGCCCAGCGGAGTGTTTTTACCCTAAATAGCGTTGTTTACGTGATCATTTTCATGCCTAAATAAGACCCAAAGTGTAAAACAAGTATCTATCCCTGAAAGGGCATAAACAGAGCTTTCCAATGACACCCAACCATCCTTGTACGACCGCTAGTTTTCTTGCAATGATCGCGCAACACGAGTGCAAAAACCATGTAATTAGGTAGTTTCCCTACATAATTCCCTGTGTAGCGAGTGCATGAGGGTGGGGGAGGGTGAGATTCATGTCAGTAGGTCCGCCGCGGTGGTCTGGAGCAGTCATACGCTTGCTACTCTCCTGCCATCACTTATCTCTCTCTCAGCAACATTACGTGCTGAAAATGGCACACGACATAAGTTGTGAACCGCCACATAGTCCAAATTTCTTTCACTCGACATTTGTTGCACGCCGCCAGTTAAGGGTTAAGAAGGATCTGAGGTAGTAAAAAGGGGTAATTTATTTATTTTACAAACTGTTAATCGCTGGAGGCCTTTCCAAACAATAACATTGTTTGATAGTAGCCAGAATATAGTTAAAAGGACAGCGCCGGTAACCTACGGAAAGGGATAACCACTTGGTAGTTTCTGACTAACAGTAGGCTATAAGGAAATTTAAAGAGTAGGCTACACATGATTCGATAGTTAATGTTAATAATCTTCGGGACTTTTATTAAGCTCCATTTCTCTCTGCCCTCGCTCGAGATTCAATAGCTAAATTTACCAAAATAAGTTTGTTGTACTGTAGGCTACACTCGACCAAAAAACAATCTTTACACTGGTGAGCTGTAAATAATCTAGTGTGAACGGAATGAACCGGGCGAAACATGGGCCTACGTCTGAGGTATTATCATAAGATTTCGACCCACTTCCAGAATGTTTAGATCGTTAGTTTAAAGATTGTTTTTTGGTCTAGTGTACAGTCGTGGGCATATATACAATTTGAATCTTTGAAATTCAAAGCAATGTTCTGAAGGGCTGTAATAAAGCATTGTTAGTTTGCGCTGGGCTGTAATAATTATTGTATTATCTCTTTTTGCACTCGACACTGGTTCAGTTGAGTATTTTGGACATCGAATCTATATTCTACGCTATATAATATAATATCACCCCATTATTCGGAGAACCCATGGCTACAGCTGCTATGCCTCTGCATTCGCGCCTAATCACGATAACATGACACGATTATATTTCGATATAGGCTTGACACGATTATATTTCGATATAGGCTATGTTTACTTAATGTTATTGCATTAGGTTAGGTTGGTTAGGTTATTATAAGTTTTCCTTGAATGTCTTCATGTGTTTCAATAATCAGTCCCTTGACTGTCTAACGCCATAGGGGGTCGAATTATTGTAGGCCTGTTTTAATCCCAGAATTTTAGGAAGGCTAATTATTGCGGGTTAAAAGGGTCCCTTTAGGAAATTCCTCTAGTCAAACGATTAATGGAGGCCAGGTGTTCCACGAGGTCATTGTAACCCAGGTGCCTGACAGCGAAGGTCAAGAGGGCCCTCAACAATTAAATTTTACTTAAAGTAAGTTTATCGCCTCATTACACTATGCACAAGACAAATATATCCCCAAAAGATAATTTATATCAATACAGAACCAACCAAAATGGATGAATAACAATCTATTGCATCTAGCTAAAAAGAGAGGAATCGCCTATATCGAAAAATACGGTAAGGGGAAAATCACCTAAAGTACTTGGATTCTTTCAGAACCTATCAAGGCAAGTCAAAAGGGAAATACGGACAGAAAACAGAACTTATGAAATCAAAGTAGCCAAGGAATCCAAAAGTAACCCTAAAGCATTTTATCAATTATATATATGTAAGGTTAAAGATGTAATAGGCTCCCTTAAAACTACGTTAGGTGAGATAACTGATGATGAATTAGAAATGTGCAATACTGTAAATAACAATTTTTTTCAGTCTTCACAAATGAAAATTAACCCAGTTTCCAGAAGTCCAAAGGGTATATAACGACAGTATAGAAAATATGCTAAGTGCTGTTCATATCACTAGAAATAACGTAATTAAGGAAATAGACAAACTAAAACCTCAGAAATCACCAGGCCCTGAAGTATATATGCTAGAGTATTAAAAGAATGCAGTGATGAATTAAGTTATCCATTAACATATCTATTTAACATTAACAATTCATTAGAATCAGACTTAGTTCCAGAATCCTGGAAACTCGCAAATGTAGTTCCGATTTGAAAAAAAGGTGATAAGTCAATAACATCGAATTACCGTCCCATTACTCTCACATCAATACTAGGAAATTTGCTAGAATAAATTATTGCTAGAAAAATTAGAAATCACCTTGACAAATTCAACATAATTAATCCATCTCAACACGGATTCACCCAGGAGCGCTCTTGCCTTACTAATTTGCTTAGCTTTTTCTCAGAGGTATATGAACCAGTAGACAATGACAAATCATATGATATAGTTTACTTAGACTTCAGTAAGGCGTTCGATAGAGATTGATGAGGAAGGTAGAAGTACATGGCATAGGTGGGTGTTACTGAAGTGGATTAGGTCATGGCTGTTTGGTAGGAAACAGAGTTAGCATAAATGGTATTAAATCAGATTGGGGTTCAGTAAAAATGGGGTTCCTCAGGGGTCTGTTTTGGGCCCCCTGTTTATATATACAGTATATATACACATAACTAGCAGGATCAGTAAGTTTGCAGATGATACCAAAATGGGGAGAATAATAGATTCGAATAGTGACATTTAGAGTCTCCAAAGAGATCTAGATACCTTTCATGAATGGTCAATAATTTGGCAGATGAGTTTCAATATTGATAAATGCAAGGTATTAAGGATAGGACAATTGTATATAGATGCGAAATGTAAACTAGCAAATATAGAATTAGGTAATTCAGACTGTGAAAATGATTTGTGTGTAGGCTACTCGTTAGCAATGATCTGAAACCTAGAAAACAATGTATAAGTGTTAGAAACAGGGCAAACAGGGTTCTGGGATTTATATCTAGGAGTGTCAGTAACAGAACTGCTAATGACATCTTGAAGCTTTACTTAGCATTGGTGAGACCTCACTTGGACTACGCTGTTCAGTTTTGGTGGCCTTATTATAGAATGGCTATTGACTCTAGCGACAGTCCAATGAAGAATTACGTAAATGATCAACAATATTAGAAATTTATCATATGAGGAGAGACTGAGAACCCTTGGCTTGCATTTTAGATAGACAAAGATGTAGAGGAGATATGATAGAGGTGTTTCAGTGGATGAAAGCTATCAATAAGGGAGATATTAATAAGGTATTAAAGCTTAATATAGGCGAGATAACCAGTTCAAATGGCTTCAATTTGGATAATTTCCGCTTTAGAAAAGATATAAAAGTGCAAACTGTATAGTCATATGAATGATATGAGTTGGGTGTGAATGGGATCTGCCACATGTGGGCCGGTCGGCTTTATGCAGATTTCCGGTTTCTTATGTTCTTAACCCACTGGATCCCGAGCGATATAATAATAAATAACACTCCATGACCAGCCACTTTTCAATGTTTGTTTTGTCCTGAAAGCACATGAGATGGGTTAGTAATGAAGGGAAAACAACATAAACCTGCGCACCTAGGTAATTTGGGGGTTCTGGGGGGGGAGGTCACCATTATTATTGGGTGATGGGTAGGCGGTATACTGGCCTATCACTCCCGCGCGTGCCCACACGCACACGGCTGGACTTGGGGGGGGGGGGGGGGGTTGCCAACCATCGGTATTGTTCCGTGGGATCCTAGAGTAGTTCCCATATAAATCGGAAGCCTCTAGGTGCCATAGGGCGAGAATAATTAAGGCGGACACATCGTCGCTGGGACTGTGGGTTACATACATAGGTGATGCATAACGTGTGTCCCTGGGGTCGAAGGGGTTAAAGCACTGTACCTCTTGCAAGATTTTTGTTATACCAGGTTTTTACTGGGGTTGTATTGGCTAATTAGGTAGGTTCTGACTCGACTGGGAAAAATGAGACCAACACGAACACAAGTACGAAGGCAATAGAGGATAATATAACACAGAGTAAAAACATAGATTGTTCTTATTCGACTGTAACATATGATTACAGGTACACTGTTACATCAGACATGGATAGGTAATTATGTAACAGCACGATCGAGGATCCACTAGGCGCCTCAAGGGGGAAATGTTGGGCAGGTTCCGACGGTCTTTGAAGATGTGGCTGCGTTGTACTCCCGACGACGTCCTGGTCCGTGGTGGTGATCCTGCCGTGTGACGGTGGCAGAGTTAATGAAGACTTCCTTGAAGATCTTCTGAAGAACTTTGAGGTTGAGGTCTTATACGAATATGTGCCGTTTCACCAGTGTCTTACGCTCTCGTATCGTAGGACTTAAGTAGGGAGTCGTTTCACCAGTGTCTTACACCCTCCACTACGAGTCCTTGACCTAGACTTCCTACAGGAGTCTCTGGAAGAACTTTGATGTTGGATCTTGGGTTTATACGAGTACGAGCCATTTCACCAGTGTCTTACGCTCTCGTATCGTAGGCCTTAATTACGATACGAGAGCGTAAAACACTGGTGAAATGGCTCATACTCGTATAAACCCAAGATCCAACATCAAAGGTCTTCCAGAGACTCCTGTAGGAAGTCTAGGTCAAGGACTCTTAGTGGAGGGCGTAAGACACTGGTGAAACGACTCCCTACTTAACCTCTGAAGTGCGCATGGGGGTAATTGGAAACGTCCCCCTGTGCTGACGTATTTGAGGTGTTTCCGTCACTAAAATATTCATTGTGCCATTAATAGCATTAATACTTATCCATATGCGCCTATTATGGGTTGATTATAAAGGTATTAACCTGAAACAACAATAAAACGAGTGAAAACAGCGTTTGGATGGTCAAAATCGGAGATATAGCCCGCGAGTTGTATAATGTATGGGTGAGGCAATCTGCTTTCCCGCCAATTTCCCCCAAGGCCACTGAGACACAGTCGATCGATACTCTCTCTCTCTCTCTTGCACTCGCTTGCTATCAGTGATGACCACACCCTCCAATCGGATTTCTAATGTTAGCACGAAAATATACCTCAGAATAAGGGAATAACAGGGAAAATAGGTGATAACTGAAGGAGAGGAGGAAAGTGGGGAAGGAGGGGAGGTAGAGGACTGAGATTTTGCATGGCCCAGGGGCCAAAAAAAAAAAAAAATATATTTTTTTTTTTCGATGTCAAAAGTTGATTTTTTTTTTCTCTGACTCTAAGAGTCTCCCCGCAGTGCGCCGGGGGAACTCTTAAGAGTCTCCCCGCAGCTCCCGGGTTAAGTAGGGAGTTGTTTCACCAGTGTCTTACACCCTCCACTAGGAGTCCTGACTTAGAAAAAAAACGTTTCACCAGTGTCTTACGCTCTTCCAACCAGTCTTACTGTTTTTGGTAGGTTTACTAAAACTAGAGCGCTTGGTCAGTACTGCATACTCTAGCTAAAGTAAATCCTGTATCAAGGCAATGTAAAGATGTTTGGTGGTCACCAGTGTGGTCCAACAAGGATACGAGCAAATCCAAGATACCTTCGAGAAATGCGTCGAGTAGTTCCACCAGTGTCTTACTCCCTCAAGGCAATTTCTCGGTAAACAGGCTCAGGTCTTCTGGTTATGAACCCTACCTGTGTGGTGTTGATATCCTTCCAACTCTATTGATGATGAGGTGGGCTGAGGTAGTCTTACCATTTCTGTCGTTCTCCTCGGTGGGGCATTTCGCGGCTAGAGGGGCGGCTGTGCTTGGAGGAGGGTCTGGGTCGACTGCGGTAGCCCTTCTGGGAATTCGCGCCACAACGGTGTGCGTCTCAGGGCAGGGTGTCAATCCACAAAATATGAATTGTGTTATCATTATGGTTTATTATTTTGTATCATTAGCCTATAGCGCGACGGAGCAGCGAAGGCGCGAGCTCTAGGGGGGTCCGGGGGCATGCACCCCCGTGATTTTTTTGAGAATTTAGGTGTCTAAAACAGTATTTCCTGCAATCTAAAAGCAATAAAGATGGAAAATATGGAGACCAAAATTATGTCAATTTACCTTTTTTGTTTTTTTAAAAGAAAAAAAGGGTTGGGGGAGTTTCTGTTATCATTATACAAAAAGTTCATTTGCGTTATCACTCAAAAAAACAGCGTCGTTTGACACCCTGTCTCAGGGCAAGAAGGGCGTGTGGTATGTTGAGATGTATGCACTATTCTTTCCCCACGATGTCTTGAGTGGTCATCTCTGGTTTGTGCATCGTTGTCTGTTGACGTCCTTACAGGTATGTTCTTTCCTGGGGATGGGGGAAGTGCCTGGGTGATGGGTGCCTGGGTGAACCCGAGCGAAGCGTGGTGACGAGGCTCTTGTGCCTTCTTGTTTTGGTGGCATGGTGGCAGTGGTTGTTGTTGTTTGCGGGGCCTCATCTCCTTTGTTCCTTTCATTCTCGCTTTTCTTTCCTATCTCAATTTTGCACAAATTATCATCAAGGTTTTCGCTATAGTATTGATTTTGCCTGCACGCGGCACTATCACCAGAGAGCTTAAGATAGAGTATAGTTGTAAAATATACTATTTTTGCTTTCACCACCGATATATCCACCGAAAACCCATTGGCCAATAGTTTCAGCCCATAGTTCCTTCGGACATGAAGACTAAGTTTTTGTTATATTGTTATGAAAATTTGAGTTTCCTTTGTGTCAGAAATCACTCATTATTACCATACCTAACCTATAATAACTTACCTAACAGCTTAACTTTCGTCTTACCCATTCTAACCTGACTTACCTTATCTAACCTAGCTTACCTAACTTAGCCTTACTTCCTAACCTATCCTAACTTACCTATATCCTACCAAACCAAACCTAAGCTTGTAACTTGCCTAATATAAGTTTACCTAACCAAATAAACTCGAGGAAATGAACAAAATAAAGAAAATGCTTGTCGACGACTGGAAAATCGTCTATTGTTAGCCAGAATAGAATGGGATTGAAGCCTTTGTAATAAACCGGTTAATGTATATTTGTTACAAGTTAATATACCTTACTTCTTAGTCTCTCTCTCTCTCTCTCTCTCTCTCTCTCTCTCTCTCTCTCTCTCTCTCTCTCTCTCTCTCTCTCCTACACACACACACACTTTCCCTTTCCCCTTATCACACTACCATCAATCTATTGTGTACGCAATCTGTTATGACGATCTTGGCTCAGGTGAAATCTAAGGTGCTTGTTGTTAAATATGAAATACTAGCACTGCAATATATCGGAGAGAAATGCTCGATAATGGAGATCAACATTATCCAATACAATTTCCTGTAAGATAGTTATACTTGCGTTATTATAAATAATCACCGATTTTAGCTACACACTCGATGATTACCGATATAAACATTGGTAATCTAGTTTGGGGATGAAACAGGTGAAATAGTTTAAAGTATTTGTTATACTCACACGACATTTACAGCTATAATGGTTCTGTGACTCCGGCTGATGACTAATAATAAAACATCATAACGGTGACGTGGTAGTAGGCTACGTCCTAGGGTGTTTCACATGATCGCACTAACACACATAGAAAAGCCACTCCAACAGCTTCTTATCTCTCCAACACCCCTTCTCCCCTCTCTACACTCTTCAGCAAATAGGAAAGTAAAATGTAGCTACGAGGTGCCATTGTAAAGGCTTATCCCTCAATACCTTCACCTGACACAACTGTATTATCCGTATTCCGGTAATTCCTGTCTCAAGAGTGTCGCTAGATAGTATAAACATGTAGAATATCGCTAATATAACTGGCTCATGACATGACACGGATATAGGAAAGGTGTTGCTCATATTCCAGAATATCGTTTTATGAATGGTCAAACCTTCAGAACTGATGACACTAGATATATAATGAATGTTGCTAGACAGTACCGGTAGTCAATATCTCTAGATCTAACGGCAAAGTAGCTAACTTGGCAACACTGGGCGTTAGCGCGTTTGACGTAGATTCTCGATGCTCAACTGTTCAGGACGCCACCTATTGATGAATGGCATTTTGACAGGCACTCTCAATCCCCTTACAATCAGAGGTGCCAACCCTGCATTTGTCTCGCCCGAATGCGCTGTTTTGGACTTCGCGCGCTTTTTTGTTGCAAGTGTTGAGTGCACTGCAAACAAAGGTAATTTAAATAAAGTTGGGTAATTTGATACGAACTAACCCTTGATTGTTGTATATACATTTATATCTTTATATTAGATGGATTTGTCACTCCGTTGAAGGGTATTAGTATACGTTTACGTAGTGGGACCCGCAGAGGGCCACTCTCCGGTAGCATATTATGCGTAGGTTGTGCATAGGGATTAGTGATTAGGGACAGGATCATGATCATGATCATGATTCTATCCTAGTTCTAAAAGAATCAAGATTGGAACTATTAACTATATGAGATGGGAGGTGATTCCACTCTTGGATGCTGAGAGGAAAACAAATTATTGTCTAAATATGTCAGTGCTTGCCTGGTAGGTGTGGTATTTTAGGCTGTGGCTGCGTCTCGTAAATCGTATACTTGTAGGGTGTAAATAAGTATCTTTGTTTATGTCTACTAAGTTGTTGGTTATTTGATATAGCCTAAAATCTGTTGTCTGTGTATTTGTCTTATTGCAAGTGGGTCTAGTACTCTATTCTAATGTATTGTTTGAGCAAAGTGACAGATATAGTATAATGCCCTATACAGAGGTTTTAGCGCTATTCATAGTACAGAATACAGCATTAATAAGACAGGGGTTTCTACTCTACTAGAGATACTTATTACTTAGATTATAGAACATAAACACGTATACAGTTTATATGAGTTTATTGACAAGACAGAGTAATCAAAAGGCAAGTAAACATAACAATATTATCAGAATGGCAATTACAAAGCGTGGCAATAAGAATACACTTGTTATAATAGACAGAATAGAGCCTACTGGAGTTGGGGTTTGTCTCGATGAGTTAATGAGTTAGATGAGCGTTTATTGTACAGAACAGTTCTAAAAACGGTTCAGTCTATATGGATTTACAACAAGTAACAAAAGCACAAATTTACTAATAACATATCAGAAGGTACATTAAGAAAATGAAAATAACAGAATCTACGCACGAGCATCAGAAGTAGCAGTGTAATTGCAAACATAGGTGTAAAGTTCTCTCTCACTTATTGAGGGCTCAAAATGCCTTCTTAACTTCACTCAACTAGCGTCAGCAGGAACGGCGGTCCCCAGGAACCAGATCCTGAAGGCAGCAACCCAGTAACCTGCATTAAAGGTCCCCAGGAACCATATCCTGAAGGCAGCCCCAATGAACCTGCATTTAAAGGCCACCAGGAACCAAATCCGGAAGGTAGCGGCAACCTGCCCTGCACTCAGCAGATAATTTATCTGATAAACGAAGGTCAAGTAACCCTCAAGGGCACCTCCCCACCTCATCATTACATATGTTTCGCCAGGAGCTCTTACTAACTGTGACACCTAGGGAGTCCAACTCAAATGACTCCCGCTCAAAGACCAAGCATCACACCCACGAACACACTCCGGCCCTCATTATGGTCCCCAGGTAGGCCAACTGTACAATACCTCAATACCTGAGACATCTATGGGAACACGTACACCCCCAGGAGCCTGTACCTCGCCACTGGATATAGGCATTGCCAACCAGCAAGAAGCCTTCACCTGACCTGACCTGCTACACACACACACACACACACACACTCTCTCTCTCTCTCACTCACTCACTCACTCACTCACTCACTCACTCACTCACTCACTCACTCACTCACTCACTCACTCTCTCTCTCTCATTCATACACACACACATTCACACAAACGGGCACAGTCATAATATGAAAGGCTAGCAATATATAATTACAAGATGAAATAGTAAAGAGCAATAGCTGCAATATATAGGCATATATATATATATATATATATATATATATACCGGTATATATAAGTAGAAAGGAAAGCCTTTCATATCATTAACTCCCGTCCACTTACCGACTCTCTGCAATCTCTCTTCGCCTCAATGTTGCATCTCTCTCACTATTCTATTGCCACTGCAATAATCAGTGTTCCTCAGAGCTCTCTCGGTGTATACCACCTCCTCTACGTAGGGTACGTAGTACCCGTCTTGCAACACAATCCCACCCCTACTCTGTGCAACTCTCCAACTCATGAGTGAAACGATACTCCCGATCTTTCTTCTATTCAACAGCTGCAAGCTCTAGAACTCTCTCCATGAATCCATCTTTCCCTCGTCGTAATCACTCTGCTCCTGTTCACCCCCTCTCTCCCTCTCAACTAAATAAATGTCACAAATAGCAAGTATAAATATGGAAGAATTGGTGAAAGAGAAAGTGGAGGATGAACTCAAGACTATTACATTTACAGGAAGAACAAGGGAACTAAATAAAAACTGCAAAAGATAATCGATAATATAATGCCAGACATCAGCAAGGTGATCGGTGTAGCAGTGTCGGCAGCAGTTTCCGCAGCAATGGACATGATGATGAAACCTCTTGATGAGAAGGACAAAAATAACGCACAAGTACAACGGCAGGCTATTTTGAGCAAGTATGAATGTGACCGGCTAGAACAATACCAACGAAGAGATAATTTGCGGATTTCTGGGATAAAGGAAGAGGATGACACAACGGATGAAGGCCTGGAGGAGAAGGTGATCGAGCTTGCTTCGAAAATGGACGTCAGTTTGGAGCCTTCAGAAATCTCCGTGGTTCATCGTCTGGGGAAACCGAAAGATAATTATGACAGACCAGTGCTAATTAGATTATGTCACGGCAAGAAAAAAAAAGCACTTGTCAAAAATAAACGAAGATTGAAAGATATAGATATAAAAGTGTTTTTCAATGAAGACCTAGCTCCAATGCGCGCAGCAATGAGGAAAATGGTAGCTGAGGGGAGGTGTGGTGGAGTGGTCTTGCCACTGGACTGGTAATCCAATGGACCCGGGTTTGAATCCCAATATGTTAATGGGAAGATATTATTGGGATGGAATTTGTGCTGTAGGCCTACCTAGTATCAGTGCATTACCACAGCACCGAAAAGCCAAATAAATACCCTCACTGTTCCCTGGTTAAATAGCATTGTATGAATATTCCCATATTAAAAAATATGCTACAGGGGGACAATGCCTAGTGAGTTAATTGCTCAATAGGTGGTGTTCTGAGAGTGAGGGTCCGAGTCTGGGGGATGAGACTGTGAAGCACAGAGGCGGAGCAGCTTCAGAGATGGAGTTGCTTCGAGTCTTGAAGCTTCGCATGTCTCACTCCCTAGACTGGAGCAAGACCTCATGGGCCTCACCGTGTTCAGCGGTGTAGTGTAAAGGCTATCAGCCTTTGCCCGAGAGGGAGTAGTTGGAATATATAAAAAAAAAAAAAAAAAAAAAAAATATACGGTATATATATATATATATATATATGCGTAGCCTAAATTCTTCTAATGACAGCCAGAAGGAATTTTAACTTTCTTCATACGATGACGCATTTCTCACTATTAGGCCTACTGTATATTGTTATCATTAGACCATTATTATAAGTTTTGGAAAGTCGTGTGGCAGTCAAAGAGTTAACTGAGATAATTTTTACCTCTTTGATTTCCACAGAGCCTTCCTAAGATCCATAACATTGGCCAGTGTTGCCAGAATCAAAGCTATGTTTTGAGTATGTATACCTGGGCTATGTTCTGAGTATCCCTGGGCTATATTTTGGGCGAGATTCCCCTGCAAGGTATGGCAACCGTGTTTACCTACTCAGTCATAGTATAGCCAACTGGGTGCTTAGTTGACTTGGGTCGCATAGTATAATTCGGAATATCAGCAACCCACAAATTAACTTACAAATAAACCTAATTAATGAAATCAATACAATTAATGAACACGTGTGGCAATAATAGTAATATTAGTAGAAGTAATAGTTATAATAATAATAGTAGTAGTGGTGGTAGTCGTAGTAGTAGCCTACTAATAGCCCTAATACTAATTATACTGAAGAAAATAATGGTACTGTACTATGAAACCACAAATTCAGATGTTAAACCTGAAGTTTTTGCTTGTGAAATCTATACATTTGAAAATATTATGGGTATGAAAGGGTGATTAAGGTGTCCATAATTTCAAGGCATATCAGTACTTCAAATGCGAGAGAAAGGACAAGACTCAGGAGACAACAGCGACGAGAGTAAGAAAAAAAGAAAACTGAAACATCATCAAGAACGGGAAGAAGGAAGGAGAAAAAGACAGAAAATGGGAGATCAGCAAGAACGAGAAGAAACACCAGAGCCCCGGAAAATAAGAACAAACGCCATGAGGGTAGTCACCACACCACCCGAAGAAAGGCGAAAGAAACACCATAAGGAAAATAGAAGCTCATGGTCCTCATGGAATAGGTGGAACTCTATTAAGTTGGATTAGATCATGGTTATGGTTCATGGTTAGAGTGTTCAAAGATCTGTATGTGGTAACCCAGGTTCGAATCCCGGCAGTTTCACATGCTTTCATTAATTTCATTGGGAAGTGTTTGGTGTTGGGAGTGAAGTTAATGAAGATTAGATTATTCCTATAGTTTCAGGAACTTTCATAGCGAGGTCGGTCCTTAGAGATCTGTGCCCCATACAATGTTCTTTCCTTTCACTTAAACATTACGCTACTCAGTGAGCAGTTGGGTCTGAGTACATGATTAGCTTGTTTTTTTTTCTATGTGAGTGAGGGAGACAAAAGGCAGGACTGCCTGTAGTAAGTGCCTCCCCCATAGTTGAAAGAGTGACAGGGCCAAAATCAAGGGACGTTCGAGCCAAAATGCCTGGACACACGGAGTTTGAAGCAATTTAAGTCATAGGAGAAGGGAAAGACTGATTCTGGGAGAGAGTTCCAGAGCTCAGCTGTTGAATAGGAGAAAGACAGAGTAATGTTTCACTCTTGGGTTGAAGAGTTGCACAGAGTAGGGGTGGGATTGTGTTGCAAGACGGGTATCACGTACCCTACGTAGAGGAGGTGGTATACACTGGGAGAGCTCTGAGGAACACTGATTGTAGTAGCTATAGAGTAGCGAGAGAGATGCAATATTGCGGCGAAGAGAGAGAGAGTTTGCAGAAAGTTGGTGAGTGGGCGGGAATCAATGATACGAAAGGCCTTCCTTTCTACTTTGTCTAGGAGTGTAGTGTGAGATGATCCTCCCCACACATGTGAACAATACTCAATACAAGGACGCACTGTGCCCCTGTACAGAGCAAGAAGCTGTGCAGGGGTAAAGAACCCCTTGAGGCAGTTGAGCACACCCAGCTTCTGGGAGGCTGCCTTAGCAAGACTGGAAATAAGGTCCTTCCAAGTGAGAGCAGAAGAAAAAGAGACACCAAGAATATTGAGAGAAGATGAAGGATTGATTTTTGTATTGTTGAAGAATAAGAGATAGTTCTCTGGGAGGTCCGGATGGGTAGATAGATGGAGAAATTGGGTTTTGGAAGCATTAAAGGCAACAAGGTTTTCTCTGCCCCAATTGGAAATAGTAGTTAGATCAGAAGATAAGTGTTGTTTGGCTTCATTACGTTTGTTTTTGAGGGATTACTGGCTGGGGTGTTCTGGAAAATTAATTGAGTAGTGTAAGGTAGAGTCGTGTGCGTATGAATGGATGGGACTGGAGGTACAGTTAGAATGATCATTTATGAAAGTTAGAAAGATAATAGGAGATAGGACAGAGCCCTGAGGAACACCGTAGTTTATTGGATGAGGAAGTGAGCGATGGCCGTCCACAACCGCAGCTATGGAACGGCTGGAAAGGAAATTAGAAACAAAGGCACAGATGGAGGGATAGAAACTGAAGGAGGATGGTTTAGAAATTAGAGATTTGTGCCAGACTCTATCGAAGGCCTTCGATATATCTAGTGCAATAGAAAAGGTCTCACTGAAGGCCAGAAAGGAGGATGACCAAGAGTTAGTATGATATGAAAGAAGATCACCAGTAGAGTGACCCTTAACCCTTAAAAAGCGGCTCACCACATAAGTCGAGTTAAATAAAGCTGGACTATGTGGCGGCGCTCGACATAACTCGAGTGGCAATTTCAGCACGTAATGTTGCTGAGAGAGAGAGACAAGTGGTGGCAGGAGAGTAGCGAGTGTATGACTGCTCCAGACCACCGCGGCGAACCTACTGACACGAATCTCACCTCCCTCCTACCTCTCTCACTCGCTATATACGGAATTGTATCGGGAAAGTGGCTAATTACATGCTTTTTGCACTCGCGTTGCACGGTTATTGCAAGAAAACTAGCCATCATAAAAGGATCGTTATGGTGTCATTCGAAAGCTCTGTTTATGCCCTTTCAGGGATAGATACTTGTTTTACGTTCTGGGTCTTATTTAGGCATGAAAATGATCACGTAAACAGCCCTATTTTGGCTAAAAACACCCCGCTGGGCGGTACATATAAATAAACCGCATAGGCCGCTCGTAAAGGGTTAAGGAAGCCATACTGGCGATCTGAGAGCAGATTATGAGAAGAGAAATGCTTAAGAAATTTAGAAGCAAGAATAGTTTTAAAAACTTTAGAGATACAAGAGATGAGACCAATTGGACGATAGTTGGAGGGTTGAGAGCGGTCACCCTTATTTGGGACAGGTTGAATGAGAGCAAACTTCCAGCATGAAAGGAAAACATTAGAGGAGAGGCAGAGACGAAAGAGTTTGCCTAGGCAGGTAGTCAGCACGGAAGCACAGTTTTTTAGTACAACAGGAGGAACACCGTCCGGAATGTATGCTTTCTTAGTATTAAGCCCAGAGAGGGTAGAAAGTACATCTTTAGAAGAGATTAGGATATTAGGCATAAGTGGAAGAGAGGATGGTGGAGAGGGAGGAATAGCACCGGAATCATCCAAGGTGGAGTTTCTAGCAAAAGTTTGAGCGAAGAGTTCAGCTTTGTCAGAGGAAGAAGTGATGGTTGTGCCATCAGAGTGGAAAAGGGGAGGGAAAGATGGAAGAAAAATTGTTGGAAAAGTTTTTGGCTAGATGCTAGAAAGCTTGGGAAGAGCTAGAGTTGGATAGTTCAGTGCATTTATTATTGATGAAAGAGTGCTTGGCAGGTCGAAGAACAGATTTGGATTGATTCTGGGCAGAAACATAGGATGAATGAGATTCCTGAGTTTTAAGGCGTCGGTACCGTTTGAATGCTTCCTCCTTGTTGCGGACAGCAGTAGAACAAGCGTGAGTAAACTTAGATTTGTTCTGCATTAGACTGAGAGAAAGAAAATCGAATGTACGCTTCCATGCCCGAGAGGATTACCTCGGTAATGCGTTCAGCACTCTCCGAGGGTCCTCGGCCACGGAAGCAGAAGTCATTCCATGGGAAATCAAAGCAGTACTGCCGAAGAGCCTCCCAGTCGGCAGTGCCAAAGTGCCACAAGCGCCGCCGGCTGGGAGGATCGGGTGGCCGTACTGGAGAGATAGGACAGGTAATGGAGATAAGTTTATGGTCGGAGAAGCCCAAATGAGAGAAAAGATTGACAGTATAAGAAGAATGGCTAGAAGTCAGAAATAAGTCAAGAATGTTGGGCCGATCTCCGAAGTGATCCGGGATATGGGTGGGTTGCTGGACCAGCTGTTCTAAGTCATTTAGGATAGAAAAGACAAAGGCTTGTTCACCAGGTTGGTCAGTAGTAAGAGAGGAGAGCCATTGGCGGTGGTGAACGTTGAAATCTCCTAAGATGGAGATTTCCGAGAAGGGAGAGATGGATTTAATGTGTTCCACTGTAGAGTTTAGATAGTCAAAGAATTTGGGAAAGTTGGTAGAGTTAGGGGAAAGATAGACAGCTCAGAAATATTTAGTATGAGAATGACAATATAGTTTGAGCCATAAAGTTGAGAATTCAGAGGAGTCGAAATCGGGAACACCAGAGCAAATGAGTTTGTTGTGCACGTTTTCACAACATATGCCTTTGGCTTTGAAACTAGGATAGAGAAAGTAGGAGCATACAGAGAAGGGGCTAGCAGTTGCCTCAGACACCTGGGTTTCAGTGAGGAAAAGAAGATCAGGTTTGGAGGAGGAGAGATGGTGTTCAACCGAGTGAAAATTAGAGGAAAGGCCGCGAATATTGCAAAAGTTGATAATAAGAGTGACAGGCAGTGGTCCAGAGCATTTATACTTTTAGAGGGGTCGTCAGGGGAAGGTCGGGTGGGTGTGACCGTGTGGGGGCATTTACCCCCCCACCCCCCCACCCCATCCCCGGGGACTCCGAGGCTTGGTGCTGTTTATCATCATATAATATATATATATATATATATATATATATATATATATATATATATATATATATATATATATATTTTTTTTTTTTTTTTTTTTTTTTTTTTTGGAGGAGGAAGTATGGTGTGCATGTTAAGTGTAGTGAAGTAGATAGGAGGAGGAGGTGTTTGTGAGAGCTGGCTGGACTACTCTCAGTGTAAGTGAGGCACAAAGAGAATCAGTAAGAGAGGCCAAACAAATGAAACAGGAGTTCCAGTGACTCCTTATCAAATGCCTACAGCTTCTCTTGGGTATAGCCAGTTCAATTGGTGCCTACAATCTACTCCCATAATTCTCAGTATTAGATAAATGGATATAAAATCGTAGTCATATTCTTAACCTTGATTGTGTAATGGTTAGAGTGTTCAAAGATCTGTATGAGGTAACCCAGGTTCGAATTCCGGGAGGATCATATGCTTTCATTAATTTCATTGGGAGGTGTTTGGTGTTGTGAGTAAAATTAATAAAGATTAAATTATTATACAATTAGGCTGGGGTGTAGTATAGAGTAGAGTCCCACAAGGACCTGTTTTAGGCCCTCTGCTGTTCATCATATTTATTAACTACCTTGCTGTATGAATAACTAGCAAAATCAGTAAATTTGCAAATGAAACTAAAATTGGAAGAGTGATTCATTCTGATAATGATTTTCAGGCTCTCCAAAGAGATTTAGACACAAGACACGAATGGGCAGTAATTGGCAGATGAAGTTTAATGTAGATAACATTTATGTAGTGTAGTACAATTTGGGAAATTAATAGAAAATGCAGTTTACAAATTAGATAACGTGGATATAAGTAACTCAGATAATTAAAATTACCTGGGAGTCATCGTCAACTGTGATTTGAAACAACCAAGAAATCAATGCATCAGTGTTTGAAATAATTATGGCAAATAGAGTTCTTGGATAAATAGCTAGAAGTGTGAGTAACAGAACAGCAGACGTACCGGTAATCTTGAAACTTTATCTAGCGTTAGTAAGACCACATATGGATTATGCTGTTCGATTTCTATTACAGAATGAACATAGATTCCTTGGAGAGAGTACAACGAAGAATGACAAAAATTATCCATACTATTACAAATCTTCCATATGGAGAAAGGTTGAAGAAACTAGGCTTACACTCGTTAGAGAGACGCAGAGTTAGAGGGGATTATGATAGAGGTGTTCAAGTGGGTAAGTGGGATTAATAAAAGGGATATGAAAGATGTACTGAAGCTCAGTGATAGCGAGAGAACTCGAACAAATGGTTTCATTTACCGTTTCAAATTGGATAAATTTTGTTTCAGGAAAGATATAGAAAAATACTGGTTTGGTAACAGAGTTGAAGATATGTGGAATAGGCTACCTAGCGCCTAGTGGGATCATGAACGGTAGAGAGCTTCAAAATAAAATTAGATAGACATATGGACGAGATGGGTTTGGTATGAGAGGGATCTGCCTTGTATGGGCCAATTGGCTTTCTGCAAAGGAGCAATAACCCCAGTCTTTAATACTTTTGCGATTCATATTAGCTCCGAGGTATATATATTTCCATGTCCATGAATTTGTGTATTGTAATTACGCCATTATATGTGTGAACAATTAGCCAAGTAAGTCATTCTATCGCCTTACGAGCGGGCCCGTAAGGAATTTCTACTACCCGCCAAGCGGGTGGTTTTACCCTAAATGGCCTTGTTTCCGTGGTCTTTTTCATGCATAAACAAGAGCCAGAGCGTAATACAATTATGTATTTCTTTTCTAATGATGCACACTCCACCTTGAGCCACATACAAGATTTTGTAAAAATTGGAATGGAAACTTTTATTCCTCATCAAAAGTACAGTAAAAGATCTAATTCACCTAAATGGTTTGACCATAATTGTGCTAGAGTAACTGAACAAAAAGCAATAGCCTACAATGCATACACAAGATCAAAAACACATGAAGCCTTTAATTACTTTAGAAACATCAGAAATCATGCCAAAACTGTATTAAACCTAACTAAATCAAACTTTCTCCATAAGCAGGCAAATAAACTTCTAAATAATCCAAATGATAACAAAATATTTTGGTCTACTCTTAACTCATTCAAATCCAACTTCACTACTGCTTCATCCATTCCACCATTAAAATCTCCGACTGGCAATCTTGTAAGTGACCCACGAGGTAAAGCTAACCTTCTTGCAGATATTTTCTCCACCAACTCAACCTTGGATGAAATAAATCAAGATGTCCCTGTACTTAATTTTAATTCACCTGAAATTCCCTCACTTAAGATCCACACCAGACATGTCAAAACTATTTTGCAGAATCTCTCAGTAGATAAGGCTCCTGGTCCAGATGAAATTCCTCCAATAGTACTTAAGAATTGCTCCTTGGTGCTCGCTCCTGTATTGGCAAAATTTTTCCGTCTGTGTACTCATACCTCATGCTTCCCAGTACCCTGGAAAGAAGCAAACATCCATCCAGTTCCTAAAAAAGGTGCCTCTTCAGATCCATCAAACTACAGACCAATAGCTATAACTTCCACTCTTGGCAAAGTTTTTGAAATTATATTAAATAATCACATAATTAAGCATCTGGAGAATAATAAATTAATCAGTGATAGGCAATATGGTTTTAGACGATGTCGATCAACTGCAGACATTCTTTGCCTTCTTACGCATCAAATCAACCTAGCTACAGACCAACATGGTGAAACACATACAATAGCACTGGATATATCAAAGGCATTTGATAGAGTCTGGCATCAATCCTTATTGTCGAAGATGTCACACTACGGCCTTGCATCATTAGTTCCACTAATTTCTTCTTATCTTCATAACAGAAAAATACGTGTAATGGTAGATGGCCTTTCATAAACCAAAGGGCGGTAACAAACAGTTCCAACCCCATGCTAAACAAGCACCACGAGACCCCAGACCACCTCCTCAGCAGGGAGGTACTCAGTACAAAACCTAACAAGGTAAACAGCACGGGTATAAGGATAAGGCCCCATATAAAGGTCATCAGGGCAATGCACCAGCCAAAACTAGTCAAGCATCCGATGCCAACCTACCCCCACCTCCAAAAAACTAGCCACTCACACTCTCCACATCCCGGGGCCGAGCTCAAACGCCCGAGATTGGGGAGTTGCCTTGAAGGACGAACCCCGGCTGCACCTGGGTTCGTTCCGTGCATTCCGCTCAGCCTGGCCCAAACATACATGGGCCAGGAAGATAGTGAGCAAAGGAATCACCTGGCGGTGGCGCCGGCGGCCTCGACTGCATCAGCCGCGAGAGTATACCCCAGTGTCTCAGGAGGAGGAGGTCATGTTACAGGAAATGATTGCCAAACAAGTACTTATTCAGGTCAATACCTCCCAGCCAGTGTTCACGTCAAGACTCTTCTTAGTGCCAAAAAGGGACAGTGTGCAGATGCGACCAGTTCTAGATCTCTCGCACCTGAACACCTTTGTAGAGAATTCACCCTTCAGGATGCTGACTGTACAGCAACTCAGACTGGAACTCCCGCCGCAAGGTTGGATGTGTTCGATCGATCTCAAAGATGCCTATTGGCATGTCCCCATAAACAAGAGGTTCCAAAAGTTTCTCTCTGAGAATCCGGCACGAGACTTATGTCTTTCAAAGGATGCCGTTCGGGTTGAACCTAGCACCAAGAGTATTTACCAAACTCTTTTACCCTTGTTAGTCAGAGGCATACAGGTGTTTTGGTATCTGGACGATTGGCTAGTAGTGGCGAACTCTGTAGAATTATGTCAAGGCCATGTCAACCAAGTGTTAGCTCATGTACAAGCCCTAGGGTTCAAGGTGAACTTGGCAAAGTCACACCTGGTCCCCTCAAGGACGATTCAGTGGATAGGGCTGGTCTGGGATACCGCCGCTCTGACTCTTACTCAGAGTGCGGACAACCACAACAGATTTCGAAGGAAACTGTTCCGGTTCCTCCACAGTCTGGATACGACCAGGAAAACGTGGGATTTCCTGATCGGTTCTCTCAACTGGGTGCAATTAACAATCAAGTTGGGCCGATTGAAAACCAAGCGATTAATCCTGGAAGGCAACAAAGTGTTCCCTCTCTTGCCGGAGAAGAAATTATGGCCAATTCCTCCATTAATCCACACTTTACTATCGGCCTGGACCAAGCACGAAGTCCTCTACTCAGTCATGTCATGGGTTTCTCCCCTACCTACGGTATTGGTAGACACGGACGCCTCAGGGACCCTAGGTTATACACATACAATACACATACAATAGCACTGGATATATCAAAGGCATTTGATAGAGTCTGGCATCAATCCTTATTGTCGAAGATGTCACACTACGGCCTTGCATCATTAGTTCCACTAATTTCTTCTTATCTTTATAACAGAAAAATACGTGTAATGGTAGATGGCCTTTATTCTCAATTTCACTCAATAAATGCTGGTGTTCCCCAGGGATCAGTTTTGGCCCCAACTCTGTTCCTCATATCAATGATCTCATATCTACCACTCATAATCCAATACATTCCTACGCAGATGACTCAACACTCCACAGTTCCTTCACATTTACCAATTCTTTCACCCAACCCGATCTTATAAATTCAAAAATAAACACTGCAATTTCTCTGAACCATGACCTTTCTAGAATTAATGAATGGGGACAAGATAATCTAGTTTCCTTTAATGCACAGAAAACCAAGTACATTCAATTTTCTAACCGACAGAATCTCACTGACTCCCATATATTTTTTAATGATGTAAATATTCCCACTTCCCCTAGTATTGACATTCTCGGTGTAACATTAACTACTAACTAGAGCTGGACACATTATGTTAGAAGCATTGCTAAGAATGCCTCTAAAAAACTGGGACTCCTGTACAGAGTTCGAGAATTCTTCACTGACGAGCAGTTGGCCGTAATATATAAAAGTCATGTGCGCTCTCAGATGGATTACTGTTCACCTCTGTGGGGTGGAAGTGGAGTGGTTGCATTGAGGCAGTTGGACAAAATTCAAAATAAAGCTATTAGATTAATCAATAACCCTGCAATCACACAGGACCTTCCTACATTATCCATACGAAGAAACGTTGCATCCCTTGCATTATTCTACAGATATTTTCACAGCAATTGTTCCGAGGAACTTGCTTCAATTGTGCCGCCTCTCCACATCTTTCCCCGTAGAACTAGGGCAGCTGAGAGCGCCCATGAATTTACACTTTCTCCTCCACAATGCAGAACTTCTGCTTATCAGAATTCATTTATCCCCAGAGCTACTACTCTTTGGAATTCACTTCCCTCGAATTGCTTTCCACAAACTTACAATCAACAAATGTTTAAATCCAGTTGTTACAAACATTTTATGAATGGAGGATGCCTTTAGGCACATGGACCTTTTTGTTTTATCTATGTTTTTCCTTCCTCCGTTCATTGTCTCTTAAAAAAAAAAAAAAAAAAAAAAATGTATCCCTGAAAGGGCATTAATTCAGCTTTCCAATGACACCAGAACCATCCTCCTACGACCACGCGTTCTCTTGCAACGATCGTGCAAGACGAAGGAAAAATCCCTAAAATACGGTAATTTCTTGACATAATACCCTGTGTAGTGAGGGAGGGAGGGTGGATGTGTGTGGAGTAAACGTCAGGAGGCCCGCGGGACCCGTGGCGAACAGTCAGAGTCTGACCTACGCTCCGCCCACCGCTCGTCTCTCTCTCAGAGGCAATATTGCTCCAAAATTGCACACGGACTAAAGTCGGGCCCCGCTCTTTGGGCAGGTGTTCTCTATACGGACTTAAGTCGGGCCCCGCTAATAAGGGGCTATGTTGTAATCTATATTGAATATAGTTATTCTATGTTATCTATATTGAATATAGTTACTATAAATGTACTTCTGTGTTGTCCTTACACCTCTGCATGTTTGTATGTGTGTCTGTGTGTGAATTCCTTCTCTGCCCAGTTAAGTTAGGATCCACCTTTTAGCCAGTAAACCCAACAAAAGCCTGGTATAACAATATTGATCAACCCATCTAGTATAAAGACAGAAACGTATTACAGTTAATCTAAGGTAAATAAATATCAATATACTCAACTTGATATTGTATTTACTTGTTGTAGACCCATATAATCCGCTGAATGAAAATCGCCTAATCTTAGCCAGAATAGAGTAAGTTCAAAGATTATCAGACTTTTAACACCTTACGAGCGGGCCCGTCAGTTTTTTTCCATTACACGCCCAGCGTTTTTTTTTTACCCTAAATGGCCTTGTTTCCGTGCTCTTTTTCATGCATAAACAAGAGCCAGAGCGTAATACAATTATGTATCCCTGAAAGGGCGTAAATTGAGCTTTCCAATGACACCAGAACCATCCTTCTACGACCACGCGTTCTCTTGCAACGATCGTGCAACACGAGTGCAAAAACCCTAAAATACGGTAATTTCCTTATATAATTCCCTGTGTGGCGAGGTAGGGCGGGTGGATTTTTTTTTTTTTTTTTTTTTTCTATATTCCAACTTACTTCCTCTCGGGCATAGGCTGAGAGCCTTAACATTCACCGCTTTACAATGAACAGTGAAGCCCGTGAGGTCTTGTTCCAGTCTAGGGAGTGAGACATGTGAAGCACGTAGAGTACAACGAGCACCTGCCATCTTGCCTTCACATGAGGCACGGTGCTCACTCATGGCCCGAAATGACCCCATCTCTGAAGCCACCTCGTTCCCGTGCTTCACTGTCTCACCCCCTACACTCGGACTCTCACACTTACACACACACAACGCCACCTGTTGAGCAGATAACTCACCAGGCATTGCACCCCTATAGCATATTTTGAATATGGGAATATTCATACAGTGCTATTTAACCCGTACAGCCCCAGCGACGCGTCTGACGCGTCGGCGATGTATGTAACGCACAGCCCCAGAGACGCGCCTGACGCGTCACCCTAATTGCGCCGACCGTAACCTCAGGTGTAGCCACTCAAGAGGGCTCAGATTTGTATGGGAACTGTGTACGTATCCCACGCAACCGTGCCGATGGTTGAAAACTCTCAAAGTCCACGTGCGTGCGCGTGAGCGCGCAATAACCTGGTTTTTTGGGGTAATTGCCTTCAATTTTTTACTCTTGTAAAATACGTTTTCGGGGGCTCTGTAGGACCATTCTTTAAGCTTTTTGAGCGGTTTTTCGTGGTCTTTCCTTCATTCCTAACCCATTCGCTATTGTTTCTGGAATAAAACCATTTTTTGAAAACCGGCCGGGTTCTGGAGAACAAACATTACAAAACTAGCCGGGGTTCCACGGGTTAATCAGGGAACAATGAGGGTATTTTATTGACGTTTCGGTGGGCTTGTGGTAATGCACTGATACCAGGTACAGCACAAATTCCATCCCAATAATATCTTCCCATTGATACATCGGGATTTGAACCCGGGACCTTTGGATTACCAGGCCAGTGGCAAGACCACTCCACCACACCTTCCCTAGTTGTGTGGAGTAGATGTCAGTAGGCGCGCGGAGTCCGTGCCGAGCGGTCATGAGGCAACCTACGCTCCTCCCGTCGCTCGTCTCTCTCTCGGAGCCATTCTTGCTAAAAAATTGCACACGGACTAAAGTCGGGCCCCGCCACATAGTCCAGGTTTTTAGATACAGACTTAAGTCGGGCCCCGCTAATAAGGGGTTAAACAGATTGTGGGTATGAAAAGGGTAATTACAGTATCCATAATTAATATACTCATTTAGAGGTGTAATTCGGTGGTAATAAACCCATCTTATACGCAGAGAACAAAATATATCAACAGTCTACGGATAGTATATACCTTGTTTCACAATGTAAACCCGGCATCACACGAGCACTTTAGCAGCGAATGTATCGGAGCCACAGTATCCGAGTCTAAAACTACCATAATCTATACTCTAGTATCTGACAACTTTCTCTGTCATTATGACTGTATTTTATATCTAACAGCTCTTAATCGTGTACAGTCCAATTTAATAAACAGCAAAATCAATAAAAAAACAAAAAAACATGATAACTTGTAGCGGATTGAAGGCTCCGATATATGTAGCCGATGAATTTGCTCGTGTGATGCCGGTTTTACTATATTACAACGTTATCCTGTACCGTAATATTCGTACGTGAAAGAGACCCTGTAGTAAGAGAAAGTGGTCATCTCTTTCTGTAGATGCCATTTTGGTGCCTCAAGAGGTTATATTTATATTTTGATCGTAGAGAATGTATATCCAAAGACCAAACTATGTATCCCGTACTAGTATTGCCGAATATTTATTATGGGTATGGAGATGTTTGAGTGTAAAGAGAGGAAAATATACCCAGTGGCACCAAGATGGCAGAGGTTGGCCGATCTCTGTCACTATAGGGCACATTCGACATTGTAAGGCAAAAAATAAGGAGGAATGGAAAGGATCAATTGTAAAGCCCCCTTCACACATTCAAGAGTGCGAGGACGAATAGACGTTCGGGCACATTCACAATGACATTCTCAAACACTCTTTGAAACTCTCGGAAAATCTTAGAAACTCTCAGCACACTCTCAAACAGTCGGGTCGTGGAGCCATATTTATTAGTGGCCCCTCCATCATTGCCGACATGCCTTACTAAGTTATGGCAACCTTTGAACACCCAGGCTCGCTGTTCAAATCAACCACCCAGGAGTCAGAGAATCCATATCATCGTAAGCGTACGCTCAAAATACTTACGGACTCGTCCCTATGATGCGGATGCCACTACGAAAAAACTAGTAGAAAATAATAAAAAAAGTCAATCAGATCCCTTATCCGTACTACGCTTCTCGCAGTTCAGATGTTTCTCAGCGTCGCTTCCTCACTAGCTGCGCATTGCTGCGCCCCTTCGACTCCTGGGCGTCTCGCAGGTCGGACATGTGCCGCGACCTCTCTTCATTCGTCATCCTACCATCTGGCTTGTGAGTCTTTTCTCATTTGTACTAGTCTGTGATTAGCTAGGATAGGTTTAGACTAGTTAGGTCGTGTTGCATAAATTCTGCGAGTCGCCCTAGGAGTTGTTCTTGGGTGTTTTGTTTTCACTTTTGCTTGGTGGACCTACGCTTGAGGTAGGGCTAGGACGCCATGTTGTTTTATATTTTCACCTTTATTTTATGTCTTCAGCTAGTGTAGGCATTAGGCTTATTTTTAGCTTTTGGGGCCCGCTTTTCGGCCACCAAATTGGTGGGTTAAGCGGTGGTGTTCTCTTCATGGAGGACCTCATGCTTTTGAATTGCTTTACGTAGTAAAGGATTATGCACAGGGTCATTATGTTTTTACGCCTACGGTCCTATTTCTTCGAGATGGTGAAGGAGTGCCTAGTCTAACTAGGTAGGTAAGTGTACTTTGTGACGTTAACCACTCCGTTAGAACCGCATGGCTTGTCCTACAGTGACTCGCTAGGATCGCCAGGGCAGTGGATGGGGCTACAGTTTATGTATTAGAGTGTGCTTTATTTCATATGAAAGCTCGTGTCATGGGCAGTCCAGAAAGGCTCTTTGTTGTCACCCATGTCAAGGCTTTATATATTTAATTGTAAAGTATATGTTTTATCATTAACTAGTAATGATGGGATCTGGGAGAGAGAGAGAGAGTAGAACAGAGTGAGAGGGGGGCGCGCAGTGTTTTTGCCCCGCTCGATGACGTCACGGCTGGCTGCCTCGTGGGGGTTGGTTGAGAGAGGTCCTTACCATGCTGCTAGCTCCCTTGCTAGTTGCTAGAGGACTTGTAACCGCTTTTTTCCCACGCGGCTCGAGCTAGTGCGAGTATATATACAGTTCCTCGCCACTCTCTCCCTCAGATCTGGTTTCTAGAACGCATCCATCTTTATCCCTTGCTACCTGTCCTCCACTCCGCACCTGAGAATCTTTTCCTCTGCCTACCTCTCTCTTTTTTCATATCTTTCACCACCTTTTATTAATATTATACCCCTCTGGTTAACTCTGCAAAATCAGCTTCATGCTGGCCAGTTGTATTGTGCGTTAAGGTCTGATATAACCCATGTATGTTAGTTGTTAAGATAAGTGGATCACGAAGCATTGGTTGGCATTTATATTGTTTAAGTACCGCGTCCTATAATTATTAGTGTTCTGCTGGATTAGATAATGCTAGACTAGGGGTCTGATATTATAAGGTATTGTTTCCTATGAGTGCTGGCTTTAGGAAAAAGCTGCACGACATACCTGAGAACTGGAGTTGATTGAGTAAATTCTAGTCTGTGTGCCATTGAGAGTAGAGCATGCACGAATGAGGGTTTTTTGCCTATACCATTCTGCACTGTTCTAAGCTCGTTGTTTGTCTTTGAGGTACGCCAGGAGAACGCTTAATACTTCGGTATTAAGGTTTCTCAAGAGAGCTACCCTTCCCTATAACGTAATATTTGACGCACAGACTTGAGATTTGCACTAGGCTATGCGGCATGCCATGCGCACCAGTATCTCGTATCATTGACTCTAGCTAGACTTCATCAGTCACAGTAGACATTAAGTATATTAACCTAATTACTCTTTTTATGCATACCCATTTATGATTACACAAGCATTTCGCAGCCTAGTTTGATGTATGGAGACACAAACGACTTAGGCTCTTTTTGTTGATAGGAATACTGCATTGTCGTGGCGATTATTATTGTTGTAGTGTTTAGGATATTCTTGGCTCCGACTGCATTATATATTCTGCCTTTTTGTGTGCATAGCCTGCACGAGCATTGTTCCGCTGCCTGCCTTTTTGGGTTCCATTTCCGATACGAGCATCTTTATAGCATCTAACATTTAAAGAAGATTCCTTGTTAGTGTTGAAGGACTTTAGTGCACTTTCTTTCATGCAGGAGTGCCTGACATTTATTGATTAAAGTAACGTAAGCTGTAACTTCTCTTACCACCTTACTTTGCATACCATAACCAAGCACCTTCGGTTATAGGTAGTAATAGGCTGTTTTCACATAACATTAAGCCTAGAGTAGACGCACATTTATTGAGAGTTTGATAGCCTATTATTGCATATAGAACTCTGTAGAGTATTTGTGTTCTTTGTTCACTGGGAATATACATCAGAGGTTGGAGCTAGCGCTTTCCGTTGTAACATTTATGCCATTACTAGTCCAATGAATAAGAGCCCTGATATATTTGAACCCCAGTCGTAACAAATGGCGACCTTACCTAGGATTTGGTGAACCTACATTTATTAGCAGGGAACATTTGTTGTTTTGGAGAATATTTTGCGGGGATCAGCAAGAATATATTTTTTTGCAACATAGTATAGCCCTTGAGTATTTCCGAGAATTTTTGTGTGTATATTGAGGTATAAGAGTTTGGGGTACTTCTTTCCTGAATATTGCGGTGGGAAATTTTTGTGAGCATCATGTCTTATACCGGATCAGAGGAGAATGGAGACACAGTACGTAATGTCGAAACTGAGGAACAGCAGTATGATGATATGGTTAATCAGGTGAACTGTGAGGAGGATGCTAGGATATTTTTGCAATGGCCTGTTACTGCCGAGCGGTTGGAGGGTATGGATCGGTACGGTCTTCAATGCCTGGCCACAGCTATCGGTCATGCGGTTACTAGCAGCATGACCAAGGATAACTTGATAACGTGTGTACTGGGCAGGGTGACTGGTGAGCGAGATGGGTTGAGTGCTCAGAGCCCTTCGGCCATGCTTCCCCTACACTCGACTCCCAGCCATCCCAGTAGTTTGCCGACCCCGGGTACGCTTCCGCAGTTGGGTGGTGACTGGCAGGGTGGGTTGCCCCTGGGGGGACCACCGGTAATTTCAAACATTGTAGCACCTTCACCTCCTTAAGGGTTATCTCCAGAATTATTGTTTAAGCTCGAATTAGCTAAGCTTCAGCATCAGCAGCAGCAGCAAATAGAATTAGCCAAGATAGATGAGAGAGAAAAAAGTCACCAGCAAATAGAGCTAGCAAAAATCCAAGCTGAGTCGACTAAGTACTGTGCCGACAGGGACGTAGAGAAGTCGCGAGTAGAGACAATGGGACAGCGACTTGGGGCTGGTAACCGTGCTCATGATCAATCTCTCTCGCACTTATTGAAACTGGTTCCGGTGTTTGATGAGAGTGGTGTAACAGAATTTTTCGCACGCTTTGAGAAGAAGTGCCAGGAACATCAGTGGCCAGAGAATAAATGGGCAGCACTTGTATCCTCTAGATTAATAGGCAAGGATCTTAAAGCCTACGATGCGTTACCTTTGGAGTCATGTATTGTGTATGAGGATCTCAAGGAGGCTGTCCTGAGGGCTTACGAACTGCAACCAGAAACGTACCGTTTGAAGTTCCGGGGTGTAACTAAGGGAAGAGATAGCACCTTTTTGGAACACGCCCGGGACTTGTCCGATGCTATGGGGAACTGGCTCCGATCTGAGAAGGTCACAACATTTGATGAAATTAAGCAGTTAATGATGTTGGAGCAGTTCTTTAAGAGCACGGGCGGTGATCTAACTTTGAACTTGAAGGAGAAAAACCCAAGAACTCTAGTCGAAGCAGCAGAAATGGCTGATCGACGGCTGTCGTTGATTCGGGGTTGCGGGTCCTCACAGAAGTACGATGTAAGTGCTAAGGACCGTTATCCTCCCCCTCCCCGGAACAATGACACATTTAAACAGAAGAGCCATGAAACTAAAACTGAATCCAAACCTTACACCACACCGTATGTGAAAAGTCAGGGGCCTTTTACATCACAGTATAAGCCGAAACCGAAATTTATGTGTTTTAGTTGCCACCAGGAGGGTCATAAGGCAAATGAGTGCCCTAGTCGACCTCCTCCGGCAGCCGTGTCTTTTGCTCACGGCATTGGAGTGTTCAAGAGGACATCGGAGTTTGTTAGAGGCATTTCTTCCGAGGTAAATACACTGCCAGTGCAGAAGGATCCGGAAGGCTTATTCCCTGTCCGTGATGCCTTTAGTGACCACAGGGGACTCGGTTGTGTGGAGTGGGGGGGTAGAAGACATGAGGTGAGAATTTTGCGTGACACTGGGGCATCGCAAACACTGTTGAGAAATTTCACTGGTAAACCTGTCAATACGGCGCGGGTGGTTGTGGTTCAGGGAGTTAATGCGACAAGGTCATACCCGCTTGTAAGAATGAAGGTGGAAGTTGATGGTGCGACTCGGGACCTGGATGTAGGAATTGTGGAGAAGTTACCTGTTGGGGGCGTCGACCTCCTTCTCGGCAACGACTTTGCGGGATCTACTTCTGAGGCTCCACCCTTGGTCGTTGCCGAGAAGCCGGCCGACGTGAGTAGGGAGGAGCAGGAGTGGGTTGAGAAGTGTCCGGGGCATCCTATGGCGTGTGTTGTCACCGGAGATTCTGCATCCAGGGAGTCACATTCTGGTCAACAATCTTTAGATCAGCGGAGGAAGGGTACCGAGAAGGGGTTGAAAGTTGATGTGGTTGAGAGTTTAGTGTCAACGGACCTTCTCGGGGACTCATTATTAGGACCACATTTCGAGTCTGGAGAAGACCCAGTAACTGTTCCTGAAGGGGCAGAGAATGGGCTTAAAATGACGAAAGAGTTGAAGGAGGACAGTGATGCACAGTCGGGAGATGTAGCAACAAGGTACCCTGACGCGTACCCTATGAGAAATGGGTCGGCGAAGACGGTGGTCCGAAGCTTGCTAGTGTATTTTTCCCGGTATGGTTACCCGCAGGGGATTCAGTCAGTCCAGGGACCCAACTTCACTTCTAGCCTCTTGGTTCAAGCAATGCCGCAGCATGAGATTGTTGGGGTTGTGTCATCTGCGTATCATCTGTAGAGCCAGGGTGTGTTAGAGCGATGGCACTCAGCCTTGAAATCTGTGCTTCGTTGTTGTTGCTTTGAGAGTGGGAGGGATTGGGATCTTGGCCTGCCATGTGTTTTGTTTGCTGTGTGGGAGGTACCTGGGGAGAGTTTGGGATTCAGCCCTAATGAGCTCGTCTTTGGACACCGTGTCAGAGGGCCTCTCCATATGGTTGAAGAAGTATGGGAGGGCGCAGAAAAACCTTGTTCTATGCTCAAGTGTGTCCTCAACAGTCGAGAACGGATGTTGCGCAGTCTGGCCGTAATTTGACTAGCTCTCAGGCCCTCAGGAAGGACAGGTACGACCTCAAGGTTGAACTCAGGGAGTTTCACGTGGGTCAGGTGTTGATTCTACTGCCCCTTGTAGGTCACCCCTTATCCGCGAAGTACGCTGGTCCTTATAGGGTGGTGGAGGAGCTATCAGACCTGGATTACTTGGTAGCCACTCCAGACAGACGGAAGCGCAATCAGTTATGTCATGTTAATCCCATGAAGGAGTATGGGAGGCGCCCCCCTGAGCCTCTCACTGTGCCTGTGATGACGTTTAGCAGTCAAGGTGGAGAAGGACAACGGGACAGTCAAGCTCAGGTGGAGGATAACTGGAAGGATAAGAAGTTCAAATGGGCGCCTGAGTGTGAGAAGGTGTTTAGAGAAGTAAACCACCTGTTGTGCACTCACCCGATCCTCAGGGCCCCTGACTTTAGCCTACCTTTCCAACTAGCAACGGAGGCTAGTGGTGTGGGGGCTGGTGCCGTCCTTGTGGAAAAGGACGATGATGGGCTGGAGCATCCTGTTAGTTTCTGCTCGGAGAAGTACAATTCGGCCCAGGGGAGCTGGTCTGTTGTCGAGGAGGAGCTGCTGGCGGTTGTGCTTGCGCTGGGGCATTTCGAGGTCTATGTTCCAGCCTATGGTCCGGTCGTTGTAGTTTACCCAGATCATCACCCTCTCAAGTTCTTGGACCAGTTTCACAATCGGAATATGAGGCTGACCAGGTGGTCACTAAGGTTATTGGTATATAACCTGGACATACGCCATATTGCCGGTTGTGACAACGTGGTTGCAGATGGTCGTTCAAGGGTATATGATCCTGGGTAGATTGACACACAGGTAGCCTCCTGCTTTAGTTTGAATAGTATTTTGCGCTTGGTGCTTGTTGGCTCGCGGTTGTAGCCCAGCGTATTGGGTCGTAAAGCAGGAGTTGAGCGTTTGGTATAGAAGAAAAAACTAGGCTTGCCCCTATAGTGCAGCCGAAATAAACAAATTAAAAACATAAAAATCAAATAAAAACTTCCTTTGATAGTTGAATTTTTTCAGTATGTTATAGCAGTAATTCTGAGTTGCACTCCTCTCAGAATGCTGGGCTAGAGAAGCTCGCTCTTGAGGAGCATAACTACATATAATTTAACCTATTGTGTTGGGGAGGGTTATAATTTTGTAAAATGTTTTGTTGAGGAACTGTGCCAGATATTTTACTGCCGCTGGGTGATGGGAAGTAGAGATATAGCATGGGTTCTAACCATCAGATTTTTGTGAGCCTTGGGGCCTCTGAGAAAAATCTTGGGCGGGTCTGACGTTAACCACTCCGTTAGAACCGCATGGCTTGTCCTACAGTGACTCGCTAGGATCGCCAGGGCAGTGGATGGGGCTACAGTTTATGTATTAGAGTGTGCTTTATTTCATATGAAAGCTCGTGTCATGGGCAGTCCAGAAAGGCTCTTTGTTTTCACCCATGTCAAGGCTTTATATATTTAATTGTAAAGTATATGTTTTATCATTAACTAGTAATGATGGGATCTGGGAGAGAGAGAGAGAGTAGAACAGAGTGAGAGGGGGGCGCGCAGTGTTTTTGCCCCGCTCGATGACGTCACGGCTGGCTGCCTCGTGGGGGTTGGTTGAGAGAGGTCCTTACCATGCTGCTAGCTCCCTTGCTAGTGGCTAGAGGACTTTTAACCGCTTTTTTCCCACGCGGCTCGAGCTAGTGCGAGTATATATACAGTTCCTCGCCACTCTCTCCCTCAGATCTGGTTTCTAGAACGCATCCATCTTTATCCCTTGCTACCTGTCCTCCACTCCGCACCTGAGAATCTTTTCCTCTGCCTACCTCTCTCTTTTTTCATATCTTTCACCACCTTTTATTAATATTATACCCCCCTCTGGTTAACTCTGCAAAATCAGCTTCATGCTGGCCAGTTGTATTGTGCGTTAAGGTCTGATATAACCCATGTATGTTAGTTGTTAAGATAAGTGGATCACGAAGCATTGGTTGGCATTTATATTGTTTAAGTACCGCGTCCTATAATTATTAGTGTTCTGCTGGATTAGATAATGCTAGACTAGGGGTCTGATATTATAAGGTATTGTTTCCTATGAGTGCTGGCTTTAGGAAAAAGCTGCACGACATACCTGAGAACTGGAGTTGATTGAGTAAATTCTAGTCTGTGTGCCATTGAGAGTAGAGCATGCACGAATGAGGGCTTTTTGCCTATACCATTCTGCACTGTTCTAAGCTCGTTGTTTGTCTTTGAGGTACGCCAGGAGAACGCTTAATACTTCGGTATTAAGGTTTCTCAAGAGAGCTACCCTTCCCTATAACGTAATATTTGACGCACAGACTTGAGATTTGCACTAGGCTATGCGGCATGCCATGCGCACCAGTATCTCGTATCATTGACTCTAGCTAGACTTTATCAGTCACAGTAGACATTAAGTATATTAACCTAATTACTCTTTTTATGCATACCCATTTATGATTACACAAGCATTTCGCAGCCTAGTTTGATGTATGGAGACACAAACGACTTAGGCTCTTTTTGTTGATAGGAATACTGCATTGTCGTGGCGATTATTATTGTTGTAGTGTTTAGGATATTCTTGGCTCCGACTGCATTATATATTCTGCCTTTTTGTGTGCATAGCCTGCACGAGCATTGTTCCGCTGCCTGCCTTTTTGGGTTCCATTTCCGATACGAGCATCTTTATAGCATCTAACATTTAAAGAAGATTCCTTGTTAGTGTTGAAGGACTTTAGTGCACGTTCTTTCATGCAGGAGTGCCTGACATTTATTGATTAAAGTAACGTAAGCTGTAACTTCTCTTACCACCTTACTTTGCATACCATAACCAAGCACCTTCGGTTATAGGTAGTAATAGGCTGTTTTCACATAACATTAAGCCTAGAGTAGACGCACATTTATTGAGAGTTTGATAGCCTATTATTGCATATAGAACTCTGTAGAGTATTTGTGTTCTTTGTTCACTGGGAATATACATCAGAGGTTGGAGCTAGCGCTTTCCGTTGTAACATTTATGCCATTACTAGTCCAATGAATAAGAGCCCTGATATATTTGAACCCCAGTCGTAACAACTTCGACGCTCCGTCTGATTGTCTCCTGCCTGCCCCGGTTAGGGTGTCTTAGCCTCCTTATAGGGTACAATTTTATGGCTAGGATGTGTAATTTTAATGTATTGTCATTAATTAATTATATATGTGTTATAATGCTAACATGTTGTGGGTCTCGTTGCTAGGAGTTTTGTACTGCCTGGCATTGAGTGAGTCAGGCTTGTCCTTAGCAGCATGCATCTAGGTTTCCCTTATACGCACTCCTGTTACAGCTTCCGGCACGTCGCCGAAAGGCTCAACCACATTTAAGCCTTGTTCTGGTGCTGTACATGAAAAAGTAAAGCACAAAAAGTCTAAAGTTGTCTCTAAACCCATTATTTCAACGAACGAGTCCCCCGAAAATGAGCAAAAGAAAAGTCCCCCCCGCCGCCTGACGAATCAACCGAGGTCTTCTGAAAAGCCTCCATCTAAATCGAAGTCAAAACAACAATCTAGATCCAGGCCACCCATTCGTCAATTACACTCTTCGCCGCCAACAGTCCAGGCATCTAAGAAGTAAAAAACTGAGAAGTCTAGCTGGCGCACCAGTTTGACATCTAAGTCCAGGTTGGAGTCTCGGCACACTATGAAGAGCCAATCGCCGGAGAGGCACAGGAGGTTAAGACAGGAACCTCTAAATCCACATCTAGGGTTGAGTCTAGTTAGGTGGCCTCCCCTCGCCGTAGCTCCGTGACTCCATCATGTGAATTGCTTAGTGGCATTATCAGTCATCCGAAGATTGGCCATGTATCCCCTTCGGTTCGACATAGGGCTTATTCCATACCCCACCGCTCAGCACAGCAAGAGCTCCAGGTTCCTCAGTCAGTGCTGGGAGTAGAATATCGAGGTGTTTCTGTCATGGCTGACTGCCGCAGGCCTGTCAGGCCGACTTCTCAACAGTCGGTATCGTCCCCCACAAGCCAGTCTCCTGTACCTGATCTTGACTGGCCTGAACATTACTCATCATAAAGGGAACCAAACCCTGTTGCTAGCACTTCAATCCGGTCTGAGGAGGTTGACATGGAGACCTTACCAGACCCCTCAGCCCGGTCGCCAGACATAACTCCTGTTCATCCACGAATTAAGGAGATGCTTGAGAACTTTCCATCTGGCCAGCGGGTCGCTTCTCAATCTGGCACCGACACGCAGGATTCTTTCTCAACGGTCGTCTACTACTGCCCAAGAAGGAGGGAAATATGTTACTGATGAACAATTCCGTGAATGGGTCGATTTGTTCAATTCTATACGTGATGAGAGAAATACAAAGGATTCCCCTGCGCCGGTACCTACTGCAAGGCCACTGGGGCAAGTTCAAGTTTTCCCTAAAGTCACTACCCACTCTATGGTCACGGCGAGTTCTAGTAACGTAACACAGACGTTGGTCACGTCTAAGTTGAACATCCTGTCTGACTTAATTCCCCCTCCTTTAGATAAGACCAGTATTGTGAAGAAAGGAACTATGCCATTGTTATACGGTCCTGATAGGTTTTGGACAGTAGTCACACCCGCCCACCCAGAGGCCGCACAGTCTACAGTCGCAGGTGACATCCCATTTCCTGTGCATTGGGTCATTGAAATGAGTGAGGCGCATAAATTGAGGGCCAAAAACCATACAGGTGATGTGTTAGACGTTGTGATCAAAGCAATTCCTACTGTGTATAGCCCTGACTATTTTGTGTACTCTCAATCGCTGGCCCTACTGCCGGCCTCCTCAGTATGTCTTTAATCTGACTGGTCAAAAGCTGATGGTATTAATGACCTCAAGTCGTAAACATAGTCTAACTCCTGAGTTGCAAACTTATCCTAAAAGAGACCATGCGGGTAATGCAGTGTTACATATTGAGGGGATTGGGTCAGGGCCGTGAGTTAAGTGGAAAAGTGAGGCCCAAAACTTTGCTAGCACGATCACTAACAAAAGTACCCATCAACTCCCGCTGGAGGCACATGGTTGGTTTTCGATGCCAGTAGCCCAGGCGGAGGGAGTGCCCACTGCAATTTTGTATTTTCTGTGTGTCTCAAAATTATCCATTTGTTAATTGTCAGAACCTTTTACAATTCCTACTCAAATTCAGGTTGACAAAGATTACAAAATGCGGCAAAAGGCCTGGTGGTTATTGTCCCAATTTCTGGTTAGTCGTCAGCTAGCTGAATCGCTAGTTCGTACAACTGAATCAGTAGCTGACAATACTACAGCCAAGGCCCTTTCTCTACCCCGGCAAATTCTATTACAAAACTCTGTGCAGTCCCTTGATGATATTTGTATGGCCTTCTGTACGAGTGTGCCAGGACCTGCGGATGCATTAAGTAAAGAAATTGCCGGAGGAGATCGGTCGATGACTTCTACTATCACCTGTACTAACGTCGACAATTGCCTCCGCTGACGCTTGGCGCACTGTTAACTGCCTACTTGACACTTCACGAGCCACTGCTTCTAAGCCGAAGAATGAGTCAGCCACTAAGGCTGTGCCTAGTAAGGGTCATAAGGGTTCCTATAAGTTTTTCAGTCCAACAAGACTCAACCTCGACATGGAGGCAGTGGTTCACCAAGAGGCCGCAGTCAGGTCAGAGGTCAGGGAAAGTGGTACAGAGGTCATTACAAAGGGAAATCAGGTTAGATTAGCAAGGTCTCTGCTCCCGCTAGCCAATCTTCAGAGTCCACCACTTCCCAGTGTAAAAACTAAGGGACCCAATAGCACTCTCACTCCCAGGGCGAGTTTGATCTGAGTGTCGCTCTACCGGACACGACCAGTTGTGTGACTGGAGAATTCCGAGCGGATTACCGGGTATGGCCCAGGCATACATTGGCACAGACTGTGGTACGCAAGGGCATCTCTTGGCGATGGCTCCGGCGGCCTGGCTTCCGTCTACCAACGGAAAATATTCATGTTTCTTTAGAGGTGGAGACGCTTGTCGATGAGATAATTTCCAAACGTATCATTGTCCCAGTCAGTCACAACTGCCCGGTATTCACGTCCCGGTTATTTCTGGTGCCAAAGAAGGACTGCGATCAGACGAGGCCGGTCGTGGACTTGTCTTGTCTGAATCACTACATTCACAATCAGTCGTTCAGGATGCTGACGGTGAATCAGATCAGGCTGATACTGCCACCGCAAGGTTGAATGTGTTCCTTAGATCTAACAGAAGCCTATTGGCATGTCCCCATCATCAAAAGGTTCCCAAAATTCCTCGCTCTGAGGATAAGGGAGCAGTTATTTGTCTTCCAAAGAATGCCTTTTGGGTTAAATCTGGCACTTCGCATTTTCACGAAAATAGTCCGGCAGGCACTGTTACCATTACTACATCAGATGATCAAAATCATGTGGTACCTCGACGATTGGTTAATAGTAGCAGAGTCCAAGCTCATTTGTCTCCAACATGTACAATTAGTTTTAGAACATGTCAGAACCCTTTGGTTCAAGGTCAACTTGGCAAAGTTGCACCTTGTCCCGGCGAGGGTCATTCAATGGTTTTGTCTACTGTGGGACACCATGCACTTGACTATCAGCCAGAGTGCGGACAATCGAAACAGGTTTCGCAGAAAACTGTTCCGCTTTCTCCACAGTCTGACTACCAGTACCACAAGGAAGGTGTGGGAGTCCCTGGTCGGCTCACTCAATTGGATTCAAGTAACGGTACCATTGGGCCGGTTGAAAGTCAAGAGGTTGATCTTGGAAGGGAACAAACATTTTCCACTTTTGCCGGCGGAAAAGTTATGGCCTATCCCAAAAAATTTCCACAACTTACTGGCAGCCTGGGCGAAGCCAGAAATGTTACACTCCACCATGATATGAACATCTCCTCCACCTACGGTATGGGTAGACACAGATGCTTCGGGTACTCTGGGATGGGGATACCAGTCAAACCTTGGTCACTAAGGTCAGGGTCTATGGTCCAAGCACATGGATCTTCAATGCGAAAGAATTGTTAGTCCCTCTGCTTTTTCTGCAGGAACACGGCTCGACTCTGATGGGCAAGTCTGTGGCCTTCAGAATGGATAATCTGAACGCAGTAACATGCATTCAGAAGCAAGGGTCAGCGAGGTCTCGAGTGTTACCAATGTTGTCGGAAGAGATATTCATGCTAGCGAACAGGCTAGACATATATCTCCACGAATCATATCTGCCCGGCATAGCAAACATGTGGGCAGATGCTCTGTCACGTCGACAGTAGTAGTAGAATGGTCCCTCAAGCAAAACATCTTTCAACGGATGATTGCAGGGCCATTCCATCCACAAGTGGACTTGTTCGCATCGGAGGAAAACCACAAACTTCCTCAGTTCCTTACTCGCTGGGCGAGAATCCTGGCTGGGGGACCAGACGCATTTCAGGTGGACTGGAACAAATGGAGCTCCATTTATCTGTTTCCGCCACCAGACGCATCCTTAATGTGCCAAGTAGTTCACGAACTACGAGATTCTCGGGGCTTAGTCTCGATGATCGCGCCTTTGTGGCAGGCTCAAGTGTGGTACGGGCAATTGAAGACGTGGTGCGAGAACCCGGTGTTGCTCCCGGTCTCGTATTTCCACTTGGGCATGATTGGAAACCTCAAGACCTCGCTAACTTTTGCCTTTACTACTTGGATCGTAGAAACTGACCAAACCGTTTCCTCGGTGGCCCTGGTTTTCAAATATCTAGATTATCTATTTGAACAGAGAGCTTTATCAATTGTCACATTGAGGAACCACCTGATGGCGATTAGGATCCCATTTAACGGGACTTACCATACCGCAGGGTGAGGAGAAGGCTTTCATGCATGCATGTTTCCGGCTTCGCCCACCACCGCGTCAGCTCATGCCAACCTGGTCGCTGGACCGAGTTTTATCTATGTTAAATCCACATAAATATAACAATAACCCTCCTTTTGACCTATTGTTAAACAAGGCAGTGTTCCTTATGGCCTTGGCCACAGGTAACCGGGTTTCTGAGCTGGCTGCAATGAGTAACGAACCTAACTGTTTCAGGTTCTCTAGACGTGATATAGCATAAAGATCGCGCCTACGCCCAATTTTGTTGCGAAAAATTAATATCAAGATCATGTTTCTCAGAGTTTGAGGTACAGGCCCTCAAACGTGGTGACACTATAAGTTTGATTCCCGAAGGGAAGTAGAGAAAACCTAATATTTAGTAGGGCCCCGTAATCATTGACGACTTCGCCTATTAACATTAATAGTCTCCATTCAACATCCTGCGCCAGCAATTTGAATAACCCGTGCGGAAGATCATGGAGTACTCATCACAAGTGCACGCCTAATTCCCTTATGGGATCGTAATTTTGATTGGGTACCCTACAGAAAAAAACTGTAAAAAATAAAAAAATAAAAAGATAAATTAATATCTGTTATTATATGACTTGCCATATACGTGGATTTCTCATGTTTTGCTTCTCTGATACCAGGCCCCCTAGCGGCCATCCTCGTCCTTCACTGATATACCAAGAAAAAACTATGGAAATCAACGAATGGGAAGTGGGATGGTTGGGAGTGTAAAGTCAGTGAAAGTAGGCTAGCCTAAACAGACCTCGGATGCGGAAATACCCTGGGCCTAACAGGCCAAGTGGGATATCTCTATTGGTCTAACTGGTAAGGTGTCTGCCTCACACCCAAGGGTCGAGAGTTTGTACCCCCACCAGGGCATGATATTTTCGTGAGGCTATTTCCGCATTTAACGAAGTTTAGGTGTGTTGGTAAAATTGTTCAGATGGTTGAGAGTAAGATCGGAGCTCCATAAATCCTCTTTCGGGTATGGTGTAAAAACCGATCCCCACAGGAGGGCCCGAGTCGTCAATGATTACGGGGCCCTACTAAATATTAGGTTTTCTCTACTTCCCTTTGGGAATCAAACCTATAATTTAATAGGGCCCCTTCATCATTGACGACTTCGCCTGAATATCAAGACTGGAGGCGGGACATTCGTAAAATATCCTAACCTTAGGGAAGAAAATCCGAATAAAATTGTTCTTAAGATTTCTTATTGTATGCAATACAAAATATAAAAAAGGTATAAAAGATTTGCTAGCAGTGCGTGGCATTAAGAAACTGCTTGCTCATGGTAAGGCCGTTGCAGGCGGCCTTATGCATGAAAGCGTATGACACATCCGTGTCCTACTGAGCGAGACCCAGCAGTAGGTACTTGCTCTGATCTTAAAACTAATTGTACAGTAATATCACTGTGCACTTTGGTAAAAAAAAATATAGACATAGTTGCAACTATGTGAAAACTCTCTTAAAATTAACATGACTAAATACTGGACTGAGAACTCGTCCTATCACAGCTCGTGATATATCACAATCTCCAAGGGTACAGAGGGGATATGGTCTTATTCCGCACAGCCCCCCCCCCCCTTTTTAACAATTAATTAATAAAAACATACTACTTACTGTACCCGTTTCCGTAAAGCTACACAAGTACGCTTTGGTTTATCTAGAGCGACCGACAGGTAGCGTGTCAGGAATGTATGGTTGGAAGCCCAAAGCTGGGTCTTAGCATTATCCTCAATTGAAATTTTTTGTAAAAATCTGAGAGACACTGCCCACTTCCTAATGTCGTGAGCCCGACCTAACACGCCGGGGTTGCTTTCCTTAATAATGTCTACTATTAACCCGGCAAGTGCCGGAAGACTCTTAAGAGTTTCCCCGGGCGACTGCGGGAAGACTCTTAAGATCCTGGGCCTAAAAAAATCTATTTAAAACACCCCAATTTTTATTTTTTATTTTTTGCCCCTGGGCCATGCCAAATATCACTCCTCCACATCCCCTCCTCCCCACTTTCCTCCCCACCTTCAGTTATCACCTATTTTCCCTGTTATTCCCTTATTCTGTGGTCTATTTTCGTGCTAACATTAGCGAGTTGGTAGCAGGGCGTTGTCATCACTGTTACCAAGCGTGGGAAAGAGCGAGAGAGAGACTATTGCGTAACAGTGTCTCTCCAGACAAGAGGAGGGGAGGGAGGTTGCCTCAGCCATACATTATGTAACTCCCGGCCTGTATCGCCGATTTTGACCATCCAAACGCTGTTTCCACTTGTTTTCTTGCTGTAACAGGTTAATACCTTTATAATCAACGTAAAATAGGCGCATATGTATAAGTATATGCTATTTATGGTAAAATAACGATGTTAGTGATGGGAATAGCTCAAATACGTGCGCACAGGCGTGTGGTGTCTCATACCCCCCATGCGCAGGTCTTAGGTTAAAGAAGCTAACTTCCTTTTCGTAGCACGCGTACATGTTCGGTTCACCCATAAAGCACCTGGTTGGCGAGGTTGCGCAGCCCTCATAAACTTTGTGAGCGCTTGCACAGGAGATAACATGTGATGAATGAGTCCCCTCTTGAGGGCCGGGACTGAAAATTCAGAGAAGACATGGTCTGAATGTTCATATTTTGCAATAAATGAGGGAGACGGCACGATTTGTACATGGTCGTGCAGCCTCCCAAACCTGAGACAGTTTGGTTCGTTGCTCATCGCCGCCAGCTCTGATACCCGGTGTCCAGTGGCAAGTGCCATGAGAAAAACCGCTTTCTTAAAAAGTGAGTCAAAGTCCGGCGCATGATTATACTTGCGGGATTGTAGCAATTCCAAAGCTTTATCAAGGGACCAGGTGGGCATGAGCTGGGGAGGAGGAGGATGAAGTTTGAAACATGCCCTCATAAAAACCTTTCTCCTCCGCCTGCGGTATGGAAAGGCCGGTGAGATCAAGGAAGGGGGTCCTAATGGCCGACAGATGATTCTTTAACGTTATAACCGAAAAATGTTTCTGCTCAAACAGATAATCTAAGTACTAAGTACATATCCCGGTTATGTAATGTTTGAGAACAGCCGAATAAATAAAAATGGAGGTGGCGTTTTATTTTATATCAAAGAAAGTCTTAACCCGACCCTCGTGTCAAAACCTCAAATTGTGAACGTCGACACATCTTTTGTGCTAATAAAGAATAATAAAGGTACAAAAATAATACTTGCGTTAATATACAGACCTCCAGCTCAATCAGTGCAAACTGACCGAGAAATTTACGAACAAATTGCAGATGTAAGTAACTCACAAGATACCGTAATTTTTGGCGACTTTAATTTACCTGTGACCAAGTGGGGCGATACTCTTACTTCACACTCCGGACATGACTTGTATACGAACTTGCAAGAGAGTTCGCTTTATCAATTTGTTCGAATGCCGACCCGTGGTAATAACGTTCTTGACATTGTACTTGCAACAAAAGAAGAATTGATAGAGAATTTGAATGTTGGTGATGAATTCAGTAACAGCGACCATCGTACGATAACTTTCACTTTAAAGTTTACTAGTAACGAACCAAATAGTAGCATCGAAAAAGTCCCTAATTTCAAGAAAGCAAACTTCCATAAACTTAGAGCTATGTTTAAAGAAACTGACTGGAGCTTTTTAATTAACAATAACGACATAAATACATCTTGGAAGTTATTCGAAACCACTTACCTAAAAGCAGTGCAAGACTGCATACCATCGAAAATACGGCGTCCAGGCCATAATAATAAGCCCAAATGGTGGAATAAAGATATTTCAAACTGCCTGCTTGCTAAAAAATTTGCTAATGATAGATTAAAATCCTCACAAAATGACGAAGAACGGGTGAAATTTGTAGAGCTACGACGCAAAGCCAAAAAGTTAATTAAGCAAAGTAAAAAGACCTTAGAGTTACATATTGCGAATCAAAGTAAAACAAACCCGAAAGAATTCTATAGTTATATCAGAAAGAAAAAGTAGTTACTTCAACTGTTGGACCGTTAGTCGATGAAAAAGGAGAATACACCAAAGACGAAGTACAAATGAGTAATGCCCTCAATACCTTCTTTGCATCAGTTTTTACAACAGAAGACCTCAGTGATATCCCTACACCATCGCCGATTCAGATTGATAATTCAGATGTTCTAAGCAATATCACCGTTACAGAGAGAGAAGTATTGAATTGTTTAGATAAACTCAAGGTAAATAAAACGCCAGGACCTGATACAATCTCGCCTAGAGTTCTAAAGGAAGCAAAGAATGAGCTCTCCAAACCACTGACATTACTATTCAATAAATCCTTGCAGTCTGGAACTATGCCTGATCAGTGGAAGCTAGCCAACGTAACACCGATATTCAAAAAAGGCAGCAAATCCCTACCCAGTAACTATCGTCCAATTAGCTTAACCTCAGTTGTATGTAAAATGCTAGAAACGGTCATACGAGACAGACTCGTAAATCACTTAGAGGAAAATAACATACTTAAAGATACTCAACACGGCTTTCGTAAAAAACGTTCCTGTTTAACAAACCTTTTAGACTTCTTCCACGATATCCTCAACCTCTACGATGAGAGTAAAGCTGTAGATATTATATACCTTGATTTTCAAAAGGCCTTGACAAAGTTCCCCACAAACGTTTACTGCTAAAACTAAAAGCGCATGGAATACAAGACGGTGTGTTGAAATGGATAGAAAATTGGCTCAGCAACAGAAAGCAAAGGGTAGTCATAAACGGTAAGGCATCTAAATGGACCAATGTAAGTAGCGGGGTACCCCAGGGATCGGTACTAGGACCAATTCTCTTTCTAATTTACATCAACGACATAGATGAGGGTCTCACCTGCACAATCTCAAAATTTGCTGACGATACAAAAATTGCAAATAGCGTACTCTCAAAAGAACAAGTTGACGATATGCAACACAATCTAGATAAATTGTCATGTTGGGCCCAAATTTGGCAAATGAGTTTCAATGCGGATAAATGTAAAGTACTACATGTCGGATACCTAAATGAGAAAGCAAACTATTCGATGAATGGCACTCAGCTTAAGAATGTAAACAGAGAAACTGATCTGGGAGTAACAATATCGAGTAACCTAAAACCTAGTCAACAATGTTCAGAAGTTGTTAAGAAGGCAAACAAAATAATTGGCTTTATAGGCAGGTCATTTGAGCATAAATCCAAAGAAGTTATCCTAACCCTTTACAATTCCTTAGTCCGCCCTCTTCTGGAATACTGCGTTCAATCCTGGTGCCCTTATTACCAAAAAGATATAAACAAGCTAGAACGAGTTCAACGTAGAGTTACCAAAATGATACCTAGCCTAAAGAACAAACCATACGAAGAGCGTCTTAGAGAATTAAATCTATTTCCTTTAACCCAGCGCAGATTAAGAGGCGACTTAATTCAAGTGTTCAAAATCATCAAAGGCATCGACAATATGAACTGTAGTAAGTACTTCACTATCGACCAATCTAATTACACGCGGGGAGACGGTTGCAAAATTATTGGTAAATCTTTTAACTCGCACGAATCTAAGAATTTCTTCTTCAATCGAGTTGTCAACTTGTGGAATGGGCTTCCCCGAGACGTTATAGACTGCAGCACCGTTGATTCATTTAAATTCCGCCTAGACAAATATCTCGCATCAAACCCGCGACTGACTGCGTTTGTAAATGAATAACTTTATCCTCCCCTCAGTTACTAACCCATATGTCCCCTACTAACTTCCTAGTCCTGCCACGTTAGTGGCAGGGCAGTAGTTCCCTTTCCAATGTTCCCTTACCCACTCTAAACCACTGTTTGGACACTTGATCCTCAGTGTTTTGGAGGACAAGCAACCTAGAAGGGTCACTAGACCTGTTGTTGCTTGATTTCCTTTGTACTCCTTTGTACTTTGTACTTGAATACTAGGGCTGACGAAGCAGTTGTCTGCCTCGATTCCACAATCCAGGTCGTAAAAGTTTTCCAATTTGATTGATATTGTCTCCAGGTAGACGGGGTGTACTGATTCAAGAGCTTTTGAGTGACACTAGGCCCAAATTTATTTAGCCATTTGACCGAGAAAATATCCATAAGGCAAAACTGAGAGAGGTCCGAAGGTTGCCAATCGCTTCCAAGTGGAAGGCAGAGACCGGGAGGGACACCGGGGTCCGGCACCACTGTTGCAATTGGTGGTACCATACCTGAGCCGGCCAGAGCGGCGCGATCAGCGCTACTCGGCCCCGGTAATCCCTTAGTTTATGAATGACCTTGCACATTAACACTGAGTCTGGTGGCGGAAACAGATAGATCGAGGTCCACTTGTTCCAGTCCACCAGCAGTGCATCGGGTCCCCCCGCCGTGGTTACCTCGTGACGGGTCAGAAAGAGTGGCAGTCTGTGGTTCTGCGTTGACGCAAACAAGTCTACTTGTGGACGGGCTGGCTTTGCAATTATCTTGTTGAAGATCGCCTGTTTGATTGTCCATTCTACTAAAGTACTCCGCCGGCGAGAGAGAGCGTCTGCCCAGACGTTCGCCACGCCGGGGAGGTATGTGGCATGCAGATGAATCCCTAGCGAGTCTGCTAGGGTAAAAAAAAAATCTGAAACTCTCAACAACTCTCGTGACCTCACTGAGCCTTGCTTCTGAATGCAAAAAAATGCAGTTTGATTGTCCATTCTGAATGCTATTGATTTGTTCTCCAACGTCGTGCCGTGAGTTTGAAGAAAAAACAGGGGAACTAATAGCTCCTGCTTGTTGATATGTGACTGACTGTTTGCCCCCCAAATGCCTTGTCCCTGCTGGCCTAGACTTGACTGATATCCCCACCCCAAGGACCCCGAGGCATCCGTGTCTATCCAAACCGTAGGTGGAGGAGAAACCCATGACATGACTGAGTAGAGGACTTCGTGCTTGGTCCAGGCCGAGAGCAAGTTGTGGATTAATGGAGGAATTGGCCATAATTCCTTCTCTGGCAAGAGAGGGCACACTTTGTTGCCTTCCAGGATTAATCGCTTGGTTTTCAGTCGACCTAGTTTGACAGTTAATTGTATCCAGTTGAGAGAACCGATCGGGGAATCCCACGTTTTCCTGGTCGTATCCAGACTGTGGAGGAACCGGAACAGTTTTCTTCGAAACCTGTTGCGGTTGTCCGCACTCTGTGTAAGAGTCAGAGCGGAGGTATCCCAGATCAGCCCTATCCACTGAATCGTCCTTGAGGGGACAAGGCGTGACTTTGCCAAGTTCACCTTGAACCCTAGGGCTTGTACATGAGCTAACACTCGGTTGACATGATCCCTACATAATTCTAACGAGTTTGCCACTACTAGCCAATCGTCCAGATACCAAAACACCTGTATGCATTGAACTAATAGGGGTAAGAAGGCTTGCCTGACAAGCTTGGTGAAAACTCTTGGTACTAGGTTCAGCCCGAATGGCATCCTTTGACAGACGTAAGTCTCTTGCCGGATTATCAAGGCGAGAAACTTTTGGAACCTCTTGTTTATAGGGACATGCCAATAGGCATCTTTGAGATCGATCGAACACATCCAACCTTGCGGTGTGAGTCTGAGTTGCTGTATAGCCAGCATCCTGAAGGGTGAATTCTCTATAAATGTGTTCAGTTGCGAGAGATCTAGAACTGGTCGCATTTGCACACTGTCCCTTTTTGGCACTAAAAAGAGGTGTGACGTGAAAACTAGTTGGGAAGCATTGACTGGAATCAGAACTCGTTTGGCAATCATTTCTTGTACTACGGCCTCCTCCTCCTGAGACACTGGGATATACTCCTGCGGCTGACGCAGTCGGGGCCGCCGGAGCCATCGCCAGGTAATTCCTTTGCTCACTACTTTTCTGGCCCAGGTATACTTGGGCCAGGCTGAGCGGAATGAACGGAACGACCCCAGGTGCAACCGGGGATCGTCCGTTACGGGAACTTCCCAATCCCGGGTCTTTGAGCTCGACTCCAGGATGTGGGGAGGATGAGTGGCTAGTTTTTTGGAGGGGGAGGTGTGTTGGCATCGGACGCTTGACTAGTTTTGGCTTGTGTAGTGTTCGGATTACCTTTATATGGGGACTTACCTTTATACCCATAAGGCTTACCTTGTTTGGTTTTGTACTGAGGACCTCCCTGCTGAGGGGGTAGTCTAGGGTCTCGAGATGAATGTTTCGGATGTGGTTGGTACTGCTTGTGACCGCCCCTTGATTTATGAAAGGGTTTCTTGGGGGGGTCCTTGCTCGCTTGGGAGGTAACCTGTTTCCAACCACTTACCAAATTAAAGACTAAGCTCCAAGTTTCAGTGTTAAGAAGGGTAGCCGTAAGCACCGGGGATAGAGTTACCCGGCGACCTATGTCCGCCGGCAACTTCTTTACCAGATGTACTCTCAAATCTTGGCGAGCTCGTACCGCCTCCAAAATCGCGATTCTAATGTCGCCTAGGGACTGAATGGCATTTTGAAGTGACAGTCTACGAGACAGCTCAATGGTTCTCCGAATTTGGGGGTCAGTGACGGCCGAAATCGTACGTGCTAGAGAGGCGGCTACTTGATGGCTCACCAAGTATTGAGAGAACATCCGGTAAGCCTTATTTCGTAACCTAAAATCTCGCTCCAAGTGAGCAAGTGGTGGTGGAGAAAAGGGGTCATCTAAGGCATGCAAAGATACTTTGGGGGCCGCCAGAAAAGTTAGTAAGGCTGGTGGTACCCCTTCTGCTTTGGACACTGGTAGAGAAAAATAAGTGTGATTCTCTTGAGGAATTTGGTGTGACACTTTGGATGTAATAGTAGTGGCAAATACCTGGGCCTCAAGTTCCCAATCCAACCACGGGCCGGCTCCCACCTGCCGCATCTGCAGGACTGGGTTCTGAGCTTGGTCCAGAGCCGGGGTTGTAGCCAATTCCGGTGTAATAGCATTTAAGGCCTTGACATCATTGATGCCATCAGCCTTCGACCAGTCAGCGAAAAGTCGTGCAGAAGCGGCGGAAGGGACTGCTGGAGCAGGTGAATACACAAAATATGCTGGATTAAGGGGACTAGGTACACCTTTAATTAGAACATCTAGCACCCTCCCTGTCTCGTCTTTAGCCCTAAATTTACGATTCTTATTAATCTCTATGGACCATTCCATGGGGACTGGAGGGTCTCCTGACACAGATGGTTGAGCTATAAGAGTATTCTCTGGTACTACAGGTACCCATGAGCAATCAGCACCATAGAGGAGAGGCATAGGGCCTTTTCTCACCGGTAACTTGTCTAAGGGGGGCAGTTGAACGTCAGTAATCACCCTCAGGTTGGACATAGCTAACGCCGCCGGTCCTACAAGACCTGGGGTCGTTGCCTCCACTGGGGTCGGGGGTGACGTCAAAATTGACGGAAGATCTAAAGGTCTCACTACAGAAGTACTAGCGGGAGCAGTTGAGGTGATAACCGGCTGATCTGACGAGGCAGGGAGTTGGTACTGCTGTAATACCTTATGTAATAAGTCATTTACCTGGTCCGAAGTCATCCATTGTCGTGAGGTATCTTTGGATGAATTTGAACTAGCTTCAGAATAATTACTTGGAAGCGACTGAGGAGCCGGGGAGAACATAGGATCCGCCGGCTCCTCACTCTGCTCCAAGAGTTCATGTGATAATAACTCTTGCGAGTCCTCATGATCCCTCGGGGGCCAAGACAAATCAGGCACCGAAGATGGCAACACGTTGGTGTTGCTATCCTCAGTCTGTTCTATAGAAGGTTCACGATGGCGCCAGTAACCTCCTGCCGCCAAGGGCTGGGGCTCCTGGTCCATCGGAGATATAACTTGTGCCCCCGCCAGACGACCTCTAAATTGATCGGCCAGTACCCTACTATGGCCTGTTGATTTCACACCCCGGGGAACTAGAGATAATTTTGGTATTGCAAACGTTACATCCGAAGTTACATGCCTAGAATGTTCCTCACTAGTAGTGGGAGTCTGAGAGTCCGACTTTAATTCTGAGCAAATGTCGCACTTTTTTGACAACCACACACCGCGTGAGCGATCGAGGCACTTGACACATTTCGTGCAGAAAGTATGAGCAAACACTGGTAAGAGGGAACAAGTGGGGGTAGCACAAAGATCAAATCTGGGCATAGTGCCGTTTAAAGAGAGGGTCCCCTCCTCCGTCGGGATCCGATGGCCAACTCCGCCGGAAGGGAAGTCTGGGGGCCTGGAAAGAAAATTTCCAGGAATCAATGCTCATAAGGATAACCTGCGAGGTATTATACATCCTATTTCAAATCTGCCGGAAACTTAGTGAAAAGTGCACACTTATTCTAACCTTCCGCCGGATCTGTCTAGCTGAATTTCTCACAATTTTACCTGTGACAAGCGTCACAGGTCCCTGACCTTATTAAGTTGTGACTATCTAACCAGTTTGCAAAACTAATATATCACGTAGTGAACACTTGACTGATGTTGCCGCGGGCGATGAAGTTGTTACGTGTCACTAGGCCAGACAGGGTGAGTTCCCTCGGCGAGCCGAGATGGTGGCCCTGGTAGGAATGCAATTCCGCCGGGAGAGTGGTTCAGCCAAACCACGCCGGGATCTTCTGAATGTTCCTATCTGCCAGAGGCGGACACTTGGCCCACCGCACAGGCCGCCGGAACAAACAAAAACTGCCGGGAAACAGGGATGGCACAGCCCTTTTCCTGCAGTCCCACACACATATAATAAAATGCATCATGACATATAGGGACGTCTCCCAAGCCCCAAAGTATCGAGCTAGCATACTAGAACCAACACAGGGGGAAACAAACGTAATAAATAACAACAGAAAAATGTAGACACCTAAATTACCTGTAGCCTATGACGGAGACCCCTAATTATGACGACCACGTAAACCGAAGACATCCCAGCCGAAGACGCTCGAGAACCCGCAGCCGCACCAAGTAGAGGGAGGCCTTCATCAAGGGGCCTAAGCAAAACACGAACCCTGGAAGGTGGAGCACCACGTGCAGACACCCTTAAACCAGAGCATTTGCTGATAAATGTAGAACGTGGCATATACTATCCTTAATAATGACAGTCTGTATCATGCCTTGTAGCGTGGTCGCCTTCTAGCTAAGTAAACACAACAGCTAAGGCATCATACACAAATAAAACACGCGGTCCACCCATCCGGGACTCCTGGACGCCTGTGACAATGGTACCCTATTTTAACACACTCCTCCTGCGGACCGACCAATCTGGCAGCCGTGCTAGCTAATCTAAACCTTGTTACTGCAACACAGATATATACAAATGAGTAAGGACTCACTAGAAGCTCTGCAAACGTCGAATGAAGTGAACATGGCGCAAGCCCTGTGATCGGGAGGGACACGGAAGAAGGAAGGACGAGGATGGCCGCTAGGGGGCCTGGTATCGGGGAAGCAAAATATGAGAAATCCACGTATATGGCAAGTCATATAATAACAGATATTAATTTTTCTTTTTCTTTTTTCTTTTTATACAGTTTTTTTCTGTAGGGTACCCAATCAAAATGACGATCCCATAAGGGAATTAGGCGTGCACTTGTGATGAGTACTCCATGATCTTCCGCGCGGGTTATTCAAATTGCTGGCGCAGGATGTTGAATGGAGACTATTAATGTTAATAGGCGAAGTCGTCAATGATGAAGGGGCCCTATTAAATACACCATATTATGTGTCTGGTAAAGTCACTGATAACCTATATGAGGGCCTCCCGGCCAGCGCAGCCGGGGGCGCTCTGGGTTTCACATACAGGTAAACGGCTCTGAAAGCGGCAGTTAGCAGCGATCCTAGTTAGTGTGATTAAAAACAGTAATCCGGGTGCCATTGGGCGGGCACATGATTTAAGGAAATGGACAGTTTCGCTCCGTTTTTTGATGAATTATTCAATTGAGGATATTCGGGAGACCAATTTGTGGGCTTCCAATCACACAATTCTGACGTGTTACCTGTCTGTGAATTTAAATAAACCACATATACCAAGTGTAGCTTTGAGTAAAAGGGTCTAAGTTTAAGCATTGGTGCTTTGTTGAGAAAAGGAAGGGGGGGGGGGTGTCAAGCTGAGACCCTCTCTCTGCCTTACGTGGTACTTAAGTATACTGTGATAGGCACTATCCAATGATTCCCAAGACTATAAATCTAGTCACCAGGATACAAGTATTTTTGTACTATCATATTTGTAATATATGTACAGCTTTTATATTTTTACATATATTCTACTTGTACAGTATATGTAGTACGTTATGGCCACTGTCTCTATCAAGACTTAGGCCTAATGTACACAGGTGTAATTTCAAGTACGCCACCTGTATCCCTATTTTATTATTAAATCAGAAATCTGAACAGCATGTTTCACTCATGCGTTGTAGTTTGTTAGTGGTTATTGGATATTTATCACGAATGTCCCCCTCCAGTCTTGAGATATCAGGCATGTCGTCAAAGATGGAGGGGCCACTAATAAATTATAGGTTTGAGTCCCGAAGGGAAGAAAGGAAACCCTAATATTTAGTAGTGGCCCCGGAATAATTCTGGCCCTCCCTTCCATCCCCTTCCCATTCGTTTGATGTTCTTGTGAGTCTTGATATATCAGTAAAGGGCGAAGGAATGCGCAGCTAGTGGGGAAGCGGCGCTGAGAAACATCTTAACTGCGGGAAGCATAGTACGGATAAGACATGTGATTTACTTTTATTTTATTATTTTTTATTAGTTTTTTCGTAGTGGCATCCGCATCATAAGGACGAGTCCGTAAGTATTTTGAGCGTACACTTACAATTTGACTTGAACGGCGAGCCTGCGTGTTCAAAGAGTGCCATAACGTAGTAAGGCATGTCGTCAATGATTCCGAGGCCACTACTAAATATTAGGTTTTCCTTTCTTCCCTTCGGGACTCAAACCTATAACTTTCATTCGTGTTTGAAAATATGGGTCCCGAATGCGTCGAGTCTCAGTTCATTCATAACTACTCTCATGCATTCTCAATGATTCGTAACTCTTCCTAACTATTCATACACACTCGTGGCACACTCTATGTCATTCTTAATCATTCGGCATAATTTTCGAACTTTCTCAACTGTCAAAAGCTGTTGCGAATATTTTAATAATATGCAAGAGTGTGTGAGAATTGCAACGACTTGATAGGAATCAATCTAGACAGTATATTATATATATATATATATTTTTTTTTTATATATATAAATAGCTGTGGAAGACAAAAAGAAAGTGTATAGAGAGTGGTTGGGTAGTAGAGGGAATGAAGATTTGGAGAGGCAGAAACGAGCGAGGTACGTGGAGAGAAAGAGAGTGGTGAAGGAAAGTAAGAGTAGAGTAGATGAGGAATTTGGAAGGAATCTGAGTGTAAAATGGAGGGAGTGTAAGAAACTGTTCTGGAAAGAAGTCAAGAAAGTTAGGGAAGGTAGCAAGGGAAACAGTAAGGGTGTGAAGGATAAGAATGGGAGAATGCTAGCCGAGAAGCAAGAGAGAGTCGAAAGATGGAGGGAGTACTTCAATGAGTTGCTAAAGTAAGGAATGAAGAGCCAGCAAACATAGTTGGATATGGTATGGGAGGGAGAAGAGGAGAAGTAGTGGAGGAGGAGGTGGGGATCAGGAGGTCAGAAGTGTGGGAAGCCATGAAAAGAGTGAAGTTGGGGAAAGCACCAGGAACAGATGGAGTGTGTGGGGAAATGTTGAGGTATGGTGGTGAGATAGTGATCGAATGGGTATGGAAAATGTGCAAACTAGCATGGGAGAAGGGGAGTGCACCCGATGACTGGAAGACTGGCATAATAGTTCCCCTATATAAGGGCAAAGGGGAAAGAGGATTGTGTGGTAACCACCGAAGAATATGTCTTTTAAGCATAGTAGGGAAGGTGTACAGTAGGGTAGTGATTGAGAGAGTGAGAGTAAGAACGGAGAAATGGATAGGCGACGAGCAGGGAGGTTTTAGGAAGGGAAGAGGATATGTAGATCAGATTTTTACCCTGAATTGTGTTGTGGAGAAATATCTGGAGAAGCAACAAAAGGTATATGTTGCCTTTATGGACTTGGAGAAGGCCTATGACAGAGTGGATAGAGAAGGCATGTGGAAAGTACTTAGAATATACGGAGTAGATGGCAAGTTGCTGAAAGCAGTGAAGACCATGTATGAGGGTGCAAAGGCGGCAGTACGTGTGGAGAATGAGCAGAGCGAGTTTTTTTACCTGAGTGTTGGGTTGAAACAGGGGTGTGTGATGTCCCCGTGGTTGTTTGTGGTTGTTTACTGTACGGTATATATGGATGGAGTCATGAAAGAAATACTAGGAAGAGCAGTGGATGTTGGTGTATTGCTGGAAAGGGAGGAAAATGAGTGGAAGCTGCCTATACTGCTGTTTGCGGATGACACAGTTCTGATGAGCGATAATGAATGGGAGTTGCAGGGTCTGGTAAATGAGGTTGGAACAGTGTGCGAAAAACGGAATTTGAAGGTAAATGCGAGGAAAAGCAAGGTTATGGTCTTCGAAAGGGGTGAAGTCACAGAGTGTGAGGTGAAGTTGAATGGTCAGGCTATGGAGATCGTCAGCTCTTTTAAGTATCTGGGCAGTGTGTTGAGTAAAGATGGGACTGTGGATGAAGAAGTGCGGGAGAGGGTGCAACAGGGGAAGAGGGTTGTAGGAATGTTGAAAGTAGTAACAAGAAATAGAGTGGTCAGTATGGAAGTGAAGAAGTCCTTGCATGACAGTGTGGTAATCCCTACACTAACTTACGGAAGCGAAGCATGGACGTTAGTGGAGAGACCAAGAGTGAGAGCGGTGGAAATGAGTTACTTGAGAAGTGCGTGCGGAGTTACATGGAGGGATAGACAGACGAATGATGAAGTAAGAAGGAGGTGTGGTGTGGAGGTAGATGTGCTGGAAAGTGTGAAAAGGAACAACTTGAGATGGTTCGGCCATATGGAACGTATGGGAAGCGAGAGAATGACTAAGAGGGTATACGAGAGAGAGGTGGAAGGACAGAGAGGGAGAGGTAGACTGAAGGAGAGGTTCAAGGATGGAGTGAGGAAGTATATGAATGAAGGCGGTGCTGGTTGGGAGGGGGGGCGTCGACTGACTGGGGACAGAGGTGCATGGGGGCGGTTCGTGGCCACCCCTTCGGGGATCATGGCGTCAGGCAATATATATATATATATATATATATATATATATATATATATATATATATATATACAGTATATATATACTGTATATATATATATACATACCGGTATATATATATATATATATATATATATATTATATATAATTATATATACATTATATAATTATATATGTACTAAAGCTCAGTGATAGCGAAAGAACTCGAACAAATGGTTTCAAATTAGATAAATTTCGTTTCAGAAAGGATATAGGCAAATATTGGTTTGGTAACTGAGTTGTAGATAGGTGGAATAGGTTACTGAGTGCTATAGTGGGATCAAGAACGATGGAGAGCTTTAAGATAAAATTTGATTGACATATGGACGATATGGGTTGGAACTTGGGTGTGAGGGGGATCTGCCGGGTTTGGGCCAATCGGCGCTCTGCAGAGATCCGTTTTCTTATGTTGACCTTTGACCATTTTGGTGAGGTCAGTCCTCATAGTATTAGTGAGTTGGGCCTTATAATTAGGGTAGGGTGTGAGAGGAATCTGCCTTGTGTGGGCTATAGATCCTATAGTAACTAATTTATAACTATAGGATCTCTAGTGTGGGCCAATCGGCTCTCTGCAGACACCCGCTTTCTTATGTTGACCTCTGACCATTTTGGTAATGTCAGTCCTCATAGTATTATGTGAATTGGGCCTTATAATTAGGGTTGGGTGTGAGAGGGATCTGTTATGTGTGGGGGCCAATCAGCTTTTTGCAGACTCCTTTTGTTATGTTCATATATATATATATATATATATACTGTATATACAGTATATATATATATATATATATATATATATATATATATATATATATATATATATATATACAGATATATATATATATATATATATATATATATTATATACGGTATATACAGTATATATATTGAGATGCGACACGCAAAAGAATTACCAAAAACCAGCAACGAAGCATCGCCGTCATCAGCTGCAACATCCAAACAACCAATCCGGATTACTACCATAGAGCCACCGTGGGGCCACCTCCCGAGGCTGCCAACCGCGGATGGCTGCCGACCCTCCACAGCCGAAGACAAAATCAACGACCAGTGGAGGAAAACCGGATGCCGGCCGCGGGGAGCAGTTTCGGGAGCCAAACCGTCACAACCATCCCCTGCCCCCTCCCTGGGGGCACGGGTCCTTGGAGCGGCTTCGGTCGCGCCGGGAATTTCCACACCTCTCACACCACACACACACATCACACAGTTTTTCCTACACCGAGAAATGACTCTCCGGCTGTCATTTCTCGAAGACTTCTTCTAGCCGGAGACATTGAGAGCAACCCAGGACCCACGTTCACATACATATGTCCAACTTGCTCAAAACCCATCACTTCGAGTCGCCATACTAAGGGTTCAGTTCTCTGCAATTCATGCGGGAACTGGACCCACTTCACCTGCACAACACTTGCCTCCAAGAAACACTACACAAACACCTGGACCTGTTCCTCATGCCCCTCCCTCTCCCATTCAAATCCCTCACCTAAAACCCGTCCACCTCTCCTCCCCAACCCACCTAACCTTCCCATATCATCCACTCCCCCCCCTAAAACCCGTCCACCTCTCCTCCCTAACCCACCTAACCTTCCCATACCATCCACATCCTCAACTCAACACACCACACCCCATCCTAATCCATTCCAACCCCCATCTCCTGCTCCCCAATCCCCACCCCCACCTCACCCATCCCAACCCCCAGCCCCTCCCTCACCCCCACCCCCACCCCCACCCCCACCCCATCCTCGTGCAGCAGCACCCAACATACATCGTGCACATAACATTAACATTCTTCAACTGAACATACAACACAAAGAAACACGAACTCTCACACTTCATCAAACAACACAACATACACATTGCCATCTTACAAGAAACAAAACTCCGCACAACACAAAAAACACCCACATTTCATAATTTCACCACCATCAGACAAGACCGGGCTGTCGGCGGGGGCGGTGGACTCATCACCCTGGTACACAAAGAAATATCATACATAGTAACCAGTGTACAAACCAAATCACTCCTCCCCCCAAATGATAACACAACAGAAATACAGTCAATTAAAATACGCACTGGCAACAACTCCAACATAACCATCATAAACACATACATCCCTCCCCAAACATCCCCTACAGTACCAAATGAATACAGACCACACTTACAACACATCACAAACACCCCACACACCCCACACATCATCCTGGGTGGTGACTTCAACGCCAAGACGTCGGCCTGGTTTGTCGACAACCCCGACACAGACAGAGGGCTTTTACTACAAAACCAAACCGATAACCTCATCATCCTTAACGACATCCATCAACATACCCATATTCCTCACCAAGCCCTCTATAACCCATCATCTCCAGACATCACCTTTTGCTCCCCAGAACTCGCCCCCACAACATCCTGGAGGGTGGTCAGAACCTTAGGCTCTGACCACCTCCCGATCATTATCACCACCAAAACCAGACTCACCCCAGCTAGCCACAAACACACATACACCAATTATAAAAGAGCTAACTGGGAAGCATTCACAAATGAGACAGAACACTTCACAACTCTAAACAGTACACCCATCACTAACATCAACAATGCTGTACACATACTCAATAAAACTATCCAAAACGCTGACAAGAAACACATTCCAAGAGGTAACAGAAAAAGACACAACCCCAACTTCACACCAGAAATTCAAAACCTCATCAGACAACGCGACATACTGAAACACTCCCCAGCACCCCACACACAAGACATCACACAACAAATTCAAGCACTCAACACCCAAACTAACAACAAAATACAAGAACAAAAAACTAAATTGGAATAACTTCCTACAAACACTTGATCACAAAACAAACCCCAAAAAACTATACAAAACACTAAACAGCATCACACTTTCCAACAGCAACACAACACAATCACATGCTGCAATCACAACAACAGACTCTACTCCTTCATGTAAACAACAAGCAAACACTCTCATCAATCACTTTTCACATGTCAGCCACCTAAAACCTCACAAAGACGACCGACGTGTCATCCGACGTAAGAGACAATTCCCCACAGACCCTGACTATACACCCTTCACCAATCACCAGACAAAGCATATCATCAACAATCTCAAGCACTCACCCGCCTGTGGCCTAGACAACATAAGCAACATACACCTCAGACACCTGGGACCACAAGGCATACAAGCACTCACTAACATATCAAACTACAGCTATTCACACAACACAATACCAGACATTTGGAAGCATGGTATCATCATCACATTCCCCAAACCCAACAAAGACCCCACGCTACCCTCCTCGCACCGCCCCATCACACTCCTTTGCTCCCCCTCCAAAGTCATGGAACGCCTAGTATTACAACTAATTACACCTGACCTACCCCTAGCTCCAACACAACATGGCTTTAGGCCACTGCACTCCACAAACACTCTTCTCACAGACCTTACACAAAGAGCTTTCGACGGCATCAATTCAGCTAGACCACCACACAGATCACTATTAGCCACACTCGACATTAGTAAAGCCTTCGATGCCATCCCCCGCCACAACCTAACAAACAAAATCTACAACACAAACATGCACAACAACACAAAACGGTGGCTGGCCAACTTCCTAGCAGGCAGATGTGCACACGTATCTTTTGCCGGTCAGTCATCTAAAATCAGAAACTTTCCAAACGGAGTCCCACAAGGATCCGTCCTATCGCCCGCACTCTTCAATCTGTACATGCACGATATAACTACACCCAATACGCCCCAAATAAACTTAGCCTCCTATGCAGATGACATAACACTCACATGCACACACCATAACCCAAAAAGAGCAACAGATCTCCTTCAACCCTATCTCAACACACTACATGGCTGGTGCACTACAAACAGACTTAATCTAGCCCCAGCCAAATCCACCGCAACCCTGCTCACAAGTTGGACAGGAGAACACGAATACATCCCTCAACTCACCATAAACAACACACCCCTAACACATACACACACACCCAAAATCCTAGGAGTAACATATGATACTCATATGACATTCAAACAGCACACCACAAACATTAAAAAGAAACTGACACCCAGACTTAACGCCCTCAGGTCACTTGCTCACACAAAATTTGGACACAACAAAGAAACTACCACCACAGTATATAAACAATACATAAGATCAGTGATGGAATACGCAAGCCCAGCCTGGGCTTCTAACCTAGCTGAAACACATCATAAGACCTTACAGACTATTCAAAACAAAGCCCTGAAGATCATTACAGGCTGCACAGCTACTGCACCCACAGATCACCTACATCAAGAAACCAAAATCCTCAAAGTCAAAGACCATCTGGACATGAGAGGCACTCAATTCCTGGCAGCAGCCTCCACGAACCAAGACCACCCACTAAACTACATGGCAACACACCCACAGACACCAAGAAATATCAAAACAACACCCAGCACACGGTATCACACACAATTATTGTCCTCTCTCCCTCCCTGCCCACCCTGAACCAACTTCCAGAAGCACATCCATACTCATATCTCTCACCGATCCATCCACTCACTCACAGACAACACGCAGCTGCATGCACGACCTCCCGAAATCCATCCTTCCGAATCCTCCCTTCCTCGCGAGGACAGAGTCCACCTGGCCAGGCTGAGATGCGGACACCATCCAGCTCTCCTGAGCTATCAGAAGAGACTGGATGACTCCGTTGTCGACACCTGCCCGGGATGTAACACAGCACCCCATACCATTAAACACATCATAGAAGACTGCATTTCACACAACCACTTACGCCAACAACACAATCTACACTCAATGAGAGCTCTGTGGGAAAGCCCGATCGTGGCCATGGCCTTTCTCAGGGACTCGGGGCTGTTCGGCCAGGCAGCTTAGGGAACAACAACAACAACAACTACCATAGAAGAAAGGAGTGCAGCCGAGTCATTCGGGTACCAACATGGCTACCAGCGAGACGGAGAAGGAACCACAGTCCCTATAACGGCCGCAACATCCAGAGGAGCCGCGCGGGAAGGAGGGACTATTCTATTCCACTAGAACAAAGGGGTGGCCATCTTGCATCTCCACAAAAACAGGACGACCATCTTGCATCAAAAAGCTTTGCACCTCAATTACAACCCCTGCACCAGCCCGAACCTCGCCATATTCCACCCACAAGACCAATCCAAGGGCAGGAATAAGAAAAACCCTGTCTCCCACCGAATTCACCAATAAAACAACGACAAAGTGAACCACACGTGGACGGACCTGCCCATGACGCTTCGACACTTGCATCGTATCGTACCGAGTCAACACAACACCAAATCACGCCCAAATGCAGCCGCACTATAAACTCAAGGGCGTGCATCCGGGAAAAATACCTAGCAAATGCTTCGACACCTAATTTCCCAGAACAACGAGGCGGAAATAAAGTACCAGACTTCGGGAAAATGCAACCCACTTCTACCTCGAATATTTGCCAATTCTCGCTGCTCTCAGTCACCGACCCAATTCCGCCGCCTGTACGACTACTCAACCTACCTGAAATGCAAATTGCAACACGTGCACATTGTTCTTCAACCTCACGAAAAAAACGATATGCCTACCGTTCCCTTGATGCCCGGGATGCCTGTGCACAGGACACCGCAGAAAAACAAGTCACTACTCACTCTGATCAACCCATCAGCAACCATTCAGCCTGCTGGGTTAGATTCAATTTTTGAATTTTTTCCAAGTAGTCCTAGGGTAGAAAGGACAGTTGCAAATGCTGAGGCTTGTTGTAATAGACAATTTAGGTGTCTAGAGTCCCCCAGTTATAACGCTGGAGGCCGAGGAACACTGAATCGACTAACTTCGAGTACCGGTCGAGCAATTGCTCTATTTAACAATTCAGACGAAACTCAGAAGTTCAGGAGTTATTACGATTCTCCAAGATCTGTAATATCACCTAATGAACTTAGTGTTTTGAGTACGAATTCGCCCCAACACTCTAAGGCCGGAATTGTCTTACAACACAGTACTTGTTGTGAGGACACCCACAAGCTTTCTGAACAGTCTCATTCTTGCCCTACTTTGTCCAGTGCTAAAGACGAAGCTAAGCCAGTGTGTGATCATTCACAAAGTACCCCTACTAATTAGTCTAGCTTGCCTCACTCCTGGAAAGACTTTTGTTGATCTTAAAGTAAGGGAAAAGTTAGATAAAACCCACAGGTACAGCGTGAGTGAGTGTCCGAGAGCCAGCCAGAAGACGAGGAGAGAGAGTGATCGAGTAAAGAAAATATTGAAGTTAATTGACCCAGAACCTAGCCATTGAGCGAGAATCTTCGTGCAGATCTGCGTTTATATGTTTACTATCACTTGGGATCATATCAAAATAGTGAAATCTAAACGCAGAGTTAAATGATTTTCAGTCACTTCATTTAGACTGTGTGTAATAAGTTTGTGATTATTAACTAATTTTGTTGCTCGAAGAACTTAGTCTTGTTATCTTTGTTTATTCTCATATCGTTATCTAAAATCAGTACGTCCTTCAATTTTTCTCGAGCCAGTTATTAAGATTCTTATTCATTGTGTATACCTGAACCAATTCGTATTACTATTATAATTTGTCGCATACTCTGCTATCTTTTAAGGACGATACTATTGTGCTAAGACCGATTGTCTTCATTTAACCTTATTTAATTGTTGTCTAATTTATAAGCCAAAATTGACCATTACCAATATACTATTTTGATGCCCATGTTCCCTAGTTATTAAGAATAAAAACCTGTGTAATCTTTCCTTGTGTTTTATGTCTATTGCCTGTTATTTATATGGTAATTTTGGGAAATATGGTCAGTCCTCGCCCAATCAAGAGCTCTTTAGTTGAAGAGAACTGCACATTCCCAGTCCGGGAATAGCAATCAGAATATATCACGTTTCTTAGAAACGTGGCATAACATAAATACTGTATGTATATGTGTGTGTGTGTGTATATATATTATAGCTAATTGTAGTACTTATTTTCTTTGTCTAATTATACTACTAAGGTGGGGATTAATTCAACAGCCATTTAGAAGCTCGTATACTTTATTAAACAAACTTACAAATATCTTTATACTAACCTAGTAACGATTTCTCTGTTCGGGCCGAAATGAGTTCAATACACAGATTGAATATTTCGTCGACCCACAATAGATGGTACGTTGGAACTCGAGAGCTCCCGTTACCACCTATTTGGATTCCTGCTATTCAGGTATTGACTCACTTCGACTTCGATTCAAAAGCACGTTATTAGTCTCCAAAATAATATTGGTTTTACCGGGCCCTACTGTGTCTACTCAAGAGACCTGGGCATTAATAAATCTGACCTTTATTTCCCTATCTAGAACACTAGATATATTCTTAACTAAACTCCAAAATAATATAACCTTACCGTTCCCTAATATGTCGGCGTTACTACATATGACACTCTTATATTATATATTATCTTAACCCTATATAATATATCTACTCAAAAGACCAGGGCGTTACTACATGTGACACTCTTATATTATATATTATCTTAACCCTATATAATATATCTACTCAAAAGACCAGGGCGTTACTACATATGACACTCTTATATTATATATTCTCTTAACCCTATATAATATGTCTACTCGAGAGACCAGGGCGTTACTACATATGACACTCTTATATTATATATTCTCTTAACCCTATATAATATATCTACTCAAAAGACCAGGGCGTTACTACATATGACACTCTTATATTATATATATTCTCTTAACCCTATATAATATATCTACTCAAAAGACCAGGGCGTTACTACATAATTATGACACTCTTATATTATATATTCTCTTAACCCTATATAATATATCTACTCGAGAGACCAGGGCATTACTACATATATATTTTTTTTTTTTAAAGAGACAATGAACGGAGGAAGGAAAAACACAGATCAAACAAAAAGGTCCATGTGCCTAAAGGCATCCTCCATTCATAAAATGTTTGTAACAACTGGATTTAAACATTTGTAGATTGTAAGTTTGTGGAAAGCAATTCGAGGGAAGTGAATTCCAAAGAGTAGTAGCTCTGGGGATAAATGAATTCTGATATGCAGAAGTTCTGCATTGTGGAGGAGAAAGTGTAAATTCATGGGCGCTCTCAGCTGCCCTAGTTCTACGGGGAAAGATGTGGAGAGGCGGCACAATTGAAGCAAGTTCCTCGGAACAATTGCTGTGAAAATATCTGTAGAATAATGCAAGGGATGCAACGTTTCTTCGCATGGATAATGTAGGAAGGTCCTGTGTGATTGCAGGGTTATTGATTAATCTAATAGCTTTATTTTGAATTTTGTCCAACTGCCTCAATGCAACCACTCCACTTCCACCCCACAGAGGTGAACAGTAATCCATCTGAGAACGCACATGACTTTTATATATTACGGCCAACTGCTCGTCAGTGAAGAATTCTCGAACTCTGTACAGGAGTCCCAGTTTTTTAGAGGCATTCTTAGCAATGCTTCTAACATAATGTGTCCAGCTCAAGTTAGTAGTTAATGTTACACCGAGAATGTCAATACTAGGGGAAGTGGGAATATTTACATCATTAAAAAATATAAGGGAGTCAGTGAGATTCTGTCGGTTAGAAAATTGAATGTACTTGGTTTTCTGTGCATTAAAGGAAACTAGATTCTTTTGTCCCCATCCATTAATTCTAGAAAGGTCATGGTTCAGAGAAATTGCAGTGTTTATTTTTGAATTTGTAAGATCGGGTTGGGTGAAAGAATTGGTAAATGTGAAGGAACTGTGGAGTGTGAGTCATCTGCATAGGAATGTATTGGATTATGAGTGGTAGATATGAGATCATTGATATGAATGAGGAACAGAATTTGGGCCAAAACTGATCCCTGGGGAACACCAGCATTTATTGAGTGAAATTGAGAATAAAGGCCATCTACCATTACACGTATTTTTCTGTTATGAAGATAAGAAGAAATTAGTGGAACTAATGATGCAAGGCCGTAGTGTGACATCTTCGACAATAAGGATTGATGCCAGACTCTATCAAATGCGTTTGATATATCCAGTGCTATTGTATGTGTTTCACCACGTTGGTCTGTAGCTTGGTTGATTTGATGCTTAAGAAGGCAAAGCATGTCTGCAGTTGATCGACATCGTCTAAAACCATATTGCCTATCACTGATCAATTTATTATTCTCAAGATGCTTAATTATGTGATTATTTAATATAATTTCAAAGACTTTACCAAGAGTGGAAGTTATAGCTATTGGTCTGTAGTTTGATGGATCTGAAGAGGCACCTTTTTTAGGAACTGGATGGATGTTTGCTTCTTTCCAGGGTACTGGGAAGCATGAGGTATGAGCACACAGACGGAAATTTTTTGACAATACAGGAGCGAGCACCAAGGAGCAATTCTTAAGTACTATTGGAGGAATTTCATCTGGACCAGGAGCCTTATCTACTGAGAGATTCTGCAAAATAGTTTTGACATGTCTGGTGTGGATCTTAAGTGAGGGAATTTCATGCGAATTAAAATTAAGTACAGGGACATCTTGATTTATTTCATCCAAGGTTGAGTTGGTGGAGAAAATATCCGCAAGAAGGTTAGCTTTACCTCGTGGGTCACTTACAAGATTGCCAGTCGGAGATTTTAATGGTGGAATGGATGAAGCAGTAGTGAAGTTGGATTTGAATGAGTTAAGAGTAGACCAAAATATTTTGTTATCATTTGGATTATTTAGAAGTTTATTTGCCTGCTTGTGGAGAAAGTTTGATTTAGTTAGGTTTAATACAGTTTTGGCATGATTTCTGATGTTTCTAAAGTAATTAAAGGCTTCATGTGTTTTTGATCTTGTGTATGCATTGTAGGCTATTGCTTTTTGTTCAGTTACTCTAGCACAATTATGGTCAAACCATTTAGGTGAATTAGATCTTTTACTGTACTTTTGATGAGGAATAAAAGTTTCCATTCCAATTTTTACAAAATCTTGTATGTGGCTCAAGGTGGAGTGTGCATCATTAGAAAAGAAAGAGGTCCAGGGAATATCAATAAAGAAACCTTGAAGATCCTCCCAGTCTGCCCTATCGTAATGCCATTTAGTCACCAAAACAGGTTCAGAGTGGGAAGGTGTGGTAGGTGATAGACAGGTGGCCTGTATCAGACAGTGATCAGAAGATCCAAGCGGGGACCTCACTGTAACATCATAATTTTCTGAATTGGTTGTTAAAAATAAGTCCAGTAGGTGGGAATTATGATTAGGATTATCTGGTACACGGGTGGGTTGGTTGACTAGTTGAGTGAGATTAAATGAGTCTGCAAATAGCTCACATTCAAGACCAGCATCATCAGTCCTGGCTGAATGAGTGAGCCAGTGAGTGACACTCTTATATTATATATTATCTTAACCCTATATAATATATCTACTCAAAAGACCAGGGCGCTACTACACATGACACTCTTATATTATATATTATCTTAACCCTATATAATATATCTACTCAAAAGACCAGGGCGTTACTACACATGACACTTATATTATATATTATCTTAACCCTATATAATATATATATCTACTCAAAAGACCAGGGCGTTACTACACATGACCTCGATCTCCCTATCTAGAACACTCTTAGATTATATATTCTCTTAACCCTATTACCATTAAGTCTGTATGCCACGTATACCACCTATTCCAATAATATATCTCAACAAATGGCTTGATATGATCAGTATCTCAAAACACCTACATGAACAATATTCACCGCTTAATCCTCTACATATACTTTGTGATTACACTATTTTCCTTGACTTAATACTCGTAACGCTTACCACGGAACCAACGGAATATTCTTTTAAACAATATGACTGACAATGTTTCCTTTATAACAAAAAAATATAGTTTATCATACGGACTAGTGTCCTCCTTATCTATTTCTCAAACTAGAGCTGATCTAACTATTCTTTATTTCCCTGAGCCCTATAGTTGCTTATCTATTTATGAATCATCCCCTCTTACTTTAATGTTAATGTCTATTTGTTGCCCTATAATATCCTATACTATTGATAGCTAAATGGCATGGAGCCTTCTTTGTCAAGAATAACTAATATTCTCTTAACACGTCATCATTTTATTTATTTTTATAAGTCTAATATCTTTCTCTTTATTTTGTCCTATAAGAACACATCAATGGGTGGGTGGGACTCGTTAGCCTTGGTCGGCAACTCATCTACGGGAGACAACCTTATACAAATTCGGGTGGATGGGACTCGTCAGCCTTGGTTGGCAACCTGTCTAGGGGAGTAAACCTGACACAAATCCGTACTGCTTACCTAAGGGTAAGGCAGGTTAGTGGATGGATTAGCCAAACACCAATGTAGAAAAATAGTGCTAACAAGATACACAGAGGGCCTCGGAGTCGGATCGATCCTAAATTGAGTGGTCAATCCTGTAAGTCCTTCACTAAACTGGCTCGGGTTGTCCCTCTCACAGGGAATAGGTCCGCTTGGGGGCATTCTGTGTATGGCCACCCTCGTAAGGGGAGTAAGGCGTCCGGCAATAGATAGATAGATAGAAGAACATATCAATTATTATTGGTTGGAACCACTGGGTTTGTTAAGCATTTTCTCTCTCTCGAAATCTGGTTCGGGCCCAATATGGGTCCTTTAAAAATATAAGACAGTCTTAGGTATCTACTGGAACATCTTCACCATCTCAGAGCCGGCCAATAGCTCAACTGGAAATCTTCGCTCCCATCTACTATTAAATTTGTCGTCCCTCTTGAATCGCTTGGCTGTAGGTGTGCAAGCCAGCGATGTGACGACAGGCGGCCGGATATTGAAGGTGTATCCACCTTGTAGGGGAGAGTGATGCCAGGCCCGAGGTGGACTTTACTGGAACTAGAGGAGTGGGCTGGAAGGCTGGAACAAGGGGATCCAAGTTTCCATGGGTGCCCAAGCGAGGGAGAGAATGTGGGTTGCAAGAAGTTAGCTCAGTGGAGTCCGAGAGGTGAATGAACTCTGCAGCTTCCCCCACCCCGCTTGATATAGCCCCGCCTCCCACTTTCCGACGCTGTGATTGGCTGAGCTGCCTGCTCGGCCAGGCCGCGCGGCTTGAATATTTCCTTCATTCGCTTCAACTCTTTTCTCTCCATAATAAGTTCCTGGAAGCTGGTTGCAAATGTCTTTTAGTGGCTTATGGGAGTATAGGACTGGCACTGATGCATTAGACCTATTGCAACCAGAGGAAACGGCCTGTGGAGAGAGCGAGAGCAAGTTTAAAGGTGAAGCTGGACACGTAGCCGTCAGCTCCGAAAACGGAGGCTTCTGATTGGTCGGCCGGGAAGGTGTGGCATGTTTACAGCAAGAGTCCAGACTGTCAAACTCAGCTGGTTTAAAGGGAAGGTTAAAGGGAGCGCATTGATTGGCTGGCAGTCTTTTTACCTTATCACTCCCTACTAAATTAAGGCAAGCTCCCGATCGCCGTAATACCGTTCCTTTGAAATCCCTGCCATCACTCTGCCAATCCACCAGTCCACTATGTTCACAAATACATTTGTGCAACTGTAGTGCTGGATTCTGATTCCCAACCATAGTTTTAGCTAATAGGACTTGCCCCGGTTGACTGAGGAGTTGCTTAAATGCTCGGGTAGTTTGCACTCTCTCTCCCTTTCCGTCGACAATGGCTATTAGGCGATGGAGCCGGTACTGAGGGTCAATAGGGAGAGGCATGGTGCCTTTCAACTGACAGGCACGCGCCTCGGGGGTCCTATTTATAACCTCGTCCGGATACCTGATTGGTGGACGGCTAATTCTACCACTGTGTGTAATTGTTTCTGCGGGGCCCATTGGCTTAGAAGTCTTTGCCGGACTCTTACCCGGGAAGTTGGTCGTTCGGTTCTCCTGTGACTTATTTAATTTAGTTGAAGGAGAGCCAAGTGGGTTTTTATCCTCAGGAAATACTTCTTTTTCCCTCATTTCTGCTCGGAAACACTCTTCCTCACTACTTAAGGTCTTATTGAAATCTCTCGGGAGATCTGAAACTTCGCTTTCGGGGACCGTTCACAGTATTCTCTCTCTCCACTCGTCGTAGCTTCCTCGGCTCCCCCATCCTCCTCTTGCCTGGACTCAGAAAGACTCGTTTGGCTTGCTATTGAAAGACCACCAGAACGGAGAGTCCTCAGTATAATTCCTTCTCAGGTTGGGACCTTCAGTGTTGCGTCGAGCTGAGGATGTATTAGGGTTATCAGCCCCGAATCCTATCTCCTCCTCACTTTCTTCCTCGCTACTCCACTCGCTCAGGTCTGGGGGTGAAATACCCTCATACCGTTTGGTATGGCGAATATGTGTAGCCGACGCAATACCTTCATGATGCTAATACAACACTTGGTATGGTCCGTTTATCTCCACAACCCGGAAGGGACCCTCATATTTCTCTTCCAGCTTACCAGCTCGGGTGGGATCATGTCTCTTTACCAGAATATATTCCTCCCTGGTAATATGGATTATTTAGGGTAAGTTTCTTAGGCTGTTGCTGCGTAACATGGTTGTGAACTTGTTGCCGTCGCTCCCCTTTCTCTCTCAGATAATGTTCTGGTTGGGAGTATTTGGCGGAATGAATGGGATCGGGTAATAGTCGTTCCTGAGGCAGTTTCGGAGTGATTCCAAAAATAATCTCATAGGGAGAATACCCAGTAGTTCTACAAACAGTGGTATTTATCCCCCAGACAATTTCTGGCAGAAATTCCGGCCAGCCTCGGAATATTTCTTCCTCTTGTGAGCTCAGACTAGCCTGTACACAATTCGCTAGCACCCTAAGGTTCCTTTCACATACAGCATTCCCCTGGGGGTAATACGGGGAGGTGTGTTGAATCTGGTAGCCCAAGGTATCTCCTAAGTGTTGCCAGATTTCATTATTAAATTCTTTTCCCCTATCACTCAGAATACATCCAGGGGTGCCATATACAAAAATTACCTTCTCCAAAATAGCCTAGCCACGGTTTCAGCTTTCTTGTCCGGAATGGCACAAGCAACCGTATATTTTGAAAAGTCAACACAGGTTAGAATGTACCTTTTGTTCGTCTGTCTGGGTAGAGGTCCCATAATGTCCACAGATAACTTTTCCCACGGTCTACCTGCCATAATGTGTCCAGGTGACTGTTTAGGTCCCTGTCCATCTTTCCCCCTTTGACATCCCAAACAACTTTGGATAACTTCCTTAACAATTTTGTCGGCTCGCGAGGTCCAGTACCTTTCGTTAAATTGTTTCAACACTCTAGACTGACCCAAATGAGCCCCCCTTCCCTCTTGTCCGTGGAGGATTTGGATCATGTGTTTAGCCTCCAGATAATCTAATACCACCCAGTCCTTAGAATCTCTCCAGGCTCCCTCAGAAAATTTTACTTTATCTCCATACATAGGATCATTCTGTTCCTTGTTAGGTGGAGTGTGTTGGACTGGTGCTACCGGTAATCTAGATAGCCCATCGGCATTGGTGTGTAATTTACCCGGTCTATGTCTAACTTCAAAGGAGTATTCCTCCAGGATCCCCTTCCACCTAACAAACAACCCGTCTTCAGTCTTCATCTTTCTGAGCCATTGCAAACTATGGTGGTCCGTGATAACTTCGAATTGAACTCCGGCTAAATATGGACAGAAATATTGCACAGCCCAAACTAGAGCCAGACATTCCTTTTTAGTAACGCTGTAATTCTTTTCGCCCTTATTCAGCGTCCGGCTGGCGCACACCACTATGCCTTCTTTCCCATCCACTTTCTGGGCCAATACGGCCCCTAGCCCTTCATCGGAAGCGTCGGTGTATAGTTGGAACGGCTTGGTAAAATCAGGATGACAGACTATGGGGTTAGAGCTTAATTTTTGTTTCAGTTGATCGAAAGCTATCTGGCAACTCTGATCCAAGTCAAACGTCCTCCCTTTTTCCAGTCTCTTAGTCATGGGTTGAGCGATTTTTGAGAAGTTTGGTATGAACTTCCGATAATAAGAAGCCATTCCCAGAAATGCTCGGATCCCTTTGACAGTGGTAGGGGGTGAGATCTCTGCAATAGCTTTCACTTTAAGGGGGTCAGGTTGGATACCTTTGCTTGAAACTACATGCCCTAGGTATGCCACCTCGCATGCCCCTAATTAGCATTTTGAAGGCTTCAATTTAAGTCCCACCCTCCTGATTCTCTCTAATACTTCTTGTAGTCGATTGATGTGTTCCTCCCAACTGTTTGAACAAATTATAATATCATCCAGGTAAGCTAAGCAAGTTCATCATGTTAATCCCCTCAGTACTTCGTCCATGACCCTAGTAAAACTGGCTGGTCCATTACAAACTCCGAAGGGCAAGACCGTGAACTGATAGAGTTTGCCTTCACTCGTGGCAAATGCGGTTTTCTCCTGGTCCTCTGACCTAACGGTTACTTGCCAGTACCCACTTTGTAGGTCTAGGGTAGAAAACCATGTTGACCCATTTAGTGATTCTAGCGAGTCATCAATACGAGGTAGGAGTTGCACATCTTTGATGGTGACATCATTCATTTTCCTATAGTCTACACAGGACCGAGTGGACCCATCTTTTTTTTTTTACCAGGACTACTGGAGATGACCACGGACTAGGATTCCACTACTGTCCCCTGCTTAAGCATCTCCTCTACTTGTTCCTTTTCCGTTTGTCTCATAATGGGATTTTGTCGCCTATAAGGTTGTCTAATAGGGGGCCCTTGAGTATGTATCTCGTGGGTGTGTCGGGTTCGGGCCGATCCGTGGTCCCCTTCATCTTGAGCAAACACGTCTCTGTAAGTCCAGAGCAGTTCATGTAAGGTAGTGGCTTGATCTGACGTTAATTGTTTCGGGATCTCAGGTAAGTTAACTGGTCCGTTAGTTCCAACAGTGGTGGGTTGCGCGGTAGTAACTTGTCCTAACAGTTTTCCCTTTTGATAATTGATCGTGTCATCGCCAAAGTTAGCCAGAACTAATTTCCTCTGGTCGGTAGTAATAAAGGTGGGAGATATTCTCACTTTATTCTCTGCATCGGGTTCAAAAATCCCGGCAGTTATTCCCTGGGATTTAGGAATTTCTATCATTCTCCAATATCTAGGGGGAATAGAGTTTCCCCGTGGTAGCTACTATTTGAGGTCGTAGGGTGGTCGTTGTTTCTTTCGGCCCGCACTGTATAGTTACCCCCAACTGACTCATGAGATCTATTCCCAGATATCCATCGACTTTGCTATTAGACTTTCCTGATAGAACACAAAAATTGTGGTGAATTTAATTCCCTTCCATTGTACCACCACCGTATTAGTTCTCCCTAGAATCGTCAATGGTTGACCCCCGGCTCCTGACAACTGAATACTAGTTTGGTTTAATGGCCCTATTTCTTTCTGACTATTCCTCACAAAATTCTCCAAAAGACAACTTCTGTTTGCCCCTGTATCAATTAACATGTTCGCGGCTTTCCCATTTGTTACTATGGTTTCACAAGGCGTTTGTCTCTCTAATATATTGACCTAACTATATCGCCCTTCTATGTGAGGTTTAAGGGAAAATGTTCTCCCCCTTCCGGCATTGTGATTTTTGGCTGGGTTTCTGTCTCTCTGTACTCTACTGGAAGCATTCCTCCCTGGTTTGGATCTGTCACCCTTGGTAAGGGTCGATCATTTGGAGGTGTGGGCCTTGAGTTAAATCTAGGTATTGGGGTTTGGGGACGGTTGGAACAGTTCCTAGCTAGGTGTCCGGTTTGTCTGCATATAAAGCATCGGATCATTGTTCTCTGATACCCTTTGTTTGGGTTTTCCTCCTCCCCTTTCTTTTTCTCCTCTCTTAACTCTCTGGCTTCCATTATTTTCTTAATCACCTCCATGAGTTCCTTAGTGGTAGTCACTTCATGGATAATGCAGTGCCTTCTAACTTCCACAGGACATGCTTGAATCATAATCTCACTGATTTCTGTTTCCTGGCTCTCTTGGTCCATGTGGGGGTACGCAAGTTTGAAATTTGTTGTGATCTCCCTCCTCAGGGTTCTCGCATTTTGGCCGTCTAGTTTCATACTCTTTAGTTTGTCTCTGGCCCTCCTTGTGGAGGTTTCTCAGCCAAATTCTTCAATTAGAGCACTCCTAACTTCTGCCCATGACACTAGTCCCTCTAGACGTACTCTTACATCGTTCAGGGCCTTGCCTAAGTGTGCCTTTCCATAGGCGATCTTCTTTCCATCTTCCTTTACATCAAGTAGCGTGAATTGACATTCTAATTGTTCAATCCATAACTCGATTTCTTCTTTCCCCTCTTCCCAAATTCTGAACGGTAATACTGCCGTCATTATGTCTGATCTGTTAGATAAATATACTCAATCTAAACAATTTGTCGAATCCCACCGCTTGCCACCAAAATGTAGTACTTATTTTCTTTGTCTAATTATACTACTAAGGTGGGGAATAATTCGACAGTCATTTAGAAGTTCGTACCGGGTATACTTTATTTAACAAACTTACTAATATCTTTATACTAACCTAGTAACGATTTCTCTGTTCGGGCAGAAATGAGTTCAATACACAGATTGAATATTTCGTCGACCCACAATAGATGGTACGTTGGAACTCGAGAGCTCCCGTTACCACCTATTTGGATTCCCGCTATTCAGGTATTGACTCACTTCGACTTTGATTCAAAAGCACGTTAATAGTCTCCAAAATAATATTGGTTTTACCGGGCCCTACTGTGTCTACTTAAGAGACCTGGGCATTAATAAATCTGACCTTTATTTCCCTATGTAGAACACTAGATATATTCTCAACTAAACTCCAAAATAATATAACTTTACCGGGCCCTAATATGTCTACTCAAGAGACCAGGGCGTTACTACATATGACCTCTATATCCCTAGCTAGAACACTAGATATATTCTTAACTAAACTCCAAAATAATATAACCTTACCAGGCCCTAATATGTCTACTCAAGAGACCAGCGTTACTACATATGACCTCTATCTCCCTATCTAGAACACTCTTATATTATATATTCTCTTAACACTATTACCAATAAACCCGTATACCACGCATCACACCTATTTCAATAATATATCTCAACAAATGGCTTGATATTTTCAGTATCTTAAAACACCTACATGAAGAATATTCACCTCCATATATTTTGTGATTACATTATTTTCCTTGACTTAATACTCATAACGCTTACCACGGAACCGACGGAATATTCTTTTAAACAATATGACTGACAATGTTTCCTTTATAACAAAAAGATATAGTTTATCATACGGACTAGTGTCCTCCTTATCTATTTCTCAAACTAGAGCTGATCTAACTATTTGTATTCCCCTGAGCCCTGTAGTTGCTTATCTATTTATGAATCATCCCCTCTTACTTTAATGTTAATGTCTATTTGTTGCCCTATAAGATCCTATACTATTGATAGCTAAATGGCATGGAGCCTTCTTTGTCAAGAATAACTAATATTCTCTTAACACGTCATCATTTTATTTATTTTCACAAGTCTAATATCTTTCTCTATATTTTGTCCTGTCCTATAAGAACATCAATTATTATTGGTTGGAACCAGTGGGTTTGTCAAGCATTTTCTCTCTTTCTCGAAATCTGGTTCGGGCCCAATATGGGTCCTTTAAAAATATAAGACAGTCTTAGGTATCTACTGAAACATATTCACCACCTCAGAGCCGGCCAATAGCTCAACTGGAAATCTTCACCCCCATCTATTATTTGTCATCCCTCTTGAATCGCTTGGCTGTAGGTGTGCAAGCCAGCGATGTGACGACAGTCGGCCGGATACTGAAGGTGTATCCGCCTAGTAGAGGAGAGTGATGCCAGGCCCGAAGTGGACTTTACTGGAACTAGAGGAGTGGGCTGGAAGGCTTGAACAAGTGGATCCAAGTTTCCATCATGGGTGCCCAAGCGAGGGAGAGAATGTGGGTTGCAAGAAGTTAGCCCAGTGGAGTCCGAGAGGTGAATGAACTCTGCAGCTTCCCCCACCCCCTTGATATAGTCCCGCCTCCCGCTTTCCGGCGCTGTGATTGGCTGAGCTGGGTCGGCCAGGCCGCACGGCTTGAATATTTCCTTCATTCGCTTCAACTTTTTTCTCTCCATAATAAGTTCCTGGAAGCTGGTTGCAAATGTCTTTTAGTGGCTTACAGGAGTATAGGACTGGCACTGATGCATTAGACCTATTGCAACCAGAGGAAACGGCCTGTGGAGAGAGCGAGAGCAAGTTTAAAAGTGAAGCTGGACACGTAGCCGTCAGCTCCGAAAACGGAGGCTTCTGATTGTTTGGCCGGGAAGGTGTGGCATGTTTACAGCAAGAGTCCAGACTGTTAAACTCAGCTGCATGGTTTAAAGGGAAGGTTAAAGGGAGCGCGTTGATTGGCTGGCAGTGTTTTTACCATACTAATCATTTACCCAAAACTTTGCTGACAACAAGGACTTAAATATGCACATTTCATTATATGTTTATAATGTTATGATGTAGGTTGTATTGAAAGATCACTGGCACTTTTCTTAATTTATTTAGGTATAATAAGGCGTGTCAAACAAGAGTATGAGGAGCACAGGTGAAAAATAGTTTGTTTGCACCTTGTTTTTTAGTTTGTAATGCGTGGTGGTTAATGCTGGTGTGGCTGCGTAGACCATGGGGCCTTATATTTTATAGGTTTGACTCCTGTAAGGAGATAAAGGAAACCTAATATTTAGTAGTGGCCCCGTAACCATTGACGAACATGCCTATTACATAAGGCATCCTCTTCAAACACTAATCCGCCGTAGTTTGAATCTACCGCGCAGAGCATTTAAAAAACTGAGCCTTCATCATGAGCGCACGCGACCTCACTAATGGCTTCAGTCATTATGAATTGGGTTCTCACTACGAAAAAACTTCGTAAAAAATAAAAACAAAAACAAAATAAGAATAACTATCCAATAAGCTTTCCATCATATCGTGGATGTACTTGTGTGGATCTTTGACCAGACGCTGATTCAGGCGTCATTCTTCCTTCACTGACATATCAAGTAAACCAAAATCCTTAATACATCAACGAATGGGAAGGGAATGGTCGGGAGGGCCCCAGTCGTCAATGATTACGGGGCCACTACTAAATATTAGGTTTTCTTTATCTCCTTACAGGAGTCAAACCTATAATTTATTAGTGGCCCCTCCATCATTGACGAACATGCCTGATTTCTAAGACTGGAGGGGGACATTCGTAATCATATCATAACTCTAGAAAAGCAGATAATCAAACAACCACATAGTATTCTTACTTTGAAAAATATATTTAAACATGGCGCAGCCCGTATATATACAAAAAAGGGGTTCAAGCAGGTGCGTGCTTCAAAGAAGCCTGCTTGACAAAAAGGGTAACTCTGGAGATTTCTGTGAACAGATCTGTAGTTACAAAGGCACCCCACTCAATGAGTGGTGACAAAAATAACAAGTTATAAGTTTACATGTGCACATATAACCCCATAATATTCGTGGAAATATTTTGCAAAATATCTCCACTTGTTTAATACTAAATTGCTTTCACAGCTAAAACTACTATAACAACCCTGTTGTTTGTACTAACATTGTACTAGCACAATTTCTCGCCCTGAATAGAACAGAGAAATTTTCATATCACATTATCCATAATTTGTATCACAGCTCTTACACTCCGGCGGGGTCTAGGGTGTCCTATGTTACACTGACTGCACCCCCCCCCCCCCTTTTCTTGAAAGTAAACAAAAGTGACTGAAGGGCCACCTAGACCCTCTGCCTTAAAGCTATACATGGTAAAGAAGGTTTGTCTAGAGCAACTGACAAGTATCTAGTCAAAAACGTATGATTAGAAGCCCACAAACGTGTGGACGTAATATCTTCTACTGAAAAGTTCTTCAGGAAACGTAAAGAGGATGCCCATTTGCGTAAATCGTGGGCCCTACCCACAACGCCGGGATTACTCTCTTTAATGACTTCGACCAGAAGAGAAGCCAATCTCCGTTTCAGTAAGCGTTTACCCGTACTTGCTACCCACAAAGCACCTTGGGGGTTTAGAGGAGCTACTCTCAAATATTCGGTTAGAGCTTGCACTGGACATAGATTATGGTGCACCTTTCCCCTTTTTAACGCCGGCACCGTGAACTCTGAAAACACGTGTGCACTGTGCTCATTCTTGGCTACAAATCCCGGGGAAGGTGCAATGTGAATACATTCATTAAGTCTACCAAACCTAAGGCAATTAGGTGTGTTGCTCATCGCCGCCAACTCAGACACTCTGTTCCCGGTGGCCAAAGCCAAAAGGAATACAGCCTTTTTTAAGAGTAATGCAAAATCTGCAGTATTTTGGTACAGACGAGAGTGAAGTAAAGACAATGCCTTGTCCAGAGACCAAGTAGGCATGAGCTGACGGGGAGGTGGGCGGAGTTTAAAACATGCTCTCATAAAACCTGTTTCCTCCGCTACCGGTATGGAGAGACCTGTAAGGTCTAAAAAGGGCACTCTAATCGCAGTTAAGTGATTTTTTAACGTTACCACAGATAAACGTTTCTGCTCAAACAGATAATTCAAATAATTAAAAACTAATGCCACTGAGGGCACAGTCTGTTCTGTTCTAATGATCCAAGAAGTAAAGGCTTGCCAATGTGATTGATACTGTCGTTTCGTAGACTGAGTATATTGATTTATTAATTTATTGGTCACCTCTCTACCATATGGTGCTAGCCACTTGGCCTCTTGAATGTCCATAATGCAAAAGTCAGCGAGGTCGCTAGGTTGCCAATCGTGTCTAAGTGGAAATACTCGACCGGGAGCGACACCGGGTGCGGGCACCACGTCTTTAATTGCTGGTACCATAACTGCGCCGGCCACAGGGGCGCGATTAGCGAGACTAAGCCTCGATAATCTCGTAGTTTGTTCACTACGTGGGCGTCTGCCCAGACGTTTGCTACGCCTGGGAGATAAGATGCGTGAAGATAAATGTCTAGCCTGTTGGCTAGAGTAAAAATCTCTTCCGACACGTTTAGCAACTTCCGTGATCTCGTTGACCCTTGTTTCTGAATACAGTGAACCGCATTCAGATTGTCCATTCTGAAGGCCACCGACTTGCCCCGTAAAGTAGAGCCGTGAGCCTGAAGGAAATACAAGGGGACTAGTAATTCTTTGACATTGATGTGGGAGATTTCTAAGTGGGACCAAAGCCCCTGACCCTGGTGCCCCTGGTTTGACTAGAAACCCCAACCTATTGTGCCTGACGCATCCGTGTCTACCCATACCGTTGGCGGAGGAGAGGTCCATGACATTACTGAGTGCAACATTTCCCTCTTCGCCCAGACCGCTAGTAAGGTGTGGATTAATTTTGGTATGGGCCATAATTTTCCCACCGGTAAGAGTGGGAAATATTTGTTGCCCTCCAATATTAAACGTTTTACTTTCAACCGGCCCAACATTACAGTTAGTTGAATCCAGTTGAGAGAGCCGACCAGAGACTCCCAGATCCTCCGCGTCGTAATCAGACTGTGAAGAAACATGAACAGTTTCCTGCGAAACCTGTTTTGATTGTCCACACTCTGACTCAGAGTGAGAGCAGCTGTGTCCCAAACCAGCCCTATCCACTGAACTACTCGTGAGGGAACAAGGTTTGACTTTACCAGATTTACCTTGAACCCTAGAGTTTTGACATGATTTAAAATTATGTTGACATGTTTGATGCATAATTGCTCTGTCTCTGCCACCACCAGCCAGTCGTCTAGGTACCACAAAACTCTGATTCCTTGCTTTAACAATGGCATCAGGGCTTGCCGGACTAATTTCGTGAATAAACGAGGTGCCAGGTTCAAACCGAATGGCATCCTCTGAAAAACAAAATTTTGATGCCTGATCCGTAAGGCCAGAAACCTTTGAAATCTTTTGTTTACCGATACGTGCCAATAAGCGTCTGTCAGGTCTAGGGAACACATCCAACCTCCCGGCGGAAGTGTTAGCCTGATTTGGTGTACTGTTAACATTCGGAATGACTCGTTGTGAATGTGAAGGTTCAGATACGACAGGTCTACGACCGGTCTCATCTGAACACTGTCCCTTTTGGGAACCAAAAATAGCTTGGACGTGAATACCGGGTAATTTGGAGGGACCGGGATGATGACATTCTTGGCAATCATTTCCTGGACCAGTGACTCCACCTCTAAAGAAACTAGATTCGCCGTTGTCGGCTGACGTAAGCGAGGTCGCCGGAGCCACTGCCAAGTGATGCTTTTGCGTGCCACCATCCGTGCCCAAGTGTTTAACGGCCATGCTTGGTGACATGTTCGGAACGACCCAGTTAGCAGACAAGGGTTCGCCGGCTGTACTACCCTCGGATCCACCGGCCTTAAGACTGGCACCGGGAGTGAGAGAGACTTTAGTTTTTTGATGGTGGTGGAGTTGGTGGTGGTGGACGCTTCGCCGGCTGGCTGGCGTTGGCAGAAGACGGGCCCTGTCCTGGCTTATTATAGCCGCGTCCTCTCTGACCTGAAAACCTACCCTGTCGATGCCTGTAATGACCTTGAGGGGAGGAGGACTTAGGTGGAAGAAAGGGCTTAGATCCCCCCGGCTGAGCCTTAGTGACAGGCCTGGGTTTGGGGAAGTTAAAGGCAGGTTTCTTAGAAGGGGTGGGACTATGTTTAAAGGCCTGAGCCATATTAAAAACTGTTCGCCACACTTCAGGGGACATTAAAGAGGGAGTGAGCACTGGTGACATGACCACCTGATTAGCAATGCGATCAGGCAGCTTGCGGACCAAGGACATTCTGAGATCTTGTCTCGCTCGTACCGCCTCAAGCAAGGCAGTGCGTATGTCACCCAATGATTGGATTGACGACTGAAGAAGCAGTCGCCGGGACAGTTCAACCGACCGCCTGGCATCCGCGTCTGCGATTGCCTGAGTGGACCGGAGCAATGACTTTGCTACCTGTTGTGACACTATGTATTGGGAGAACAGGCGAAAAGCTTTCCCCCGTAGCCTAAATTCTCGGTCTAGGTGAGTTGGGGTAGGGGTAGTGAAAGGGTCTTTTAGTTCACAAAGATTAATTTTAGGGGCAGCCAAGAAAGCAAACAAAGCTGAAGGGACTCCGCCGGCAGAACACACTGGCATGGAGAACCAAGAATGAGTATCTTGAGGGATCTGGTGGGAAGTTTTGGAAGTAAATGTGGTCGCAAAGTTTTGAGCCTCGGTCTCCCATTCCACCCAAGGTCCTGGACCCAACTGCCCCACCTTCAAGACTGGATTAGCGGCTGCGTCTGTGACGGTTTGCAAATCGAGTTCTGGAGTGAGAGCTGACAGTGTCTTAATGTCATTAAACCCATCATGCTTAGACCAGTCAGAAAACAATTTTGAAGCTGAGGCAGAGGGTAAAGCAGGCTTAGCAGTATAAACAAAATAGTCCTGGTGATAATAACTAGGTATAGCCTTGATAATGACATTAGTACATTTCCCAAAGTATCCAAGGCCCTTAATTTCTTAGATTTATTGCCCTGGATGACCCACTCGTGCGGCACTGGAAGTTCCCCTGACAAGGTAGGTTGGGCGAGCTCTGGCTTAGTGGGGGTCAAATGGACCCATGACTCGTCTGGGCCGTAAAGCAAGGGCATAGCTACCTTTCTGAGAGGCGCTTTGTCTAAAGGGGGCGGATTGACATCCGTTATAACCCTTACATTCGAAGTGGTCAATGCCGCCGTAGCAGGCCTAGTGTAAGGTAGCAAAAAAAGCTGTGCTTGATATTGGCAATCAATTCACCAAGACTTGTTACTTTTCACTCACTTCCAGTCCTATAATGGTATCCAGTAGTTATTATAAGGTTGTTGTACTCATTGAGGACACACTAACTCCGAATCCTCAGATAATTAATTGCGAACTCCTTAACCTGAAAATCAAACTTCCCTCCCCTCATGACGTCATTAACGTGTCATAGTTCCCCTCGAGAAGCTCCTGACGTCACTACCCCTTTTCTTACCTTTAATTCCGTCCTCAACCCATTTGAGTAGACCGAAAAATTAATACAATACCCTTTTCTAGATGCCTAACTCCCACTATAATCTAATAGTTCAATAAATACCTACTCCTACATTAAATCTAACTGCGCAACTGAGAGCGGATCCCTTTAAATAATTAAGGTGAACCCCATGACATCATTACCTGTATTTGCCTTTTATTCAGTAACTAAACATAGTTAGAAAACAGAACATTTACAAGGACATTCTTTTCATAATAGCAGTCTCCTGCAAAAATCTGGTATCTCAATAAATTCCCAATCAACTACTTATCCTACTGCGGAATAGGTCATAAATTTCATTGTCAGCGGTTTTTTTCGCGAGTTTGGCCCCCAAGCCGCGTCCGTGGGCACTCCGTGTCCTACCTGGCACTTATTCACACCCCCTAGGCCGACTCCTTCGGCCCCTCCCTTTGTGCTCCGTGTGGGGAAGTTTAGTGCGCCCTCAGATGAGGGACCCGGTGACCCGGTGACTCGGTTGGAGACCAACATTCACCTGGAGCCTAAAGAAGGCTAGGGAAAGCGACTGAAGAGGAAATGGACTCCAGATATGCTGTAGGCCTTCCGCCCATTGGGCCGAATCTTCTAACAAGTTTGGATAACAAAAATGTTTAACGAGGATCAATTATAATGTACCGCTGTACCGATGCTACGGGTGGTCTGGGGTTAGGTTATGTGGGAACTGGTTACTGGTATAAGGTAGAAGATTTTGTAACCTACTTGTCTTCAATAATTCTAATCTCTTACCCAGCATTTTATTTATAATCTAATTCCTTTTTAATCTTAAAAGTGATGAGGTGTTTGGGTATCCTCCTTGTAATCATTGTTATGCATGAAGAAGAAATCATATCAGTGAGGGTGTGCATGACTGGTAGTAATTGAGTATACCCTCCATTAACGGTTTCGCGGAAAGCGGTCGGTACAGTACTGGGTTTTTGAGGGTCAGTAGTACCTTTTGTCGTGTTTATGCCGTACCGCGTTTTACGGACCGTTACACTAGTAACCACTGATGGTGACATAGAGGGAGGGTGAGGGATCTGAGTCAAAGCAATAGAAGTCATCAGAGGCCGTACCGTAGAGCTTGTCGTGGGAGCTCCCAAGTCCACTGTGGGAGTTTCCTGCTATTGGCCAAAAAATTTAGATAAAGAATTAACTAGTAGCCCATCAATTTCCTGTGCTGTGACAAACTTATTCGATGATGTACTCAATGGTGAATCAATAAGATCTTGTGTGGCGTCTAAGCCTGAACCCGACTCTTACACTTCCATATCCGATATAATTGAAACCTCGTCTTTATCATCCTGTTCCTCATGAGAAGATTCCGCCGAAGCTGGGGTACCATCTTGTTGCCAAGATAAGTCAGGAATAGAGGATGGGATCGCCGCGTCCCGGTGGACGTCAGCCACTGTGTGAATAGTTTGAGCCAGAAGTGGGTGGTCAGGCACTGGTCGAGAATATCGCCAAACACCTAGGCCTTGGCCTACACTCCCTTGGGAGTCCGAAACACTCTCAACCACTGAGCTACCTGAACTCTCCAAATCCAGGGTTAAAATGCTAATAGGTAAAGTATCTTTAGGTACAGGCACTACACTGGACCCCTGAGACCGAACACTAGCTCTGTCTGGGGTAGAGGTATGACGAGAAGTACTAGAAACTGGCGAATGTCGGGAGGCCTTTTTATCATGGGAATCCTTTTTCGAAGATTTATGGCTGCGGTGTGACCGTGAACTACTCTTTGATTTGGAGGATTTATCGCCGTGACCACTGGTGGAACTTTCCGTCTTACTCTTCTTACTCGATGGTGAAGAGGCAAGACTGGGTGGCTGGTGTCTAAGTGGTGACCTAGACCTAGATCTCGCCCGAGACGAGGAGGCTGCCGCCGGGGGTGTAGGCTCACGTTGACGTTTCGAAGTAGCTGGGGCAGATGACACAGAACCCTGTCCAGTCTCTGCCGGCTTACGGATAGTTACTCGAGAGGAACGTTTAGGGGGAGGGTGCTCAATAAGAAGCCTATCCCAAAGAGGGACGTTATCACATTGAAGTGACTTATGAGCCACAATTGTAGTATAAGCTGCCATTTGTTGCCTAACTTCTCGTAAGGCGACCGCTGCGGTCTTATCATTGTCTTGGAGTACTTTTACACTGAGTTGGGAGCAAAAGGAACAGTTGCGCATCACCCACAGACCCCTTGAACGGTCTAGACATTTAACACACTTGATACAAAGAGTGTGTGCAAAAAGAGGGATACCAGCACAGGTTGGAGTAATGCATAAAGCAAAAACTGGGGCAAAGGTAGCCATGACAGAGACTGGTGGGAAAACTACTGCAGGTTCTGTATTGGTCCGCCGGGGCCCAGGCCTGGAAAAAAAGAAAATTTCCAGGAATTAATGCTCATAATGTTAACCCAACATGTTCGCACACAAGTGTTAATAACCCGCCGGGTAACGAGACGTAATGTCACAACGATCACAGCTCGTTACGCGGCGGGGTTCCATAAAGATTTCCGAATATCTAGACATGTCTTAAGAAAGTTAAGAATACCCTCTGACATAATATAAAATACCAGTATGGCGTTTATAAACATAGTCTTTCTGGTGGAGACTGTTTCAAGATTCAATTTTGGAAAACAACCCCCCACAAAGACGCCGGCCCCTGAATTATCTAGCAGATTAACACTGGGCAGGCTGATACGAGATCTGACGTCTAACGAATTGTCACATAGATCGCCGTATGTTGAAGGCGGCGATACATTAACGTATCTCTCAATTACTTGGTTAACTAAAGTGAATTGTAAATTCCTTATTTCCTCCTCCCAGGAGCACCCGCCGGGTGAGAAAAGCTTATGAAAAAGATGTTAACCCTAATTGAGCCTTCGATCGCCGTATGTGTGAAGGCGGCAATACATATAGTATCACTAAATGGACCGGTTAACTAAACTGAATTACCAATTCGTTCATCCCACCCTACCAAGGTGCACCCGCCGGGTGAGATCTGATGTGTAAACGTTAACCCCATAAGTTCCTATCCCCACTTCTTTGTAAAAGATCGCCGGGGAGGAAAGCCCTCAATAACAGCTAGGTTTTTCCTTTGGTTTGTAAAACCGGGTAGAAAAACTTCATAACATATGTCCGCATGAACAATGTTAGATGGGTACAGCCATTCCGCCGGGAATCATAGGGAGCCTGAAACAGGCACCACCACAGAGACGCAGTCCTGGAGAGCCACAGGCACCTACTCGCCGGGGACACAAGCCTGTTTTTGAAACCACGCGTGGCCAAAACTCGGCTCTCGGCCGGGGTTTTCATGGTGTAACCGAGAAAAACCCGCCGGAAAGTAACCCACCCCGTTCAGAAACCATCTGAACGCACATAGGACCCGAGGGATAGCCAAAACACAACTACCTAGGGCCCACAAATATAATCCGTGGAATTAGCCAATACACAACTAATCCAGGAAACATACAAAGTCCGTGGAATTAGCCAATACACAACTAAACCAGGATACACATGACACAGTAGGACATATTTATAAAAATAAATAAAAAACACTTGTACATGTGGCAAAGCTACAAGCGGCTGGCTAGGCCTAGGCAGACGGCACAAAACACGTTGAAATATAAACAAAAGCACTGGAAATATCACAACAGGAAACACCGCCAACACACCACTGTAGCAAATACTTCCGGCAAAGGGAAGACTGACTCGGGACCCAGAAAAAACTTCACTAAGTGAAGAAAAATACGCTGGGAACGTCAGCAAAACAAACGCTACCTCATCAGAAAGATAGAAGGCAGCAAAAGCGCGTAATGAAAGCCGCCTGCATCACAAGCTAACTAATTGTGAAAAAGTTCACACGTCCAAAACAGGACCACGAGGGTGCATCCGAAATAGATGCCCCAAACACACGACCCAAAATACACTGCACTGCGGGCAACCAGCCCAGGACACTCCTGCTACGCATATCCTAACCTTACTCGATACATCCTGGAGTAAACAAATGAGAAAAAACTCACTAGGGACGCAGCAAATGCGGAACCAGCGGAGCGTGGGGAGACACGTCCGGGCGGGGCGAGCGCAGAGCAGAGAAGGAAGAATGACGCCTGAATCAGCATCTGGTCAAAGATCCACACAAGTACATCCACGATATGATGGAAAGCTTATTGGATAGTTATTCTTATTTTCTTTTTGTTTTTATTTTTTACGAAGTTCCCAATTCATAATGACTGAAGCCATGAGTGTTGTCGCGTGCGCTCATGATGAAGGCTCCTCAGTTTTTTAAATGCTCTGCGCGGTAGATTCAAACTACGGCGGATTAGTGTTTGAAGAGGATGCCTTATGTAATAGGCATGTTCGTCAATGATAGAGGGGCCACTAATAAATATATCCCTGTGAACAATAGTAGACATTCCTGTTGCATTTCCAGCATACTCTCAATGCATTTGTCACTCCTCCTAACTACTCGTAACTACTCTTAGTGCAATTTATAACATTACTAGCTACTCATTACTATTCCTAAAAATAGAAATTATCGTTAAAATTCAAATTTTGACACATTCTCAGTACATTCCCAGCTTACTACGAATGTACTGAGAGTGTGTGGGACTGCATTTGGGCACTATTCATAACTATTCATATCTATTCTCGACTGCACGATCGCGGACATTCGCGCTCGCACTCTTGAATGTGTGAATGGAGAAAGGTAAAGAGCGTATCACAGATAAAAGACCTAGGAGTGCTTATAAACGAAAATCTAAAATCTACAAGCCAATGCAGGGCAGCAGCTAACAAAGCAAATAGAGCACTAGGATTCATTAGAAGAAATTATCATTAGTGAGATGATGGGGTCTGAACAACAAAAGCCAAATACCTCCAGCCACCTGCTCCCGTCTACAGATAACACCACACATCAAATCTGCCGCATTGCTTCCATAACAAGTCAGGAATCACAACCCGGGCCCTCCAAGACCAAAGAACTCCACCAGTACCATGAAGGAAAACGAGAGCCTCTAGGGAAACCATCCATAGAAAACGAATAGGATGGGATTCCCAGGACATCCAGGGCCAACTACGACAACTACTACAACCAACATGTGAACCTCGGTGACACTCCCGAACTTATGCAAATACACCACCAAACCCCCTAGTGCACCCCTGTAGAGTACCAAAATCACGATGAGCCTAGATTCATCATTCGAAGCAAACTCCCAATCACACATAACTTCCCCCACACATATATATATATATATATATATATATATATATATATATATATATATATATATATATATATATATATATATATATATATATATACTGAATATATATATATACAGTATATATATATATATATATATATATATATATATATATATATATATATATATATATATATATATATACTGTATATACTGTATATATAATGTGATCATATAATGTAGATGAAGTAATGTTTTTTGTTTTCTTCTGGTCGGGCTCGTGTGTGACCCTCGGAGGTATTAACCCTTATTTGGCGGGGCCCGACTTAAGGCAGTCTAGAGAACCATGGACAAAAGAGCGGGGCCCGCCTTAAGTCGGTTGCAATTTTGAGCACATAATTGGCTCTGAGAGAGAGTCCGAGCGGTGGGAGGAGCGTAGGTGGACTCTGACCGTTCGGCACAGCTCCCGCGCCGCGACTGGGCCCCACTCCACACACATCCACACTCACTGCCTCCCTAGACAGGGTATTATGTAAGGAAATTACCGTATTTTAGGGATTTTTCCTTCGTGTTGCACGATCGTTGCAAGACAACCCGTGATCGTAGAAGGATGGTTCAGGTGTCATTGGAAAGCTCAATTAACGACCTTTCACGGATACATAATTGTATTACGCTCTGGCTCTTCTTTATGCATGAAAAAGAGCATGGAATGAAGCTCATTTAGGGTAAATATGCCCGCTGGGCAGGTAGTAGAAGTTATTAACCCAGCCGCTCGTGGAGTGTTAAGACATGGGAATGACCCAGATGAAATTTTTTAGGAGATCAGTAATTTTTTCAGTGTTGACTAAGCAATATTCCTATAATTGATGTCAGACTAATGGGACGGTCAATTTATGAGACTGATTTATCATCTTAAGGAAATCGGGAACGATATTTGCAAGCTTCCACTATGTTACAGTATACCTAAATTATAAGTAGCCTACAGTATATATGAGTTAAGGATGATAATTATAATGCAACTAGTACCAAGTTTTTGTAGTATTTCATATTAGAGTAAAATTTATTTGATTTGTGTAAGTTACAAGAATATTCTCAATTTATAGTTATGGGGTTTATCATGATATACTAGATTATTATTGAAGATTTTGCTTAATTTTGCTATTTTCGAGCTGTGCATTTTTGTTTATCCTATTAGCTAACAAAAAACGCCCTCCCAGACTTCCTTCAAATTAAAAAATACCTACCCAGACCCCCTTCAAGTTAAATCTGCACATATATCAGGGGGAAAAAAATCCGCCTGAAGGCAGATTTCTTGTAAGTTACAGGTTCGCTATCACTCACCTAAATTAAAAAACGCCATATTATTGATAAACTAATGGGGTGGAGCGTCTTAAGATCTCTCAACAAATGGGATCGATACAGGGAAATTAAATAAGTATCCTGAGTGGCCACATTTGCGCCTAAGTAGTTAATTTGACTACCTGTTATCCTTAACTCTCCACTTAACCTTTCATTATTCGGGGACTCCACCTGCGTGTCACCAAACACACCCCTCAGGTGTTCTCGTAGTCCATGAAAGTTGGGATGTCTAAAATTTGGGACTATTGTCGAGTTTGTAATTAATTAATTTTTCCATTTTAGGTTAAATTTAATTTCATTGTGATCCCTATGCCCTAAGTTTCCTCCAATAACTATATTACTAATGAGATTTTCATTGTTACTGAAAACTAAATAGAGTATATTGTTACCTCTGGTTGGTTCATCTACATGTTGAGTTAAGAAACAGTCCTGTACTAGTTCTAAAAATAATGTTATTCTTAAATCTGTGTGATTTCTCCAATTTATTCTACTAACATTAAAATCCCCTACAATACAAACTTTACTGGCTTGACGGGCTCTGATTATCTCATCCCAGAGTATTTTACTATACATTCTATTTACATTTGGCGGTCTGTATATAAGGTCAATTACAATACTATCTCAGTTGTCATTAATCTTTAATCATACACTCTCACTTTTCCTCTCCAATTTAATATCTGACCTAATAATATAATTGACCAAATTAGAGATAAAACACCTCCCTTTCTACCTTGGCGATCAACGCTGTACGTAGTAAATCCATCAATTTGATATTCTGACATAAGATCTCATGTTTCGGTGTTCATCCATGTTTCTGTAATCATAATGATATCGATATTTCCTGCGCATATGAATGCCTTTAGTTCATCTAACTTATTTCGCAAACTGCAACTATTTGTGTAATATACCTTGAGTTTCCTACCTATGGATTTACTACGACTCACACTAACTATACTGCTTGAGTAATATTCGGCATTATTCCTCCTAACATCGAAACTATCTGAAGGGGACATATCTTCTATTGTTTCAATGTCAATAACACTACCTTCAATTTCATTGCAGTCAATGGTATCATAATTACTAACATTTATATGTAACTGGGGTTCTATTACATTCCTAGTTGATATATCGATTCTTTCTCTATCCAAACACATTCTCTGTTTTGCCCACACAGGCTTCATCTTCAGCGAAACCCCGCAAACGTCCTATCTAATGAGCTAGCTAACGAGGAAACCCCTAACCTAGAAAGCAAGGTATAATGTACTAGAAAGATGCACCCCCATCCCGTACGTACATTATCTTTACCATATAATTTGTCCCTGTTGTTTATGAATGGTATTGCTTTCTCCTTACAATATTTTTCCAGACGACAATTTATACCAATTACCCTGGACGTCCAATCCTTGCCAACTCCTCTTCTTGGTAAGATACTATGTACTACAGGGATCCCTCCCTTCCTCCTAACTCTATCTAACACTCCGTGATGTTGTGTGTGTAAGGAACATTAGTACTATTGAATTAGAAAGGTATTTCCTTTTGCCGTAGTTATATAATATGAACAATTAAGGGTTGTATACGTAGTTAAATAATTGGTGACCAATTCACGGTTTTATTGCGAATTATTCTTGTAAGTCAACCACACTAATTTTACTTCCATACACAAAATCATGGAATGCATACAAAATCCATGGGGCCAACTGTACATCTACTCTGCAGACGCCTATTACTTAAAGTTTGCGAATTATATAATATCAAGTATTAAATTAGGTATATTCCTTAAATATTCTCGAATAATTATAATTATAGTTATACAGTATATATACGGTATATATATATATATATATATATATATAGAGGCTATATAATATATATATATATATATATATATATATATATATATATATATATACTTATATTTAGTGGCTCACTTGTATTTGTGATATATTCTCAATATATGTATACTGTATATATTGCTGAGATCACGAAGTTTAAAACAGTAAGTCATAGGATGAAGGAAAGATTGATTGAGGGAGAGAGTTCCAGAGCTTTGAGTAGAAAAAAGACTGATAAGACTAGTTAACTCTTTGGTTGAAAAGCTGGACAGAATAGGGGTGGGATTGTGTTGATAGGCGGGTGTCACCCACTTGTTGTGTGGGAATGGGTATGCACTGAGAGAGTTTTGAACAGCTCATAATAGCGATAGAAGAGTGAGAAAGATGCCACATTGTGGCATGTAGAAAGAGATTGAAGGAAATTAGTAAGAGGTGGTGAGTTAATAAGATGGAATGCTTTAAACTCTACACTTTCGAGAAGTGTGATAAGGGGGGAACCTCCCCACACCTGCGAACAGTACTCGATACATGGACGCACAGTGCCCCTGTATAGAGCTAGAAGCTGAAAACACATTTTGAATAGTGTAAGATAGAGTCATCAGGTTACAAGTGGCTAGGACTAGAGGTACAGTCAAGATCATTAATGAAACTTAGAAATAGAGCTGGGGATAGGACAGAACCCTGAGGAACACCGGAGTTGATAGGTTGAGGAACAGAATGATGGCAGTCCACAACCGTAGCTATGGAACGGCCAGAAAGGAAGTTAGCGATAAAGGCACAGATAGAGGAATAGAAGCCGAAAGATGGTAGTTTGGAAATAAGTTATTTGTGCTAGATTCTATCAAAGGCTTTTGATATGTCTATCACAATAGAACAATTATCACTGAAGTTCTGAAGGGAGGAAGACCAAGAGTTAGTAAGGTAGCAAAGGAGATCAGCAATAGAGCGGCCTTTAACCCTTAACTGGCAGCGCGCAACATAAGTCGAGTGAAATAAATTTGGACTATGTGGCGGCGCGCGACATAGGTCGTGTGGCAATTTCAGCACGTAATGTTGCTGAGAGAGAGAGACAAGTGGTGGCAGGAGAGTAGCGAGCGTATGACTGCTCCAGACCACCGCGGCGGACCAACTGACATGAATCCCACCCTCCTCCACCCTCTCACACTCGCTACATAGTGAAATGTATGGGGAAAGTACCGAATTACATGGTTTTTGCACTCGTGTTGCGCGGTTGTTGCAAGAAAACTAGCGGTCATACAAGGATCGTTGTGGTGTCATTGGAAAGCTCTGTGTATGCCCTTTCAGGGATAAATACTTGTTTTACGCTCTGGGTCTTATTTAGGCATGAACATGATCACGTAAACAGCCCTATTTTGGGTAAAAACACCCCGCTGGTGGCTACATATTATTTACCGCCTAGGCCGCTCTTTAGGTGTTAAGGAAGGCATACTGGTGATTTGAAAGAAGGTTATGGGAAGTCAGATGCTTTAAGAATATTTGAATTAAGAATACATTTGAAAACTTTAGAAATACAAGATGTGAGGGTAATTGGACGATAGTTGGAGGGTTGAGAGCGGTCACCCTTCATTGGAACAATTTGAATGAGAGCAAACTTCCAGCAAGAAGGGGAGGTGTTAGATTATTGACAGAGGCGATAGAGTTTACCTAGACAAGGAGTCGGCGCAGAAGCTCAGTTTTTTAGTACAACAGGAGGGACACCATCTGCTCTGTACACCTTCTTAGTATTAAGCCCAGAGAGGGCAGAAAGTACATCCTTAGAAGAGATTAGGATGTTAGGCATAAGTAGGTGAGAGGGAAGAACAGCACCGGATCGTCCATGGTTGAGTTTTAGCGATGTTTTCTTGGCGAACGATAGTGAACCTGTAATTTAAGAGAAATCGGCCGAAATGTATCTACCGCTAAATATACACATTTATATAAAAAAAAAAAAAAAAAAAAAAATTATAGAGGTCTAGGGAGCAAACTAAAAACCCTCCCTTAATAATCGTATAGTGTGAAATGCTAAACAATAAATCGTAAAAATCTATCTATCTATCTATCTATTGCCTGACGCCGTGATCCCCGAAGGGGTGGCCACGAACGAACCGCCCCCATGCACCTCTGTCCCCAGTCAGTCGACGCCCCTCCCCCCAACCAGCACCGCCTTCGTTCATGTAGTTCCTCACTCCATCCTTCCACCTCATATTCGGTCTACCTCTCCCCCTCTGTCCCTCCACCTCGCTCTCGTACACCCTCTTAGTCATTCTCTCGCTTTCCATACGTTCCATATGGCCGAACCATCTCAAGTTGTTCCTTTTCACACTTTCACATCGTAAAAATACACCAGAAAAATCAAAGTTATATACAGAGAATGAAACGGGGAAAAAGGCATATATTATCATGGGGTATATTGAAGGGGATATGCCTTTCTATCCTTGTATTATATGCATATATTATGACATACACCTTTAACCCCTTCTGTACCGGCGACGTCTTTTTAATTTGATTTTAGCCATACTTCGATGATTTTGTGCAGTTTAAGAAGGATATGTGGTAGTATAAAAGGGTTAAGGGGGTAGTACTCGCTTTTTCTGGACCCCCTTCTCCCTCATGTTTAGCATATTAGTTTTGAGATTTTAAGACGTTCGGAAATTAGTTTGAAGATTTTAACACCTTTCACCCAATTTCCTTGTCAATTTTAAGACGTTTCTTGCCCTTTAGGTGTCGATTTATTCCTGGCGAGCGATAGCGAGCCTCCTGTTTGGGAAGGAATCGGCCTTCGGCCGGGACATTTTTCTACCGAAACATTTACAAATTTATCTTGAAAGGGGGTCTAGGGGGTGTTTTTTTAAGGTTGGTGGAGGTCTAGCAAGGAAACTCAAAAATATATTTATAGATAAATATATAGACCAAAATCCAAGCACTACCCCCTTAAGTGAGATAGATCGAAGCCTGTTTATTGCTGGACGCCCTTTTTTAAACTGAATAAAATTGTATAACAGTTCCCAGAATATAATGGAATGGATGTCACCGGTACTGTATGGGTTAAAAGCGTACATTGTTAGGGACACCTTTACCTCTTGAGGATTCTGCAGTACAGTTTATTCTGGCTATTATTAGACGATTTTATGCAGCTTAGGAAGGATCTGTGGGAATTAAAAGGGTAAAGACTATCTCAATTAACCCTCTGACTTCCATATACCCTTCCTAATCTGAATAGTCTAATAATAGGCTCTGTCGTGGACTTCACCTATTTTTTGTTATGGAAGTATATCTCTGGTAACGAATTTATGAATATAATCATCTATACATCAGTTACAAAACTATATACACTCTTTATTGAAAAACAAATATTTATCCCAAAATAAATCCAGATAGTTATAATTGCATAAAGAAAACCATAGGGGGTCCAGGAATTTGTATGAGTGGGCTAGAGACTATGGTATGCGAGTGTACAAAGGATAATACGCAACAACATATCTATTGGTCCTTGTGAGGCTGCTTGTAGCTAATATATCTAGCCTAGTATAATGATCTAGCCTACACATCATAAAAAGGGTTATGATAGAAGTATGCACTATAATGGTGACCGCACAACTCAACCAGTAGACCATCTTTAAGGGGGAGGTCGTCGCTTTTTATGAACCCCTTTCTCTCTCATGTTTAGCATATTAGTTTGGAGATTTTAAGACGTTCGTTCCATTAGTTTGGCAATTTTAAGACCTTTCACCCATTTATATGTCAACATTAAGACCTTTCGTGCCATTTAGGTGTCGATTTTTTTCCTGGGGAGCGATGGTGAGCCTGTAATTTAGAAGGAACCGGCCGCTACCGAAAAATTTACAAATTTATCTTGAAAGGGGGTCTAGGTTCATTTTGTTTAAACTTAATGGAGGTCTAGCGAGGAAACTCAAAAAATAACTAAATTAATACCTACATAGATAAAAAAGCAAGCACTACCCCCTTAGCCATTAACAGCATAGCTTTCCACCAGTGCCAACTCCAGCAATACTGTTAGGTTAGGTCAAGTTAGGTTAGTACTATATTTTGACACTGGTTTGGTTGGTCTTGGTTAATTTGGCACTGGTTGAGAGCTACTGGTTTAAATTATCTACTGATTGGGTAAGATCCTGTGTAGCGGGAAAAACTAGTTTTCAGATGCCTATTTACTAAGAAACATTGAACAACATCTTTAACCTAGCCTAACCTAACCTAATCTAGTATATTAGTGGACTATTTATGATGTAAAATGTAAAAATATATACATTTTTGACCTAACCTAACCAAAAACTAACCTAACCTAATCTAGTATATTAGTGGACTATTTATGAATGTAAAATGTAAAAATATATTGTAACATTGCCAAATAATTGAGATATTAGTACAGGTCTCCCTGCTACACCGGATTATACCAGTGATTGTGTTGTTAGGGAACCGTATATATTATCACTGGGTATATTGATTGTATTATACTTCTCTATCCTTGTATCCTTGGGTTTTATTGGCATCAACACACCTTTAACCCGGCAAAGGCTAGACTATGGTATTTGAAACGTTCCGCCATGCGGAAGTATTTTGGTACATTCCCAACGATAATCATAATTTTACCATAAATATCGTTATTACTTATTCATATGCGCCTAGTTTATGTTTAATATGAAGATATTAACATTTAAGTGCAATGAAACAAGTGGGAATAGTATTTGGGGGGTGAAAAAGACGTATTATTGCTTATCGGTCCATTCATGAGGGGAGAGCCGTGGCGGCATTATATCCTCTCACGAATTCTCAAGCGGCACTGACGAATCTAAGTAGAAGTCTCTCTGTTGCAAGGATCTCTAGATGCCTCACCCACGCTATAGAAACCGCGGGAAGGAAATTCGCGCCGAAAATTACCCGATAAAAGGGGGAATAAGAGGAAAAATAAGTGATAATTGAGGAGGGGGGAAAAGGGGGGGAAGGAGGGAAAGGGGTGGGTTGGGACACATATGTAGGAATGGCAGCAAGTAATGAAGGGGAATTATCTCACCTAATCACATATTGCTGTGTTTTGAATGCCACTGGGGTGTTTTAAAATGCTTTTTTTAGGCCTTGGATCTTATAAGGACCTTCGCCTTTGCCCACCAAACCTCTTATAAGGATTTTCGCCTTTCTCGGGTTAAGGGGACCGACCTGATTTTTCTCTCTTGGTTTTATCCATTTTGCCCCATTCAGCCTACTGCTTTAAGACGTTTCTTCCCATTCAGGTATCTATTTTTTCCTGGCGAGCCACAGCAAGCCATCATTATATGGAGAAATCCGGCTTTGCCGGAGACATTTTTCTACCGAAAAATTTACAAATTAAGTCACCTGCTATCGCTCGCCAGGTGTAAATCGACACCTGGATGAGGATAAACGTCTTAAAACAGTAGGCTGAATGGGGTCGAATGGCTACTACCCAGAAAGAAAGAAAGCGGGTCGGTCCCCTTATGGGGGTAGATTATTATGGGCACTCTATTTACGCCTTTCATATCAATTATAGTTAACAGTGTATGTGAAGAAAATATAAATGCTAGTAGGCTACAGTATGAAGGACGGCAATCCAGGTGTAAGCTATACATAGTTAACCCGTACTGTACCGGTGCGTACTTTTAGCTTTATTCTGGCTATTATTAGACAACATTCTTCAGTTTGAAAAGGGCCTCTACAATTAGCAGGCTGCAAACTATCTCAATTAATCCTTTTAGCTAAGACAGATCCTTCCAAACCTGAATATAATCGTCTGATAGTTGCCAGAATATAATGAAAAGGACGTCCTGGTACATAGTACATAGCGGGTTAATCGGGTGTCAAGAACGATATATAAATCTAGTCGATTCTTTACATTTTGACAGTGTAACACTTGATGACATTATTAGGTAGTCCATTACGTAAGTTTGCCACCGATTTAGATAATAAATGTTTCACCTTGTGCAAGTGAATATGCTTTCCAATGAGTGTAGAACCATTTCCTCTAGTATTTGAAAGATCTAGTGTACTTTGAATGAAGCCCTCCTGTTACAGTGATACCAGCGATCCAGTGAACCAGTTATAATCATGGCAAGATGTGAAAAGAGATCTACAAACAGTAAAATAGCAACCATGGCCCAAAGTGTATAAGCCGAAAGATGAATTGAGTGTCAGATGGATGCCCTTGTTAGACACCGGTATTTCACAAGTCATAGACCTCAATATTGCAAGATGTGAAAAAAGAGATCAGTAAAATTCCAAAAGGTGTGTTACAACTGATTAATTATTTTGTCACTGTGAAGATCTGTAGTAGTGTAGTTTGAATGAAGCCCTTGTGTCATACCAAATAGGCCTAAGAACAGCAAAACATGAACAAGAGGGCATTAAAACACCAAAACCTAACCGGTGGCCGGACAACTGAACCTGTGACTATTGAACCAGTTGACAACTGAACCAGTGGACAACGGTTAAAGATTTATTGAGATCATTCATAAATCGTATTCATAAATACAGTATAAACAAATTGCGTTCATAAAATAATCTTACTAAGATTACTAGCATAGTGAAAATCATCAGAGATCCACGAACTGCTATGAGTAACTGTAAACATTTTCATTTATAATGAGTCAGCGTAACACATCGAATGTCAACAAATAGCATGCGACTAACGGTATACTACATAATCTAATCGGTTATTCTATCTGCAGTTCATAACTTTCCCTCCCTAGGATATGGAAAAAGTGTATTGACGAATGGCATAAAATCGTTCCTCGAAATATTTACTATCACGAATCTCGAACAATGTAGCCTACGACTATAATTTTGAATTGGACGATTATTTTGTTGTTCACACCGAGTACTAAACCAAGCTTGAAGAACGAGAAAAGCCAATTCCCATATACGAGAAAGTAGTGGCATTGTGGGATTGGTTGTGGAAAATATTTAAATTTACTGTATTATAAAGATATGCTTTATTCAGTTGTCCACTGGTTCAGTTGTCTACTGGTTCAGTTGTCTACTGGTTCAGTGGTCCACTGGTTCAGTGGTCACTGGTAACCATGTCCTATACTTCCTAAAGTGTGGTGTACTAAAGGATGGATTCTTTATCGGTTTGTGAAAATAAAGTAATTTGAACGGAGGCCTTAGAATACCAATAGGCCTAAGAATACCGTATGCCTAACAATTGTAAAACATGAACAAGAGGGCATTGAGAATCCAAAAAGTAACCATGTCCTAAAACCTCAAAATACCATAGGCCTAACAACTGCAAAACATGAAAAAAGAGGGCATTCAAATGCCAAAAAGTAAACACATGGTGTACTAAAGGATGTACTCTTTTGGGTTTATGACTGACGTTTGTAAATATGAAGCAGAGAGATCACTGGACGAGCGAGAGGAATTGAAACGCTTGGGCCGGATCACCTTCATCAAAGCCATCTCGCAGGTGATGTACAGTCATGAGCCATAATATATTTTTTTTTTCTTTTTTCTGTTCTTTTTTTCTGTGTATGAAGGAGACAAAACGCAGGTTGCCTATGTTATGCCCTGTTTTTCTACAGGTTTAACTTGGGTAATGGGAGTTCTGAATGACTGGGTATAGAAGGCTGCATGCACAATACAAGGTATGAGGAATAGAGAACACAAAATAAACACACGGTAACACGACACAAGTTCACGTTTATTGAAATAAAGAAATAAAGAGCATAGAAAGATAGTTATATTCGCACAAAACAAATGATAGAAGGGAACTGCTAGCATTAGCGGATCTGGATGGAGCCTAGTCTCCCACTTCCAACGTTCAGGTATATTCTTCTGATCACGGGTTTAATTAGCAAGTTTATATTGTACTGGAAGACCTCAATATATTCGTATAATTCAATGTCACTGATTTTACCTCTTGCTGGCTGGTCGCGTGCCCACGTAGCAACTCACAGTTAGGATTAGACACGCGTATATTATAGAACACGGAAATCTCTAGTAACCTCATGGGGGTACTGAACTAAGTTTGATATTCTTAAGGCAGAAATATGTAGAACACAAATCAGTGGGCGAACGTTAGATATCACTAGAGTTTTAATATCTGAATAAGGTAATTACGAGAGTCAAGGTCGCCTGTTAATTAAAAACACTGATCGCTTAGTACGTCCCAAATGGAATGGTTAAATATGAATTACACTGGGCAAGGTCTTAGCCACTTTATAGCAAGTTAATAGGTGAGTATCAAGCTAGTACTATAACACTTAGTACTAGTAACATGAATCTTGAATAGTATGGGTAGATCTGGTCCTGGTTATCTTGCTTCCGGTGATGTTGGGGGCTAACGACTGGTTCCTCGGCCGTCCAGATGGTCCAAAATGTAGGAAGTTCTCAAGTCGGATCTCTTGATGATCGTTGCTGGCTACACACTTATATACCCACGAATTTGTGTGAAGGTTATAAGGTGCACGTTAGGACTTGTACATGGACAGATGCTTCTATCAGTCTTCTCTGCCACGGAGTCTGCCGGATCTGGAATCTCTCAACTCCGGAACAACACAAGGGCAGAGCTAGAGGTAAACTGCAGGGTAGTGACCACTGGTTGGTGTCTAGCTTTCAACTGATTTGACTGGGGGCGGGAGTTAGATTTATAGGCTCGGTTCTGGACCCTGTAGACAGTAGGGATCTCGAGTCTTATGGACTTAATTGAGCTCTCAATAGATATGGGGACTAGGTAAGATGGTATTTACTGTTGTGGCACAGGGCGATAGGAAGCCTTTATATTTTCATATAACTGAGCCTTAGTAAGAGGTACTATTTTGGCTATACTGGACGTATTTAGGGGAGAGAGACTGGATCTACTTTGCGAGGAGGATGGGGACAGCTGTGATAGGAGCGTCTCTCTAGATTGTTCAATCTTCATTCTATGGTATAGCTGAGGTGCTAATTTAGTGATCAGAGCATGCAAGAAAGGTAAATGGTTTATTGTGAGGTAATAGAGGTTAGTAAAGGTGTTAGTCATTCATGGTTAGTTCATTGATAGGAAGAATTCCTGTGCTACCTGGCAATGACTCGAAAGTCAAAACAGGGGCCAGGTATACCTCCGCGGGGTGGGGGTCTCCCTCCTCGGGTGGGCAAAAAGGGGGAGCTGGGCGCCCTCTCTCTGATATAGTCGTCCGGCGGCTGTGGCTAGGGGCTTGCCATATCACCAGTGTTTGTAATAACCCTCTGTGTATGAGACAGATGTGAGTGTCTTTAATACCAAAACCGAAGGTGCCTTAACTAGCTGGTTTTACTCGGCTGGTTGTTAATTGTAGGGTTTGCTGGATATGGTGGAGACTGGGTTGCTAACTCTGCCACATTTATCTGGAAGTATGGCAATAGAAGTTAGTTACTGGCGGGGCGGCTAGCCTCGCACCGACGACCATTGGGTGCAGGGTTGTGAATGTGTTGTAAGAGAATAGATGGCATGCAAGGGGCTAGTAAAGTTCTAATGTTGTTCTGGCCTACTAAGTGAAGGTAGGCTGGATAGGAGTATATATATAAAAGGTTGGAGAGCGTTAGTAACGGACAATTCAAGGATCTTCAAGAGGTATGAGAGAGAGGCTAGGTCGGACAAGAGTCGAGAAGCGCGGGTGTCTTAATGAGAGGGGGGGGGAGAGTTCAAGGGCTACAGGGAAATTTTGCCCCTAAGGTCCCTGGGCGTGGGGGTGGCATTAGGCTACAATTTATATGGAAGTTTGAAAAGGCAGTAGAATACGTTAGCCAAATGCTACCGGGGAATGCAACTATGGGGTGGTATAGGAGTCTGGAAAAGATAGAGTTATGTGATCAGTCCGAGGGTTATGGATACTATTAGTTGGCCCTGGGAACTGCGTTTTCTATTAAATATAATATCAACAACAGCGGCAGTTCGTAGGGGTACTTAGTTATTGTTTCGGGGTACTTATGACAGATACTGATAACCAGGTTATCTTATATAATCTCTGGTTGGGGTAAGAGGTGTAAGACACGAAGTAAATTGGCGTAGTGTGGACTGTGGATACGAAGGGGCAAGGGGAAGACGTATGACAATTGTGGAAAGTAAATGGAAAAAGGTGAACACAATGGCGGATAAAATACTTAACCTAAAGGATTGCATACATCGATGAACGATGACATTATAGTTGTCGTCCTAATAAGGTGATGAAACCTGGTTGATCTGTACTTGGCATAATACGACACAAGGACACTGCCGCTATGTCGCATCAATGCTGGTGGCAGTTAATATTATACTTAGTTACTAGAGGAACAATGCAAGGGTGTGACTGAGCACGGGTTAAAAGTATCTATACTCGTCATGGAAAATTATATAAGAGGTCTAGGGACAAGCGTGGGTGTTTGAACTTCTAAGATATATAACATCTACTTCTCGGATGCAAGAACATACATAGATATAATTATGGCTGTCTGATGTGTTGGCATTGGCTCAACGTCGGGACAGGCATGGGTGTTTTTAATATGAATGTATATTCCTGTTCATCATCTTTGTAGCAAGGACAGTGCCGCTATGTCGTATCAATGCTGGTGGCAGTTAATATTATAGACTTAGTTACTAGAGGAACAAATGCAAGGGGCGACTGAGCACGGGTTACACATATCTATACTAGTCATGGAAAATGATATACGGGGTCTAGGGACAGCGTGGGTGTTTTAACTTCTAAGATATATAACATCTACTTCTCGGATGCAAGAACATACATAGATATAATTATGGCTGTCTGATGTGTTGGCATTGGCTCAACGTCGGGACAGGCATGAATGTATATTCCTGTTCATCATCTTTGTAGTTAATAAGTGTAGGACACGAGGGGGTTAGTGTACGTGAGGTGTGGAAAATGGTCGGTTTAGAAAAGGTAAATGGGTGTGTCCTGGAGCTGTTTAGCCCTGCGGGCTTGGGCCTGTCTGGAATGGCGGGCTCGGTCAGCTGGTCCTTTCGTTCTGTGGACCTTTCTTCCGGGTGTTTCTGTGTGGTGTTCGCTCGTGGCTTCTGTGGTGGGCTTCTTGTTCTGGGGCATTTTACTTCCCTCTCCTTCATTATAGGCTCGTCCTCGAGCCTCAAGGGTGAAGTTAAAAGAATCATAGTGATGGTGGGTCATTTTCAGGGTATTTAGAAAGTTCCACCAAACACGAGAGCGACGGTCAGGTTTCTTTTGCAGGTCAATGTATACCTGTAAGAATGTGTCCTCTGTGTTGTGGCGGGCGGCTGCCCGGGCTTGGTGTGGGTGTGGTACACGGGCCAAGTGTCCAGTGGGGGTCTTTACTTTAACCTTTCGTATGAATGGTTTGTAGCTTTCCCCCGTGGGGGTCGGAGTGAGGTGTGTGGGATTGACAGGAAGTCTGTTTAGTGTGGTGAATGGGTTACTAACCAAAAGGGGATTCGCGCGTGACAACAGGGCTGGGGATGAAGGGGGAATGTGAGTCTGGGTTGTATTTGGTTTTCTTAGGCGGTGTTGTAGGTTGGGAATATATAGTGAGGCAATGCGCAAAATCGGTGTAGGTAAGGTGGGTGAAGGAGGTGTGTGGGAAGGAGGGGGTGTGTGTGTTGTGTGGCTTGGGTCCTTAGTGTCAGAACGGGGTGTTATTTTTGTATCGCTGTCTTTAAATCTGATGGGTCTGTTGATTATTCTACCTCTGGCGGTCCTGGTGGGAAGGTAGATGTTTGTCGTGGGACTTGAGTCGCTCGACGATGTTTTATAGTGAGGGGAAGCATGTTTTATAGGTAAATGACATGTGGGAGTTTTCTCGGGGGTGCCTTTGAGTGGGTGGTTTCCTAGTGGTTGGTTGGTTGGGGGTTCGGTGAGATGAGGAGGTTGGTCGGTGTGTGGGTGGGGTGGTGGGGATCGTGGAGGGGAAAGGGGCGGATGCGGGGGGGGCTAGACGGGTGGGTAAGGAGTGTAGATTTAAGTTGGAGGGTTGGGGGTAGGGGCGTGTGTTGTTTGATGAGGTTGGTGATTTGCTGGTGATTATTCGTCTTCTTTCCCTTTGTGGGGGAGAATTCGACGAAGAAGAAGAAGAGGAGGAGGGTAGTGGTCTGGCAGCCCTACGGAACTTGGTTAGTAGGGTGTGTTTTCTGGAGGTTTTAAACGATGTTTGTCGTGGGCGTAAGTTGTAGCGTGAGGTTACTGAGGTAGATTGTGTGGTGCGGTTGGGTGTGTACTTGGTTTGGGGTGGCGGTGGTGGTTTTCTCACTGTGGTGCCTGGTGGAGGTATGTCAGGGCTAGACGGGAGGGTTTCTGTTGTGGTCGGGGTTGTGGGTGGAGGTTTTTGTACTTGGATAAGTTGGGGAGGAACTTGACTATCAGAAGTGAAAGAAGGTGTCATGGTGGAAGAGGGTGTGATATTGGGGGCTTGGGGTTTGTGGAGGTTAGTTGGGGGGGTATGGTGAGAAAAGATTTGTCGGTTCGGTGCTGGAGGGCTTAGGTCCTTAGGGGTTTGTATGGGAATATTCGTAGCCTGAGTGAGGGGGTGAGTAGGGGTATTTAATTTAGGGTCGGACGTGTGGGGTGGGGTAATGTCTTGTGGCTTTAGAGGTTTAAACGCTCGGACGAATCTAGTTCGGAGCGTGCGAGTTACGCCGTGATAGTCGATGGTGACTTGAAATGCATTTGGGACTTGTATTACGGTGTAGGGTCCGACATAGCGAGGGCCTAACTTGTTGGTGATAGGGAGGTTGGCTACCATTACGGTGTCATGGATGGCGAAAAGGTTTTTTTCATCGATGTTATCAGTTTTGGTGTCTTGACAGATCTGGGCGGTATGGAGGGTGTTTTGCAGATGTTGCAATGGGTCAATTGTGGAGGTGGTGGAGGGAAGGTGAGCGTGGTGGTGGAATGGCAGTAACAGGGGGGGTACACCGTAAACACGTTCATGAGGGGAAATACCGTCTTCCCGAGGACAGGTGTTCATACCCCACTGTATCATCTTTAGTTGTGATGGCCAGTCTGAGGTATTAAGAGCAATCATTCTTGTACGTAACTGGTTGTTGATGGTGCGATGGCTGCGTTCGCAGATAGCATTTCCTTGAGGCCAGTACGGGGATGAGTGTTTAATCTTGATACCGCATTGTTGGGTGAATTGTTGCCAAACGTGTCCACTAAACTCGGGGGCATTGTCCGATAGAAGAGCAAGGGGAAGGCCGAATATAGGGAACACTTCGGTGGCAAGCAGTGTGGCGACTGTGGTGGCTGTGTGGTCTTTAACTGGGCAGGCTATTAGAAATTTTGAATATACGTCTACAAATGTGACGATATAGCGGTTGCCAGCGTAAGAAGGGAACGGGCCCATGATGTCGAGGGATAGGACTTGGAACGGTTTGTTGGCAGAAATGGTACCAGCTGGGCCTGGGGTGCGTGATCTATCCTTTCCCAATAAACACGGTTTGCAGGATTCTGTCACTCGTTGTGCAATTTTGGAGGGGTTGGGGGTCCAGTATTGGTCTGTGAAGATCTTTAACATTTTCTTTTGTCCAAGGTGTATGCCGTTTCCCTCGTGGATGGCAATCATGTAGTCGTGGGCTATGGTGGGGTCCAAGATTATGTGACCAGTGTCTGTGGCAAGTTGATCTCCCCAGCGAGTCAGTCTCCTGAAGACGTTTAACGGTATCCAGGGGGGTCTGATTCGTGCTTCCCAAGATTGAATTAGGGAGGGGGCTGGGGGGGCATTCTGTCGGGAGGTGGTGGTAGATACCAATTGAGTGTTTTGTAAGGCGGCTAGGTTGGTGGGGGGGTCTTTTGGTACTGGCAAACGTGACAGGGCGTCTGCATTAGTATGGAGTTTGCCGGGACGATATTGTATTGTAAAGTCGTAGTCCTCTAGTGTCTCTCTCCAACGTACCAAAATGGCTGAGTTGGTTTCGCACCTACGCAGCCATTGTAAAGATTGATGGTCGGTAATTATTTCGAGTTTTGCGCCTAACACAAATGACCGGAAGTGGCTGAGTGCCCAAATGATCCCTAAGCACACTCTCTCTTGGTGGCTGCGTAATTCTGTTGGGGTGGGGTGAGTGTGTAGCTGGCATACGCTATCACATGTTCCTTTCCATCTCTGAATTGAGCTAATACTGCACCTATGGCGTACAGAGATACGTCGGTATAAAGACGGAAAGGTTTCTGGTAGTCAGGGAAAACGACAATAGGGGCTTGGATTAGCTTTTGCTTCAAAGTGTTAAACGCGAGGTCTCTTTCAGGTGTCCAGGCGAACGGGGTGTCTTTGTGGGTAAGTTGGTGGAGGGGTCTGGCTATGGTGGCAAAGTGGGGGACGAAACGTCTTTAGTACGTGGCTAAACCTAGAAACGAACGTATTCCTTTAACCGTGGTGGGTGGGGTTTGGTTTTGTATGGCTTGAAGTTTCTTTGGGTCTGGCGCAATACCATGTTCAGATATCACGTGTCCGAGAAAATCTACCTTATTCCGGGCAATCACGCACTTTGAGGGTTTTAATTTCAACCCGGCGGCTCGGATTCTTTGCAGGACTTGTCTCAACCTGAGGAGGTGTTCTTCCCAGGTTAGAGAGTACACAATAATATCGTCCAGATAGGCTAGGCAGGTTTCCCAGGTTAGGCCATGCAATACCGTTTCCATCAAACGGGAGAAAGTGGCAGGTCCGTTACAGAGGCCAAAAGGTAGGACGTTAAATTCATAGTGATGGCCACCACTAGTGGAAAATGCTGTTTTCTTTTGGTCCTCGGCCTTGATAGGCACTTGCCAATACCCTGCTTGCAAGTCGAGGGTAGTGAACCATTTGGATCCGTATAGGGAGTCAAGGGAATCGTCTATTCGGGGTAAGGGCGTAGCGTCTTTAATGGTTATGTCATTTAACCTCCTGTAATCGACGCAAAAACGGGTTGTCCCATCTTTCTTTTTGACTAAGACAACAGGGGAAGACCAGGGGCTAATGGACGGGGTGGCAATCCCGGCCTCTAACATTTCCTGGACTTGGCGTTCCTCTTCCTGACGTTGTATGGGGTTCTTTCTACGGGATGGTTGTCGTATGGGGGGGCCTGTGGTGTTAATGATGTGTTGTTCTACATCCGTCTGTCCGATTTCGGTGGGTTGTTGGGCAAAGACGTCACTGAATTCCATCAGTAGGTCGTACATGCCGTTCTTTTGGTGGTCAGATAGTGTCTCAGGAAGAGGGGGCAATTGGAGGCTGGTAGGGGTGTCGTTACAATGTATGGGGAGGTCATCGAAAGTTTCGAGATCTCCTATAATGAGACCTTTCGGTAATGTCAGGGGTTCCTCTGAGATATTAGCCACGAGAATGTGGTTGATACGAGCGGGAATGATGGCGGGTTGTAAGAGGCAGCGATGGGGGTTGGGGGATGTGTTAGTGGGGGAAAATACCATGTGAGTATTGGCCGCAGGTTCACCCATTTTTGATGGTTGGGGGGAATTTGGCATTTATCCTGAACTACCGCTGGGCTAATGATGGTGGGGGATTGACTGGCGAGCAGGTGCTTGGTACTTATAAGGGGGGCAAGGTCACTTTGGTGGGGGTCACGCGTGAGGGGGGGGATTAACGGCGCGTGTGAGAGGATCAGTGGGGCGCGGTGTGAGGGGGTTAGAAAACGGGATTTGTTGGAGGGACTGCGGAGGGTTGGTGGGGGGAGCGTTGTCGGTGGCAGTAACGGTTTGTTTAGAGGTTATCTGGGGTTGGTGGGTTTGTCTGTCATGAGGGGGTGAGTCAAGTGTGGGGTTTTGAAGTTTATTAGGGGTGTGAATTGTGGGGGGTGGAAGGGAGCTACTGACGAAAAACTGTCACAAGGGGGATTGGGGGGGTGGTGGAATAGCTGGGCATTTCTGGGGGCATGGTGGGAACATGGTTGTGTCCCTCGGTCGGCACGCGTGAGGGGGGGATTAACGGCGCGTGCGGGCGGTTCAGAAGGGTGCGAGGTGAGCGAGTTAGAAAACGGGATTTGCTGGGGGGACTGCGGAGGGTTGGTGGGGAAAAAGTTAGGTGTAGAACATGGGTTATTGGTGTAGGACTGGTGTATTGATTTGGGGTTGTTAACATTTCTGGGGGCATGGGGGAAACATTGTTGGGTACATTGGTCGGCATTTTCTCTGGAAACATGTGTACATAAACATTGGATAGAATTAGGTTTTACATATATCAGAGTCTGTCCTGAAAACATGGGAGGATTTATTCTGGACAGAGTTACGAGAATTGAGGGGATTACCGAGGGGGAGTTGCTTGGACTTGTCTTCTTTCGTTTGTTGAGGCATTTTTTTACTGAATTGAGTGAGGTTTTGAGAGATCTCGGGGCAAGGGGAGGTTTTAGGAGTAACCTTAGTGCTAGCTGCAACTTGGTAACCCTGAATCAGGTTTTGTTGAGGGGGAGGTTGTTTTTCTTTTTGGGAATGGGTTTCTGCGTGATTGGTTTGTCAGAGGCTTTGGGCTGGAATTTGTTTTTGAATGAGATCAGCCTTTGGCCGCAGTCAATCTGGGCCTCTAGTTTTTGAAGGAGGTCAAGTCCAAGGAAACCATCATAATGTTTACAGTTGGAGGAAAATACTGTAAATGTGTGATAACAACGAGCATGGGGGCCAGGAGTGGTTACTGATAGGGATAAAGTGTCTACTAGGAGATTTAAGTAAGTATCAGCAGCTGAGATGAGTTCTGTTTTGGTGTTTAACAAAGGGCCAAATCGTCGGGGATGTTTTTCATAGTAAGATTTGAACAAACATGACTTGGCAGCTCCCGTGTCGATTAGCAAGCGGACAGGAATGTCCTTGATTTTGGCCATGTAATAAATGGGGGCAGTGCGACTAGTTATGGCGTCCCCCGCCGAGCCCATCGTGGGCGGGGGATACTTTAAAAATCCTGGGGGTCGGTATCTACCTCTTCCAGGGTTTCCTCGGTATCGTCTGAGGTCATGGTATGGGGGGCAATTTCTTCCTCTTGTCCCCACTCCTCTTCATTTACAGAAATGCGAGGAGTAGAGGGGCGAGGTTTGGCAGAGTCACGAATTTGGTGGAGGGCACACTGAGCATTACAGGCAGGGAAATCATAGGGGTTGATAATGACTAAGGTAGGGTTTTTACTTTGGTAGGTGTTGTAGTTGCTGTTCCGGTTGAAGATTCTGCGTGGCTGGGACGGTTGGAACCGGGGTCTACTGGGTTGGGGCTTGCCGGAAGGGTAGGTGGGTCTGTTGTTGAAAGATGAGGCTGGGTAGGCATTGTTGGGGTTTTGGTGGTTGGTTTGCTGCGGGTGCGTGGGAAACCTCTTGATTGCAGCGATTTGGGTGGGCGCTTCTGTGCGCACGGCCAAAATACGTCGGATCGTGATGAGGTCTTTTTTGTATCCGACGAAATCGTGCACCCGGAAATGGTTTTTTTACTGCTGAGGGCAATATCGACACAAGGTTGACCAGAATTTGCTGTTCTTGTTGGATTTTGGTCAACGTGGGGAAAGAATTTTTTATGTGTTGGGCAAGCTTACTCACTGTGGTATCTAGATCGCCTTCGAATTTCGTGTCTAAGATACGGGTGTGGGCCACGAAAACGCCCAACGAAGGTTTAATGGCTTCTATCACTATTGTGCGAAAATCGTTCCAGGTGAGGTCAGAGTGCACTTGATAGGCCACCAGGGAAACGGCTTTTCCCAGGTGTGGTAATGTTACGGCTATTTTTTGTGCGTCCGTGGTATAAGTAACGTCAAGTAAGAGTTTCACTACGTCCATGAATACTTCGATCCCATAATTTGTTTCATCATAATTTGGGATGGAAGTGTGGGTAGGTTGCGCCATGATGTTCTCGTGTTCTAGCTGTTCCAAACTTGCAATGTAATGCAACCTTTTATCCGAATCAAGAACCACCGCTGCCGCCAATGTTATGCCCTGTTTTTCTACAGGTTTAACTTGGGTAATGTGAGTTCTGAATGACTGGGTATAGAAGGCTGCATGCACAATACAAGGTATGAGGAATAGAGAACACAAAATAAACACACGGTAACACGACACAAGTTCACGTTTATTGAAATAAAGAAATAAAGAGCATAGAAAGATAGTTATATTCGCACAAAACAAATGATAGAAGGGAACTGCTAGCATTAGCGGATCTGGATGGAGCCTAGTCTCCCACTTCCAACGTTCAGGTATATTCTTCTGATCACGGGTTTAATTAGCAAGTTTATATTGTACTGGAAGACCTCAATATATTCGTATAATTCAATGTCACTGATTTTACCTCTTGCTGGCTGGTCGCGTGCCCACGTAGCAACTCACAGTTAGGATTAGACACGCGTATATTATAGAACACGGAAATCTCTAGTAACCTCATGGGGGTACTGAACTAAGTTTGATATTCTTAAGGCAGAAATATGTAGAACACAAATCAGTGGGTGAACGTTAGATATCACTAGAGTTTTAATATCTGAATAAGGTAATTACGAGAGTCAAGGTCGCCTGTTAATTAAAAAACACTGATCGCTTAGTACGTCCCAAATGGAATGGTTAAATATGAATTACACTGGGCAAGGTCTTAGCCACTTTATAGCAAGTTAATAGGTGAGTATCAAGCTAGTACTATAACACTTAGTACTAGTAACATGAATCTTGAATAGTATGGGTAGATCTGGTCCTGGTTATCTTGCTTCCGGTGATGTTGGGGGCTAACGACTGGTTCCTCGGCCGTCCAGATGGTCCAAAATGTAGGAAGTTCTCAAGTCGGATCTCTTGATGATCGTTGCTGGCTACACACTTATATACCCACGAATTTGTGTGAAGGTTATAAGGTGCACGTTAGGACTTGTACATGGACAGATGCTTCTATCAGTCTTCTCTGCCACGGAGTCTGCCGGATCTGGAATCTCTCAACTCCGGAACAACACAAGGGCAGAGCTAGAGGTAAACTGCAGGGTAGTGACCACTGGTTGGTGTCTAGCTTTCAACTGATTTGACTGGGGGCGGGAGTTAGATTTATAGGCTCGGTTCTGGACCCTGTAGACAGTAGGGATCTCGAGTCTTATGGACTTAATTGAGCTCTCAATAGATATGGGGACTAGGTAAGATGGTATTTACTGTTGTGGCACAGGGCGATAGGAAGCCTTTATATTTTCATATAACTGAGCCTTAGTAAGAGGTACTATTTTGGCTATACTGGACGTATTTAGGGGAGAGAGACTGGATCTACTTTGCGAGGAGGATGGGGACAGCTGTGATAGGAGCGTCTCTCTAGATTGTTCAATCTTCATTCTATGGTATAGCTGAGGTGCTAATTTAGTGATCAGAGCATGCAAGAAAGGTAAATGGTTTATTGTGAGGTAATAGAGGTTAGTAAAGGTGTTAGTCATTCATGGTTAGTTCATTGATAGGAAGAATTCCTGTGCTACCTGGCAATGACTCGAAAGTCAAAACAGGGGCCAGGTATACCTCCGCGGGGGTGGGGGTCTCCCTCCTCGGGTGGGCAAAAAGGGGGAGCTGGGCGCCCTCTCTCTGATATAGTCGTCCGGCGGCTGTGGCTAGGGGCTTGCCATATCACCAGTGTTTGTAATAACCCTCTGTGTATGAGACAGATGTGAGTGTCTTTAATACCAAAACCGAAGGTGCCTTAACTAGCTGGTTTTACTCGGCTGGTTGTTAATTGTAGGGTTTGCTGGATATGGTGGAGACTGGGTTGCTAACTCTGCCACATTTATCTGGAAGTATGGCAATAGAAGTTAGTTACTGGCGGGGCGGCTAGCCTCGCACCGACGACCATTGGGTGCAGGGTTGTGAATGTGTTGTAAGAGAATAGATGGCATGCAAGGGGCTAGTAAAGTTCTAATGTTGTTCTGGCCTACTAAGTGAAGGTAGGCTGGATAGGAGTATATATATAAAAGGTTGGAGAGCGTTAGTAACGGACAATTCAAGGATCTTCAAGAGGTATGAGAGAGAGGCTAGGTCGGACAAGAGTCGAGAAGCGCGGGTGTCTTAATGAGAGGGGGGGGGAGAGTTCAAGGGCTACAGGGAAATTTTGCCCCTAAGGTCCCTGGGCGTGGGGGTGGCATTAGGCTACAATTTATATGGAAGTTTGAAAAGGCAGTAGAATACGTTAGCCAAATGCTACCGGGGAATGCAACTATGGGGTGGTATAGGAGTCTGGAAAAGATAGAGTTATGTGATCAGTCCGAGGGTTATGGATACTATTAGTTGGCCCTGGGAACTGCGTTTTCTATTAAATATAATATCAACAACAGCGGCAGTTCGTAGGGGTACTTAGTTATTGTTTCGGGGTACTTATGACAGATACTGATAACCAGGTTATCTTATATAATCTCTGGTTGGGGTAAGAGGTGTAAGACACGAAGTAAATTGGCGTAGTGTGGACTGTGGATACGAAGGGGGCAAGGGGAAGACGTATGACAATTGTGGAAAGTAAATGGAAAAAGGTGAACACAATGGCGGATAAAATACTTAACCTAAAGGATTGCATACATCGATGAACGATGACATTATAGTCGTCGTCCTAATAAGGTGATGAAACCTGGTTGATCTGTACTTGGCATAATACGACACAAGGACACTGCCGCTATGTCGCATCAATGCTGGTGGCAGTTAATATTATACTTAGTTACTAGAGGAACAATGCAAGGGGTGACTGAGCACGGGTTACACATATCTATACTCGTCATGGAAAATTATATAAGAGGTCTAGGGACAAGCGTGGGTGTTTGAACTTCTAAGATATATAACATCTACTTCTCGGATGCAAGAACATACATAGATATAATTATGGCTGTCTGATGTGTTGGCATTGGCTCAATGTCGGGACAGGCATGGGTGTTTTTAATATGAATGTATATTCCTGTTCATCATCTTTGTAGCAAGGACAGTGCCGCTATGTCGTATCAATGCTGGTGGCAGTTAATATTATAGACTTAGTTACTAGAGGAACAAATGCAAGGGGCGACTGAGCACGGGTTACACATATCTATACTAGTCATGGAAAATGATATACGGGGTCTAGGGACAGCGTGGGTGTTTTAACTTCTAAGATATATAACATCTACTTCTCGGATGCAAGAACATACATAGATATAATTATGGCTGTCTGATGTGTTGGCATTGGCTCAACGTCGGGACAGGCATGGGTGTTTTTAATATGAATGTATATTCCTGTTCATCATCTTTGTAGTTAATAAGTGTAGGACACGAGGGGGTTAGTGTACGTGAGGTGTGGAAAATGGTCGGTTTAGAAAAGGTAAATGGGTGTGTCCTGGAGCTGTTTAGCCCTGCGGGCTTGGGCCTGTCTGGAATGGCGGGCTCGGTCAGCTGGTCCTTTCGTTCTGTGGACCTTTCTTCCGGGTGTTTCTGTGTGGTGTTCGCTCGTGGCTTCTGTGGTGGGCTTCTTGTTCTGGGGCATTTTAGCCTATAACGAGTGTCTCCCCCAAAGCCAAAAGAGTGAAGGGCCAAATTCAAGAAACGTTGGGGTCAAAATGCCTGGACACACAAAGTTTAAAGCAGTTTAAGCCATAGGATGAAGGAAAGATTGATTGAGGGAGAGAGTTCCAGAGTTCACTTGTTGATTTTTTTTTTTTTTTTTTTTTTTTTTTTTAAAGCTTGATTGGGAAGGCCATCAACCCATCAGGACTATTAGGCCATACTAAACCAAAATTTTAATCGCCAAGAACCTCTGTTGAAACTCGACAGTATTAACCCGGCAAGTGCCGGAAGACTCTTAAGAGTTTCCCCGGGCGACTGCGGGAAGACTTAAGATCCTGGGCCTAAAAAAATCCATTTAAAACACCCCAAAAAAACTTGAACCCCTTTTTTTATTTTATTATTTTTTTTTGTTTTTTTTTTTCCCCTGGACCATGCCAAATATCACTCCTCCACATTCCCTCCTTCCCCACTTCCCACCCCTCCTTCAGTTATCACCTATTTTCCCTGTTATTCCCTTATTCTGTGGTCTATTTTCGTTCTAACATTAGCGAGTTGCAAGCAGGGCGTTGTCATCACTGTTACCAAGCGAGTGCAAGAGAGAGAAAGAGAGTATCGATCGACAATCTCTCTCCAGACGTGGGGAGGAGTGGAGGGGAGGGAGGTTGCCTCAGCCATAGCTAATGTAACTCCCGGCCTGTATCGCCGATTTTGACCATCCAAACGCTGTTTCAACTTGTTTTATTGCTGTAACAGGTTAATACCTTTATAATCAACGTAAAATAGGCGCATATGGATAAGTATTAATGCTATTTATGGTAAAATAACGATGTTAGTGATGGGAACAGCTCAAATACGTGCACACAGGCGTGTGGTGTCTCATACCCCCCATGCGCACGTCTTAGGTTAAGATCCAATTCTTATAATTTAGTTACCCATTTCATTTACGTTTTCTATTTCATCAGATTACTCCATTTTCTATTGTATAACCAACCAGTTATATTAAATATATACATATAATAAATTATGTATAATAGAAGTATGTATTTAAATGATATACTAAATTTGTGTTAGTTATAATAAATCTGATCAACATATATCAATGCCATGATATGACTGGGAAATTAATAATTATCAACCGAGGTAAGTTCTCAGATATAAATAACCCTGTGGTCATTCCCTCATACTGTAAGTCAACAAACGGGAAAGAAGTCCGATGGGTCATTCATCCCCCCGGCTTCTTCAACAGCTGCAGTCTACTACGAGGAGCTCGCATTATGCCAGACTTGGAGGTTATCTGGGTACCATCACATCCTGACTGCAGAGCTTTTTGCCATATACAAAGCCCTTCTCTTCATTAGCATCCACTTGTCCAGTCAGTAGGTGGTCATCTACTCGGACAGGTGGTCATCTACTCGGACTCCCAGTCTTCTCTTCGCCTCCTGCAATCTCATCGTCCTGCGTCACACACCTCCATCGTCTAGAAGATAGTCGCTGATTCTTCAACTCTCTGACCCACCATGGTCAGTGGATTCCATCTCACTGAGGGATCAGGGGGAACCACATAGCAGACAGGGGTGCGGCCATAGCTCACTCTTTCAAGTTCTGTGAGAGATTGGACGCTGATCTGCGGTCCCATCAGATGGAGGTACGTCGGTCTTGTTTAGCCCATTGGAACACTACCCTCCGATGTTCGTTGCCAGCCACTACCCTCGGCGCCTATCGGGAGGACTCGTCTCCCCAACCCTGGGCGAGGAACAAGCTCTGCAGTCTGGACGTGACACTGGCCAAGCTACGCATCGACCATACCACGCTCTCTGGCCACCTCCAGCGGTTGGGAATCCTGGGTATTGATGCATGCCGGTGGTGTGGTCAACGAGAGACTATTGAGCACTATGTGTTGAACTGTCCTCGCTTCTACATGGAGCGGTCTAACCTCGCAGGCCGCCTTCGACTCCTCGGCATCACTTTGCTCTCCCTGCCAACAATCCTCGGGAGTGGAGGAGTCCCTGATGAGAAGCGACGTACTGTGATTCTACGCTTCTGCAGGTTTCTCACAGCGACTGGGCGCCTGACGCGTCTGTAGTCGTCGACCTCTCCGCGAATACAAAGGAAGGGCTGGAGCAAGCGCGGTGACGTGCTCGAGTGGCCCTGGAACCCCAACAGCAACAGCAGAAGTCCGCTCGTCAATAGATCGAATCAATCATCTATTATCACCGCCAATCCAGCCTTCTATAAGCTTCTCTCCTCTACCTAACAGCTAAGTGGTGATGGGCTGGTCTATCAGAGTGAGAACTGAGCGATCTCTGCCATACCCATAGCTTACTCTGACAGTTCCTTTTACTTATATATTTTCTAGATCTCAAGTGACGGCGTCTCTTGCGTGGATTGACCTCCTAATCTACCAAGATTGGAAGCCAAAGCGTCACATCTTTCCTTTGCCCCTCAACTTTCTCTTCATAATTGCTGAGGGGCACAGGGCCCTGGGTGGGGCTTTGGTTTCCCGGGCGGTTCCGCACCCTCCTCAGCTCCCCGCCATGGAATGACTTCGGTCACCCAGGCTTTATTGTGGTCGGCAGGGAGGGTTCTGTGGGGGCGCTCGGTTATGGCCTTGGCCTTGCTCGGGGCCTTGGGGCTGTTCGGCCAGGCAGCTTGGGGAAAAACAACAACAACAACAACCTAACAGCTAAGATACTTATGTAGTATAATCACTGGGCCTATATTATATACATAAGATCTATTAGACTATAAAATTAACCCCTACTGTACCATAGGGTACAGTAATAAAAGTTCCCCCCCCCCCAGTTCCAAGCAATGTGGTCAAAATGGCAAGATATAACAACCTCCCACCTCAAAAGATGGAGGAATACTGGATCTCCCAGTCTGTAGAGGCTTGGATATAAGCTGAGAAGTGTTGCCAACTCTAGAGCAGTGCTCAAACGGTCGTGGTACCAGGCACTGCCTGATACTAGCAGTTACAAGGAAAGTATATTACTGACGGCTTTCTACCCGTCGCTGGGACTGGGGAGTGATTTATCTACGGACGGCTCTCTGCCGTTGCTGGTACTGAAGAGGTTAACATCTAATGACAAGGTAAATTTCATGTATTCATTTTGCTCTATTTTTCTATTCTTTTCCATATTGATTGTTGTAACAGTCCCAACAACCTCATAATACTGGAATCTGATAGCGTCAAGTATCACAATCCAGTATACGTCACTGGTCCAAAGCAATTAACAACAGGAAAATAATAAAGGCAACATCAGCTGAAAAGAGTAGTGTCAGGACAAACACATTCTTAACCTAAGACGTGCGCATGGGGGGTATGAGACACCACACTCCTGTGCGCACGTATTTGAGCTGTTTCCATCACTAACATCGTTATTTTACCATAAATAGCATTAATACTTATCCATATGCGCCTATTTTACGTTGATTATAAAGGTATTAACCTGTTACAGCAATAAAACAAAGTGGAAACAGCGTTTGGATGGTCAAAATCGGCAATACAGGCCGGGAGTTACATAATTTATGGCTGAGGCAACCTCCCTCCCCTCCACACTTCCCCACCTCTGGAGAGAGACTGGAGAGAGACTGCCCTGCTTGTAACTCGCTAATGTTAGCACGAAAATAGACCACAGAATCAGGGAATAACAGGGAAAATAGGTGATAATTGAAGGAGGGGGGGAGGTGGTGAAGGAGGAGATGTGGAGGAGTGATATTTGGCATGGCCCAGGGGCAAAAAAAAAAAAAAAAAAAAGGGTTCAAGTTTTTTTTGGGGTGTTTTAAATGGATTTTTTTAGGCCCAGGATCTTAAGAGTCTTCCCGCAGTCGCCCGGGGAAACTCTTAAGAGTCTTCCAGCACTTGCTGGGTTAAGAGCATCAACTGTCAACCTCATTATATGCTAAGACAAAGGGGAAAAGCAAAAAAGGAACTGAAATTAATATTACTCTAAAATTAAGTAAAGACAAAATGAGAGAATTTATCAAACTTAGCAACATGGGAGGTCCTGTGAATATCATAAATAATGAGTGAAAACAATAGCATAAAGATATGCTAAAAAGGAACATAGGAAAGCAATAAAACACCACCACCAAAATTAAAACTCAAATTATAACTCTCTGAATAAATTGGTCTCTTTCAGGTAATCCATCAATTTGTCAACCACGTCAACATCCCCATCACCCAAGATTGAGTCCAAAGTGATGGGGACGTTATTCGCCCTGCAGTACATCAGGAGAGGGTTATGCTCCTCCACAAATCTACCACAGGACAGAAGGATGTGGTTGATCGAGAGAATCCCGTCACAGGTGGTACATTGCGGCGGGAATACACGGTCGATATAATATTATGGTTTCATGTGAATTAGGAATGTGCAATTCATCCTCAGTCGAGCTAATATAACTTCCTCCCTCCGGGAGCGATGGTTAGCTGAGGGCCAAACCCCAATTGTCGGTTTGACTATAAATAGTCAGGTCGGTCCACTGACTTTGCCACAGAAGATTAATTGATTTCTTACCGAAAGAGAGACTTGATTGTAGATCCCGAGGGACATCCCACGGCCCCTCAAGTTCTACTGCTGATTTTGCAAGTGCGTCGGCCTGCTCGTGGCCGAAAATACGACAATGACCAGGCACCCAAATCAGAGAGGAGGATTTACAACTTGAGTGCAACTTATTGATAATGCGGCCCTGGAATTCAGAAGAAGCCGTTCTACATGAATCAATTGCCTGAAGGGCTGAGCTTGAATCTGAAAAAATTATAAAACAGCTGAGGAGAAGCCTCAGCAAAATCTATGGCCCGATCAATTGCAAAAAGTTCAAAAGTGAATACAGACATATGGATCGGCAACCGGTACCTGAGGCGACATTCGGTCGACCACACACTCGCACCCACACATTCATCCGACTTAGAGCCATCGGTGTAGAGGTGGAAAGAAGCTAGGTGTCTAATGAAGACCAATCGAAAAAGCTGGCGAATTTCCACCTCCGGCGCCTGACGTTTGGGGGAAGGGAGCCACTGGGCATAATGGTAAAACGGGGAATTTCCCAAGGCGCTATCTTTAAAACAACCAGCTGGTCAACATTAGAAAAGTCATAGTCTAGCCTTTGCGTTAGGAAGTGGAGCCTCACAGCGACTGACTTGAGGGCCCCATTCAGCACATGCTCGTACTGCAGGAGGGTCCCACAAGCCGGGAGGCCGAGTGAGCGTTTCCGGTGCAAAGAGATGCCGAACGAAAGTAGCATATGGTCATGACGGATACGGAGGGGCGGAACGTTAGCTTCCACTTCCATACACTCCACTCGAGTACACCGAAGGACTCCCAGACACAAACGCAAACAGACATTCTGAAATACATCCAATCTCCTCAAGGTACAAGCGGACGCTGACCCATACACCTGCGAGCCATAGTCTATCTTTGAATGAATAAGGGACTTATACACCATCAATAAAGATGTTCTGTCGGGTCCCCAGTAATGGCCAGAAAGGTATTTAAGGACAATTAACTTTTTACTGCAAGAATTAATCAAATAATTCACATGAGACTTCCAATTGAGCCTGCGATCAAAGTGCAGTCAAAAGAACTTTACTGAATTTTGGAAAGGTATCGGCTCATTATCCAAAGTGATGCGCAAATTAGGTACGTTAAGTCTACGAGTAAACACTACGCCGACACACTTAGCAACGGAAAACTTAAAGGCCCACCGCAACGCCCAGAGATGGACGGAATCAAGGGCCAATTGAATCCGCCTAGCCAAAAATTGCACATTGCGGGAAGAATACCACAATGCGCAATCATCAGCGTACAGTGAGTATTTAAGATTCCTGGATATCGGAGTGGAAGACAGAATATCATTTATCATAAGCAATAATAACGAAGGCTAAGCACACTGCCTTGCGGCACCCCATTCTCTTGGACATAAACGTCCGATGTTATGTGATGGGACAACCTGACCGCAAAAGTTTGGTCAGACATGAAGTTACGAATAAAAATAGGCAAACTACCTCTGAAACCGGAAGCATAGAGTTTCGTAAGTATTCCGTGCCACCAGGTCATATCGTAAGCTTTATGAATGTCTAAAAAAAAAATCCTATCATGAATTCATTGTTGGCAAAAGCCTCGGCGATACAATGCTCCAAATCCATTAAATGTTCTAGTGTACCCCGGTGTTTACAGAAGCCACATTGCTGAACATTTAACAAATTCTTCGACTCTAAAACAAAAAGAAATCTGACGTTAACCATCCTCTCAAAGACCTTACATAGACACTCCGTCAACGCAATAGGATGAAACAGCTTGGGATCTGTAAGACGACCCGGGCTCTTCGGGATCGGTATGACGTGCGCAAAGTGCCATGAGTTTGGAAACGTTCCAGACGTCCAAATCTCATTGTACAATGCTAATAGCTTAGTCAGGTTGTCCGGACTAAGATGCTGAATCATGGCTCGACCAATCACAGCGCGCCAATTCATGATGCGGGCCTATAAAGAGAGGGGGCGGGGCTCCAAACGCCATTCCTGTCACGGAAGCCACTGGGCTCACCTGCCAGCAACCACCTCTCTCTCCCTCACCTGGACAGTGATGGGAATTTGGCCAACCCTGCTCCAGCCTACCAGCTTGTTTACCACACTCCGATAAAGTCCACCTCTGGCCCAACACAGCTTTCGTCTGCCGACTAGATGCACCTTAAGTATCCTGGTGCGTGTCGTCACATTGCTAGCTTACACACCTATAGCCAAGCAATTCAAGAGGGACGGCAAGTGGTAGATGGGACTGCAGAATTCCAGAAGAGATATTGGCCGGCCTTGAGGTGGTGCAGATTGCTACAGAGTTACCCAATGCTTTTTAAAGGACCCTTATGGGCTCGAAATAGACTAACTAAAGAGAGAGAAATGCTTGACAAACCCAGTGGTTCCAACCCTGAAAATAGATATGTTCTTATAGAACAAAATAAAAGAGAAATGGATTAGACTCATGATAAAATATAGGTTTGATTCCCGGAGGGAAGTAAAAAAAACTAATATTTAGTAGGGGCCCTGTAATCATTGACAATATGCCTATTAACATAATAGTCTCTATTCAAGCGCCGCGGTAGCCAGTTTTGAATCTGCCGCGCGGGGAAGAACAGAGTACTCGTCATAAGTGCAACGCTACTTCTCTTATGGAATCGTCTTATGATTGGGTACCCACTACGAAAAAACCTTTGTAAAAAATAAAAAAATTAAATTATACTTAAAAAGTGTTATACTAAGCTTTCCATCTCGGTGGATTTCTTATGTGTGGATCCCTGACACTACTAACCAAGCGTTCATACGTCCTTCACTGATATATCAAGATAAAACTTTAAGACATCAAGCGAATGGGAAGGGGATGGACGGGAGGGCACTGCTTCGTCAATGATTACGGGGCCCCTACTAAATATTAGGTTTTCTTTACTTCCTTCCGGGAATCAAACCAATAATTTAATAGTGGCCCCTCCATCATTGACGATATGCCTGATCTCTTAAGACTGGAGGGGGACATTCGTGACAATATCAACAAACCTACCAACCAACCAATCCAAAGGCACAAAACCAGAATCCGTATAACTATTTAAGTCTTATTGTTTACATACTATACTTATACAAAATATAAAAGGAGATAAGCAGTGCGTTACTTCAAAGAATATCTGCTTTTAAGTGACTGGATCTCTTGCTGGAGATTCCGTCTGACAATTGTAAGGAGGTTTTAGCTGTAAACCTTCTCATACTAACCAAACTTATAACTTTTATAGTTCATTCTCTGGGTAGAAAATGAAACTGTATACTACATACTCTATATAGCTGCAACTATGATAGATATCTTTTAAAATCTTAAAATAACAAAAGGAAAATTATTTTTAGCTTTCTTCTTCGCTCTTAATTAAGTATTACATCATGTACACTTATCCTACTCTCCGGCGGAGGAATTATCCGGCGGAGGGGTTCTAGGGATCTTGGGCTACTAGCACACTCCCCCCCCCCCCTCTTCTTTCCGCCATAGGCCTTAATAGTAAATAGCACAGATTACGAACCCTTCTGCCACAACATTACCCGGTACAGGTGTCTTGACAGGCCTCGGTCATAGCACGATCTTGCATCAGGAGAGTAACTCTTAAGTGGTCACTGCGTGGCCGCGGAGATGACTCCGATTACAAATCATTGATACTTCTGTGAGTAAGGGGGGGATGACTCTAGTGACGAGAAGATCTGTTTGGACGACCCTGGTGAGGGGTTGAAGTAACGAGGTTGTGCTGACCTATTACATTCTTAAAACGAAAAAACATGCACCTAGCACCAAGGGATATGCATAATTATGCCCATTAGTCGGAGCCTGGACTGTAAAACCAGTGTTCATTAATTTAAATAAAATAGTAACGATTATGGGAACATATAACTAGAACGGGTTAGTGGACCTGAGATTTGTAGCCGTGCCCTGCCGGCTCAAGTATTTTCCCATGACCCCTGGGAAACGTGGCCCTCTGAACTTTCATTTTAGGGCCATGAAAGACCTAGCTGAGAATTTCTCAAGAATTTGTATGGAGTTGAACCGCTGGACTTGAGCTGATATGACGGCGGCTGTAGACATGAATATGATTTTCTGCTTGCATACAGTGTATAGACATGACTATTAACTCCTGTATGCCTACAGAAAGAGGACAATCGTCACGACATACTTAGGGAGTGACCTTAATATTTACCTCAGTTTGCATACAGTATGAGTAAAGTAGCAGGAGGACGACCGGGAGGGAGTTAACTTATTGGCCAGCTATGTTGGTGGAAAACTGCTAAGGTCCTTAAAAGGGTAAGAAACCTTGTTTCGAATTTACTTAAAATGTGTAACTTCCTAAGGAATGACCGTTAACCTGATTCCTGTCTTGCGGGCCCAAATGACCTGTCACATCACGTCCTATGGGGATCCTGCGATTAATAGACTTCCACTCGTCGTTCCGCCTGCAAGTTGTCTAGGGTTCTTAGCTGTTCCCGGGGATTACCTTTGATTCTAAGTTACTAACCGATAAGGCATGGCTAACTGATTGATTCAGCGTGAAGGAAGGCCATGTTTTTTCTATGTGATGTTGGTATTATTCTATTCCCATCAGCGTTGGGATACCCATTTTAACTACTCTTCCGGGGGCATTCCCGGCGAGGTATATGGGTGGATGAGAGCCGTCAGACCTGATGAAGAAACCTTTCAGGGTTACTCCCTGTCTTGTAAAAGGAAACATATTCGGCAGCTGTCCCGTGTTTAGAACACTGTCCTGTCCCGGCGTTCTCGTTACTTCGGGGAGGTCCGGTGGGGTTGACAACCCATCGTCCTTTGATTGTGGAATATGACAATTAGGCATGATCATATACTAGGGCTGTAACTTCCCGCAATGTACCTGTGTGCGCAGGTCATGCAAAACCGCAAGAGGGGAGGCTTGTTCTACCTTGTCACTAGGATTTATCCTTATCTACCCCAATTCGTATTCTGTTTAAGCTTGCATAAGAGACGAATTTGATTTGACCGAAGTCCTCGGGGTCCTTTCCTAGTTTACTCACACTGTAGGCATAAGAATACCCTTCTCCCTACAGAAAACATACCACACCCTAGTGAGAATGGTCTGAAAACTTAAGAAGTCGAGATATTTCCACTTATTATCCCCTGACCGAGTCTTACTCTGGAAGGAGGGGAGGTCCGGCGGGACCGCACCGGAAAAAACACCTCTCACCCTTTGTCTTACCGTAGAGCCGACCGGGATATGTCAACGACAACTCTCCCAGTCGCCCAAAGCATGACCAAGAGGCGGTCGTGAATTCCAGCGTGGTTCGAGCGCCTGATTACCTCGAAGAGCACACAAATTCCTGGCGTATTACGCCCGAGTGCTATAGGTTATTTAAGCTAAAGACTTGCCCCTCCTTCTGAAGTTGTCGGTCATGACCCATTCAATGGAGCATCTTATCATTAAACATGTTCTATTTACACTTGTGTCTGTCAGAGTACTTATTTCAGCTTCGCTTGTAGGATTGTTCCCATAGCGACGCTGAACCTATGCACTTGTGGAACCATCTATCCAACCTTATCCGAGAGTATAATCTAGTGGTATAGGGCAGGAGACCTAGGATCGTTGATCGTCCCATTGGACTGGAGTAGCCGGGGACCGGCGGATGTCCATTTCCCTGATTCCTTTCAAACACTACAAGTGTGTAGATTCCCGTTTTAATGTACCATGTTCGTAAGAAGTGCCGGATTAAAAAAAATTAAAATGCATCAACTGCTTATGAAGTCTAAGTCTTCGAGGGGAAAGTTGTGCCGGCAGAGCTTATAGGTACTTGGACGTGACACATAGGCTGTTGATTCGGTGTGAACTAGCAGGGGGAATCCTGCATTACTCATGCAGTGAGCCTATCATAGGGGGACGGCAAATGCGTTAGCGGTCGCCGCGTAACCCCTGTGTCTACGTCCGCCGGGGCGCAGCCCAGGCACAACTGTAAAGTCCCTTGGCGCATGCCTGGGTGCTATCTACGGGATTCGCCTCGTATCCGCGTGCCTGTACAAAGCGTCAGGAGGGAGGAAGAATCTGGGAATCCTCCAGGAATAAGAAACATGTGAAGTCTGCCTGTCGCTGGCCACAGACATGTCTTTCATTCAAGTGGTAGTTAACCTAGCCTTACCGATGTCTAACCTGAGTTTGGTAAGGCAGGGCTGAGCATTATTCCTACATCCTTCTTAGTTTGTGTATTCATAATGGATGGAGTTAACACTGGGGAAAAAATGACTCTGTAATACACATTCTCAGGCAAGCCTTTTACCATATGGAGTCTGAGAAGCTGTCTAGCCCGGACTGCCTCAAATAGGGACGTCCGTATGTCCATGATTGACCTCGCCGAATGGGGTAGCAGATAATTTTGAAAAGCTTTGATTGCCTCATTCCGGCCCTTTTTGGGATTAGCAATAGATTTAGCAATGACTTGGGCCGTGTCTCTCGACAGGAGGAAACCCGTGAATTTACGTTGAGTACTATACCTTAGGAGGAACTCACGTTGGAGGTCAATAGGTTCAGGAGTATTGAAAGGTTCCGGAAAATCAGTTAGTGCTAATTGAGTGGCTGTAAGGAACTCAATCACGGCTCTGGGAACTCCCCCAGGTTGGGGCTTCAGCAAATCAAACTCCATATGGCGCAGCGGGGGAACCGCCAGAGAAGAGTTAGACGTGAGAGCAATGGCAAACTGTTGGACTTCCTGATCCCATTCCACCCATGGCCCGTGTCCCACCTCCCCCAGGTTTATTGCCCTTTGTTCCGCTAACATAGTTACTGGGGATGTAATGAATCCCGGTTCATTTGGTTTAGCTGAATCGTAACTGTGAACACCATAAGGGCGGGAGCAATCTGGGCAGAGAAGGTCTCCTGGGGAAGGAGGGGCAAACTGCCTGGGTACATAGACAAAATATTGATAGTTCGTGTTGTCTGGGAACGTGTCTATCTGTACTTTCACCAACCTACCTTGGCCATCTTTTGCCCTAAATTCCCTATCTTTGTTCACTTCTATGGTCCACTCCCTCGGTACTGGGATTTCCCCCTTTATGGATCTGTGTCCCTCTCCTGGCTTGGGCGGGTTAACCGGACACCACATACCTACTGGTTCTTGCCAGTGAGGGATTGCACCCTTTGTTTGTTTTGAAACTGAAGGAGGGTGAAAGGCCGGATTGGAGCAATGGTAAACCATGTTTCCCGGCGGAGGTTTAGTACTTTCCGCCGGTGGACTAGATGCGACGGTAAACAAAAGCTTCATAGGCTTTGAAAAACTAGTGGGCTGTGAAAAACTAATAGCCAGCGTTGAAGCTGCGGCCGTAGCTGAATCTGACAATAGATTTACTTTAGGTGGTGATAAGGGGTGAACTGGTACGCTTTGTTGCGTTCCCGTACTAACCAAGGGGACAGCGGTGAGTGGTTGAACGTCATAGTCCACGGCGGGAGAGAGCATAGATGCAACTGAGGGAAAACCCACTGCCGGTGGGAGAATTTCGCGGGCCTGTTTACAGATAGCACACTGTTTCAACACTTGTTGTAAAAGTTCATCTAATTGTTTCGCCGTAACACACTGAGGGCATGGCCTCTTAAGAGACTTGGCTCCTACTTTTTCTACTGTCTCTGACTGCCCAACCTGTCCACTAGTTCCTGTGCTGTCGAGTACCTTATCTACTTCTTGATTAGCTGGGGAATGGAGCATTTCCCCCGGCGATTCTACACTACGTGGTACCGGCTCCGAATGGATCGCCGTTTCAGGTTGTCCCTGTCCTGCACTACAAAAGGGAGTTAGCTTACTAGGTGTAAGAATATTACTTGTACCACACGTCGCCGGACAGGGTGTCGAGACACCCTCCGCTACCTTGCGGGGCCGCTCCGGGGCAGACACCGTAGAATCAGACAAACTTACCTCAACACCAGGGAAATATTCTTTAGATAGAACTAATTTAGCTCCTTACAGTACAACCCTTGCCTTGGATCTAACCCTAGCGGCCGATTGATGCCTCTCGGTATCTGTTCCGAGGAGACCGGGGAAAAACTCCGGCGTCTCCGAGGCAGATGCCGATGAGACGGGTCGAGAACTAGACTTACACACTTGGGTGGGGGGCTATCGGGCTCCGTGGAAGAAAAGGAGTCCTGTGACGGACTGAACAATTTTCGCCTCTTGGGGGGCCGTTGGTCCATGCTCGAAACCTCTCGTTAAGTCGGAGGGGTGACTGCAGTTGAGAAGGAGGCCGGAGCTCCGGCGACACAGAACGAGTTCTTCTCTTAGAGTGGGGAGGGGAGTGAACCTCACACGCAAAAGGCTCTACCGAAAGTGTTGATTGACTAACTGACTGGGGGAAGTTAGTTGCAACAAGGGGATTTGACCGAAAACATGGGGGATCTTCAAAAGAATAAAGGGAAATAAGCCGTAGCAGTTCGGCATTATCCCAAAAAAGTTCTACATTCGCCACCCTGGTGGTGTATGAAGCAAATTTATTCTTTATTTGTATCAAGGCTAGCAAGCATGACATATCTTGGCTAGCGATCCATTCTTCAATAAGGTCTGAACAAATTGGACATTTCCCGAGAAGTCCAATTTTTTTTTGACTTGTCTAGGCATTTCACGCATCTAATACACAGCTTATGAGCTGTGACTGGGACTAGAAGACAGGTAGGCGTGGCACAAATTGAAAACTGAGGCATGGCTACTGAACTCCCCTCCCCGCCGGGAACCGATCCTCTGAAGTGTTGCTCAAGATGTGACGAGATCTGGAAATACACATTTCCAGGAATCAATGCTCATAAGGATAACCTGAGAGGTGTTCACACATCCTACCAACTCCTAGATGCCGGAAAACTAGTTGACCACCGCCAACTATATTTCCGCCGCCTGAGAGCTAACGTGAAAAAACCCCACCCCCTTTCAAATGGGATTTTCACGTGACTGCTTACCTGTGACATGGGTCACTGGCCCTAACCGGAACCCGGTCCTGTGTCTTCCTGTGTCTAGTTGACTAGCCGGAAAGATACTTGTCCTACTTGCGCCGCTGAGTGGGGCGAGGTAATGGACCGTCCACAGTGCCTATGGCTATTCTGTTAGCCGGACCAACTGCTTGTACCCTCTTAGTCCCGCCGGGCGGCGAGGTACTGGACTGTACGCAGGGCGAGTACAAAAAACGGTCAACAGCCCAACCCTTTCCGCCGGACTAGGCACGCCCGCTGCAAAAGGTGTGTAGTGGCACACTACCCAGGGTTGGTTTTACCCGGCCACCGGCACGGCGGGATCCAGGCCTCGAAATGCAGAACGAGGTTCGGCGGGCCAGAACAACCACGGAGAAGTCAACTACCCAGGAAGACTAAACCGCAAAACCCCAACAAAACATAAAGGACGTCTCCTAGGCTCCCAACGCAGGTGATCGACACGCGACGACAAGGGGGGGGGGGCCAAGAAAAGGGGGACATATATCACACATAAAATGGTAAATATAAGAATAACCCCTAACCGCTAACGGAGACCCCTACTGAAGCTAGCCACGAGGCTTGAAGAAGTATTCTGAATGAAGACGTCGACACCTGGAGACATCACAGCCACAGCACGGAGATAAGAGGCCCATGAGAGGGGCCCGTATGCAGACTCGTACGCTTGAAGGCCCCACACCACGTGTGACACCCCTTAAACTAGCGCATCTGCTACAATAATAAACATGCGGCATCTTTTCACGATGTACAACGCATGCTATTCTGCGAAGATCATAGCCTCCTAACTAGAGAAAACAATAGGTAAGGCGCAGCAGAAACAAAAATATCACAAACCATGAGGCGTCGGTCCTGGAGAACATGTAGTCGCCTGTAACACGTACCCTAATTTAATACTTCCTGCGGGCATACCAATGGGGCAGCCTGAGCTAGCTAGTCTAAACCGTGTTCAATACAACTCCGATATATATCTAAATGAGCAAGGACTCACGAGAATTGCGCGAACGAAGAATGTGGCGGAGCTCAGGCGACACACGTCCAAACAGGTTGCCCGCGGGGAAGAGAAGGACGTACGGACGCTTGGTTAGTAGCGTCAGGGATCCACACATAAGAAACCCACCAATCATAAGACGATTCCATAAGAGAATTAGCGTTGTACTTATGACGAGTACTCTGTTCTTCCCCGCGTGCGGCAGATTCAAAACTGGTTACCGCGGCGCTTGAATAGAGACTATTATGTTAATAGGCATATCGTCAATGATGGAGAGGCCACTCAGGCGACACACGTCCAAACAGGTTGCCCGCGGGGAAGAGAAGGACATATGGACGCTTGGTTAGTAGCGTCAGGGATCCACACATAAGAAACCCACCGAGATGAAAAGCTTAGTATAACACTTTTTAAGTAGGCTATAATTTTATTTTTTATTTTTTACGAAGGTTTTTTCGTAGTGGGTACCCAATCATAAGACTATTCCATAAGAGAATTAGCGTTGTACTTATGACGAGTGCTCTGTTCTTCCCCGCGCGGCAGATTCAAAACTGGCTACCGCAGCGCTTGAATAGAGACTATTATGTTAATAGGCATATCGTCAATGATGGAGAGGCCACTATTAAATTAAAAGGCTGAAGTGTTGAGAGAATATAGCTGTTATTGTTAGAGAAGGCTCCATGCCACTTAGCTACCAATAGTATAGGATCTTCTAGGTTAGAAATTAATGTAATCAATAAAGATAAGGGAAAGATTCAAAAAGAGATTAAAAGATTAGAATGGGAGTCTGATTAAATAATTATCAACTACAGGGATAACGGGGTTATGAGAAGTATTCAAGAAAGGGGATAAATAATAGTCGCTGATAGGTTAGACCTAGCTTGAAAAATAGTTAGGAAGGACTCTAGTCCATATGATGAAATATACTTTTTTTGTTATAAAGGAAACATCGTTATTCGATCAAAGAGATATTGTAAGGAATACATTCCAAATAGTAGCATCTAAGAAGGGCAACCCACTCGCCCATTAATTATTATGTTCTATCCAACAACCAACTCTACTCCTAAAATCGATTAATGAAATATTACAAACACATGTGACAGTCCGTGGATTCGAACCCAGGACGCTCACACCGAATATCAACACCTTATGCATTACACCACGAAGGCAGTTAAAGAATGGTGGACACTGCCTACGATTTATTATGCAACTTCGAATCCTGCATATCAATCTAAGCATGTACACACATCCCAACTGCAACTCACGTAGGCTATGCATATGTGAATGGAAAAAGCAATTAATGGGGCCTTAACCACTAGGCAAGGCCTCTCGATAAATTACTCCTGAACCAATATCAATTATTATGTTCTATCCAATAACCAACTCTACTCCTAAAATCGATTAATGAAATATTACAAACACATGTGGCAGTCCGTGGATTCGAACCCAGGACGCTCACACCGAATATCAACACCTTATGCATTACACCACGAAGGCAGTTAAAGAATGGTGGACACTGCCTACGATTTATTATGCAACTTCGAATCCTGCATATCAATCTAAGCATGTACACACATCCCAACTGCAACTCACGTAGGCTATGCATATGTGAATGGAATACATTCCAAATAGTAGCATCTAAGAAGGGCAACCCACCCGCCCATTAAAAGAGATATTGTAATAATGACATAAGTAATTAATGAGTTGACTATTGTAATACTGTAAAGTATTGTAATCAACTAATCATGACATAAGTAACAAGTCGAGTCGACTATTGTGAGATATATTGTAATTCGGAGATAAGTAGTTAGCGAGTTAGTAAATATAGGATTCATGATATAAGTATCAATTGAGTTGAATATTGAGTCGGATATTGTAACCCAGATCTAGGAGATAATCAAGTGTTGAATATGGTATTGGTAATATAGGTATTGCTGAAATAGTGATTATATCGGACAATGTAATGAAATATATTATTTGAATTATAATATAAGTGGTATCAGTGTTATTGAGTTAATTTATCTGTTAAATAGGAAGCCAGAGTGGAGACACTCCGGGATAGAGTTATCTTAGCGAAACTACCTGTGGCTACATATTTACTTGATTTAAGATAAGTGATACCCATATATATATATATATATATATATGTGATAAGGATAGGGAAATAGGGATTACATTTATTAAAGCCTTGGTCTTATGATTGGACATATTGAGGCTCGGTAAAGTTTGTCATATTATTTCGGAGATTAGTGATGTGCCTTTGGATCGAAGTCGGAGTGAGTCAATGCCTGAATAACGGGTATCCAAATAGGTGGTAACGGGAACTAAGAGTTCCAACGTACAATCTATATTGGGTCGACGATATTATTCAATATGTGGGTTGAACTCATTTCGGCCCGATCAGAGAATCAATTGCTAAGTAGAATATACTGTATGCTACCATGGAGTTTGTTAAATAAAGGTACGAACTTCTGAACAACTGTCGAATTATTCCCACCTTAGTAGGATACTTAGAATTGGAAAATAAGTACAACAATTATTATTATTATTATTATTATTATTGTTATTATTATTATTATTATTATTATTATTATTATTAACATTTTTAGTTTACTCTCTAGACCTCCATCAAGCTTTAAAAAAGTACCCCCAAGACGTAAATAAATAAAGACGAGATACATTCTTCATTAGAAAGATGTCCAGGCCGAAGGCAGATTTTTCCTAAATTACAGGCGCCAGGAAAATATGACCCCTAAAAAGCATGAAAGGTCTTAAAATTGACAAAGACATCAGGCGAAAGGTCTTAAAATTGACAAAGAAATCGGGCGAAAGGTCATACAATTGCAAACTAATGGGGAGAACGTAATAAAATGTCAAAAGTATTGGAGCTAAACATGAGGGAAAAGGGGGTCCTGAAACAAGCGTATTCTCTTTGACAATTTAGATGCGTTATTAAATAGCCATTATATGTTTCACGTCACTTTGATAGTAATGTGTGAGGAACTAAGAGGAAAGACCACTCTAGGACAACAATCATGGCCTGGTTCACTTTGATAGTAATGTGTGAGGAACTAAGAGGAAAGACCACTCTAGGACAACAATCATGGCCTGGTTCACTTTGATAGTAATGTGTGAGGAACTAAGAGGAAAGACCACTCTAGGACAACAATCATGGCCTGGTTCACTTTGATAGTAATGTGTGAGGAACTAAGAGGAAAGACCACTCTAGGACAACAATCATGGCCTGGTTCACTTTGATAGTAATGTGTGAGGAACTAAGAGGAAAGACCACTCTAGGACAACAATCATGGCCTGGTTCACTTTGATAGTAATGTGTGAGGAACTAAGAGGAAAGACCACTCTAGGACAACAATCATGGCCTGGTTCACTTTTTGAGCGATGTTTGCATGTATTCATTATTTGTCTAGTTTCCTCCCTAGACCTCCATCACAATAACAAAAAACATCCATTAGAATCCCCTTCTAGATTAATTTGTACATTTTTCGGTAGAAAAATTTCCCGGCCGAAGGCCGGTTCTTCCAACATTACAGCCTCACTATCGTTCGCCAAAATCGACACCTAAATATTGACGAAGAAATGGGGCGAAAGGTCTTAAAATCAACTAACTACTGTAATGGGGCAAACATCTTAACATCTGAAAACTAATGGGGATAAACATGAGGGAGAAAGTGGTCCAGAAAACCGGCCCATCCCCCTCTTAACCCTTACAGTACCAGTTGTTTGTAGTTAGATGCATCTAGACGATTTTATGAAGCTGAGGAAGGATACGTGGTAGCTAAAAGGATTTATTGAGATAGTCTGTAATCTTTAAACGGTTAGACATCCTTACTAAGCTGAATAAAGCCGTCTAATAGTTGCCAGAATATAATGAAAAGGATATCACCGGTACTGAATGGGTTAAGTTTTCGAAGCTATCTCGAACTGAACCAAAGCTAATAATTAACGCTTTGAAGATTATGACGCATTTTGACAGTTTATTCTGGCAATCATTAGACGATTATATACAGTTTAGGAAGGATCTGTGGGAATCGTGAGGGTAAACACTACTTTGATTAACCCTCGGACTTCCATAAACGCTTTCTAATCTGTATAAAATTGTCAATGGTAGCCAGAAAACAATAGAAATGCGTAATCGGATCTTGAAAGGGTTTGTTTACTTCATTATGTAGGCTACAGTTCGGTGGTTCTTCTTGGTGTTCGAGGGTTCATATGGAGCCAGAATTTACGCCATAGAGTGAACATTAACTCAATACTGTCAAACTGTCAAAAGGAACCCTTAAATTGTAACAAAGGGTACACATAAACCGTGTTCTAATCGTGTATGTGTTCTAATATGAGTAAATAAACCGAACGCTATATTTCTGCCATTTTTTTTTTTTTTTTTTTTTTTTTTTTAAGAGACAATGAATGGAGGAAGGAAAAACACAGATAAAACAAAAAGGTCCATGTGCCTAAAGGCATCCTCCATTCATAAAATGTTTGTAACAACTGGATTTAAACATTTGTTGATTGTAAGTTTGTGGAAAGCAATTCGAGGGAAGTGAATTCCAAAGAGTAGTAGCTCTGGGGATAAATGAATTCTGATAAGCAGAAGTTCTGCATTGTGGAGGAGAAAGTGTAAATTCATGGGCGCTCTCAGCTGCCCTAGTTCTACGGGGAAAGATGTGGAGAGGCGGCACAATTGAAGCAAGTTCCTCGGAACAATTGCTGTGAAAATATCTGTAGAATAATGCAAGGGATGCAACGTTTCTTCGTATGGCTAATGTAGGAAGGTCCTGTGTGATTGCAGGGTTATTGATTAATCTAATAGCTTTATTTTGAATTTTGTCCAACTGCCTCAATGCAACCACTCCACTTCCACCCCACAGAGGTGAACAGTAATCCATCTGAGAGCGCACATGACTTTTATATATTACGGCCAACTGCTCGTCAGTGAAGAATTCTCGAACTCTGTACAGGAGTCCCAGTTTTTTAGAGGCATTCTTAGCAATGCTTCTAACATAATGTGTCCAGCTCAAGTTAGTAGTTAATGTTACACCGAGAATGTCAATACTAGGGGAAGTGGGAATATTTACATCATTAAAAAATATATGGGAGTCAGTGAGATTCTGTCGGTTAGAAAATTGAATGTACTTGGTTTTCTGTGCATTAAAGGAAACTAGATTCTCTTGTCCCCATTCATTAATTCTAGAAAGGTCCTGGTTCAGAGAAATTGCAGTGTTTATTTTTGAATTTATAAGATCGGGTTGGGTGAAAGAATTGGTAAATGTGAAGGAACTGTGGAGTGTTGAGTCATCTGCGTAGGAATGTATTGGATTATGAGTGGTAGATATGAGATCATTGATATGAATGAGGAACAGAGTTGGGGCCAAAACTGATCCCTGGGGAACACCAGCATTTATTGAGTGAAATTGAGAATAAAGGCCATCTACCATTACACGTATTTTTCTGTTATGAAGATAAGAAGAAATTAGTGGAACTAATGATGCAAGGCCGTAGTGTGACATCTTCGACAATAAGGATTGATGCCAGACTCTATCAAATGCCTTTGATATATCCAGTGCTATTGTATGTGTTTCACCATGTTGGTCTGTAGCTTGGTTGATTTGATGCGTAAGAAGGCAAAGAATGTCTGCAGTTGATCGACATCGTCTAAAACCATATTGCCTATCACTGATTAATTTATTATTCTCCAGATGCTTAATTATGTGATTATTTAATATAATTTCAAAAACTTTGCCAAGAGTGGAAGTTATAGCTATTGGTCTGTAGTTTGATGGATCTGAAGAGGCACCTTTTTTAGGAACTGGATGGATGTTTGCTTCTTTCCAGGGTACTGGGAAGCATGAGGTATGAGTACACAGACGGAAAAATTTTGCCAATACAGGAGCGAGCACCAAGGAGCAATTCTTAAGTACTATTGGAGGAATTTCATCTGGACCAGGAGCCTTATCTACTGAGAGATTCTGCAAAATAGTTTTGACATGTCTGGTGTGGATCTTAAGTGAGGGAATTTCAGGTGAATTAAAATTAAGTACAGGGACATCTTGATTTATGTCATCTAAGGTTGAGTTGGTGGAGAAAATATCTGCAAGAAGGTTAGCTTTACCTCGTGGGTCACTTACAAGATTGCCAGTCGGAGATTTTAATGGTGGAATGGATGAAGCAGTAGTGAAGTTGGATTTGAATGAGTTAAGAGTAGACCAAAATATTTTGTTATCATTTGGATTATGTAGAAGTTTATTTGCCTGCTTATGGAGAAAGTTTGATTTAGTTAGGTTTAATACAGTTTTGGCATGATTTCTGATGTTTCTAAAGTAATTAAAGGCTTTACACACCCATGTATTTACACACCCACACACATACATATATATATATATATATATATAAAACGTGTAATATTTCCATAACTGTCATGGAAATCGTCGTTATTTAATATCATTTATATCATAATTATGCCTTTAAACGCTCAGCGGAACATAAAATGCTGATATTTTGAATGTCATTGTGCATAGATATAACTGAATAATGTATGGTGTGTCACATTATGTATATAAAGGGCGAAGGTGTTTATAGAGGGGGTTGTCTATATATAGAGGGTGTATATAGAGGGGATATATATAGAGGAAGTATATATAGAGGGAGGTATATATAGGGGGGGTATATATAGAGGGTGTATATAGAGGGGGTATATATAGAGGAGGTATATATAGAGGGAGGTATATATAGAGGGTATATATAGAGGGGTTATATATAGAGGGAGGTATATATAGAGGGTATATATAGAGGGGTTATATATAGAGGGAGGTATATATAGAGGGGATGTATATAGAGGGAGGTATATATAGAGGGAGGTATATATAGAGGGAGGTATATATAGAGGGAGATATATATAGAGGGGGTATATATAGAGGGAGGTATATATAGAGGGAGGTTTATATAGAGGGCGATATATATAGAGGGAGGTATATATAGAGGGATATATATATATAGAGGGAGGTATATATAGAGGGGATGTATACATAGAGGGGATGTATACATAGAGGGAAGTATATATAGAGGAGGTATATATAGAGGGAGATATATATAGAGGGAGATATATATAGAGGGGGTACATATAGAGGGAGATATATATAGAGGGGGTATATATAGAGGGAGATATATATAGAGGGAGGTATATATATACTGTAGAGGGAGATATATGTAGAGGGAGGTATATACTGTATAGAGGGAGTATATATAGAGGGAGGTATATATAGAGGGAGATATATAGAGGGAGGTATATATAGAGGGAGGTTTATATAGATGGAGGTATATATAGAGGGCGATATATATAGAGGGAGAGAGATATATAGAGGGAGATATATATAGAGGGAGGTATATATAGAGGGAGATATATATATAGAGGGAGGTATATATAGAGGGGATGTATACATAGAGGGAAGTATATATAGAGGAGGTATATATAGAGGGAGATATATATAGAGGGAGATATATATAGAGGGGTACATATAGAGGGAGATATATATAGAGGGGTATATATAGAGGGAGATATATATAGAGGGAGGTATATATACTGTAGAGGGAGATATATGTAGAGGGAGGTATATACTGTATAGAGGGGGTATATATAGAGGGAGGTATATATAGAGGGGGTGTATATATAGAGGGAGGTATATTTAGAGGGGGGTATATATAGAGGGAGGTATATATAGAGGGAGGTATATATAGAGGGGGTATATATAGAGGGAGGTATATATAGAGGGGGGTATATATAGAGGGGGTATATATAGAGGGAGGTATATAGAGAGGGTATATATAGAGGAAGGTATATAGAGAGGGTATATATAGAGGGAGGTATATATAGAGGGAGGTATATATAGAGGGAGGTATATATAGGGGGAGGTATATATAGAGGGAGGTATATATAGAGGGAGGTATATATAGAGGGAGGTATATATAGAGGGGGTATATATAGGGAGGTATATATAGAGGGGGTATATATAGAGGGAGGTATATATAGAGGGAGGTATATATTGAGGAGGTATATATAGAGGGAGGTATATATAGAGGGAGATATATATAGAGGGAGGTATATATAGAGGGGGTATATATAGAGGGGGTATATATAGAGGGATGTATATATAGAGGAAGGTATATATAAAGGGGGTATATAGAGAGGGAGTATATAATTATAGAGGAGGTATATATAGAGGGGTATATATAGAGGGAGGTATATATAAAGGGAGGTATATATAGAGGGAGGTATGTATAGAGGGAGGTATATATAGAGGGAGGTATATATAGAGGGGGTATATAAAGCTTGACCTCCAAAACACTGCGGATCAAGTGTCCAAACAGTGGTTTAGAGTGGGTAAGGGAAAATTGGAAAGGGAACCACTGCCCTGGAACTAATGTCCGTGGCAGGAATACGAAGTTAGTAGGGGACAGATGGGTTAGTAACATAACACAGTTATAAGGATCTTTCGTATATCTGGGAAAAAGAGAATAACGTCTTAGCAATATATAAACGCAATAATCCTTTGATGAATCTGTGGGGGGGAATAAAATAAAGTTATTTATTTACAAACGCAGTCAGTCGCGGGTTTTATGCAAGATATTTGTCTAGGCGAAGTTTAAAAGAATCAACAGTGCTGCAGTCTATAACGTCTCGGGGAAGCCCATTCCACAAGTTGACAACTCGATTGAAGAAGAAATTCTTAGATTCGTGCGAGTTAAAAGATTTACCAATAATTTTCCCTGCCTGTAATTAGACTGGTCAATAGTGAAGTACTTACTACAGTTCATATTGTCGATGCCTTTGATGATTTTGAACACTTGAATTAAGTCGCCTCTTAATCTGCGCTGGTTTAAAGGAAATAGATTTAATTCTCTAAGATGCTCCTCGTATGGTTTGTTCTTTAGGCTAGGTATCATTTTGGTAACTCTACGTTGAACTCGTTCTAGCTTGTCTATATCTTTTTGGTAATAAGGGCACCAGGACTGAACGCAATATTCCAGGAGAGGGCGGACTAAGGAATTGTAAAGAGTTAGGATAACTTCTTTGGATTTATGCTCAAATGACCTGCCTATAAAGCCAATTATTTTGTTTGCCTTCTTAACAACTTCTGAATATTGTTGACTCGGTTTTAGGTTACTCGATATTGTTACTCCCAGATCGGTTTCTCTGTCTACAATCTTAAGCTGAGTGCCATTCATCGATTAGTTTGCTTTCTCATTTCGGTATCCGATATGCAGTACTTTACATTTATTCGCATTGAAACTCATTTGCCAAATTTGGGCCCAACATGACAACTTATCTAGATTGTGTTGCATATCGTCAACTTGTTCTTTTGAGAGTAGGCCTACGCTATTTGCAATTTTTGTATCGTCAGCAAACTTTGAGATTGTACAGGTGAGACCCTCATCCATGTCATTGATGTAAATTAGAAAGATAATTGGTCCTAGTACCGATCCCTGGGGTACCCCGCTACTTACATTGGTCCATTTAGATGCCTTACCGTTTATGACTACTCTTTGCTTCTGTCGCTGAGCCAATTTTCTATCCATTTCAACACACCGTCTTGTATTCCATGCGCTTTTAGTTCTAGCAGTAAACGTTTGTGGGGAACTTTGTCAAAGGCCTTTTGAAAATCAAGGTATATAATATCTACAGCTTTACTCTCATCGTAGAGGTTGAGGATATCGTGGAAGAAGTCTAAGAGGTTTGTTAAGCAGGAACGTTTGTTACGAATGACGTGTTGAGTATCTTTAAGTATGTTATTTTCCTCTAAGTGATTTACGAGTCTGTCTCTCATGAGTGTTTCTAGCATTTTACATACAACTGAGGTCAAGCTAATTGGACGATAGTTACTGGGTAGGGATATGCTGCCTTTTTTTAATATCGGTGTTACGTTGGCTAGCTTCCACTGATCAGGCATAGTTCCAGACTGCAAGGATTTATTGAATAGTAATGTCAGTGGTTTGGAGAGCTCATCCTTAGCTTCCTTTAGAACTCTAGGTGAGATTGTATCAGGTCCAGGCGTTTTATTTACCTTGAGTTTATCTAAACTTTTCAATATTTTTCTCTCTGTAATGGTGATATTGCTTAGAACATCAGAATTATCAATTTGAATCGGCGATGCTGTAGGGATATTACTGAGGTCTTCTGTTGTAAAAACTGATGCAAAGAAGGTATTGAGGGCATTACTTATTTGTACTTCGTCTTTGGTGTATATATAGAGGAGGTATATATAGAGGGGGTATATACCCCTGGGGGTAAGGGAATAGAATATGCCTCACGTGCCTCCTGCGTGTTGTAAGAGGCGACTAAAGAGGTTGGGTCGGTGGGCTTGATACCCCGCACCCGTGAAAAATACAGCCTCGGATGAGGATGGACCTAATGTTGACGAACCCCGACCTACTATGGACAGTCTTAGAATAGCGACTTGGAATGTGAGAGGCGTGAATGATAACACAAAAAAATGAGAGGTCCTGAAGTGTTAGTGAATGCCAGGCTGGATGTATGTGGATTGACTGAGACCAAATGGAGGGGTACAGATGTAAGAGAGTGGGAGATTGGAATGGGTGTATGTACTGGAGTGAGTGAGGGAACAGTGAGAGAAGGTGCGTGTTTGTTTGTAAGTAACAAATGGAAGGAGCGTGTAAGAGACTATGGATCTGTGGGTTCAAGGATTGTGTGGGTGAGAATGAAAGTAGGAATACAAACGTGGGTGGTTGTGTGTGTGTATGCTCCGACAGAGGATAAAACTGTAAGAGAGAAAGAGGAGTTCTGGGTGAATTTGGAGGCATGCCTGGATAACTTTGGCAAGAGCGACAGAATATATCTGATTGGGGATATGCATGGGAAGGTAGGTGATAAGAAATTTGATGGAGTAGTGGGAGGGTCGGGTGTACCGTCAGAGGTGAATGGGAATCGTAGTACACTTGTGGACGTATGTGTGGGGAGGAGGCTGTGGATAGCCAACACCTTCTTCCGACACAGAATGATAAACAATTACACATGGAAAGTGGTGTGAAATAAGAAGAAGGATAAGACAGTGGTGGAACGAAAGGCACTGATTGATTACATATGTGTGGATGAATGAATGAAGAAATCTGTGCTGGATGCTAGGGTGTATAGGGGTATTGGAGGGGGTCTGTCTGACCATTCTATATTAGTAGCTAAAATTAGGATACAAAAGAAGTGGGTGAGGAGAGCTGGAGGGAAGGTGGAATGGGGAGGAAGGTGGAGAGGTTGCAGGAGGAGGAAATCAAGGAAGAGTTCAGGAGAGCAGTAGAAAGACGACTAGGTAGGTTTGACCTGGAAGGTATGGAGGAAGTGGAGGAGATGAGCAAAGTGGTTAAGGAAGAGATCTGTGCAGCATGTGAGGTGTGTGGAGTAAGGAAAAGAGGGAGGGGAGTGAAGGGTACAGCATGGTGGACAGAAGAGGTAAAAATAGCTGTGGAAGATGAGAAGAAAGCTTATAGAGAGTGGTTGGGTAGTAGAGGGAATGAAAATCTGGAGAGACAGAAACGAGCAAGGTACTTGGAGAAAAAGAGAGTAGTGAAGAGAGTAGTGAAGGAAAGTAAGAGAAGAGTAGATGAGGAATTTGGAAGGAATCTGAGTGTAAAATGGAGGGAATGTAAGAAACTGTTCTGGAAAGAAGTCAAGAAAGTTAGGGAAGGTAGCAAGGGAAACAGTAAGGGTGTGAAAGATAAGAATGGGCGAGTGCTAGCCGAGAAGCAAGAGAAAGTTGAAAAATGGAGGGAGTACTTCAACGAATTGCTGAATGTAAGGAATGTAAGGAATGAAGTGCCAGCAAACATAGTTGGATGGGGTATGGGGTATTGGGGCCTAGTCTCGATGATCGCTCCCCTGTGGCCGGCTCAGGTATGGTACTCCCAGTTGAAGACGTTGTGCGAGAACCCGGTGTCACTCCCGATCTCGTATTTCCACTTAGAGGCAATTGGCAACCTAAAGACCTCTCTGACTTTTGCCTTGTGGACATTCAAAGGGCCAAATGGTTAGCCCTCTATAGGGAAAGCGTTACTAATAAATGTATTAAACAGTATACTCTTTCCACTAGACGTCAGTACCAATCTCACTGGAAAGCCTTCACTACTTGGATCGTGGACACTGACCAGACCGTTGCATCGGTGTCTTTAATTTCCAAATACCTAGACTATCTATTTGAACATAAAGGCTTATCAGTAGTCACACTAAAAAATCACATGACCGCTATCAGAGTTCCATTTTTTTATTTAACAGGGCTCTCAGTACCGCAAGCGGAGGAGAAAGGTTTCATGCGTGCATGTTTCAAGCTTCGCCCACCACCATGCCAGCTCATGCCTACCTGGTCACTTGACAAAGCCTTGTCATTGCTTCATTCTCAGAAATATAGTCACAATCCTACTTTTGATTTAATCTTAAAGAATGGTATGTTCCTTATGGCCTTGGCTACAGGAAACCGGGTATCTGAGCTGGTGGCGATCAACAACGAACCTAATTGTCTGAGGTTTGCCAGGCGCAATGTCAGTGTTCAAATTGCGCCGTCACTATTTTCATTGCGAAAAACGAGCACAATGAACATGTCTTTACGGAATTTGAGGTTCTGGCGCTCAAAAGAGGAGATACTCACCACAAGCTATGTCCGGTGAAATCTTTATTGTCCCCGGAATCATTGACGATTCCAGCCCTCCCTTCCATCCCCTTCCCATTCGTTCAGATGTTTCTAGGTTATCTTGATATGTCAGTGAAGAAAGAATGGCGCATCAGCGTCTTGGGGCAAACCTACACTATCAACATCTACACGATGGGAAGCATAGCAGATTAGGAGTTCTAATCTTTTTATTTATTTTTTTATTTTTTTTTTATTTTTTTTTCGTAGTTGGCATCCGCATCATAAAGACGAGTCCGTAAGTACTTATGAGCATACGCTTACGATGTTTGGTCTCTTGCGCTCCGGGGCGGGTGATTTGAACAGCTGACTCTGGGGTTCAAAGAGTGCCATTACTGTTTAAAGCATATCGTCAATGATTCCGGGGCCATTACTAAATATTAGGTTTTCCTTCATCCCTTCGGGACTCAAACCTATAGTAACTGTTACAAGCATTTTGCGGAAGGGCGATACCTCAACGCAGAGCTTCAAGGATAAGTGATAAGTCAAGAAGAGGGAAAGTTAGATTGAGAAGAGAATCAGAGTATTGCCTGAGTAAAATAATGACTGGGAAAATGGTTCACTCATGACTTAGTTGGACATTTGAGACTCTCAGATGGATTATTTTCCTAATATTCCCTAATGATCGTTGAACGAGCTTTTATATGCAGCCAGTAAGTCTTACCTGAAAATCAGACTTACAGGTATCATATTTTCAGCAAAGGTTATCGTACACTGACACTCAAATGCAAAGGAAATGCATCAGAGATTCACAGTTGCATTTTTGTTCCCCAAGTCCTTATTGATCTTCAAAACAAGATCAATTTTCTTTTCCTAACCAAGCTGGTTGTTTCTATTTTTCACCATTTTCACTGTACTCAATATAACTTAAAATTCTCTAGTATGTCTCTCCATAGGCCTCAAAATGCCTCTAAAAGTGCCTTATTTAAAAATGCAGAGCGATCTAACAGTACCTCAGCAGAATTCGACTAAGGCATACTAGGTGAATAAGAGTAGCTACCTATTCAAGAGACAACAGATTTCAAGACACGGGTCCACCATCAACATTCTCTCGCCCAACTCAATCTCCTCGTCTGAGACTATGCGATATATAGCACTGGCAAAATATCGAAAGTAGGGACCGGAGCTACTGCTATTGTACAAGCCCTCGATACAATAACAGTGGAATTACTTCTTTTAATTCTTTATATTTTCCTTGAGAGGCGTTAGCCCGGAGGATATATTCAGTTGTAGATCCTGAGTTGTAAGGTTCCGAAACCGACCCTAGGTTCAGAGTAGGTTACCTATACTCGGCACAAGTTATTCTTGTCAATGCGAAAAGCACTGGCACATTACCTGAAAATATTAACGAAACCTCGAGTTAGCTTAACTCCAACTTTGCCCACGGAACTGCTATTTCTGGAGACCCATCTTGGTATCTCTCTTGATAGATGTTCCCTGGCTATCTCCTTCTCAGAGTGTTCTCATTAGACCAACTACGACTCTATTAAGACTCTTACCCTCCAGCCTTGGAATTAAGGGACGGGTAAAAAGCATTGGCATATTACCATAACTTAGCTTCTTAGTTGAGTCTGTATTTTTGACTCAGAGACACTGGACAGATTTGGAAGTATCGCCCCTGGACCTTCCCAGCCCACCTTCCAGAGTTGCAAGCTGGGAAGTTCCTGTGGACACCTGAGGAGGACATCCACCAAACCGAGGCAACATCACACGACAGGAAAAGAAGCCATCCGTGATCAGTGAAACCAGACGAGCTTAGCTTTGAACCGAGGAAGCACTCGTGACCTACCTTCTCCCTGGCTAGCCTCTTTATTTGACGAGACACAAACCACATACTCTATCACTGAAAGACAGTCTTACTGGGTGTGAGTCCTACAAACTCACCGTGTAATACCGCTCTTTCAGTCCCACGCACACACCCCAATATACACGTAAAATCAGTCACTCACACCTTTGCCTAGAAAACTACTGACTCGTCACTCTAGGAGACCACCAGAGAACCTAGAAAGTCGGGTCGTCTTCCATCACTTCAAGCTGTCATCAAGACGCCTGAGGCCCCTTGTCGTGCTGCAAATCTATTGTACCATTATCCATGGTATTGTGTAAATATCTATGTATGCCATTGTATATCTTATCACCAATAAAAATACTTAAAAGTACTATTGTGTTATCTCTTTCCTCTGCATGCTTGCCCATATGTTCTAAGTGTATATTCATTCCTTACCCAGTTGAGATAGAACTCACCTATTTACCAATTGCAACCCAGTAAAAATCCTGGTATAACAGATATCTCTATTGGTCTAACTGGTAAGGTGTCTGCCTCGTAACCAAAGGGTACTCCCGGGTTTGATTCCCGCCCTGGGTAAATTTTTGGGAGGCTATTTTCGCATCAAACGAAGTTTAGGTGTGTTGGTAAAATTGTCAAGATGGTTGAAAGTAAGATCGGAACTCCAGAACCTCCCTTTCGGGCATGGTGTAAAATCCTAATCCTACATGGTGACTGAAGGTACGGCCACACGTGGATGCGTTCGGGTGGATGAATTTGTTCTCCCTTCGAGTCCGTCTTCTATGGTGGAAGTTGTGAATATGGGGACTCTAGTGTTTTATTTTGGCAATGCAAACCTGGTTTGTTGTGTCCATGTGTTTATGCAACTGTGGAGCTGGTACTGGTTTCCGAGGCCGCATGTCAACTTGGGTACTTCTCCACTGTGCGAGGACTGGCCTTATTTCTCTAAATCAACACACAAGCAATAAACAATGGACACAAAACACAAGTATAGGAAACACAAGTTTTATTTCTTAAACACTAAGGTACAGTGGTAACGAATCTCTGGAAAACTCAGTTATAAATCATATAATAAGAATAATCATAAATACACAGAGATAAATAAATCGCAAAATCACACAGATATTGTCCTCAAATAAACAGAGTAAATACTCAAATAAAGATATATCATTATAATGTAAAACTTGCAAAATTAACAAACCAAAACTGGGACAACACAAGATAAACGCAAAGGAACGAATCAAAATCTCTATGTGGAAATAACGCTTACTAAAATAAAATTTGAAATAAAAGAACACAATCCACCACATAGGGTGTACATTACTACATGAGCAAGTTAATCTGGTTCTCAAGCAAACTAATCGCACATATAACAATGCACTATCGTCATGTTCAAGGAATTAGTCAGCTTGGGAAGTACGGGACGTTCTGGTAAATATTACTAAATTCTGTATGAATGAAGAAACTACAATTTGTATGAAATTTTATAATAAGGTAACTTGCAATTTGACAAGATATCAATAATAGTACAACAAATATACAGCACTCACTAACGATAGTGCTATCGGGTAGGTACCTGTAAGCATAACATGCCTCAAGTGACCCCTATCAATTACTACCCTACAAATAACCTACATTTATTGTACAAATAAACTAAGGAAATCGCAAAAGCAAGCAATTGATACTATCGACAATGAAAGATACAATATAATAAAGAAAAGTTATTACAAAATATGAAGAAGCAACAACAGATTTAAACAAAGAATATTCTTTTAACAAGAACAATTAATTAAAATAATTAATAATAACCATAGAAAAATATAAACAATTAATACATACAGACAAAAAGTAAGCAGAGGTAAAACGAGAAACTTCAAGTTGATAATGCTTGATTAAAATTATTGATATCAAATTTTAACATACAGTCACAATAATTGACCTTAAAAAGATTAAATGTATGCAACAATTTACTTGCAACATAACCTCTGTCTACTAAGAGTCTGTATAGTAACCTAGCTCTAGCCCAAAAGTCTTCTACTCTGGTACACATTTTACAAAATCTTATTAGATGGGAATAAAAACAAATATAAGTTATTTTACTATCGATATTACTACTAGGGAAAGGAAAGTATATTACGTTAAAATTAAAATCGTCAACCTTGTGGTATATTTTAAGTGTGCACTGTTCATTAACAATCTGTATATATATATATCAAGAAAATTTTCAACTTAATCATTTACGTTACCTTGTGTGAGGGGGATGGAATTTGGATAAATTTGTTTAGCGACTTTATTAAAGTTAACATATTGCAAACGAGAATATCATCAATATATCTACTATTATTACTTAACAATTTAGCAAGTGCTAATTTTGCTGGGATGTTATTTTTCTTGCTACTGTCAACTAAGTCTTTCATAAATTTAAATTCTAAAGAAAGCAAGAATAAGTCTGCAATTAAAGGGCTAGCATTTCCACCCATAGGAATTCCTAATATTTGTTTGTAAATGTAGGGCCCGAATCTAACATAAGTATTGAAAAGGAGGAATTTGAGGGCATCTTTAAGTTTACTTCTATTAAAATATACTGAACTAGTGGGATCAGAGCTAAGTGATGCATAATTAAAATATGAATAAACATTTATGTAAAAAAGAACAAATATTAATAACAAATCTGTCAAAGTGCAAATCTATAATAAAGCAAAGTTCTGAAAATACTAAATCTAAAGGCAAATTGGTATACAAAGTTGAAAAGTCGAAGCTATGTACTGACGTAACTTTCTGCATGGTATTAAGTTTATCTAAAACTTCTACTGAATTGTCAACACTCCAATAATAGCAGTTAATGCCAGTTATATTCTTGATGGAATCACACTATCGTTTATGAGTTCTTTTAATGTATTTTAAGCAATGTACGACCTGTTTTGACAAAGTTTTAGTGGTAGCAAATTTAGCTCCGGCAATAAAGCAGTATTTATAAGGTCTTTTATGAAATTTGGGTAACATGTATAATTTAGCAATTCACTTATTCTTATCAGAAAGTGTAATATCAAAGGTTATATCTTTATTAGTATGTTCATTAATTAAGTTATCAACAATTAAATTTTCCTGAATTTCATAAACAGAATTACCACAAATATTTGTATGAATTTTTTTACCTCTAATGCCTAGTTCTTTTTTCATGTTTTCTAGATAACATTTCTTACATATGAAGCTATAATTATTGCTGGCTTTATCTACTGTAGTGATTACAAAATGTTTAAGCAAATTTATTCAATCAACTTAAGCTTATTATAATTATGCATTTACAAAATCCGAAAGATTAAATTAATTTACCCTGGTGCACTATCGAGGTTGCATTTGTGCAACCAACGCATGAGCAAAAACTATTATTTTCGCGCCACTCAGCCCTGGCGGGCAATATCTTGGTTCTCGGACTGCGCCAGGGCAGTCTGAGGCATGCCTCGATGGTGAGTAGACCTACGCCGCTCCAGCTCCAGCTCAGCAAGTTTTCCGGTTGCATTGGTGCAACCGTGATAGGAAGTAAGTACCTTTGGTGTTTATGCAATACTTGCATATTTAGGCAGATTGTGAGCCATATATAGTAACTAGGTCTATGATATTTCGACCGTATATGCATGTAGTATATGCATGTATCTAGGTAGTAGGGGTAGGCAGCCCCGCCCAGGGAAGTACTACCGCCAAGGTTTCGGGAGACTCAGGGAATAGCCTGAATTCCATTTTCTCTCCCAGGCCTTGGTAGCTGGATACATATCTTTCTGCCTCACACATCAGGGGTATCAGGAAAACCCTCTTTATATAACATACACATCCAACTTCACGACATTGCCCTACATCGCTATCCTCTATCCATAAAATACTACTCTTCCCACTACATATCATACATGTAACACCATACACTTACCTTATAAATATGGCAGTACAATTGTTAAGAGCAAACCTGGTGGTCCCTCGGATATCCACCCCCGGCAGGGTTGGGTTATTGACACAGGGCCCTCCCGGTCGTCATCATGCGACTGTGTCAAGAGCATTGCAACGTCCCAAAGCTGCTTGTCAGTACAGCTATTTCTTTAGTAATATAAGGGGACTTCACTCTAACATCAATTCTGTACACCAATTTCTTCAAGCAGAATCCCCTACTCTCCTTTTTTTGACAGAGACTCAAGTAACATCCACATCTGACACATCTAGATTTAATTTTCCAGGTTATCAACTGCTCCAAAATTTCAGACCTAAAGGTGGTGTATGTTGCTTCGCAAAATCTGAAATTGCCCTGGAGGAGGTTACTAGTTTCAATTGTCCCTATTTTGATTATTCTATATACAAATTAATTTCTGCTGGTAAATTTAAATACATATGTTGCATCTACCGTTCCCCAAATACTCCTCCAGAGCAAAGTCTTTTTGATTCTCTGTCCTCACAACTCAGTGTCCTCAACTTAAATGCTTCTTCTGAAATCACTGTGTTGGGTGATTTTAATGTCCATAATGTTGAATGGCTCACTCATTCAGCCAGGACTGATGATGCTGGTCTTGAATGTGAGCTATTTGCAGACTCATTTAATCTCATTCAACTAGTCAACCAACCCACCCGTGTACCAGATAATCCTAATCATAATTCCCACCTACTGGACTTATTTTTAACAACCAATTCAGAAAATTATGATGTTACAGTGAGGTCCCCACTTGGATCTTCTGATCACTGTCTGATACAGGCCACCTGTCTATCACCTACCACACCTTCCCACTCTGAACCTGTTTTGGTGACTAAATGGCATTACGATAGGGCAGACTGGGAGGGTCTTCAAGGTTTCTTTATTGATATTCCCTGGACCTCTTTCTTTTCTGATGATGCACACTCCACCTTGAGCCACATACAAGATTTTGTAAAAATTGGAATGGAAACTTTTATTCCTCATCAAAAGTACAGTAAAAGATCTAATTCACCTAAATGGTTTGACCATAATTGTGCTAGAGTAACTGAACAAAAAGCAATAGCCTACAATGCATACACAAGATCAAAAACACATGAAGCCTTTAATTACTTTAGAAACATCAGAAATCATGCCAAAACTGTATTAAACCTAACTAAATCAAACTTTCTCCATAAGCAGGCAAATAAACTTCTAAATAATCCAAATGATAACAAAATATTTTGGTCTACTCTTAACTCATTCAAATCCAACTTCACTACTGCTTCATCCATTCCACCATTAAAATCTCCGACTGGCAATCTTGTAAGTGACCCACGAGGTAAAGCTAACCTTCTTGCAGATATTTTCTCCACCAACTCAACCTTAGATGAAATAAATCAAGATGTCCCTGTACTTAATTTTAATTCACCTGAAATTCCCTCACTTAAGATCCACACCAGACATGTCAAAACTATTTTGCAGAATCTCTCAGTAGATAAGGCTCCTGGTCCAGATGAAATTCCTCCAATAGTACTTAAGAATTGCTCCTTGGTGCTCGCTCCTGTATTGGCAAAATTTTTCCGTCTGTGTACTCATACCTCATGCTTCCCAGTACCCTGGAAAGAAGCAAACATCCATCCAGTTCCTAAAAAAGGTGCCTCTTCAGATCCATCAAACTACAGACCAATAGCTATAACTTCCACTCTTGGCAAAGTTTTTGAAATAATATTAAATAATCACATAATTAAGCATCTGGAGAATAATAAATTAATCAGTGATAGGCAATATGGTTTTAGACGATGTCGATCAACTGCAGACATTCTTTGCCTTCTTACGCATCAAATCAACCAAGCTACAGACCAACATGGTGAAACACATACAATAGCACTGGATATATCAAAGGCATTTGATAGAGTCTGGCATCAATCCTTATTGTCGAAGATGTCACACTACGGCCTTGCATCATTAGTTCCACTAATTTCTTCTTATCTTCATAACAGAAAAATACGTGTAATGGTAGATGGCCTTTATTCTCAATTTCACTCAATAAATGCTGGTGTTCCCCAGGGATCAGTTTTGGCCCCAACTCTGTTCCTCATTCATATCAATGATCTCATATCTACCACTCATAATCCAATACATTCCTACGCAGATGACTCAACACTCCACAGTTCCTTCACATTTACCAATTCTTTCACCCAACCCGATCTTATAAATTCAAAAATAAACACTGCAATTTCTCTGAACCGGGACCTTTCTAGAATTAATGAATGGGGACAAGAGAATCTAGTTTCCTTTAATGCACAGAAAACCAAGTACATTCAATTTTCTAACCGACAGAATCTCACTGACTCCCATATATTTTTTAATGATGTAAATATTCCCACTTCCCCTAGTATTGACATTCTCGGTGTAACATTAACTACTAACTTGAGCTGGACACATTATGTTAGAAGCATTGCTAAGAATGCCTCTAAAAAACTGGGACTCCTGTACAGAGTTCGAGAATTCTTCACTGACGAGCAGTTGGCCGTAATATATAAAAGTCATGTGCGCTCTCAGATGGATTACTGTTCACCTCTGTGGGGTGGAAGTGGAGTGGTTGCATTGAGGCAGTTGGACAAAATTCAAAATAAAGCTATTAGATTAATCAATAACCCTGCAATCACACAGGACCTTCCTACATTAGCCATACGAAGAAACGTTGCATCCCTTGCATTATTCTACAGATATTTTCACAGCAATTGTTCCGAGGAACTTGCTTCAATTGTGCCGCCTCTCCACATCTTTCCCCGTAGAACTAGGGCAGCTGAGAGCGCCCATGAATTTACACTTTCTCCTCCACAATGCAGAACTTCTGCTTATCAGAATTCATTTATCCCCAGAGCTACTACTCTTTGGAATTCACTTCCCTCGAATTGCTTTCCACAAACTTACAATCAACAAATGTTTAAATCCAGTTGTTACAAACATTTTATGAATGGAGGATGCCTTTAGGCACATGGACCTTTTTGTTTTATCTGTGTTTTTCCTTCCTCCGTTCATTGTCTCTTAAAAAAAAAAAAAAAATGTAAGCCTAATCTAACAGGATCGGCCATATTGGTTTGGGTAAGGTAGGCCTATGCTGGACTAGAGGCTCTGAAACCTGATAGGAAATATTTCCAATTTTGCAAAACTTTCACATTTGATGCTGGTATAATGAATATATTGTGGCTATATATATACTTTTTGTGTTATATAATACAATAATTTACTTTTGCCTTAAACCTGAGAGTATACTAAGGAATGATAGATTAATGTTGTGTAGGAAGGATAATGAAAAATACCAAATGGTTATGGAGATATGGATTTTTAAAGTGGCAGTTGCAAATTTGCAACAGCGATACATGAATATCTCACTTTTGGAGCGATAGTGTTCCAGGGTTTTAAGGAGAACATTTTATTTCTTATTACTGTACTTTAATAAATAATTTTGACCATGCTTCTAGCTCCCTCGCATCGCAGCTCACAGTGTTTAACAATTTCTCTTTTAATCTATTAACTGAAAAAAACAATATCTTCTAAAATAATATCAAATGTTACTTTATCATTCCCTATTCTATATTTAAAACCTTTTTGACATAGCTCCGCTAATTTGTCGTTTGCAAAATGTTTAACTCTTTCTACATCAACCGTTAATATATGACCTATCGGACTATAAATTAACTTTATTAATACATTACGTCTGTTATCTGGTATATCCATGACTCTTTCACATACACATTTATTATTATTGAAAATATCATTTTCTGAAAGATTCTCTAAAACATTATTATAATTACAAATAATCGATCCAACAGGTTTGCTCATATGAATAAACTATTAATGGTTTGAAATCTTTATATCCATCTGTCAACTTGGACTTAACTTTCTTAGAATTAATTTTTAATTTTGTCTAACATTTTAGTTGAATAATTTAAAGTGGATATAACTTTATCTTTAATAGGGTTATCTATAGATTTCTTAGAATTAGTTCTAATGTATCCCATAAAAGCAAAGACAATATTCTTAAATTTATTAGTGAAATTATTTTTATTATTTAGAATATATTCTTGTAAAGGAGCAAAACTTATCTTTTGTAGGCATTTCAACGAATCTTTTAATCTTTTAATTCCTAAATGTACATATATTGAATATAAATTATTGGCAATTAAATTAATATCAGACCTGTTTCTCTTTTTTATAAAATTAATTTTGTCTTCTATTGCCATGTCTACCAGGTCCTCTTGTTTAAAACGGGGAAGTTAAAGTAAGGGTTATCAAAATCGCTCTTTAAAAGGTCTTTATACAATATGTTGCCTACACCTTTAATTTTATTAAGTCCAAATGGATAGATAGTCATATATTTTCCAATCCAATAATTTTCTCTATCTAAAACATCTTGTTTATTTTTACTTTTAACAGTTTCTATAATTGTGTATCTATAATCTAATTTAGAACAATTTGTGTTAAAATGCTTATATAAAAGAATTTTGGAGTCCATGCCATTCTTAAATAATGATTTATGCTCATATTCTCTATCTGTTAAACATCGCTCCGTCTTTTCAACATATTGTATACCACATTTATTGCAAACAATCAAATATATTAAATACTCTACTTTACAAGGATATGTTACACTATCTAAAGAATTTAAGAACAAACATTTTGTATTAGTAATGTAACTTTTAAAATGTTTATGATGTTCGAAATAAAATTCATTCACACAGAATTTACATTTACAGATGTCAACTAAAGGCAATCAAATTTGTTCCCCCTTCGAGTCCGTCTTCTATGGCGGAAGGTGGCAAGATAGAACACAGCTGTGAATATGGGAGACTAGTGTTTTATTTTGGTAATGCAAACCTGGTTTGTTGCGTCTATGTGTTTATGCAACTGTGGAGCTGGTACTGGTTTCCGAGGCCGCATTTCAACTTGGGTACCTCTCCACTGGGCGAGGACTGGCCTTACTTCTCTAAATCAACACACAAGTGACAAGCAATAAACAATGGACACAAAACACAAGTATAGGAAACAAGTTTTATTTCTTAAACACTAAGGTACAGTGGTAACGATTCTCTGGAAAACTCAGTTATAAATCATATAATAAGAATAATCCTAAATACACAGAGATAAATAGGCTAAGTCTCAAAATCACACAGATATTGTCCTCAAATAAACAGAGTAAATACTAAAATAAAGATAGATAACAGGTACTGCGACAATAGAGCCGTGGCTCTGAATGTATGTACAAGAAGGACAATACAAAGTTCTAAACGAACAACTAGTTAATGCAAATGGATTAACAACATAAATGTAAAATTAATTAACAAGTGACAAGGATGGAAACAAACTCCATCAAGATAAATTAAATAATAAGTCAACTATAAGTGACTGAAAAGCATTGAACTCTGTGACGAGACTTTCACTATTTGATCTGTACCCAAAAATTATAAGGAACAAATAAACTCAGGTCTGCGCGAAGTATTCTAAATGTACATGTAAGGTGCATGTATATAAGGACATTTATTAGTGGCCCCTTCATCATTGACGATGCGCCTTAACATTGTTTATGGCCAATCTTTGAACTCAAGCTTGTCTTTCAAACTTCCCGCCCGGGAGAGAACAAAATACGATTGCCACACATCGTGAGCGAAACGCTCTTAAAAACCACTCACGGACTCGTCCTATATGATGTGGGTACCACTACTAGAAAAAACTAGCAAAAAATGAAATAAAAAGATAACTTGATCTTAGCATTGCGCTTCTCATGTGTCTGCTGTTTCTGCACGCTTCGCCTCACTCATCGAATCGATCACCCGTTCTTCCTTCTCCCGGGCCCACTTGAATCGGACGTGCGTTCGGGTGCTCCAGCCAGCCTTCATTCTTCACCTTTCCTCGGCTATAGTGAGTCTTTTGCTCACATGTACATGCTAAGTGCTGATAATAGGTAGCTTATAGACTAGGTGTAGGCTGTGAGTGTCCTTTAGTGTGCCCTGGAGACTGTTTTTCAGGGTTCAATATGCTAATAAGTGTGCTAGGCGGAGTCCTCGTTGTGATAAGGCGAGGCTCCTAAGTGTTTGTTTTATTATCCTAGCTCATTTTAGTTCACTGTTAGTCATGAGGCTTCTTATAGGGTGAACCGGGGCCTGTTGCTCGGTCCATTTTGGGTGTGCAACAATATATCCTACCTCATGGGCTAGTACTCAGGGACTGTCTCACTTAGTTGAGGGGTCCTGCACGGAGCCATGCTGCTCTTCAACCTACTCTTCGTGATTTCTACGTGTTATGTTGGTCTTCGCTGGATCGCAGGTTTGTGCTACAATGACTAATATCATCGCCATCTGCCCCCATCTAGTTGGCCTCATGTAGGTTGTGTATATATGGCTAGGGTGTGTTATTATTGATGCTATATTATTTTTCATGTATACCCATGCCATGTATGTACACGTTGTTCATTCCTTTTTGGAGGGTTGGCCCTTCCTGCGGAATTTTCATAAAAAGTGAGACTTAATTCAACGTGCCTCTAGTTGTTTCACGTGGTTTTTCCGGCTGGAAACATCTAGAGTTATGTTAAAATTCAGAATATCCTCATTTGGTACGGGATTGAAATGGATTTTTTTTAGTTTCGTTTACGGCATCTAGTATGATTTCGGCTCGCCCGGCATTTTACTACAAAATTGTGTTTTGAGAGTGTTCGGCTAGTCCGCCTCCGTTACAACAACTTTTTCCGCCGCGTAAACTTAACAAAGAAAAAACTTTCGTTGCTTGATGCTGTCCGAACGTTCCGCCTGGTGGTTGAAATGGGGAACCACTGCCGCCGGGACAATGACGGCTGAGCCGAGAAACGAACTCACCCATTCCTATCTTGTAGCTTTCAGTTATCTGTATTGCTCGCATAAAAGGCACTGGTCCGCCGGGATTAAGAATTAAAATCTATAGTTGCGTTGTCGCCGGATTTAGTTCTTGCATCACAAGACGGGATGAGGTCAGTGTTATTCACTTAGGTAATAAGTTATTATATAATTAGCACATGGTAGGCTACTCACTATTCACTTACATTTCTGGGGAATGTACTTAACGTAAAGGAAACTAAGATTGTATAGTGTTATTCAACTCTTCTTTTTCTTTAACGTTGGAGATATATTTATTATATATTAAGCTTTGCCAGCCTAGCGTGTCCTTATGAGCATTGATTCTTGGATATTTCTCACCCACAGGTTCGCATGTGGGACACCTAGGAAGGCCCTGGCGGGAGAAGGTTAATCATGGATAGGAGTACTTTCTCTTTTTGTGCTGCTTTGGGTTGTACAAATTTAACGGTCATCGGGCACTCTCTATTTGTTAAGTGTGTTCCTTGTCTAGACCGATCTCGTGGTCGTTGGCTTTCCCAATCATGCCCCGAGTGTTCAGTCCTCCGCCGACAGGCTTTGCTACCATTACTCAAACAAGGGATCATGGTGTTATGGTACCTAGACGATTGGTTAATGGTAGCACAAATCCAAAATGGTCTACCTCCAACATGACGGTGCTGTTAGGACGTCTGAAGGTAAAACAAATTATTTTGGAAGAAAATAGGTGCTTTCCGCTGTTAACAGCAGAAACACTGAGGAAACTTCCAACTTTAATCCACAACCTCCTGGCGGCTTGGGCGAAGCCAGAAGTAATACACTCCTCCTTGACATGGACAGCTCCTCCTCCAATGGTCTGGATAGATACAGACACATCAGGTACCCTGGGATGGGGATACCAGTCAAACCTAGGTCATCAGGGTCAGGGTTTATGATCCAAATCAAATCATCTTCATATCAATGCCAAGGAGTTGCTAGTCCCACTATTCTTTTTATAGGAGCTCGGCATTAGCCAGGCGGGAAAGTCCCTAGTCTTCAGAATGGACTATTCTGACTGCAGTGACATGCATTCAGAAGCAAGGGTTAGCGAGATCTCGAGTGTTACAAGGGTTGTCGGAAAAGATCTTTCGACTAACCGCGAGGCTGGAGATTTATCTTCATGCAACATATCTGCCCAGCGTGGTGAACGAGTGGGCAGACGCTCTGTCTCGGAGACAGAGCACTCGAGTAGAAAGGGCTCTCGAGCAAACCATCTTTCAAGAGATGATTGCCGAACCCTACCACCCACAAGTAGACTTGTTAGCGTCGGAGGCAAACCACAGGGCAACATAAGTTATGATATGTTAGTCCAAAATACTGGGAACTGGGAATATCCATTACGATACTTGTCTAAGTAAATTGGATTGATTGTAAAGTAACTAAGACAGGACAACACGAGCGCTGCTCAATTCCTGTAAACTACAAATAGGTAAATACTAATAGGTAAATACAGGCTGCCTCAGTACCTCACATGTCGGAGTCGGACTCCGGCGGGAGGGTCCAGACGCATTTCTGGTAGAGTGGAACAAATGGAGCTCCATTTATCTGTTTCCACCTCCAGACGCATCCTTAACCCGCTGAGTGCCAGCCAATTTTGACGGTGTGCTTCTGCCAGTGCCAGAGTTTTTTTTTTTTTTTTTTTTTTTTTTTTTTTTTGGCTAAATCTATCAAGTTGGGAGAGAAAGGAAGGATAATGGTAAAAAAATAACTCCCCTTGTCCATTTTCGCCAGAAATCAGGTCCCCGATGGTCCCGAAAGTAGCTGAAAAGACACTATAGACTACAGAGACTTTTTATGGTATCGGAATGTATGGGTGGGAGGGTGGTGGGAGGGTGGTTTTGGGGTTGGTGGGGGGAAGGTAGACGGCTAATTGACTTGTGTTACACATATGAAGCCGATTGGTTAGGTAGTTTCGCCACCACGGATTTTCCTTTTTTTCCTTTCTACGCTGGAAGTGGGTGGTGGGAGGTGGTTGGGGGTGTGGTGAAGGGAAGGCAGAAGGGTAAGAGACTTGTCACACAAATATGAAACCGATTGGTCCAATCGTTTCTCCGCCACAGATTTTCCTTTTTTTCTTCTGACGGGAACGACAGTCAGCGAGTGGGTGGGAGGAGGGATTTGGGATTTTTGTGGTGGGTAGCCAAAAGGGTAAGGTACATGTGGTAAAAATATGAAAGCCATAGGTGCAGTCGTTTTGCTGCTACGATTTTTTTTCGGCGAGGACATATATATATGTCCCTGGCACTGGGCGTGACAACACCCTAGGACGTATATTTATTAGTGGCCCCTCCATCATTGACGAACATGCCTATTACATAAGGCATCCTCTTCAAACACTAATCCGCCGTAGTTTGAATCTACCGCGCAGAGCATTTAAAATCTGAGGAGCCTTCATCATGAGCGCACGCAACCTCACTCATGGCTTCAGTCATTATGAATTGGGTTCTCACTACGAAAAAACTTCGTAAAAAATAAAAAACAAAAAGAAAATAAGAATAACTATCCAATAAGCTTTCCATCATATCGTGGATGTACTTGTGTGGATCTTTGACCAGACGCTGATTCAGGCGTCATTCTTCCTTCTCTGCTCTGCGATCAACCGGCCTGGACGTGTATCTCCACGCTCCGCTGGTTCCGCATTTGCTGCGTCCCTAGTGAGTTTTTTCTCATTTGTTTACTCCGGGATGTATCGAGTAAGGTTAGGATATGCGTAGCAGGAGTGTCCTGGGCTGGTTGCCCGCAGTGCAGTGTATTTTGGGTCGTGTGTTTGGGGCATCTATTTCGGATGTACCCTCGTGGTCCGGTTGTGGACAGGTGAATTTTTTTGTTTTTTCATAGTTATGTTAGCTTGTGATGCAGGCGGCTTTCATTACGCGATTAATTCTGCTGCCTTTTATCTTTCTGATGAGGTAGCGTTGCTTTGCTGACATTCCCAGCGTATTTTTCTTCACTTAGTGAAGTTTTTTTCTGGGTCCCGAGTCGGTCTTCCCTTGGTCGGAAGTTTTTTCTACAGTGGTGTGTTGGCGGTGGTTCCTGTTGTTATATTTCCAGTGTTTTTTGTTTATATCTCAACAGTTCTTGTGCCGTTTGCTTAGGCCTAGCCAGCCGCTCGTAGCTTTGCCACATGTACAAGTGTTTTTGTTTATTTTATAAATATGTCCTACTGTGTCATGTGTATCTGGGGTTAGTTATGTATTGGCTAATTCCACGGACTATGTTTGTTTCCTGGTTTAGTTGTGTATTGGCTAATTCCACGGATTATATTGTGGTCCCTAGGTTAGTCGTGCTTGGCTATCTCTCGGGTCCTATGTGCGTTCAGATGGTATCTGTTCGGGGTGGGTTACTTTCCGGCGGGGTTTTATCGGTTTCACCGTGAAAAACTCCGGCCGTGAGCCGTGTTTGGCCACGCGTGGTTTTAAATCAGGCGGGTGTCCCCGGCGAGTTGGTGTCTGTGGCTCTCCAAGACTGCATCTCTGTGTTGGTGCCTGTTTCAGGCTCCCTATGATTCCCGGCGGACTGGTGGTACCCATCTAACATTGTTCATGCGGACATATGTTATGTAGTTTTTCTACCCGGTTTTACAAACCAAAGGAAAAACCCTAGCTGTTGTTGTGGGCTTTCCTCCCCGGCGATCTTTTACAAAGAAGTGGGGATAGGAACTTATGGGGTTAACGTTTTAGCCATCACGTCTCACCCGGCAGGTGTACCTTGTTAAGGTGGGATGAACGAATTGGTAATTCAGTTTAGTTAACCGGTCCATTTTAGTGATACTATAGGTATCGCCGCCCTCACTCTTACGGCGATCGAAGGCTCAATTAGGGTTAACGTAATTTTTCATAAATTAGCCACACCCGGCGGGTGCTCCTGGGAAGGGGAAATACGGAATTTACAATTCAAGCTAGTTACCCATTTAATTGAGAGATACGGCTCTGTATCACCGCCTTCACCATACGGCGATCTCTGTGACAATTCTTTAGAAGTCAGATCTCGTATCAGCCTGCCCTGTGTTAATCTGCTAGATACTTCAGGGGCCGGCGTCTTTGTGGGGGGTTGTTTTCAAAATTGAATCTTGTAACAGTCACCGCCAGACAGACTTTATAAACGCCATACTGGTTCTTTATATTATGTCAGAGGGTATTCTTAAAACTTTCTTAAAGACATGTCTAGATATTAGGATATCTTTATGAAAACCCCGCCGCATAACGAGCTGTAATCATTGTGAGATTACGCCTCGTTATCCGGCGGGTTAGGAACACTTCTATGCGATCATTTTGGGTTAACCTTATGAGCATTAACTCCTGGAAATTTTCCTTTTTTTCCAGGTCTGGGCCCCGGCGGACCAATACAGACCCTGCAGTAAGTCCCCACCAGTCTCTGTCATGGCTACCTTTGCCCCAGTTTTTGCTTTATGCATTAATCCAACCTGTGCCGGTATCCCTCTTTTTGCGCACACTCTTTGTGTCAGGTGTGTTAAATGTCTAGACCGTTCAAGAGGTCTGTGGGTGATGCGCAACTGTTCCTTTTGCTCCCAACTAAGTGTCAAAGTCCTCCAAGATAATGATAAGACCGCAGCGGTCGCCTTACGAGAAGTTCGGCAACAAATGTCAGCGTATACTACGATTGTGGCTCATAAGTCACTGCAATGTGACAACGTCCCTCTTTGGGATAGGCTTCTTCTTGAGCACCCTCCCCCTAATAAACGTTCCTCTCGAGTAACTTGTCATAAGCCGGCGGAGACTGGACAGAGTTACCTTTCCGGCGTTTTTCTCGTTGCTCCGAGGACGCCGTTTTTGTTTACCGAGTTTTAGTCAGGGTGGCTAAAATAGGTAAGTTACCCCGACGAGTTTGGTCGCTTGAGGGCTCATCAGAAACTGCGTTTTCTATGGTCGAGCCTGGGATCAGGCTTCCTGGTTTATTCCCGTCGAGGGGGGCTCCACACAGTTTTTCTAGGTGATCAGGCTGACACCTGTTGGACTTGGTTTTCTCTGCTTTTCAAAGCCATTGAAACAATGCTGTCTGTTTGTTTGGTCTTTACCTCCCGGCGACCTTTTTACAAGAGGTCTGGGGCAGATATAATTGGTTTGACATTGCATATAAAACCCGGCGGTTGTACCTTCGGGTGGTTATATTAACGGATTTGCGATTCGAGATAATTTGCCAAACAATTGATTGATACAATAGGGTATCACGGCCTTCAAGACGGCGATCTATGAGGGCTTCTGGGAGAAGCCGGACTAGAGATTAAGCTAGGCTTAGACTTTTTATGGGATAAAAAGATGCCTGTATCTTACTAGTGTCTCCAGTGTAAAGGGATACTTGAAAGACTTCATCTTTAATAAAGATATGCTTCATCTTTATGAGGATTAAGACGTTATTCTTAATTCTTTTGGACAGGTAAAGATATGCTGATATCTTTAATAAGCCATTGAAACAATGCCGTTTGTTTGTTTAGTCTTTCCCTCCCGGCGACCTTTTTACAAAGGGGTCTGGGGCAGGTACAATTGGTTTGACATTGCATATAAAAACCGGCGGTGGTACCTTTGGGTGGTTATATTGACTGATTTGCAATTCGCGATCTTTGTATTTCCTCCCCGGCGATCTTTTACAAAGAAGTGGGGTTAGGAACATTTGGGGTTAACTTTTAAACTTTAAATCACCCGGCGGGTGCAACCTGGAAGGTTGGGATGCCCGAATTTGCAAAATTCAGTTTAGTTGACCAGACAATTGCGGGATGCATTGTGTATCGCCTCCTTCAACATACGGCGCTTTAGGGCACAATTGGGGTTAACGTTTTTTCAAACTAATATTCACACCCGGCGGGTGCTCCTTGGAGGGATGGGAATAACGAATTTACGATTCAGTTAGTTAACCAGCCAATTGAGGGATACGTTTTGTATCGCCGCCTTCAACATATGGCGATCTAAAAAGAAACTTCGGGAGAAGTTAGATCTCGTATATTTGTCAGGCTTCCCAGTTTTTGATCTACGAGATAATTAGGGGGCCGGCGTCTTTTTTAGTTTTTTTTTTTTCCAAAATTGAATCTTGAAACAAACACCACCGGAAAGACTTCATCAGTTATAAACGCCATGCTGGTCTTTATTTAACGCTTGTGTGCGAACATGTTTGGGTTAACCTTATGAGCATTAATTCCTGGAAATTTTCTTTTTTTCCAGAGCTGGGTCCCGGTGGGTCTATGCAGAACCTGGAGAACGTATCCCACCAGTCTCTGTCATGGCTACCTTTGCCCCGGTTTTTGCTTTATGCATTACGCCCTCCTGTTCAGGTATCCCTCTTTTTGCGCACACCCTTTGTATAAAATGTGTTAAAATGTCTCGCTTGGTGTACGTTACCTTTCCGGCGTTTTTTCTCGTTGCTCCGAGAACGCCGTTTTTGTTTACCGAGTTTTAGTCAGGATGGCTCAAAATAGGTAAGTTACCCCGACGAGTTTGATCGCTTGAGGGCTCATAAGAAACTGCGTTTTCTGTGGTTGACCCTGGGATCAGGCTTCCTGTGTTATTCATTGCTTTATGCATTACGCCCTCCTGTAATGAATAGTTTAGTGTGGGTTACCTTTCCGGCGTTTTTCTCGTTGCTCCGAGAACACCGTTTGTGTTTACCGCGTTTTAGTCAGGGTGGCTAAAATAGGTAAGTTACCCCGACGAGTTTGGTCGCTTGAGGGCTCATCAGAAACTGCATTTTCTATGGTCGAGCCTGGGATCAGGCTTCCTGAGTTATTCCCGTCGAGGGGGGCTCCACTCAGTTTTCTAGGTGATCAGGCTGACACCTGTTGCTGTTGGCCTTGGTTTTCTCTGCTTATCAAAGCCATTGAAACAATGCTGTCTGTTTGTTTGGTCTTTTCCTGCCGGCGACCTTTTTACAAAGAGGTCTGGGGCAGGTATAATTGGTTTGACATTAATAATAATATTACTATTCATAATAATAATAATATTTATTCAGTTAGCAATTTACAGAGTTGGTACCACATAGTATGTTATAAATATGACATGTACCAGCCTTGCATAATTCCAACTAAGGATAGCCCAATACGGCCGTTAGGCGTATTTCCATTGCGGTCCTTGTATATAAAACCCGGCGGTTGTACCTTCGGGTGGTTATATTAACGGATTTGCGATTCGAGATAATTTGCCAATCAATTGATTGATAAAACAGGGTATCACGGCCTTCAAGACGGCGATCTATGAGGGCTTCTGGGAGAAGCCGGATTAGAGATTAAGATAGGCTTAGACTTTTTATGGGATAAAAAGATGCCTGAATCTTACTAGTGTTTCAAGTGTAAAGGGATATATATGTGAAAGACTTCATCTTTAATAAAGATATGCTTCATCTTTATGAGGATGAAGAAGTTATGCTTAATTCTTTTGGACCGGTAAAAGATATGCTGAAATCTTTACTAAGCCATTGTCACAATGCCGTTTGTTTGTTTAGTCTTTCCCTCCCGGCGATCTTTTTACAACGAGGTCTGGGGTGCTTCATCTTTATGAGGATTCAGACGATATGCTTAAATCTTCTGGACAGGTAACGATATGCTGAAATCTTTAATATGAAACTAGAGGACAAGGAAAAGTAGTGGTGGAGTGCTACGGTTCGTTGACCGGCGGTTTTGAGGCACATATTTTGTACCATTTATTGGGTGTAACCCTATGAGCATTAATCCCCGGAAATTTCTCTTTCCAGGGCGGAGTACCGGTGTTGCACCAGGTGACCAGGTAGTTCCTGGGGGCGGGGTAGTTTTCCCCCAGTCTCTGTCGTGTCGGCACTTGAACCTCTCATTGCTGTATGTTCAACGCCGTTAAGCTCAGGTAGCCCTATCTTATTTTTATTTGTTAATGAAATAATTTAATAGCTGAATCATAATAAACATATATATTTTCTATGATTATATTATGATAATATTGTGTTTATTTATAGTGATTTATTTATAGTGATTTGTTTTAATACAATTAAAATATGAATTAAATTAATTAGTATACGTTATGATTTTGCTCACCAGCTCTGCTTTCCATGTGTTAATGAGCTATGGGAGCTTTTAATTATCATAAACCTTTACGGTACTCGGACGAGGGCTCCCATTCAGGGGGTATACCGAGCTCGCAAGCGAGGGACAGCCACAGCCGAGGTGTATGGCGATACTCACAGTCGTACCTCACCCGCCGGACGTTAACGCCGGCGGGCGGACCTGACGCTCTGATGACGGACGAGAACAGGTTGAGTTCCATTTATCTATTTTCCGCCGCCAGACGCGTCTCTAATGTGCCACGTAGCCAACAAACTACAGGATTAGCGAGGCGTAGTCTCTCTAATCGCGCCCCTGTGGCCGGCGCAGTGTGGTACCAGCATTTGAACACGTGGTGCCCGCACCCAGTGTCACTCCTGGTCGGGTTGTTCCACTTAGAACACAATTGGCAACCTAGATACCTCGCGGACTTGTTCATTTTGGACATTCAGCAGGCCAAGTGGCTAGCACCATATGGTAGCGACGTGACCAAGATATTCGCGAATCAATATACCCAGTCTACAAAGCGACAGTTTCAATCGCATTGGCAAGCTTTTACGTCTCGGATTCTTAGAACAACACAAACTGTGCCCTCGGTGGCGTTGGTTGTTTATTGTTTAATTTATCTGTTCATGCAGAAACATTTATCTGAAAGTGATTTATGTGGGCAGGTTTTAAACTCCGCCCAACTCCCCGTCGGCTCAGGCCTACATGGTCTCTGGACGAAGCATCGTCGTTATTCTCGTTCCCGTATGTACCAAAGACTGCAGATTTTACAAAAGGGCAGTATTCCTTATGGCTTTGGCTACCGGGAACAGAGTATCTGAGCTGGCGGCGATGAGCAACGCACCTAATTGCCTCAGGTTTGATAGGCTTCATGCGTGTATTCACATTGCACCTTCCCTAGGATTCATAGCCGAGATTGAGCACAGTGAACACGTGTTTTCAGAGTTCACGGTGCCGGCGTTAAACAGGAGAAAGGTGCACCATCTTTTTTGCCCAGTGCAAGCTCTACCCAAATATTTAAGAGTGGCACCTCTAAATCACCAGGGTGCTTTATGGGTCGCAAGTCCGGTTGAACGCTTGATGGAGCGTACACTGGCTTCTCTCTTGGTCGAGGACTTTAAAGAGAAGAATCCCGGCGTTGTGGGTAAGACCCACGATTTACGCAAGGGGACAGCCCCTTTACGTTTCCTTAATAATCTTTCAGTGGAAGTTATTACGTCCACACAGTTGTGGGCCTCTAATCAGGAGTTTTTTGCCTTGATACCTTTCAGTAGCTCTGGCCAAACCTTCCTTGCCATGTATAGCTTTACGGCAGAGGGTCTAGGTGGCCCTTTTAGTCACGTTTTGTTTAATTTCAAGAAAAAGGGGGGGGGGGGGAGGGTGCAGTCAGTGTGACATAGGACACCCTAGACCCCTCCGGAGTATGTGTTCGGAACATACGAGCTGTGATACTGGTTGTAGGCATTGTATTATAAAATTTCTCTGTAGTATTCATTGCAGGAAATTGTGCTAAAGGCCAATAGTAGTGTTACAACAATTCTTGTTGTAAGTAGCCTTGGCTGTGAAGCAATACATTTTTTAGAAATCTCGGTAGTTGCAACTACGACTTTTACTTTTGAAGTACCTACTTCTGCATAAGTACACGAGTTCAGTACTTCTACGAATGTACAAGAATTCATTTATGTTTAGTTATATTTTTAGGAATATATCCACTAGTTAATGGGGTTTATATGTGCACATGTAAACTTATAAGTTTTTAGTTTTCACCACTTACTTTAAGTGGGGTGCCTTCTTAACTAGCAGATCTGTGCACAGAGTCTCAGAGTTAACCCTTTTTCAAGCAGGCTTCTTTGAAGCACGCTCCTGCTTGTACCCCTTTTTGAAGATTTAGGCTGTATAAAGTTTATGCACCCGAATATCTCTTTTTTTACAAAAGTAAGAATACTATGTGGTTGTTTGATTATCTGCTTTTCTAGAGTTATGATATGATTACGAATGTCCCCCTCCAGTCTTAGAAATCAGGCATGTTCGTCAATGATGGAGGGGCCACTAATAAATTATAGGTTTGACTCCTGTAAGGAGATAAAGAAAACCTAATATTTAGTAGTGGCCCCGTAATCATTGATGACTGGGGCCCTCCCGACCATCCCCTTCCCATTCGTTGATGTATTAAGGATTTTGGTTTACTTGATATGTCAGTGAAGGAAGAATGACGCCTGAATCAGCGTCTGGTCAAAGATCCACACAAGTACATCCACTATATGATGGAAAGCTTATTGGATAGTTATTCTTATTTTATTTTTATTTTTTACGAAGTTTTTTCGTAGTGAGAACCCAATTCATAATGACTCAAGCCATGAGTGAGGTCGCGTGCGCTCATGATGAAGTCTCCTCAGATTTTAAATGCTCTGCGCGGTAGATTCAAACTACGGCGGATTAGTGTTTGAAGAGGATGCCTTATGTAATAGGCATGTTCGTCAATGATTACGGGGCCACTACTAAATATTAGGTTTTCTTTATCTCCTTACAGGAGTCAAACCTATAATATACGTCCCTGGCACTCAGTGGGTTAATGTGCAAAGTAGTTCACAAACTACGAGGTTATTGAGGCACGGTCTCGATGATCGCGCCGTTGTGGCCGGCTCAAGTTTGGTACAATCAATTAACCCTCTCACGTCCTGACGCAATTTTTGAGCCTATTAGGGATACTTTAAAGCCTTTGTTACCGTCAGGGGTATTTATAAACCTTTAGTTTATTTACTTCAACCTCTGCAGTTGTCTTTGAGTTAGCTGTGGGCAGAAAACTAATTTTGGAGAGGTAATTATAAGAGTGAGAGTAATCAGTTTCTTATTGCTAATCTGGCAACCTCTGCATTATAAGGATGTGAGAGGGTTAGAGACGTGGTGCGAGAACCCGGTGTCGCTCCTGATCTCGTACTTCCACTTAGACACAATTGGCATCCTCCAGACCTCGCTGACTTTTGCCCTATGGTTATTCAGAAGGCCAAGTGGCTAGCTAGGCCAGTTTGGGGAGCAGTAACACATTAAGGGATCGCCTCACAGCAATTCGGACACCTTTTTTCGACTTAACTGGTTTGTTCGTGCCAGAGGCGAAGGAGAAGGGGTTCATGCGGTCTTGCTTCCGGCTTCGCCCTCCTCGTCAACTAATAAACCACTGTTTGGACACTTGATCCTCAGTGTTTTGGAGGACAAGCAGCCTAGAAGGGTCACTAGAACTGTTGTTGCTTGATTTCCTTTTTACTCCTTTGTACTCCTTTGTACAATTACTCACTCGATGACATGGTCATCTAATCATACTTTCTTAACACGTTACCTGTCCGTGAATCTCATGAAACCTTCTCGTACATGTATAGCATTAAGACAGAGAGTCTAGTTTTAAGCTATATTTGTAAAGAAAAGGGGGGGGGGAGGTATCCTAGCTAGGGCCTCTAACCTGCCTCTTATGTGATACAAAATGACGAGAATAAAGGTCATGTGATAAAGGTCATGTAGTCGTTCCTTAGACTAAAGTAAGTCTAGTCAGGAAAAAATGTATGTTTACTTTATGTATGGCAATAGAGTTTCCATTATGCTCATTAATCTTAAGGATTAGGATTAAAAGCAAGAGTACAAATATTTTTGTAATACAGTACCTGTAGGCCATATATGTATAGGCCAACATATTATCAGTATTTTATAAGTGATGAGATATTGATTTATTTATGTATTCATACGCTAACTGTATAGTTTATATGTGTCTCATCAACTGTTCTATCAAACGTAAAGATGAGTACACAACAGGCTACCTTTAAGGAACGCCACCTGTACAACCTTTTATTATTTGTTATTAAACTTTTTTCTTTTTTGTACGTGTTTAACTTTTAACCTTAGTAATTTATTAGTGGTTATGATGTTCATGATGAATGTCCCCCTCCAGTCTTGAGATATCAGGTGCATCGTCAATGATGAAGGGGCCACTAATAAATTATAGGTTTGAGTCCCGTAGGGAAGAAGGAAAACCTAATATTTAGTAGTGGCCCCGGAATCATTGACGATTTTGGCCCTCCCTTCCATCCCCTTCCCATTCATCTGCTATGTTTTGAAAGTCTTGATATGTCAGATTAACCCTCTCACGACCATATGACGCAGAGGTTGCCAGATTAGCAATACTAAATAGAGTTCTCTCACTCTTATAATTACCTCTCCAAAATTAGTTTTCTGCCCACAGCTAACTCAAAGACAACTGCAGAGGTTGAAGTAACTAAACTAAAGGTTTCTAAATACCCCTGATGGTAACAAAGGCTTTAAAGTATCCCTAATAGGCTCAAAATTGCATCAAGAACGTGAGAGGGTTAAGAACGGGTGATCGCTTCGATGAGTGAGGCGAAGCGTGCAGAAACAGCAGACGCATGAGAAGCGCAATGCTAAGATCAAGTTTAATCTTTTTATTTCATTATTTTTTGCTAGTTTTTTCTAGTAGTGGTACCCACATCATATAGGACGAGTCCGTGAGTGGGTTTTAAGAGCGTTTCGCTCACGATGTGTGGCAATCGTATTTTGTTCTCTCCCGGGCGGGAAGTTTGAAAGACAAGCTTGAGTTCAAAGATTGGCCATAAACAATGTTAAGGCGCATCGTCAATGATTCCGGGGCCACTACTAAATTATAGGTTTGATTCCCGAAGGGAAGTAGTGAAAACCTAATATTTAGTAGGGCCCCGTAATCATTGACAACTTCGCCTATTAATAATAATAGTCTCCTTTCAACACCCTGCGCCAGCATTTTTAATAGCCCGCGCGGAAGCATCATGGGGTACTCATCATAAGTGCACGCTTAATTCCTTTATGGGATCGTCATTTTGATCGGGTACCCTACAGACAAAAACTGTAAAAAAATAAAAAATAAAAAAATAATTTAATATCTGTTATCTTGTGACTTGCCATATTCGTGGATTTCTCATGCTTTGTTTCCCCAACACCAGGCCCCCTAGTGACCATCTTCGTCCTTTACTGATATCCCAAGAATAAACTATAGAAATCAGCGAATGGGAAGTGGGATGGTAGGGAGGGCCCGAGTCGTCAATGATTACGGGGCCCTACTAAATATTAGGTTTTCACTACTTCCCTTCGGGAATCAAACCTATAATTTAATAGGGCCCCTTCATCATTGACGACTTTGCCTGAATATCAAGACTGGAGGCGGGACATTCACAAAATATCCTAACCTTAGGGAAGAAGAATCCAGATAACATTTTCTCAAGATTTATTGTATGTAATACAAAAATATAAAAAGGTATAACAGATTTGCTAGCAGTGCGTGGCATTAAGTAACTGCTCGCTCATGGTCAGACCGTTGCAATCGATCTTATGCATGAAAAGATGTGACACGCATGTGTCCAGTAGAACTATAACTCAGCGGTAGTTATGTGTTCTGTCCTTAAAATAATTGTACAGTAATATTGTTTTTTGTACACTTTGGTAAAACAGACATACTGTAGTCGCAACTATGCGATAAATTTCTTAGAATCTAAAATAAGTAACTAATACTGGACTGTAGAACCCGTCCTATCACAGCTCGTGATATATCACAATCTCCAAGGGTACAGGGAGGATATGGACTATTCTGCACCCCCACCCCCCCCTTTTTGACACTCAACATATAATATAACATAAACTACTGTACCCGTTGCCGTAAAGCTACACAGGTACGCTTTGGTTTATCTAGAGCAACAGACAGGTAGCGTGTAATGAATGTATGATTGGATGCCCAAAGTTGGGTTTGAGCAATATCATCAATTGAAAAAATTTGCAAAAATCTGAGGGACACCGTCCATTTTCTAACACCGTGAGCCCTGCCTAACACGCCGGGATTGCTTTCCCTGATAACGTCGACAAGCAAGGAAGCTAGCTTCCGTTTTGTAATACGCTTACCTGTCCGGTTAACCCATAAAGCACCTTGTTGGCGAGGTTGCGCAGCCCTCATATACTTTGTGATTGCTTGCACAGGACATAAAATGTGATGAATAAGGCCTCTCTTTAAGGCCGGGACAGAAAATTCAGAAAAAACATGGTCTGAATGTTCGTTCTTAGCAATAAAGGAGGGAGACGGCGCGATTTGAACATGGTCGTGCAGTCTCCCAAACCTGAGACAGTTTGGTTCGTTGCTCATCGCCGCCAGCTCAGACACCCAGTTTCCGGTGGCAAGGGCCATGAGAAAGACAGCCTTCTTTAAAAGTGAGTCAAAGTCCGGCGCATAATTATACTTGCGCAATTGAAGCAATTCTAAGGCTTTATCAAGGGACCAGGTGGGCATTAGGTGGGCATGAGCTGGCAGGGAGGAGGACGAAGCTTAAAACACGCCCTCATAAAACCTTTCTCCTCCGCCTGTGGTATGGAAAAGACTGGTGAGATCAAGGAAAGGGGTCCTAATGGCAGACAGGTGATTTTTTAATGTTATGACCGAAAGACCCTTCTGCTCAAAGAGGTAGTCTAAGTAGCCTACATGAAAATTAAGGCTCCCGAGGCAGTCGTTTGCCTTGACTCCACAATCCAGGTTGTAAATGTTTTCCAATGTGATTGATATTGTCTCCTGGTAGACGGTGTGTACTGATTCATGAGTTTCTGAGTGACACTTGGCCCAAATTGATTTAACCATTTGGTAGAGTAAATATCCATAAGGCAAAACTGAGCGAGGTCCGAAGGTTGCCAATCGTTTCCAAGTGGAAGACGGAGACCGGGAGGGACACCGGGGTCCTGCACCACCGTTGCAATTGGTGGTACCATACCTGGGCCGGCCAAAGCGGCGCGGTCAAGGCTACCCGGCCCCGGTAATCCCTCAGTTTGTGAGTGACCTTGCACATTAACACAGAGTCTGGTGGCGGAAACAGATAGATTGAGGTCCACCTGTTCCAGTCCACCAGCAACGCATCAGGTCCCCCCGCCGGGGTTACCCCGTGCCTGGTAAGAAAGAGGGGAAGTCTGTGGTTCGTTGTTGATGCAAACAAGTCCACCTGTGAACGGGCCGGCTTTGCAATGATATCGTTAAAGATCGCCTGTTTGATAGTCCATTCTACTAGAGTGCTCCGCCAGCGAGAGAGAGCGTCTGCCCAGACGTTCGCTACGCCAGGGAGATAGGTGGCATGCAGGGAAATCCCTAGCGAGTCGGCTAGGGTAAAAATTTGTTCTGAAACGTTCAACAACTCTTGTGACCTCACTGAGCCTTGCTTCTGAATGCAAAAAACTGCGGTTTGATTGTCCATTCTGAATGGTATTGATTTGTTTTTCAATGTCCTGCCATGAGTTTGGAGAAAAAACAGAGGAACTAGAAGCTCTTCCTTGTTGATATGGGCTTGGCTGTCTACCCCCCAAATGCCCTGTCCCTGATGGCCTAGGCTTGACTGGTACCCCAACCTTTTTTTTTTTTTTTTTTTTTTTTTTTTAAGAGACAATGAACGGAGGAAGGAAAAACACAGATAAAACAAAAAGGTCCATGTGCCTAAAGGCATCCTCCATTCATAAAATGTTTGTAACAACTGGATTTAAACATTTGTTGATTGTAAGTTTGTGGAAAGCAATTCGAGGGAAGTGAATTCCAAAGAGTAGTAGCTCTGGGGATAACTGAATTCTGATAAGCAGAAGTTCTGCATTGTGGAGGAGAAAGTGTAAATTCATGGGCGCTCTCAGCTGCCCTAGTTCTACGGGGAAAGATGTGGAGAGGCGGCACAATTGAAGCAAGTTCCTCGGAACAATTGCTGTGAAAATATCTGTAGAATAATGCAAGGGATGCAACGTTTCTTCGTATGGCTAATGTAGGAAGGTCCTGTGTGATTGCAGGGTTATTGATTAATCTAATAGCTTTATTTTGAATTTTGTCCAACTGCCTCAATGCAACCACTCCCCTTCCACCCCACAGAGGTGAACAGTAATCCATCTGAGAGCGCACATGACTTTTATATATTACGGCCAACTGCTCGTCAGTGAAGAATTCTCGAACTCTGTACAGGAGTCCCAGTTTTTTAGAGGCATTCTTAGCAATGCTTCTAACATAATGTGTCCAGCTCAAGTTAGTAGTTAATGTTACACCGAGAATGTCAATACTAGGGGAAGTGGGAATATTTACATCATTAAAAAATATATGGGAGTCAGTGAGATTCTGTCAGTTAGAAAATTGAATGTACTTGGTTTTCTGTGCATTAAAGGAAACTAGATTCTCTTGTCCCCATTCATTAATTCTAGAAAGGTCCTGGTTCAGAGAAATTGCAGTGTTTATTTTTGAATTTATAAGATCGGGTTGGGTGAAAGAATTGGTAAATGTGAAGGAACTGTGGAGTGTTGAGTCATCTGCGTAGGAATGTATTGGATTATGAGTGGTAGATATGAGATCATTGATATGAATGAGGAACAGAGTTGGGGCCAAAACTGATCCCTGGGGAACACCAGCATTTATTGAGTGAAATTGAGAATAAAGGCCATCTACCATTACACGTATTTTTCTGTTATGAAGATAAGAAGAAATTAGTGGAACTAATGATGCAAGGCCGTAGTGTGACATCTTCGACAATAAGGATTGATGCCAGACTCTATCAAATGCCTTTGATATATCCAGTGCTATTGTATGTGTATTGTATGTGTATAACCTAGGGTCCCTGAGGCGTCCGTGTCTACCCATACCGTAGGTAGGGGAGAAACCCATGACATGACTGAGTAGAGGACTTCGTGCTTGGTCCAGGCCGATAGTAAAGTGTGGATTAATGGAGGAATTGGCCATAATTTCTTCTCCGGCAAGAGAGGGAACACTTTGTTGCCTTCCAGGATTAATCGCTTGGTTTTCAATCGGCCCAACTTGATTGTTAATTGCACCCAGTTGAGAGAACCGATCAGGAAATCCCACGTTTTCCTGGTCGTATCCAGACTGTGGAGGAACCGGAACAGTTTCCTTCGAAATCTGTTGTGGTTGTCCGCACTCTGAGTAAGAGTCAGAGCGGCGGTATCCCAGACCAGCCCTATCCACTGAATCGTCCTTGAGGGGACCAGGTGTGACTTTGCCAAGTTCACCTTGAACCCTAGGGCTTGTACATGAGCTAACACTTGGTTGACATGGCCTTGACATAATTCTACAGAGTTCGCCACTACTAGCCAATCGTCCAGATACCAAAACACCTGTATGCCTCTGACTAACAAGGGTAAAAGAGTTTGGTAAATACTCTTGGTGCTAGGTTCAACCCGAACGGCATCCTTTGAAAGACATAAGTCTCGTGCCGGATTCTCAGAGAGAGAAACTTTTGGAACCTCTTGTTTATGGGGACATGCCAATAGGCATCTTTGAGATCGATCGAACACATCCAACCTTGCGGCGGGAGTTCCAGTCTGAGTTGCTGTACAGTCAGCATCCTGAAGGGTGAATTCTCTACAAAGGTGTTCAGGTGCGAGAGATCTAGAACTGGTCGCATCTGCACACTGTCCCTTTTTGGCACTAAGAAGAGTCTTGACGTGAACACTGGCTGGGAGGTATTGACCTGAATAAGTACTTGTTTGGCAATCATTTCCTGTAACATGACCTCCTCCTCCTGAGACACTGGGGTATACTCTCGCGGCTGATGCAGTCGAGGCCGCCGGCGCCACCGCCAGGTGATTCCTTTGCTCACTATCTTCCTGGCCCATGTATGTTTGGGCCAGGCTGAGCGGAATGCACGGAACGAACCCAGGTGCAGCCGGGGTTCGTCCTTCAAGGCAACTCCCCAATCTCGGGCGTTTGAGCTCGGCCCCGGGATGTGGAGAGTGTGAGTGGCTAGTTTTTTGGAGGTGGGGGTAGGTTGGCATCGGATGCTTGACTAGTTTTGGCTGGTGCATTGCCCTGATGACCTTTATATGGGGCCTTATCCTTATACCCGTGCTGTTTACCTTGTTAGGTTTTGTACTGAGTACCTCCCTGCTGAGGAGGTGGTCTGGGGTCTCGTGGTGCTTGTTTAGCATGGGGTTGGAACTGTTTGTTACCGCCCTTTGGTTTATGAAAGGGCTTCTTAGATGGGTCTTTCCTAGCTTGGGAGGTACCCTGCTTCCACCCACTTACCATATTAAAGGTTAAACCCCAAGTTTCAGAGTTAAGAAGGGTGGCAGTAAGAACCGGGGAGAGAGTTACCCGGCAACCTATGTCCGCCGGCAACTTCCTCACCAGATGGACTTTCAGATCTTGGCGGGCCCGAACTGCCTCCAAGATTGCAATTCTAATGTCTCCTAGGGACTGAATGGCATTTTGTAGCAAAAGTCTACGAGACGGCTCAATAGCTTTCCTAATTTGGGGTTCAGTGATGGCCGAGATTGTTCGTGCAAGAGAGGCGGCTACTTGATGACTCACCAAGTACTGAAAGAACATCCGGTAGGCTTTACTAACCTAAATGGCTTGACCATAATTGTGCTAGAGTAACTGAACAAAAAGCAATAGCCTACAATGCATACCCAAGATCAAAAACACATGAAGCCTTTAATTACTTTAGAAACATCAGAAATCATGCCAAAACTGTATTAAACCTAACTAAATCAAACTTTTTCCACAAGCAGGCAAATAAACTTCTAAATAATCCAAATGATAACAAAATATTTTGGTCTACTCTTAACTCATTCAAATCCAACTTCACTACTGCTTCATCCATTTCACCATTAAAATCTCCGACTGGCAATCTTGTAAGTGACCCACGAGGTAAAGCTAACCTTCTTGCAGATATTTTCTCCACCAACTCAACCTTACAGTAGATGAAATAAATCAAGATGTCCCTGTACTTTATTTTAATTCGCCTGAAATTCCCTCACTTAAGATCCACACCAGACATGTCAAAACTATTTTGCAGAATCTCAGTAGATAAGGCTCCTGGTCAAGATGAAATTCCTCCAATAGTACTTAAGAATTGCTCCTTGGTGCTCACTCCTGTATTGGCAAAAAAATTCCGTCTGTGTACTCATACCTCATGCTTCCCAGTACCCTGGAAAGAAGTAAACATCCATCCAGTTCCTAAAAAAGGTGCCTCTTCAGATCCATCAAACTACAGACCAATAGCTATAACTTCCACTCTTGGTAAAGTCTTTGAAATTATATTAAATAATCACATAATTAAGCATCTGGAGAATAATAAATTAATCAGTGATAGGCAATATGGTTTTAGACGATGTCGATCAACTGCAGACATTCTTTGCCTTCTTATGCATCAAATCAACCAAGCTACAGACCAACATGGTGAAACACATACAATAGCACTGGATATATCAAAGGCATTTGATAGAGTCTGGCATCAATCCTTATTGTCGAAGATGTCACACTACGGCCTTGCATCATTAGTTCCACTAATTTCTTCTTATCTTCATAACAGAAAAATATGTGTAATGGTAGATGGCCTTTATTCTCAATTTCACTCAATATATGCTGGTGTTCCCCAGGGATCAGTTTTGGTCCCAACTCTGTTCCTCATTCATATTAATGATCTCATATCTACCACTCATAATCTAATACATTCCTACCAGATGACTCAACACTCCACAGTTCCTTCACATTTACCAATTCTTTCACCCAACCCGATCTTATAAATTCAAAAATAAACACTGCAATTTCTCTGAGCCAGGACCTTTCTAGAATTAATGAATGGGGACAAAAAAATCTAGTTTCCTTTAATGCACAGAAAACCAAGTACATTCAATTTTCTAACCGACAGAATCTCACTGACTCCCATATATTTTTAATGATGTAAATATTCCCACTTCCCCTAGTATTGACATTCTCGGTGTAACATTAACTACTAACTTGAGCTGGACACATTATGTTAGAAGCATTACTAAGAATGCCTCTAAAAAACTGGGACTCCTGTACAGAGTTCGAGAATTCTTCACTGACGAGCAGTTGGCCGTAATATATAAAAGTCATGTGCGTTCTCAGATGGATTACTGTTCACCTCTGTGGAGTGGAAGTGGAGTGGTTGCATTGAGGCAGTTGGACAAAATTCAAAATAAAGATATTAGATTAATCAATAACCCTGCAATCACACAGGACCTTCCTACATTATCCATACGAAGAAACGTTGCATCCCTTGCATTATTCTACAGATATTTTCACAGCAATTGTTCCGAGGAACTTGCTTCAATTGTGCCGCCTCTCCACATCTTTCCCCGTAGAACTAGGGCAGCTGAGAGCGCCCATGAATTTACACTTTCTCCTCCACAATGCAAAACTTCTGCTTATCAGAATTCATTTATCCCCAGAGCTACTACTCTTTGGAATTCACTTCCCTCGAATTGCTTTCCACAAACTTACAATCTACAAATGTTTAAATCCAGTTGTTACAAACATTTTATGAATGGAGGATGCCTTTAGGCACATGGACCTTTTTGTTTTATCTGTGTTTTTCCTTCCTCCATTCATGTCTCTTAAAAAATTAAAAAAATACAAAATTAAAATCTCGCTTCAAGTGAGCAGCCGGGGGGGGGGGGGGGGGGCGGGGGAGAAGAGAGAGAGAGAGAGAGAGAGAAAGGTTCGTCCAGAGCATGTAATGACACTTTAGGGGCCGCCAGAAATGTTAATAAGGCTGGGGACACCCCTTCCGCTTTGGATACTGGTAGGGAAAAGTATGTATGATTCTCAGGGGGAATTTGATGTAAAGATTTGGAGGTGATAGTAGTGGCAAATACCTGAGCTACTACCTCCCAATCTACCCAAGGGCCTACTCCCAGCTGCCGCATCTGCAGTACCGGATTCTGAGCTTGGTCCAGAGCCGGAGTTGTAGCCAACTCCAGCGTAATAGCATTTAAGGCTTTGACATCATTGATGCCATCAGTCTTCGACCAGTCAGCAAATAGTCGTGCAGACGCGGCGGAAGGGACGGCCAGTGCGGCTGAATACACAAAATATGCCAGGTTAAGTGAACTTGGGACACCCTTAATCAGTACATCTAAGACCCTCCCTGTCTCGTCTTTAGCCCAAAATTTACGGTTCTTATTGATTTCGATCGTCCACCCGCCGGGAACTGTAATAATAATTCATTTACCTGATCAGAAGTCATCCATTTCCTAGAGGGGTCTTTGGATGAATGCGAACTAGTCTCAGAATAATTACTAGGGAGAGACTGAGGAACCGGGGAGAACATACCATCCGCCGGCTCCTCATTCTGCTCCAAGATGTCTTGTGAAGCTATCTCTTGAGAGTCTATCTCATTATCCACCGGGAGCCAAGACAAATCTGGCACTGACGATGGCAACACGTTGATGTCGCCGTCCTCAGTCCATTCTGGAATGACATTAAGAAGTGGATCGGAATGGCGCCAGTATCCCCCTGTCGCTATGGGCTGGGGGTCATGAGTCACCTGTGAGCTAAATTGGGCCCCCGCCGGATCACCCCTAAACTGGTCGGCCAGCACCCTACTCGGGCCGGTCGACCTAACACCCCGTGGAACTACAGTCAACTTTGGTATGGCAAAAGTCACATCAGGAGGTACATGCACAGAATGTTCCTGACTATGTGGAGATGCTAATATTTCAGATCCTATTTCCGACTCTCTTGAATCATGTGTATGGGTGTCAGAGGGAGGCGTGGGATGAGGCGGCTGAGGAGTCTCTCGCCGGCTGCTCGATGTGTCATACTCTTCTCTCCGGCGCTTGTGAGACCGGGAAGAGTCCGAGGTGGTGTGGTGTGAGTGTTTCCGGGGAGACTTCGACCCGGACCTCGACTTCCTATCGCTACTGATAATCTCCTTGCTGATGGCTTTAGCTTTGGCCTTGGGTCTGACCGATTTGGAGGATCCGGGTTTTACTAAAGGTGACTTGATAATTAGCTTTTCCCATAGGACTTGGTCGTCACATTGGAGTGCCGTATGGGCTGTGTCCTTAGCATAAGAAGTGAATGCCGCTTTAATTTCATGCAAGGCTGATAAATATGACAGGTCTTTCTTCGCCAGCAAGGCGGATTTTAATTCAGAGCAGATGGCGCATTTTTTAGACGACCACACGCCCCGTGAGCGATCTAAACACTTTACACATTTAATGCAAAAAGTATGAGCAAAAACGGGTAAGAGGGAACAAGAGGGCGTAGCGCAAAGTTCAAACCTAGGCATGTTGCCGTAATTGAGAGAGTCCCCCCTCTCCGCCAACTCCGCCGGAGAAGTAGTCTGGGGCCTGGAAAGAAAATTTCCAGGAATCAATGCTCATAAGGAAAACCTGCGAGGTATTAAAACATCCTAATCCATATCCGCCGGAAAATTAGCGAAGGTGCCCCACCCTGCTAACCTTCCGCCGGATCTGTCTGGCTGACTTTTTAATAACTTACCTGTGACAAGAGTCACAGGTCCCGTGACCTTTTAAGTTGTGAGTATTCTGAATGAGTGCAAAACTAATCTTATCACTTCGTGTACACTTGACCGGTGGTGCCGCAGGCTATAAGTCTTACGTGTCACTAGGCCAGTCAGGGCGCGTTAACTCGGCGGGCCGAGTTGGTAGCCCTTCTAGGAATGCAATTCTGCCGGGAGAGAGTGGTTCAGCCAAACCACGCCGGGATCTTTTGAACGTTCCTACCCGTTAGAGACGGATAACCTGGACCCACCGCACGGGGCCGCCAGAACATACAAAAACTGCCGGAACCGGGGTTGGCACAACCTCTTTCCTGCAGTCCCACACATATATATAAAAATGCATAATGACATGTAGGGACGTCTCCCTTACCCCCCAACGGTGCAAGCCCGCAAGCAAGAAACAACACAGGGGGTATACATAGGTAATAATAACAACAGAAATTTAGAAACCTAAATTACCTGAAGCCTACGTCGGAGACCCGTAAGTCGGGCGACCACGTGGTCCGAAGAACATCCCAGCAGACGACGCTCCGGCACCCAGCAGCCGCACCATGCAGAGGGAGGCCCACCTTGGAAGGTGGAGCACCACGTGCAGACACCCTTAAACCAGAGCTTTTGCTGATATTTGAAGACAATGGCATGTACTCTCCTCAATATTGACAGTCTGTATCATGCCTCGTAGAGTGGTCGCCTCCTAGCTAAGTAAACACAACAGCTAAGGCGTATCACAAAAACAACAACACACGCGGTACACCCAATCGGGACTCGTAGATGCCTGTGACAATGGTACCCTATTTTAACACACTCTTCCTGCGGACCTACCAATCTGGCAGCCGTTCTAGCTAATCTAAACCCTGTTACTACAACACAGATGTATACAAATGAGCAAGGACTCACTAGAAGCTCTGCGAACGTCGAATGAAGCGGACACGGCGCGAGCCCTGTTGTCGGTAGGGACGCGGAAGAAGGAAGGACGAAGATGGCCGCTAGGGGGCCTGGTGTTGGGGAAACAAAGCATAAGAAATCCACGAATATGGCAAGTCATAAGATAACAGATATTAAATTAATTCTTCTTTTTTATTTTTTACAGAGTTTTTTTCTGTAGGGTACCCGATCAAAATGGCGATCCCATAAGGGAATTAAGCGTGCACTTATGACGAGTACTCCATGATGCTTTCGCGCGGGCTATTCAAAATGCTGGCGCAGGATGTTGAATGGAGACTATTATTATTAATAGGCGAAGTCGTCAATGATGAAGGGGCCCTATTAAATATTAGGTTTTCCTTCTTCCCTACGGGACTCAAACCTATAATATTATACACATATTTCCTATGCGAGGAATTCGGGAGCCAGAATTCGAGGACGTATGTACAGTATATATTTTCCCAAATGATAGAGTGTGGAATGTTTCCCTACAATTGGGATAACGAGAATAAAACAAAGAAGGGAAGAGATGAAAGCTCTACTATATTACGTTAAGTTTGAATAGAATCATGGCATACCTGGATCTAAGCCCTCACGATAGTCATTGTTACCATTACAAAACTTAGAAAAACATTTAAAGGATTTGAAGTCTATAGAAGCACTGATAGAACGAGTTTGGGCATGGAAGGGCAGGTAGTCACGGAGCGGTATCTTTCCAAGCCACAGGGACGTAACGTCGCACTTGGAGTCCTTGACCCTCAGGTAACTTTTCACATGTTCGAGCTAGGTTCTGGCCCAAACAATTCCAGTAACCGCTTGACAAGGTTTCTACGCTGCTTCGCCTTAGGGTGACTTTGGGTAGGCCTACACATATTCACACTGGACCTATGGGATAAATCTAAAGTATCCCCTGCACTTGGTTGGAATCAATTCTTCCCAGGTGTAGGAGAATTAATATAAAAAATATCCTGAGTCTCAACAGAGGTGTTTAATCCAGTCGTGCTTAGAAGTTTTGGGCAGACTTGTGTGCAAGGCACTAAGTTCACTTGGAGTGGCCAATGGACTGGTAGATCGCCCTCTGTTAGCGCCACGACAACTTAGGAACTTATCAACTACTTTCAACTTGACTAGTGACTCAATTTCGGGCCCACATGAGGAAGTGTCGCCACTGACTGTCCGCTGCCCGCTGCAACGAAGTCGTTGGTTGGGTACAGATGCTGAGATGTAAGTTTTCTCACTAAGTCTAGAATCAGCAGTCCTCCTTTCTAACCTAGAAATATTGAGAACAGATTCAAAAAATAAGTTCAAGCCCATAGGCTGAATGCTTAATTCTGGTTCGGTTAGTGTGGATAGGCCTAGTGCTTCTTTAGTCTACGTTGTCCTGGATAGGTGATTCCAGGGCAACAAGGGAACGCTAGATATTTCGGCTTTGTTTTCAATCAGGGAACCAGGAGCACTGGTGGTAACTTGTATATTAGGTGCACTTATCAGTTGTGCATGCAGGGACATTGATTTGACACTTGAATTGGTGGAACTGGGGTAGATATTAATGTTCGAACTTAGGGGTGATTTCTCCACTTTTGGCCTGTTAATTTCACTTGGCTGTTTTGATATATAAGTGATTGGATTTGGTCGTAAGTAATTTTCTGTGGTGCACTGGTTTGGATCACTATTGGTGTTAACGTTACATGATGCAGGATGTTGTGGTTGTTGCTGGCTTTCCTTGTGAAGTGGGTGGCTCCTTGTACTGGGCAACTCCACGTGTTTGCTATTCTTTCGCACTTTTGGTTGTGTTGCAGGTTGCAGAGCGAATGCTGGGTGATTGCTACTGGTACACTGGTTGGAGGCAGTTGTGTAGTGATCAGCTGGTTGTTCGGGTATTCGTGGTTGTTGAGGGAACTCTGTTTGAAGTGGCGTTGGGGGGGGGGGGGGGGAGATCTCTTGGGAAGTTTGAAATAGCTCCCCCTCGTAGATACATTTTCTTTGGTGCGATCCACGTTTTTGCTATTCTTTCGCACTTTTGGTCGTGTTGCAGGTTGCAGAGTGAATGCTGGGTGGTTGGTACTGGTAGGAGGCGGTTGTGTGGTGATCAGCTGGTTGTTCGGGTGTTCGTGGTTGTTGTGGGAACTCTATTTCAAGTGGCGTGGGGGGAGATCTCTCGGAAGTTTGAAATAGTTCCCCCTCGTAGATACATTTTCTTTGATGCGGTGTCTTGCCTCGGTCTCCGTGCTGAATTGCGGCTGAACAGGATTGCAGGTGCTTATGCTAGCAATCCTAGCTGGTTGTTCTTCTTGCCTTCTGGATGCCGGAATTAGTTGTGGGAATCTCGGCTGCACATTTTCCTCTTCTCGCATCTTGTCTCTCTTAATCAACACACAAGATATAAACAATGGACACAAAACACAAGTATAGGAAACACAAGTTTTATTTCTTAACCACTAAGGTACAATATCAACAGGTCTCTAGGGAAATTAGAATATTAAATATATCACAAATATAATAATGATAATACACAGAGGCAATAAGTCTCAAAATCACATGAATAATGTCCTTAAGTAAACAGAGTAAAAACTCAAACAAAGATAGATAACAAGTTACTGCGACAACAGAGCCGTGGCTCTGAATTTATGGACAGAATGATAATAATAATAATTGTCTGGTTACTTATATAGCGCCCGTATCTCCTCCTTCGAGGATTCTCAAGCGCTTGACACTTCTTTAATCAACCAGAGACCATTACCCATCCCCCTTGCTCATGGGGAGACGGTAACCGCCGGCTACATCTCAGGAAAAACATTTCAATCTAAGCGGGAATTGAACGCGAGACTGCAAGATTGGAAGCAGTGACGCTATCAATTGATCTAGCCGGACGGACATTATTAACCCGTTGAAGCTCTGACGCGTTTTAGCAGTATATTTTGGCTATCATTAGACGATGTTATGCAGCTTAGGAAGGATCTGTGGGTATTAAAAGGGTAAAGGCTATCTCAATCAACCCTCTGACTTCCATATACCCTTCCTAATCTGAATAAGATCGCCTAATAATTACCAGAAAACAGAAAAATAATGCGTCTTGGATCTTGAAAGGGTTAAGTTCAAACCGAACAACTAGTTAATGCAAATAGATTAACAAAATAAATGCAAAATTAATCAACAAGTGAAAAGGATGGAAATAAACGCCTCTCCTTTCTGAGCTTGTTCCTGGCAGGGAGGATGCCATTACCTGTGAAGACCCCAATTGTGTTAATGCTAGTCATCGAGAAGAGGTCTGTCAGCTGTATAATAATATTATATCTTGTCTTACTAAGGCTAGTGACATAGTATTTCACAAGCATAACAAAAATTACTCTTTTAACAAACCTGGGTGGAATGACCATGTTTCAGAACTATACCAGGCATCCCGAGATGCTCGTAGTGTATGGCTGGATCATAACAAGCCGAGGCAGGGACCTATTTTTGATATGTTCACCAGACTAAAGGCTAGATGCAAGTATGCAATCAGATATATAAAAAATAATGAAAACTTGTTAAGAAGAGAAGCATTGGCCAAAAACTTTGCTAGGAAAGACACAATGGCCTTCTGAAAGGATATTAAAAAAATGCATAATAGCTGCACACCTCTATCTGTTAGTGTAGATGGGATCTCTGGTACTAATAACAGCCAATCTTTGGAAAACACATTACCAAACCTTGTTTAACTCTGTTGGGCACCAAGGAAATACCATTGCTGCTACTACAGAGTGTAAGAAAGAAGAAAAGTATGGCGCAATTAAAGTTACAAGTGAAGAAATCAAGGCTGCAATAAGTAGGCTAGATGCTAACAAATTCTGTGGTTTTGATGGTATATATGCTGAACATTTGAAGTATTCCTCCACTCTCCTCTTGGAGAAACTCAGCAGGTGCTTTACCAGCTTTCTAATCCATGGGTTCCTACCAGAATCTATGATGTCCGTTACCTTGATACCAGTAATTAAAGACAAGGCTGGCAAAATCACATCAAAAGACAACTATAAACCTATTGCCCTTGCCAGTATTGTAAGTAAGATACTAGAGTTAATAATTTTAGACAGAATCTCAGTGTATATCTCAACTAATAGTAATCAATTTAGTTTTAAAAAGAACCATGGTACGGACCAATGCATCTACACTCTGAAGGAGCTAGTGGATGGGTACATCAAAATGAACAGCTCTATTTTTGCATGCTTTCTTGATGCTAGCAAGGCATTTGACAGAGTCTGCCACAATATCCTGTTTGATAAATTAGCAACAAGGGGAGTGCCATACTATATACTGAGAATCTTGAAGTACTGGTACGCCAATCAAACATTTAATGTAAGATGGGGTAACATTATTTCGGATTCCTTTACGGTAACCAATGGTGTGAGACAGGGTAGTATTCTCTCACCTTACTTATTCAATGTATATATGGATGAATTAAGTGATAAATTGAATAAAGAGCAGATTGGATGTTATGGTGGGAATAAAATCATCAACCATCTCATGTATGCTGATGATCTGGTCATTATTGCACCGTCTTCTGCGGGTCTGAGCAAACTTCTTGAAATATGTGAATCTTTTGGTAGCAAACATTGTGTTAAATTCAACCCACTGAAAAGTGCTGTTCTTATATTTAGATCAAAATTACTGTATAAAAGTAAACTGCCAAATTTCTCACTCAATAATCAAATTATTCAAGAAGTAAACAAAATAAAATACCTGGGACACATTATCTCAAACGATTGCTCAGATGATGCAGATATCGGCCGTCAGCGCAGACAGCTATATGTACGTGGTAACACCATCTTGAGGAAATTCCACATGTGTAATTGGGAAACTAAAGTAACTTTGTTCCGGACATATTGTTCCTCTATGTACACGGCCCATTTGTGGTGGAAGTACAAGAGAGCCACCATAAATGGTCTGTGTACATCCTATCATAATATACTTAAAATGTTCATTGGTCTATCTAACTATGAAAGCACTAGTATGGTGTGCACACTGTTGGATGTGCAGTGCTGTCGGGCTGTCATCAGGAGACTGGTGTACAGCTTTTCGCAGCGACTGCAATCCTCCAGCAACATGCTGATCGTAGCTCTTTGGTCTAGTGATCATATCTATTAATCCCGTATTATATCTCACTGGCATAAGCTGCTACACACATAGTATGTGCTGTAATATATAGGTCTAATTGAACTGTGAACAATGATCTGTGCAATAGGTGTTTACCAACATTGAGCAATAGCCTTAATTAGCCTGTGTTATATTGTGACAAAATGTGATATGGGCTTTATTATGCCATTCTGTAAATAGGCCTACTGTATATTTTATTTTACTGTTTCTTTATTAATTATATTTGTGTGTATATTACGATTACCTGTGCTCTCACGAGAAGTGTATGTGATATGGACCATTAGGTTGTACTGTATTTATACTGTATTTATCTTCTGTGTCTGGAATAAAGAATTATTATTATTATTATTATTATTAATTAAACAATAAGTCAATTATAAGTGACTGGAAAGCATTGGACTCTGCAACGAGACTCACTATTTGATCTATACCCAAAAATGATAAGGAACGAATAAACTCAGGTCTGCGCGAAGTATTCCAAATGTACGTGTAAGATGCATGTTGTTACGTATCTTGATCCTCAAGTGGTTAACTTTATGAATCTAGATAGCACAGAGATATATATTAAGGTATCAGTCAGCTGAAGGCAAAACAAAAGTAAAATCTAATAAAATTATTTCCTGTTGTTGCTTCCTTTCCTTTTGGATCTTAGGACTTAGTATCCTTTATTGACTGATACTCTTTAATTATGAAAAATACTGAAACTAATTAAAGTCATGTAGTATTTATAAAGAATTATTATTTAACCGAAGCTTAGTAGGCTATGGTTATGAACCGAAGAAGTTATATCTAAAGAAGGACTATTAATTCTATAAAAAGTCTTGAAAGATAAATATTAAAGTAAGAATATTTCTGTCTCTTACCCTTTTGAAATGAATAGATAGTTTTCTTATATGTCCTTTTATTTATATTTAATGTAATTATTCTTGGTTCTTGTCATACGTTAACAGTATTATATTATTATCATCAGGATTTATATCAAAGTCACATAAAAAGTTAGATATATATTTAATAATTAGTTAAATGTATTTCTTAACCACGTAACATTCAGGTTTGATAATGAGTAAATTAAGTTACAGGATCGCTTCATAGATTCGATTCAGGTCTCACTCAAATAATATGAAAGCAAAAATAATATTTTGAAGCTAAAAGAATTTTCTTCAGCTTAGGAAATCACTAGAAGTAATATTAACACAGCCATGTTAGTCTAAGGCGATATTACTAATATGAGACATAGCATCACCGTACTAAGCACCGTTAAGCAATGTAAGCTTAATTAAAAGAAAATGAAAGAACTCGTAAGTATTAATATAAAACAATAGTATTACTTTCATCATAACCAATTACTTAAAGAGTTGCTTTAGTCCACAAGTTAGTCAACTAAAATAGTTAAGTACATAATAATAGCGTTAACGTTAATTCCCAATCAAATAGTTAAGTACATAAATAGTAGCGTTAACGTTAATTCCCAATCAAATAGTTAAGTACATAAATAGTAGCGTTAACTTAATTCCCAATCACATATCTCACTAACCAACATAACGTAAGTGTTTACACGAACACACTTAACACACTTATATAATCTGACTGACAGTCACAAACCCATTATAATACTTCACCCCGTCTTCCTCCAGCTGCAAGTTCACCTTCCCCAACTCCAAATGAGACTGATTTGAATGCCCACAACTCGGGTCTTATATACTAAACAATGATGGTGTAGGAACGAATCAGGAGGCGAGTGATGGTGCGCGCCCCTATCATAGCTCCTCTAGTTGCATAGCAGGTGCCTGGTCCAATCACAGCTCCTGGCGTCGATCATAAGTCATATCGTCGGGTCATCGAAGTAGTTTGCAGGGTCCCCTATGATGCACGCAGGTGTGAAGGCTTGTTTGCTGGTATGCGGGCGAGCTGGTTTCCCACTCGCTAGTTCGCTCGCTAGTCTGCTTCGCCGCTTGGGTAGTTTGACACTCCTTCAACTCTAATTCTAACTCATAAATTAACATACAGGGCTCCGTATGTCAGAATGTATATATAACAGGAAATATTATATATATATATATATATATATATATTTTCTACGCAAGGAATTCGAGGAAGTATGTATATATTTTCCTAAGTGATAGAGAGTGAAATGTTTCCCTACAATCGGGACAACAATAATTAAACAAAGAAGTGAAAAGATGAAAGCTCTACAATATTACGTAAAGTTTGAATAGAATCTTGGCATACCTGTATCTAAACCCTCACGATAATCATTGTTACTATTACGAAACTCAGAAAGGCACTTAGAGGAATTAGAGGTTTAGAGAAGCACTGGTAGAGCGAATTTGGGCGTGGAAGGGCAGGTAGTCACGGGGTGGTATTCTTCCAAGCAGTAGGGACGTAACGTCGCACTTGGAGTCCTTGGCTCTCAGGTAGCTTTTCACACGTCTAGGTTCGGGCCCAAACAATTCCAACAACCGCTTGGCGATATTTCTTCTTGGCTTCGACTTAGTGCGACTTTGGTTACACGTATTCACACTGGACCTATGGGATAAATCTAAATTATCCCCTGCACTTGGTTGGAATAAATCCCTTCCAGGCGTAGGATAATTAATGTAAAAAATATCCTGAGTCTCAACAGAGGGTGTTAGTGCAAGGTCATGTTTAGAAGTTTTGGCCAGACTTGTGTGCGCAGCACTAAGTTCACTTGGAGTGGCCAATGGACTGGTAGATCGAGGTCTGTTAGCGCCACGACAACTCTGGAACTTATCAACTACTTTCAACTCTGCTAGTGACTCAATCTCGGGCCCACATAAGGAAGTGTCGCCACAGACTGTCCGATTCCCGATACAACTATTTCGTTGGCAAGGTACGGATGCCGAGATGTAAGTTTTCTCACTAAACATAGAATCAGTAATTCTCCTTTCTAAAGTAGGAGTATTGAGAACAGATTCAAAAATTAAGTTCAAGCCAGTAGGCTGAATGCTTGACTCTCATTTGGTCAGTGTGGATAGTGTTTCTTTAGTCTGCGTTGTCCTGGATAGGTGATTCCAGGGCAACAAGGGCACGCTAGGTATTTTGGCTTTGTTTTTAATCAGGGAGCAAGGGGCTATGGTGGTAATTGATATGTTAGATGCACTTATCAGTTGTGCATTCGGGGACATTGATTTGACACTTGAATTGGCGGAAATGGGATAGATATTAACCCTTAATTAGCGGCGAGCAACATAAGTCGAGTATAATAAATCTGGACTATCTGGCGGCGCTCGACATAGGTCGTGTGGCAATTTCAGCACGTAATGTTGCTGAGAGAGAGAGACAAGTGGTGGCAGGAGAGTAGCGAGCGTATGACTGCTCCAGACCACCGCGGCGAACCTACTGACACGAATCCCACCTCCTCCCTCCCTCTCTCACTCGCTATATACGGAATTGTATGGGGAAAGTGCCGAATTACATGCTTTTGCACTCGCGTTGCACGGTTGTTGCAAGAAAACTAGCCATCATAAAAGGATCGTTATGGTGTCATTGGAAAGCTCTGTTTATGCCCTTTCAGGGATAGATACTTGTTTTACGCTCTGGGTCTTATTTAGGCATGAAAATGATCACGTAAACAGCCCTATTTTGGGTAAAAACACCCCGCTGGGCGGTACATATAAATAAACCGCCTAGGCCGCTCGTAAGGTGTTAATGTTAGAACTTACTAACTTAGGGATGATTTCTCCACTTTTGGCCTGTTCGCTTCACTTGGCTGTTTTGGTACACAAGTGGTTGGAATTGGTCTTAGGTAATTTTCTATTGTGCACTGGTTTGAATCACTGTTGGTGTTGAAGTTTGGTGATGCAGGGTGCTGTGGTTGCTACTGGCTATCCTTGCGAAGTGTGGGGCTCTTTGCAATGGACAACTCCATATGTTTAATAATAATAATAATAATAATAATAATGTTATGCCCTGATTTTATACAGGATTAACTTGGTATAGGTGAGTTCTGCAAGACTGGGTTATTGGATTTCTTGCAAAATACATAAAGAGAATCAACAGAGGACATAGATAATCTCGGATAAATGGTTTGTAATACAGCTTTATTATCAATAGCACTCAGGTAGAAGGTACGTAATAGAATTTCACGAACATTAGATGTTGGAGCACTCAGGTAGGTTATTGGACTTATTACAATCTCCCAGCACTTATCGCAGATTTGGATAGAGACATACTTCCCACTTCCAACGTTCAGGCATTATTCTTCTGATCACATTGCTTTATGATACGTAGGATACATGAATCACACAGGTTAGGTATTTCGCTTTGTTAACTCTCTCTGGTAATATGACTTGTTATGCCCTGTTTTTCTACAGGTTTAACTTGGGTAATGTGAGTTCTAAATTGACTGGGTATATAAGGCTGCATGCACAATACAAGATATGAGGAATAGAGAACACAAAGAAACACATGGTAGCAAGTTACATGATCACGTTTATTGATATACCACTGCAGAATACTTGTGTAAGACAATACAATAGAATTGAACAACACTAGCATAAGTGGATCTGGATGGAGCCTAGTCTCCCACTTCCAACGTTCAGGTATTAATCTTCTGATCACTGGCTTCGATTCCACAGGTTTATATACCGAAGACCATCAATGTTACTTATAGATTCATATTCACTGTTAGATTTATTACTGGTAGCTCTGGTGCACAAGTAGTAGTTCACAGACTAGATTAGACACGCGTATTTTAGAGCACGGGAATTCTAGTAACCTCAGGGGGTACTGATCTAAGTTTTATATCCTTGTTTCAGAAATACATAGAACGCAAATCAGTGGGCGAACGTTAGATATCACTAGAGTTTTAATATCTGAATAAGGTAATTACGAGAGTCAAGGTCGCCTGTTAATTAAAAAGCACTGATCGCTTAGTACGTCCCAAATGGAATGGTTAAGTATGAATTACACTGGGCAAGGTCTTAGCCACTTCGTAGAAATATTAATTAGTGAATCTCTAAACAGCACAGTAATATGTAGTACTGCTAAAGGGAATCTTGGGTAGTATCTGATGGGTCTGGTCCTGGTTATCTTGCGTCCATGATGTTGGGGGCTAACGACTGGTTCCGCGGCCGTCCAGGGGGGCCATATGTGTGAAGTTCTTCAATACGTGGGCAGGTCCTTCTATCCAAATCTGCCACGGAGTCTGCCGGCTCTGGGATCTCACTCCGGAACAACACAAGGGCAGAGCTAGAAGTTAACTGCAGGGTAGTGACCCCTGGTTGGTGTCTAGCTTTCAACTGATTTGACTGGGGGCGGGAGTTAGATTTATAGGCTCGGTTCTGGACCCTGTAGACAGTAGGGATCTCGAGTCTTATGGACTTAATTGAGCTCTCAATAGATATGGGGACTAGGTAAGATGGTATTTACTGTTGTGGCACAGGGCGATAGGAAGCCTTTATATTTTCATATAACTGAGCCTTAGTAAGAGGTACTATTTTGGCTATACTGGACGTATTTAGGGGAGGGAGACTGGATCTACTTTGCGAGGAGGATGGGGACAGCTGTGATAGGAGCGTCTCTCTAGATCGTTCAATCTTCATTCTATGGTATAGCTGAGGTGCTAATTTAGTGATCAGAGCATGCAAGAAAGGTAAATGGTTTATTGTGAGTTAATAGAGGTTAGTAAAGGTGTTAGTCATTCATGGTTAGTTCATTGATAGGAAGAATTCCTGTGCTACCTGGCAATGACTCGAAAGTCAAAACAGGGGCCAGGTATACCTCCGCGGGGGTGGGGGTCTCCCTCCTCGGGTGGGTAAAAAAGGGGGAGCTGGGCGCCCTCTCGCTGTGATAGTCGTCCGGCGGCTGTGGCTAGGGGCTTGCCATATCACCAGTGTTTGTAATAACCCTCTGTGTATGAGACAGATGTGGGTGTCTTTAATACCAAAACCGAAGGTGCCTTAGCTAGCTGGTTTTACTCGGCTGGTTGTTAATTGTAGGGTTTGCTGGATGTGGTGGAGACTGGGTTGCTAACTCTGCCACATTTATCTGGAAGTATGGCAATAGAAATTAGTTACTGGCGGGGCGGCTAGCCTCGCACCGACGACCATTGGGTGCAGGGTTGTGAATGTGTTGTAAGAGAATAGATGGCATGCAAGGGGCTAGTAAAGTTCTAATGTTGTTCTGGCCTACTAAGTGAAGGTAGGCTGGATAGGAGTATATATATAAAAGGTTGGAGAGCGTTAGCAACGGACAATTCAAGGATCTTCAAGAGGTATGAGAGAGAGGCTAGGTCGGACAAGAGTCGAGAAGCGCGGGTGTCTTAATAAGAGGGGGGGGGGGAGAGTTCAAGGGCTACAGGGAAATTTTGCCCCTAAGGTCCCTGCGCGTGGGGGTGGCATTAGGCTACAATTGATATGGAAGTTTGAAAAGGCAGTAGAATACGTTAGCCAAATGCTACCGGGGAATGCAACTATGGGGTGGTATATGAGTCTGGAAAAGACAGAGTTATGTGATCAGTCCGAGGGTTATGGATACTATTAGTTGGCCCTGGGAACTGCGTTTTCTATTAAATATAAATATCAACAACAGCGGCAGTTCGTAGGGGTACTTAGTTATTGTTTCGGGGTACTTATGACAGATACTGGTAACCAGGTTATCTTATATAATCTCTGGTTGGGGTAAGAGGTGTAAGACACGAAGTAAATTGGCGTAGTGTGGGCTGTGGATACGAAGGAGGCAAGGGGAAGACGTATGACAATTGTGGAAAGTAAATGGAAAAAGGTGAACACAATGGCGGATAAAAATACTTAACCTAAGGATTGCATACATCGATGAACGATGACATTATAGTCGTCGTCCTAATAAGGTGATGAAACCTGGTTGATCTGTACTTGGCACAATACGACACAAGGACAGTGCCGCTATGTCGCATCAATGCTGGTGGCAGTTAATATTATAGACTTAGTTACTAGAGGAACAATGCAAGGGGCGACTGAGCACGGGTTACATATATCTATACTCGTCATGGAAAATTATATAAGAGGTCTAGGGACAAGCGTGGGTGTTTTAACTTCTAAGATATACAACAACTACTTTTCGGATGTAAGAACATACATAGATATAATTATGGCTGTCTGATGTGTTGGCATTGGCTCAACGTCGGGACAGGCATGGGTGTTTTTAATATGAATGTATATTCCTGTTCATCATCTTTGTAGCAAGGACAGTGCCGCTATGTCGTATCAATGCTGGTGGCAGTTAATATTATAGACTTAGTTACTAGAGGAACAATGCAAGGGGCGACTGAGCACGGGTTACATATATCTATACTCGTCATGGAAAATTATATACGAGGTCTAGGGACAAACGTGGGTGTTTTAACTTCTAAGATATATAACATCTACTTCTCGGATGTAAGAACATACATAGATATAATTATGGCTGTCTGATGTGTTGGCATTGGCTCAACGTCGGGACAGGGCATGGTGTTTTTAATATGAATGTATATTCCTGTTCATCATCTTTGTAGTTAGGAGTGTAGGACACGAGGGGGTTAGTGTACGTGAGGTGTGGAAAATGGTCAGTTTAGAAAAGGTAAATGGGTGTGTCCTGGAGCTGTTTAGCCCTGCGGGCTTGGGCCTGTCTGAAATGGCTGGCTCGGTCAGCTGGTCCTTTCGTTCTGTGGACCTTTCCTTTGGTGTTTCTGTGTGGTGTTCGTTCGTGGCTTCTGTGGTGGGCTTCTCGTTCTGGGGCATTTTATGACTCTTAATCAAGGATGAAAGTATAAGTAATGTAGTTATTGCCCAAGAATTAATAGTAAAGGGATAACTGTAACTAGTTGCACTGGTCTAGGATGTTCACTTGTCTAGGTGATACTTCGGACCGAAAAATATCAGTGAGGGCGAATCAGGTTAAATCTGATGGCAAGAATAATTACGGGAGTCAGTTCGCCTAAGCTAAATTTCACTGATATATATTAATGCGTACTAGCATAATCACTTGTTATAACATCAGAGAAAGTTGAGACACAATCGAATACACTGGATGGTTGATTTTTTTTTTTTTTTTTTTTTTTTTTTTAAAGAGACAATGAACGGAGGAAGGAAAAACACAGATACAACAAAAAGATCCATGTGCCTAAAGGCATCCTCCATTCATAAAATGTTTGTAACAACTGGATTTAAACATTTGTTGATTGTAAGTTTGTGGAAAGCAATTCGAGGGAAGTGAATTCCAAAGAGTAGTAGCTCTGGGGATAAATGAATTCTGATAAGCAGAAGTTCTGCATTGTGGAGGAGAAAGTGTAAATTCATGGGCGCTCTCAGCTGCCCTAGTTCTACGGGGAAAGATGTGGAGAGGCGGCACAATTGAAGCAAGTTCCTCGGAACAATTGCTGTGAAAATATCTGTAGAATAATGCAAGGGATGCAACGTTTCTTCGTATGGCTAATGTAGGAAGGTCCTGTGTGATTGCAGGGTTATTGATTAATCTAATAGCTTTATTTTGAATTTTGTCCAACTGCCTCAATGCAACCACTCCACTTCCACCCCACAGAGGTGAACAGTAATCCATCTGAGAGCGCACATGACATTTATATTACGGCCAACTGCTCGTCAGTGAAGAATTCTCGAACTCTGTACAGGAGATCCAGTTTTTTAGAGGCATTCTTAGTAATGCTTCTAACATAATGTGTCCAGCTCAAGTTAGTAGTTAATGTTACACCGAGAATGTCAATACTAGGGGAAGTGGGAATATTTACATTATTAAAAAATATATGGGAGTCAGTGAGATTCTGTCGGTTAGAAAATTGAATGTACTTGGTTTTCTGTGCATTAAAGGAAACTAGATTCTCTTGTCCCCATTCATTAATTCTAGAAAGGTCTGGTTCAGAGAAATTGCAGTGTTTATTTTTGAATTTATAAGATCGGGTTGGGTGAAAGAATTGGTAAATGTGAAGGAACTGTGGAGTGTTGAGTCATCTGCGTAGGAATGTATTGGATTATGAGTGGTAGATATGAGATCATTGATATGAATGAGGAACAGAGTTGGGACCAAAACTGATCCCTGGGGAACACCAGCATTTTGAGTGAAATTGAGAATAAAGGCCATCTACCATTACACGTATTTTTCTGTTATGAAGATAAGAAGAAATTAGTGGAACTAATGATGCAAGGCCGTAGTGTGACATCTTCGACAATAAGGATTGATGCCAGACTCTATCAAATGCCTTTGATATATCCAGTGCTATTGTATGTGTTTCACCATGTTGGTCTGTAGCTTGGTTGATTTGATGCGTAAGAAGGCAAAGAATGTCTGCAGTTGATCGACATCGTCTAAAACCATATTGCCTATCACTGATTAATTTATTATTCTCCAGATGCTTAATTATGTGATTATTTAATATAATTTCAAAAACTTTGCCAAGAGTGGAAGTTATAGCTATTGGTCTGTAGTTTGATGGATCTGAAGAGGCACCTTTTTTAGGAACTGGATGGATGTTTGCTTCTTTCCAGGGTACTGGGAAGCATGAGGTATGAGTACACAGACGGAAAAAATTTGCCAATACAGGAGCGAGCACCAAGGAGCAATTCTTAAGTACTATTGGAGGAATTTCATCTGGACCAGGAGCCTTATCTACTGAGAGATTCTGCAAAATAGTTTTGACATGTCTGGTGTGGATCTTAAGTGAGGAATTCAGGTGAATAAAATTAAGTACAGGGACATCTTGATTTATTTCATCTAAGGTTGAGTTGGTGGAGAAAATATCTGCAAGAAGGTTAGCTTTACCTCGTGGGTCACTTACAAGATTGCCAGTCGGAGATTTTAATGGTGGAATGGATGAAGCAGTAGTGAAGTTGGATTTGAATGAGTTAAGAGTAGACCAAAATATTTTGTTATCATTTGGATTATTTAGAAGTTTATTTGCCTGCTTATGGAGAAAGTTTGATTTAGTTAGGTTTAATACAGTTTTGGCATGATTTCTGATGTTTCTAAAGTAATTAAAGGCTTCATGTGTTTTTGATCTTGTGTATGCATTGTAGGCTATTGCTTTTTGTTCAGTTACTCTAGCACAATTATGGTCAAACCATTTAGGTGAATTAGATCTTTTACTGTACTTTTGATGAGGAATAAAAGTTTCCATTCCAATTTTTACAAAATCTTGTATGTGGCTCAAGGTGGAGTGTGCATCATTAGAAAAGAAAGAGGTCCAGGGAATATCAATAAAGAAACCTTGAAGACCCTCCCAGTCTGCCCTATCGTAATGCCATTTAGTCACCAAAACAGGTTCAGAGTGGGAAGGTGTGGTAGGTGATAGACAGGTGGCCTGTATCAGACAGTGATCAGAAGATCCAAGTGGGGATCTCACTGTAACATCATAATTTTCTGAATTGGTTGTTAAAAATAAGTCCAGTAGGTGGGAATTATGATTAGGATTATCTGGTACACGGGTGGGTTGGTTGATAGTTAATAGCACCATAACACTGGTACTCTGTGAAGTAACACTGTGATGGAGTGTTCCTGGTTATCTTGTTAGTGATGTTGGGGGTTAACAGTAGCTCTGGGGCCGTCCAAGTTGTCCGGCAGTGTAGAGAAGGTGGGCAGATGGGCTTCTTGCGGGCGGTTGTGCACCTTTTTGGCAACAATTGCTGATGGGTTAAGACAGTCGATTGTTGCCAAGGAGTTATTCTTGCAGAGTCCTCACTCAAGAGTTTCTCACATAATCCCTTCTAACATAACAAGATCTTTCTGCCTTAGATCAGTTATGAGTTATGATCGTTCGTAGCTCAAGTAGCGTATGGTGCACTATCAGAAGTTAATGAAACAATCAATAATTTGTGAATTTGTTGTCTACAAATATAATATTACTGCCGGTAGTCCCGATTGCAATAAAACATTCGTAAAGGGTTAAGACACTTCCTCACAGAGTTGCACAGATTACGGAACACCGAACTATCGTGAATCTTGAGCCCCCCTCAAGATTCACGATAGTTCGGGGGTATTAGAAAGCCAACGCAGTGTGGACAACCGTTGATTTGGGCTCTAATATTCAACTGCCCGACTGTTGTCTCTGGGTCTTATTTATAGGCAGGTCAAGGAAGCTTCAGCAATGTTCTAGAAGTATTGGATGTCAATGCTATGAAGTAGTTAATTTATTCTGGTGAACTTAGGGGGTTAGGGAGGGGGTCTTTAATGTGCGGTAAGTAACTTGTGATCTGATTTATGATCGTGGATATCTTAACTCTAGTATGAGGTACTAGTAGAGTTATTTAGGCGGATTTGGTGAAGGTTCATAGGGACTACTTTACTGGTGCACTACGTGAATAGGCTGGGAGGTATTATTCATCAATTCACCTAAATATCCTTCTCTGGTCTAGCTGACATGCTATTCGTAATCTAGGATGGGATAAGGAAGATTTTGGTTTTGGTTAAGGATGGGATAGGATGGTATTTGGATTTGTAGGTCATAACCTGTTGGAAACTCACCTGTTGTCTGGCAAGAATTTGCTGGCTTGCGGGTCAGGGTAATTCTCCGCGGGGGTCGGTGGGGTCCCCGTGGGGTCGGGGGGGACAGGCCGCTCCCTGAATATGGTTATCGAGAGTTCTTACGTTAATTGGTTTGAGATATGAGTTCAGGTTGTCAGGAGGTATCTTCCTAGTTAAGGTTGATCACTACATCTAGTTTTCATGTACGAGGATCACTCGTGGGTGTTAAGAATAGTGGTTTTGTGAAAATGCAAGTCATGGGGAAATTTACATTTTTAAGGGGGGACGAGAGGGGGTATTCCTAGTCTCGCGCCGGCTATTGTTCTGGTTCAGGTTGTGAGTGTGGCTAGGGAGTTAGAGGATAGTTAAGGGGGGGTACAAGGATAAGTCCTTCCCTTCTATTTGTTGAGGTTAGTGAACGAACTGAGTCGGCATGTTATAACGTTCTTATGGCATCTTTACAGGGGGAGGGTTGTGAATTGTAAAGGGGGTGGTTTGAGGCTAGGCGCCGCGCCGCTCGTGACCTAGGGTAGTGACCCTTAATGCGCTGGACATAGAGGTGGCATTTCCCTACGATCGAACAGGTAGGGTGGTGTGTGCAGCGGGGCGTGAAGGATAAGAGGACAGGATGACCCAAAACAGGGTACCACTGAGCATAGGGTCACGAAGCAAAACAGAGTAGTGTGGATTGTGGATACGAAGGAGGTGATTGGAAGACGTATAACAATTGTGGAAAAGTAAATGGAAGAGAGGAACACAATGGCGGATAAAAGATAATTAACCTAAGGATTGAATACATGCATGAATGACGACATTATAGCCGTCGTCCTAATAAGATGATGAAACCGGGTTGGTATGCACGTGGCACAATACGACACAAGGACAGTGCCGCTATGTCGTATCAATACTGGTGGCATACTCCGGTTAATATTATATATACACTTAGTTACTAGAAGAACAAGGCAAGGGGGGGGGGGGGCGACTGAGCACGGGGGTACATATATCTATACTCGTGATGGAGAGTGAGATACGAGGTAGCTTTCCTGCATCTCTCCTGATAATCGTCTGCAGATTGGTCATAGTGAGTTTATCCGAATTAACAAGCCTAAATCAATAACTGGAATAGGGTTATCAGGTGTATAGAGTCGTGGTTAAAGGTTGTTACATAACTCGTAATTAACTTATCTAAATCAACAGGCATAAATCAATAGGTGGTATTAGGAAGGTTGGGAATATATATAGTTAGTGGATAAAACAACGGGAGGTTAGAGACATAGAATTGCTAGAATTGGGGGGGGGACTATGATTGTTGTATAACTAAATACAGGGCTGACGTAATCACGATCTGATTTGGTGTGAAATGGAAGCTAAGGTGTCTTAGATCGCCTCGAACCTACACAATGAAAGTATTATAGCCTGTATGGTGGTTACATAATTAAATACATACTTAGGTGGTATATCAAGAATATCAGTGAGTAAAGTATTGTGGTTTGCCTCGAACCTACACAATGAAAGTATTATAGCCTGTATGGTGGTTACATAATTAAATACATACTTAGGTGGTACATCAAGAATATCAGTGAGTAAAGTATTGTGGTTTGTATATTAGAAGACTGTGATTGAGAGACGTATAAATGGAGGTGGTATTAGGAAGGTTGGGAATATATATAGTTAGTGGATAAAACAACGGGAGGTTAGAGACATAGAATTGCTAGAATTTGGGGGGGGACTATGATTGTTATATAACTAAATACAGGGCTGACGTAATCACGATCTGATTTTGTGTGAAATGGAAGCTAAGGTGTCTTAGATCGCCTCGAACCTACACAGTGAAAGTATTATAGCCTGTATGGTGGTTACATAATAAAATACATACTTAGGTGGTATATCAAGAATATCAGTGAGTAAAGTATTGTGGTTTGCCTCGAACCTACACAATGAAAGTATTATAGCCTGTATGGTGGTTACATAATTAAATACATACTTAGGTGGTACATCAAGAATATCAGTGAGTAAAGTATTGTGGTTTGTATATTAGAAGACTGAGATTGAGAGACGTATAATATGTGGAATGAATTGGGAGAGAGAGAGAGAGACCAAATCGGGAATGGAAAAGGGACCGGGGATCTCGTTGGGGATGAGGGTTTCGCTCTCAGGATTTTCGTTCCTGTGGCTCGTTAGGGTTGGAGGTTTCGCTCTCAGGTTTTTCGTTCCTGTGGTATTTTACTTCCGTCGCCTTTATATTAGGTACGACCTCGTACCTCAAGGTTGGAGTACGTAGGTTTGTTTTAGGGGGGCCAGGTCAGGTCGGTGAGGGGGTTAGGTTGGAGGGAAATGGCAGCCTGTCGCTGAGGACGAAGATTACTGTCATCCCGACTAGCAACAGACTGTTCAGAAAAGAGAGACAAAAACTTAAAACATTTTATCCTGGAATGTAAATAATATAATGAAATTAGGAAAAAAAATAGCAAGATTACTCAGGCCATATATCCAAGACACTGAAAACTATTAGGAGAGTTACTATTCAAGAAAGAAGGGAACGAGGGAAGAAAATACATAGATGTTGGCAAAGGAGAGAAAAGAGGATAAAAGAACTTGACGAAAGAACAGTGAATTAAGAACACAGGAAAATTAAGAAGAGCTAAAGTGTTTAACAATGTATAAAACAAATTTAAAAGATAGTAAGAAAAGTGTAGGCTAACAAGAAAGGGAGTACTACTAAGCAAACAAAATATAATATATACAGTATATGGAAAACATGTAAATTTATAGAATCATGCCCAATCGCTTAGGAATTGAGAACAATACAAAACAAAATCCCATGGAAAATCCAGTACAATAACATCCTCATCATCATCAGGGGGGGGGGGGGGGCGGGGCTGGATTAGTTAGGGTCGCCGTTAGTCTTGGTGAAGGTCTGGTTTATTGGTAGGGGTGGTGGTGGTGGTTGTGGCTTTGACCTTGGGGGTTCGCTTTCACTTTGGAAGGGAGGGGTGGATATACCGTTAGGTCTGCCATTAGAAATGTGGGTCTGGGTGAGAGCTGGCCCGGGGCCAGTTTTGGAGGGAGGTTTGAAGGGTTGCGGTCGGGGGTAGTGATAGGGGGGGGGTTAAAGGTGAAACGGGCAGGTCGAGTCGGGGTTGTTGTTGCGGAAGAGGTTGGTGCTGGGGAGGGGTTGAAATGTGTAGAGAGTTGTGGTCGTGAGTGGGGTTTGGGGAAGGGTGAGTAAGTCTGGAGGTTGAGAGTTTACGATGATCGGGTGGTTTGGAGGTTTGGAGTGTGGGGATTTGATAGGGAGACGGTGGGGGGGGGGGGGGTCTGGGCAGGCAGGGTTGTGGTTTGAGAGGGGTTGAATTTGGACTGATTTTTTTGTCGGGAGAGACGTGGATGGGATTTCGAGGAGTGGTTGAGGTTGAGAGGTTGATTATGTTGTTTGGGGCGAGAGAGAGGGTAGTATTTTGGGGGTTAGTCAAGGTGGAAAAAGTTTTGTGGTTGGATTTGGATGGGCGTGGTATTTTGTCGAGCGGGATCTTTGGGGTGGAATTTGGGGCAGATGGGCTAACGGTGATGAGGGGGGTAAGGTAGGGGGGGAAGAGGAGGTATATATAGGGGTTATGTACGGGGGTGATTTTGCGTTCTGAATGTGGTCGTGAGAGGTTAGGGTGGGAATTGGTGGAGGTTGAGAGTTTAGGATGATCTGGGGTTTTGGAGAGTGGGGGTGTGGGAGATTGACAGGTAAATTGTGGAGATGGGGTGAGTAGGTAAGTTTGGAGAGATTGTTGTGGAAGAGATTTGTCTCGGAAAACAATGGAATTTGGTAGGATGGATGAAGGAGACATTGATGGAGATTTTGGTTCTGGTGCTGGATTATGGGGCAGAGGTAGGTTGGCGAGCGGGGGTGTTACTGGAGGTGGATTCAGGAGCGGTTCGGGTAATGTTGGAGAGGGTGACAAGGGAGGGGGGGAATAGGAGGTAGGCGGAGCTGTAGAATTCTTGGTTGATGCGGGTGTTTGAAGGGGTTCACCGAGGTTGGGCGTGTGGGGAGATGATGGTGAGGGGGGTGAGGTTGACAGTTTTGAGGGGGGGACAGGTGATGAATATGAGGAAGTAAGAGGCGTGACAGGTTGTTGAGGGATTGACGGGGGTGAAGGTTGGTCTTGGGTGACAGGGGCATGTGAGAGAGTGGAAGGGGGGCTCATTTTCTGACCAGCATTTTTCAGGGGTGACATTGAAAGAGAATTGGTTACGGTGGGGGTGACCATTTCTGCGTTCTGTGGTTTGTTGGCAGGCATAGAAAAAGGATGGGGTTTATGGGGTAACACAATTGATATAAGATTATCGTTGGTGGATGGCTGGGCAGGGGAAAATTTAGGGATGGTCAGAGAGGATAGAGGCAAGGAAGAGTGCACTGGGGTTGGACTTTCATCGGGAGTCATTTTGGAAGGGTGCACAGAGTTTGATTCCTTAGGGGAATGGAGGGACTTATTGATGATAGTGTTCAGTGGAGGAATACATTTACTTTCTTGGATAGGGACTGAAGGGGTGGATAGGGGATTCACAGGGTGTTTAGACATGGCTGGGGGTGAAAAAATCTCAAGAGCTTCATTTACTAAGGGGGAATGTGAGGGAATGGATGGATGTGGGTGAACAGACCTCAGACACGAGTTGGTAATGGTGAAGGGTTGTTCCTCATTTGTCATAGCTGGCGAGTTGTTTGGAGTGGTGGGTGTCCGTAGAAGTTTCCGTATTTCTCGGATGTTCTGGTGGAAACTCGCTGTCCCATGGTTCATGAAATGTTGGTAGATGTCTACCGGAAGGAGGTTCACCAGGGAGAGGTACACCTGTTGTTCTTGGTATTCAAGGGTTCGCGACGGACATGCGGATTTGATGTGCCCCATACCTTGGTTAGGGTGACGTCCAGGCGTCCTTCATATACCACTTGATCGAGTTGGCACATTTCTCTGAAGGAGAGCATATGTTCTTCGAATGAGCCGTACAGGTCGAGATGTGGGGTGGGAGGATGTCGAACAATGCGGTGAATAAGTGTTCATTTTGTTGCTCGTCATCTTGAGAGCTATATACGTGGTCCTCACGTATCTGTAGAGTTGTACGAGGGTCACATTGATATCCCCTTCATACTTGATCTCGACGACTTTTATTATTTTTGGGGCGACGAGGGAACCCAAAAGTGGCCCTAAGGTCCGGATCACGAGGGATCGAAACTGGTTCCAGGTAAGCTTTAGCGTTACCTGTTTAGCAATTTGGGAAACGGCTTTTCCCAACTGCATAATGTGCAATAATGCAACGGCGATTTTCTCGCGGTCATTTTGAAGTGCCAAATCTAACACTGGCTTTACTGTCTAAGTAAGTGGCGATATCATACGTGTTTACATCATACTTGGGAATGTGAGTGTAATAGCGAGCTGCCATTCTTGCGATGTTACCATGCTTCTATTGTTTCAAAAAATGTAATGCAATGAAATCTTCTATCCGAATCAAGAACCACCGCTGCCGCCAATGTTATGCCCTGATTTTATACAGGATTAACTTGGTATAGGTGAGTTCTGCAAGACTGGGTTATTGGATTTCTTGCAAAATACATAAAGAGAATCAACAGAGGACATAGATAATCTCGGATAAATGGTTTGTAATACAGCTTTATTATCAATAGCACTCAGGTAGAAGGTACGTCATAGAATTTCACGAACATTAGATGTTGGAGCACTCAGGTAGGTTATTGGACTTATTACAATCTCCCAGCACTTATCGCGGATTTGGATAGAGACATACTTCCCACTTCCAACGTTCAGGCATTATTCTTCTGATCACATTGCTTTATGATACGTAGGATACATGAATCACACAGGTTAGGTATTTCGCTTTGTTAACTCTCTCTGGTAATATGACTCTTATTCAAGGATGAAAGTATAAGTAATGTAGTTATTGCCCAAGAATTAATTGTAAAGCGATAACTGTAACTAGTTGCACTGGTCTAGGATGTTCACTTGTCTAGGTGATACTTCGGACCAAAAAATATCAGTGAGGGCGAATCAGGTTAAACCTGATGGCAAGAATAATTACGGGAGTCAGTTCGCCTAAGCTAAATTTCACTGATATATATTAATGTGTACTAGCATAATCACTTGTTATAACATCAGAGAAAGTTGAGACACAATCGAATACACTGGATGGTTGATAGTTAATAGCACCGTAACACTGGTACTCTGTGAAGTAACACTGTGAAGGAGTGTTCCTGGTTATCTTGCGTTAGTGATGTTGGGGGTTAACAGTAGCTCTGGGGCCGTCCAAGTTGTCCGGCAGTGTAGAGAAGGTGGGCAGAGGGGCTTCTTGCGGGTGGTTGTGCACCTTTTTGTCAACAATTACTGATGGGTTAAGACAGTCGTTTGTTGCCAAGGAGTTATTCTTGCAGAGTCCTCACTCAAGAGTTTCTCACATAATCCCTTCTAACATAACAAGATCTTTCTGCGCCACCGCAGTGTGGACAACCGTTGCTTTGGGCTCTAATATTCAACTGCCCGACTGTTGTCTCTGGGTCTTATTTATAGGCAGGCCAAGGAAGCTTCAGGAATGTTCTAGAAGTATTGGATGTCAATGCTATGAAGTAGTTAATTTATTCTGGTAAACTTAGGGGGTTAGGGAGGGGGTCTTTAAGGTGGCGGTAAGTAACTTGTGATCTGATTTATGATCGTGGATGTCTTAACTCTAGTATGAGGTACTAGTAGAGTTATTTAGGCGGATTTGGTGAAGGTTCATAGGGACTACTTTACTGGCGCACTACGTGAATAGGCTGGGAGGTATTATTCATCAATTCACCTAAATATCCTTCTCTGGTCTAGCTGACATGCTATTCGTAATCTAGGATGGGATAAGGAAGATTTTGGTTTTGGTTAAGGATGGGATAGGATGGTATTTGGATAGGTATTTAGATTTGTAGGTAATAACCTGTTGGAAACTCACCTGTTGTCTGGCAAGAATTTGCTGGCTTGCGGGTCAGGGTAATTCTCCGCGGGTATCGTATAAATACGATAGAATATGACTCTTTTGTGATCTCTTATGTCTCTGTGACGTCATGATCTCTCCTACAGAACGACGTAGGACGAGTAGATCGTATATTATAAGATTGTAAATAAGTTAAGTTATAAAAGGCCTAATATGCTATTAAGCAATATTGCCATGGTCTTATGTAGTATATATGAATTTATCGTATATATTAATATCATTTATCGTTTAGAGCAACCTAAATGCGGTACGATAATTTGGGCTCCTGGCGGTTTGCCAAGGCAGCAAGGTGTGCTTTTGAGGTACGGCAGAGCCTTCACGAACACCAACCAGTTAACATCTAAATTTTCCGCCCTCAGTTGATCGAGCTTTTGTGCCTCTAATCACAATACACATACAGCAATACACTCAGCTACACCATCACGACGCTCTCATCGACATCATGACTGACTGATAGATAAGCATAAATTATAATAATCATGTCCATTCCCATGTAATCATTTATTCTTTCTTTAACTTGACTCGAGTCTTGGGACCGAAGTCTCGTTCCCCATTGTCCACCGCCATATTGGGTAAAACGTTCTCCCTTGCCTCATTGCCACGTGGAACTATTGGTGAGTTAATTCCTGGCTAATATTAACCCTTATAACCTTACCCTATATATACATTTATTATGTGAGACCTTTGGATATAAATTAGCTTGTTTCAGATTGAATTCAATTTAGATATAGAGTAGTTTTCATTTAGATTGATTTTATTTGATTCATTATAGCTTAGTAATATTTAACTTCCATTGATAGTTTACCACATTGGTGCCCAGACCCGGGAATTAGCTACCAGTAAGGGATTTTAAGGCAATGAACAAGGGCACATATAACAGGATGCAGGAACAACTCTATGATAAACTGGAAAGGCTAGCCAAGCGATGGTTAGAGCCGGAATGCAGGGTTGTATCATTGCGCCTGCCTAAGTCCTGCATCCCACCCATCATCTTTCCCCAATAATTTTCTTTTCCGTTTCAGACTTCCTGTGACATATGACCTGACCTAAAAAAAAATCTTGTTCAATATGATCCATTAGTAGGTATTGCTATTTAGTGTACTATTTTTTCTCCATAACATAGAAGTCCGCCGGTTGGCATCTCTTAATTAGACTATTATTTGACCGTTGTCTTTGTAACGTAACATTTAGATACATAGCCTATAGGCTCACATGCAAAATGAATAAAAACGATAAAGAGACACCGTCTAGTGGGGTGCTGATCAAAGCCCCTATAAATCAAAGCACGGGACTTCGGGGAGCATTAAATAGGCTAATTGTGGACGTAAACACTTTCATCACTACTGCTGAACTAGAGGAATTGGAGGCTAGATTAGAAAACGTCCAGGTTACCCACGGTCGTATTACGGCTCTGAGTGAGGTGATTGTGGCTGACATGACAGAGGAGGAAGAGATAGTTAGAGTGTGATAATCGTGCCCTCTATGACGAACCTGTCTTTAGAGCGAAGTACCTATTACAGCGTGCTGTCGCGAGTAAGAAGGGAGGCGATAATGAGGCCCATAGAAGGACTGACCCAAAACATACTGTACACCTCCCAAAGCTCAATCTTCCTACATTTGGGGGCAAGTTAACCGAGTGGTTAGCTTTTTGGGACGTATTTCGATCTACGGTTCATGAATCCTCTTTGGATAATGTCCGCAAGTTTCACTATCTGAAGGGACAAATGGAAGGAGAGGCCTTACATTTAATAGAGGGGTTTGCAGTAGTGGGTGGTAGTTATCTTGAAGCGGTACACTTATTAGAGTCCACATACGGGGATAGAGAGCAGTTGAAGATGGCCCATGTCGTTGCCTTGTTGGGGCTCGCAGAACCACAGTATAAGGTTGATGAGTTGACAAACTTCAGGGTAAATATGGAGTGCCATACTCGATCGCTAGACACCCTAGGGCTTACCATGCAGGAAATGATAGTCATTATCTTGCGTCAGAAGCTTCCTATGGCAATACTTGATAAGGTAAGATCATTTGAGCTGGGGGAGTTCAAAACTCAGTTCAGTAAGGAGATCAATAATCTACAGTTGAACAAAGGGAGAATGTATGTGTCGGGAGGGAGTGAGAATGTGGAGAAGAGGGGAACAATAAGCATGACAGTGGGGACTAAAGAAAAGAAAGAGGGTGCGTATAAGAAACCTGCTCAGATTCTATGTAAGCTATGTAACAACAATCATAAATGGAGTTTCTGCGTAAAATACCCAACAAATGAGACAAAACTAGCACAGGCGAAAAGATTGAAGCTATGTGTAGGTTGTCTAAGTAAAGAACATGGTAAGCAGGGACAATGTACTGCTACATACTTAAGGCCCTGTCGCCACTGCAAAGGACATCACTTTGATAAGTTGTGTCCTACAGCAGATAAAGTCAAAGACGTCAAAAATTAGGGTACTACAACTGTGGCACTAGGTAGCACGCAAGACACCACTATATTGCCCACAATACAGATTCCCATGGAAGGTAATGACATTAACAAGGTTTGTCGGGTACTTCTAGATCAAGGGTCTCAACGTTCCTTTATAAAGAGGTCCGTACTAGTGGGATTGAAGCACCGAATCGTAGGGGCTGAGACTCTTCGATTACAGGGCTTCACAGGGGTTACTGATAAACAAGACTACGAGATAGCGGAGATTTCATATTTCTATCGTAAAAACCGGTACTTTATGACTTGTATCGTAGTAGACACCCTACCAGAATATGTATCTGTGGGTGTGAAGAAGGTGGAACACGCATTACGTAGCAAGGGGGTTAACTTGTCAGATCCCATGGGAAATCAGAGTGAGGTGCATATTCTACTTGGTGTGGATCATTATTATGAAGTAGTATACCCTGGATTTAAAAAGATGTGTGGTGTAATTTTAATCCCCACTAAATTTGGATACTGCATGAGCGGAAAGGTGCATACTACACAGTCAAAGGTCCTGGTCGACACGGTCTCGATATATAGAGTCAATGTAACCGCGGCAGAGGAGTTGGGAAGGGAGGATTCCAACCTAGTGACCCTAAGATGGCTGCCGAGTTCGACCTGGAACGACTGTGGAGATTGGATCACATAGGCATTAATCCTATGGAGACTGATTATGACTCGGAAGTTGCGCTACAAAGGTTTGAAGAGTCTGTGTGCTACTGTGCCTCAGACAAGCAATATAAAGTTAGTTTACCCTGGAAGAACAGTGAGATAAGCCTGCCTACCAACTATGGTTTGGCATTAGGTCGCTTGCGCGCATTGCAGCGGAAATTGTCTAACGAACCGAGCACGTGCCAGGCGTATGACGATGTATTTCGGAGTTATGAAGATAGGGGCTTTATTGAGAGAGTCGATGTCGAGGAACCGTTTAAGAAGGGTAGGGTTCACTATCTGGCCCATCATGAGGTAAGGAAAGACAGCGTCACCACACCAATACGGGTGGTGTATGACTGTTCTGCCCACCAAGGACAACAACCCAGTCTAAATGACTGCCTGTTGACAGGTCCGTCCATGGTGTCGGACCTGTCCCAACATCTATTGCGGTTTAGGCTGGGGAAGTACGCCTATACCAGTGACATCGAGAAAGCATTCTTGATGGTCAAGCTAAAGGAGGAAGATAGAGATGTTACCCGCTTTCTTTGGTTCGGCGACATTAGCGACTCTGGAAGTCCCATCATAATATACCGTTTTCGGGTTGTACTCTTTGGGGCCACTTGCTCGCAGTTTTTGTTAAATGCCACAATCAGAAAACATCTAGCTGACACTCATGAGGACACAAGTAAACTATCTTGCGGATTATACATTGACAATTTGCAGGGTACTAGCGATAGTCAAGATGATTTGTTATATGCATACTGGCAAGCACGCAGATTGTTTGCGGATGCACATCTATTTCTCCGCGAGTGGGTTACTAATAATGAAGATCTTCAGAGTTTAATACAGGTGGATGGTACGGCATCTCTTAACCAGGAAAAGTCCAGAAATTTGGGGATGATCTGGCAACCTAAACATGACATACTAACTTTTCAAACAAGGTCTTTTGCTCAGCAGACAGGAGCGCACACAAAAAGAAGTCTGTTGAGCAAAGTTGCGCAATTTTTTGATCCTTTGGGTCTAGCATTACCCGTTACCATAAGAGCTAGGATTCTAATGCAGGAAGTTTGGAGATGTAAATTAGGATGGGATGACAGTTTGCCCGAGGACCTGAATGACCAAGGGACATTGTTGTTGAATGAATATGCCATCCTATTTACTAAACCTATACCTCGTAAAGTGGCGGCGTTCGGTGACGTTACGTTACACACGTTTTGCGATGCTAGCGCCACGGCATACGGGGTAGCCATATATGTTGTTACTTCATTTGGGGCACATTTAGTTACAGCCCGGGCCAAGGTAGCCCCAGTTAAAAAGGTAACTATCCCTAAAATGGAATTGACTGCCATGCTGCTATTAGCACGTCTGGTGCAACATGTACGCGCAGCATACGAGAGCGAATTAAATATTGAAATCGTTCATGTATGGTGCGATAGTCAGGTCGCGCTCAACTGGATACATAGCAAGAAGTCTCTGCCAGTTTATGTGCGGAATAGGGTAGATGAGATTAGAGCCCTTTTGCCAGACGTTGCTTATCATTATGTAAATACAAAAGAAAACCCTAGTGATTTCATAACTAGGGGTATAACGGCTAGCCAGTTAATGAAGTCCGAATTGTGGTGGCATGGTCCAAAGTGGCTGCTCCATGAAAGTGAATGGACGATTTGGCATGCTGTTGGTGAGGGACTTCTGCCACTGGAAACAGTGGCAGTTACAGCCCAACCAAATGAGCCACCGGGTCCTATCATGATGTGGGCAAGATTCGGTGACTATAATAAACTAGTCAGAGTTGTAGCTTGGGTATTGCGATATGTATCCAATCTCAAGCTTAAAGTAACGGGCCAACTCTGCAACAGGGGTCACAACATTGATGCTCGTGAATTTAAAGCAGCTGAAGTAACTTTGATCAATTGGGTTCAAATAGAAACCTTTTCCAATGAATTAGAATCCTTGAAAGGCTCGAATAAGACATTAATGCCTAATATAGTGCATCAACTAAGGTTGCACCTAGACAATGGCCTCATCAGGTGTGAGGGTCGACTGAAGTGGTCGGGTGTACCAGACGGCACAAACCGACCTATACTTATGCCAACAAGACATCACGTTACTGATCTATTGATCATACGTGCACATAGGGAAGTAAAACACTACGGGGTATGTCATATTATATCCAATTTACGTCTCACATGATGGATACCCAGGGTTCGACAAGTAGCTCGACGCATAGTACGAAAGTGTGTAATATGCCAGAGACTAAAGGGTAAACCATATGCAACTGGACCAGCTCAACCTCTACCTGAATGCCGTGTAAAGCACGTAGAACCTTTCCAAGCGGTAGGATTAGATTACACAGGGGCATTGAAGATGAGGGAGAGTGAGAAGGTTTATATATTATTGTTTACCTGTGCGACGTCTCGAGCGGTACACCTAGAACTATGTGATAATATGTCTAGCGAAGAATTTATGCTGGCGTTCAGACGGTTTTGTGCCCGTCGTTCATTCCCTCAACTCATTCTTAGCGACAATGCTCCCACTTATGTCCAAGCATCAAAATATCTAAAGGATATGAGTAGTGATCCTACTATCATAACTTTTTTGGGAGAGAAGAAGTGCGAATGGAGGTTCATTCCAGTTAAGGCACCTTGGTTTGGTGGAATGTGGGAACGGTGTGTCGGCATAGTAAAGTCAGGACTCAGAGCGGTTGTAGGACGTGCTCTATTAAAGAAGAGTGAGTTGACGACAGTCCTCACAGAGATAGAGGCAGTCGTGAATGATCGCCCGCTTACATATGTGTACACCGACCTGCAAGAACCACTACCATTAACACCAGCTCACTTGCTATATGGGAAACCACTGACTGCGTTTCCATCTGATTTTCAGTCCATAGTAGAGTTAGAGGATCCCTCGTTGTACTCTGAGGTAGCGGTGTCTAAGAGATACCAGTATATATCCAGGATAATCGAGGATTTTAGGAAACGGTGGATTAGTGAATATCTGCTAGCATTGAGGGAAAGGAGTGTTACTCCCTCTGGTAGACCAACGGCACCTACAGTTGGCGAAGTTGTTTTAATTAAAGAAGATAGTCCTCGTTTATACTGGAAATTAGGCCGCGTATTGGAGGTATACAAGGGGGCAGACTCTGTAGAGCGGGTGGCGCTATTGAAGACAGCCACTGGAACTACTGTTCGTCCTATCGCACGTTTGTACGCTTTGGAGCTCGATTCCGCATTGCAATCTGACGCTCCACCTGTTATTGCTGGGTCCGAGGATTCTCAAAGGAACGACTCACCTCTTACTGATGGTGATCATTCTCGGACCGGGACGCGTCCCAGACGCGCTGCTGCTGGCGCCGTCGACTTGTGGCGTCAGAAGATAGCCTCTGGGCAACTTTAGGTTTAAGGTGGGGTTCAGGTCTTTTTTGTGGGGGGAATGTATCGTATAAATACGATAGAATATGACTCTTTTGTGATCTCGTATGTCTCTGTGACGTCATGATCTCTCCTACAGAACGACGTAGGACGAGTAGATCGTATATTATAAGATTGTAAATAAGTTAAGTTATAAAAGGCCTAATATGCTATTAATCAATATTGCCATGGTCTTATGTAGTATATATGAATTTATCGTATATATTAATATAATTTATCGTTTAGAGCAACCTAAATGCGGTACGATAATTTGGGCTCCTGGCGGTTTGCCAAGGCAGCAAGGTGTGCTTTTGAGGTACGGCAGAGCCTTCACGAACACCAACCAGTTAACATCTAAATTTTCCGCCCTCAGTTGATCGAGCTTTTGTGCCTCTAATCACAATACACATACAGCAATACACTCAGCTACACCATCACGACGCTCTCATCGACATCATGACTGACTGATAGATAAGCATAAATTATAATAATCATGTCCATTCCCATGTAATCATTTATTCTTTCTTTAACTTGACTCGAGTCTTGGGACCGAAGTCTCGTTCCCCATTGTCCACCGCCATAGTGGGTAAAACGTTCTCCCTTGCCTCATTGCCACGTGGAACTATTGGTGAGTTAATTCCTGGCTAATATTAACCCTTATAACCTTACCCTATATATACATTTATTATGTGAGACCTTTGGATATAAATTAGCTTGTTTCAGATTGAATTCAATTTAGATATAGAGTAGTTTTCATTTAGATTGATTTTATTTGATTCATTATAGCTTAGTAATATTTAACTTCCATTGATAGTTTACCACAGCGGGGGTCGGTGGGGTCCCCGTGGGGTCGGGGGGGACATGCCGCTCCCTGAATATGGTTATCGAGAGTTCTTACGTTAATTGGTTTGAGATATGAGTTCAGGTTGTCAGGAGGTATCTTCCTAGTTAGGGTTGATCACTACATCTAGTTTTCATGTACGAGGATCACTCGTGGGTGTTAAGAATAGTGGTTTTGTGAAAATGCAAGTCATGGGGAAATTTACATTTTTAAGGGGGGACAAGAGGGGGTATTCCTAGTCTCGCGCCGGCTATTGTTCTGGTTCAGGTTGTGAGTGTGGCTAGGGAGTTAGAGGATAGTTAAGGGGGGGTACAAGGATAAGTCCTTCCCTTCTATTTGTTGAGGTTAGTGAACGAACTGAGTCGGCATGTTATAACGTTCTTATGGCATCTTTACAGGGGGAGGGTTGTTAATTGTAAAGGAGGTGGTTTGAGGCTAGGCGCCGCGCCGCTCGTGACCTAGGGTAGTGACCCTTAATGCGCTGGACATAGAGGTGGCATTTCCCTACGATCGAACAGGTAGGGTGGTGTGTGCAGCGGGGCGTGAAGGATAAGAGGACAGGATGACCCAAAACAGGGTACCACTGAGCATAGGGTCACGAAGCAAAACAGAGTGTGGATTGTGGATACGAAGGAGGTGATTGGAAGACGTATAACAATTGTGGAAAAGTAAATGGAAGAGAGGAACACAATGGCGAATAAAAGATAATTAACCTAAGGATTGAATACATGCATGAATGACGACATTATAGCCGTCGTCCTAATAAGATGATGAAACCGGGTTGGTATGCACGTGGCACAATACGACATAAGGACAGTGCCGCTATGTCGTATCAATACTGGTGGCATACTCCGGTTAATATTATATATACACTTAGTTACTAGAAGAACAAGGCAAGGGGGGGGGGGGCGACTGAGCACGGGGGTACATATATCTATACTCGTCATGGAGAGAGAGATACGAGGTAGCTTTCCTGCATCTCTCCTGATAATCGTCTGCAGATTGGTCATAGTGAGTTTATCCGAATTAACAGGCCTAAATCAATACAATAACTGGCATAGGGTTATCGGGTGTATAGAGTCGTGGTTAAAGGTTGTTACATAACTCGTAATTAACTTATCTAAATCAACAGGCATAAATCAATACAAGAACTGGCAAGGGACACAAATTGACAGACGAACAATGCAACGTAAGGTTATGTATAGCTAACTGCTAAAAATGGGGGAACGAAGATAGGTGTCTTCTCTTTTTACAAGTTCCCTAAATAATGTTAACATTAGGGAGTTGGTACATCAATAAAATAGCAATGTGGATCTCAGTGAGTTATGGGGCTGTCTAGTGTAATTTCATAATTAATCTCGGAATTACTCCTAGGTATTTTGTCTAGTGAAATGGAGGAGGTATTAGGAAGGTTGGGAATATATATAGTTAGTGGATAAAACAACGGGAGGTTAGAGACATAGAATTGCTAGAATTGGGGGGGGACTATGATTGTTATATAACTAAATACAGGGCTGACGTAATCACGATCTGATTTGGTGTGAAATGGAAGCTAAGGTGTCTTAGATCGCCTCGAACCTACACAATGAAAGTATTATAGCCTGTATGGTGGTTACATAATAAAATACATACTTAGGTGGTATATCAAGAATATCAGTGAGTAAAGTATTGTGGTTTGCCTCGAACCTACACAATGAAAGTATTATAGCCTGTATGGTGGTTACATAATTAAATACATACTTAGGTGGTACATCAAGAATATCAGTGAGTAAAGTTTGTGGTTTGTATATTAGAAGACTGTGATTGAGAGACGTATAATATGTGGAATGAATTGGGAGAGAGAGAGAGACCAAATCGGGAATGGAAAAGGGACAGGGGATCTCGTTGGGGATGGGGGTTTCGCTCTCAGGATTTTCGTTCCTGTGGTTCGTTAGGGTTAGAGGTTTCGCTCTCAGGTTTTTCGTTCCTGTGGTATTTTAAATAATAATATTTATTCAGTTAGCAATTTACAGAGTTGGTACCTCATAGTATGTTACAGATATGACATGTACCAGCTTTGCATAATTCCAACTAAGGATAGCCCAATAAGGCCGTTAGGCGTATTTCCATTGGGGTCCTTGTGTGATTAGGTTAGCTGGGGAAAAGGGGAGGATAAAAGAAATAGATACTTTAGAGAAAGTATTTCTGGGGGGTTATTTTAAGATACCTTACATCCTATAGTAAATATCAATAATCCGTAATCAGTAATCATTTCAGTTTGTTTTGCCTATCTCTTATGTCGTATTTAGTACTAGACATACGTTTGGTGCTCCCTTCTCGCAGCTGTCCGGTTCAGGTATTCCTTCAAGCTACGTCTGAAGGAATACAGTGTTCTCTTTTCACGGACTGACTGGGGTAGGTCGTTCCAGTCTTTGATGGCAGTGAAGAAGAATGTTTGCTTACCCTGTCCTTGGATTCTCGGGACCATAAAATTAAACATCCTGTTTCTTGTGTTATGTTCACTCCTCTCATTTGCTTTAACAGAATCACTCTTTAGATACTCTGGAGCTCTGTCATAGAATATCTTGAAGGCATTAGTGAGCCTGATTTGTTTGGCCCTGTCAGAGACATTGAGCATACCTAGTGAATGCAGTTGTTCCTGGCCAACATGTGATCTGGGTCCTAGGTTCAGCATGAACCTAACCATTTTATTTTGAGTGACCTGAAGTTTGTGCTGTGCTGATTTAGATGATGCAGAGTACCAGGATGACACAGAATAGTCAAAATGCCATTGAACAAGCGCTTGGCAAAGGGTCTTTTTGGTCGCTGCTGGCAAGCATCCCACCTGTCTATACAGGTATTTTATCCGTGTTCTACACTTACTCAGGATAGATTCCAAAATTGTTTCACCTGACAAACTCGAGTCCAGTTTTAGTCCGAGATATTTAACTTGTAACACTGTTGTTATAGGAATATCATTACAGTTGACCGAGAAGCCCACAATGTCTTTCAGTTTGTGTTTTGTTCCAAATAAGATGGCTTCCGTCTTGCCCAGGTGAAGAGATAGTCTATTATCCACTAGCCATTCACTACATGATTCTAGTTCTTTGGAAAGTGAAGCGGCAATACTTATTGGGTCTTTTCCTGAAACCAGAAGTACGCTGTCGTCAGCATACAGTAATAATTTAAACGAGACGCTCAGTTCCATGTCATTCACATAACAGAGAAAGAGTAAGGGACCAAGGATGCTTCCCTGCGGGACCCCACAGTTAATTGGCATAGGATCAGATATATTATCATCAATTTTGACTCTTTGTGTTCTACCACTAAGATAAGATTTAAACCAGTTTACAGACCCAATGCCCATTGCTTGTAGTTTATTACATAGGATATTATGGTCTACTGTGTCAAACGCTTTTTGTAGATCAAGAAGAACCATACCGGTGTAGTTACCTTTAGACATTTCTTTACGAATGTGATCTGTTAAGTGGATGAGACAGGAGTCTGTCGAGTACATGCATCTGAAACCTGATTGAAACTTAAAGAATAGATCATTTTCTTTGAGGTAGTGTTCAATTTGGGTGTACACCGCTCTTTCGAGGATTTTTAGATACAATACATAATATGCTAACTGGTCTGTAGTTGCCAACTTCTAGTTTATTTCCTTTCTTGAATAAAGGGGTTGCAATAGCTTCCTTCAGTTCAGCAGGTACAGTGTTGGTGTTAATTAACAGGTTGATAATGTGGGTTAGGGGACCTGCTATACCAATGGCTCTATCTCGTAGAAATTTGGCAGGAATTTTGTCTGGTCCTGTGCTTTTATGTACATTTAGGTTAGAGAGCTCGTCAAAAGTGTATTTTGGTGTAACATTTTGCAATGCAAATGTGTTTGGGTGTATGCCTTTATCTCTGTAGCAATTTCGAAAGGTGGCCGTTGGTGTCTTGTATTTATTGAGAGGTTGCGGTAGGTTCTGTGCAAGTGTGTTTGCTATGGAGGTGAAAAAGGAGTTGAAGTAGGTTGACATTTGTCGTTTATCGTGGCAAACCTGATCATTAATGTTGAGAGCAATATTAGTGTTAGACGAATCCCTTGCCTTGTTGCTGTAGCCTGTTGTTTTTAGGTGTCTCCATAGTTTCTTTGGGTTATTCTGATATTCCTCTGCCTTATTGTGGAAATAATTAGATTTCGCTGATTTTATTTTCCTACTTAGTTTATTCCTGGCCCTGTTGAACTCATGTTTCAGACCTTGATCCTGTCTATGTTTCACTAGCCTTTTTAACAGATTGTCTCTGTGTTCCAGATGGTGTAGTATGTCATTGTTGATCCATGGGTCTGACCTTGCTTTAATTCGTATGTCTTTCAGAGGAGCTATTTCGTCTAGGATGTTTGTGATGATGGTTCTGAAGCCAACCCATGCGTCATTAACGTTTGTACTTCCAAACACTGGAGACCAGTCTGTATTCCATAAAATGTCCAGAAATGTTTCTTTGTTGTAGTTTCTGAGTGACCTTGTTTTGATAACCTTGTGATTCTCTAGGGTAATTTTTTGTGGTTTTCCGTGTGTAATATGTGACGAAGTGATCACTTATCCCAGTCTGTATAACCCCTGATTGGGATATTTTGTCCTCTCTGTTACAGTTTATGTGGTCTAATATTGTGGCAGTGTTCTCAGAGATACGTGTGGGGGTTGTGATGAGTTGTTTGTGATTGTGTATTATCAGTATGTGCCTATATTCTCGTACAAGCTTATTATTTCATTGTTTGTAACACAGGTTAAAATCCCCTAGTATAATGGATTCATTCCGAGGGTCTAGCGATGACAAAGTTTGTTCAAATTTGGTCAAGAATTGTGTGTCGTCTGGTGGCCTATAGCACACACCAATTGTGATAGGTTTTGTCCTCGGCAGGTGTAGGTCGATCCACAGAGCTTCGTGATTTTCTACATGGAGGTCGGTCCTAGTTGTGTGTGTGAGGTTGTTTTTTACATACAGACATACTCCTCCCCCTTGCCTATTGCGATCATTCCTAACCATGTTGAAACCTTGAATGTTTATTTCACCATCATTTATACTTGAATCCAGCCAGGTTTCTGTGATTGCAATTATTGAAGCTTTAGCCTTATTAGCTAACAAATTTATTTCTGACAATTTATGGTACATTGATCTGGCGTTAATGTGGATAAGATGGAGCCCTTTGTTGGTGAACACTCTGTATTCATCTTTGAATTTGTCCTGGCTGGATTCTGAGTTGTTAATACTTGGTTAATTTACCTTAACATTCGGTAATAAATGCAAGGCACACTTATTGCATAGGAATTCACGTTCTTCATTGTTGGTCTTCTTAGAGATGCACTTCATGTGAGCTACTTTTTCGTACTTCGGTCGTGTTGCAGGTTGCAGATCGAATGCCGGATGGTTGCTACTGGTGCACTGGTTGGAGGCGGTTGTGTGGTGATCAGTTGGTTGTTCAGGCGTTATTGGTTGTTGTGGGACATCTATTTGAAGTGGCGTGGGGGAAAGATCTCTCGGGAGTTTAAAATAGTTCCCCCTTGTAGACGCATTTTCTTTGGTGCTGTGCCTTGACTCAGTTCCCGTGCTGAATTGTGGCTGAGCAGGTGCTAAGCAGGTGCTTATGCCAGCAATCCTAACTGGTTGTTCCTTTTGATTTCTAGATGCCGGAATTAGTTGGGGAAATCTCGGCTGTACTATTTCCTCTCCTCGCATCTTAATATATAAGTTGGTGTATCGCTGATAAGGGAGGGAAACGAGTGGAAGCTATACCTGTACTGCTGTTTGCTGATGATACAGTTCTGATGAGCGATAATGAATGGGAGTTGCACGGTCTGGTAAATATGTTTGGAACAGTGTGCGAAAAACGGAATCTGAAGGTAAATGCAGGGAAGAGCAAGGTTATGGTCTTCGAAATGGGTGAAGCCACAGAGTGTGAGGTGAAGTTGAACGGTCAGGCTATGGTGATTGTCAGCTCATTTAAGTATCTGGGCAGTGTGCTGAGTAAGGATGGGAGTATGGATGAAGAAGTGCGGGAGAGGGTGCAACAGGGGAAGAGGCTTGTAGGAACGTTGCAAGTAGTAACAAGAAATAGGGTGGTCAGCATGGAAGTGAAGAAGTCCTTGCATGACAGTGTGGTAATCCCGACACAGACTTATGGAAGCGAAGCATGGACGTTGGTGGAGAGACTCAGACCAAGAGTGAGAGGAGTGGAAATGAGTTACTTGAGAAGTGCTGCGGAGTTACATGGAGGGATAGACAGACGAATGAGGATATAAGAAGGAGGTGTGGTGTGGAGGTAGATGTGCTGGACAGTGTGGTAATCCCGACACTGACTTACGGAAGCGAAGCATGGACGTTGGTGGAGAGACTCAGACCAACAGTGAGAGGGGTGGAAATGAGTTACTTGAGAAGTGCTGCGGAGTTACATGGAGGGATAGACAGACGAATGAGGAAATAAGAAGGAGGTGTGGTGTGGAGGTAGATGTGCTGGAAAGTGTGAAAAGAAACACCTTGAGATGGTTCGGCCATATGGAACGTATGGGAAGCGAGAGAATGACTAAGAGGGTGTACGAGAGCGAGGTGGAAGGACAGAGAGGGAGAGGTAAACCGAGAGAGAGGTGGAAGGATGAAGTGAAGATGTATATACAGTAGATGAAGGCGGTGCTGGTTGGGAGGAGGGGTGCCGACTGACTGGGGACAGAGGTGCATGGGGGCATTTCATTCGTGGCCACCCCTTCGGGGATCACGGCATCAAGCAAAATATACAATTATACAGTATATATATACTGTATTATAGGTTTGATTCCCGGAGGGAAGTAAAGAAAACCTAATATTTAGTAGGGCCCCGTAATCATTGACGATACGCCTATTAGTATAATAGTCTCCCATCAAACACCGCGGTCGCTAGTTTGAATCTACCGCACGGGAGGACAGGAGTACTAACCTCATAAGTGCAACGCGTATTCTCTTATGGAATCGTCTTTATGATTGGGTACTCACTACGAAAAAACTTTGTAAAAAAGAAAAAAGAAAAATTAACTTAATACTTGCTATACTCAAGCATCCCACTGCGTGGATTTATTGCATGTGGATTCCTGACGCTGGCCCTCTAGCGGCCATACTTCCTTCACTGATATATCAAGATACCACTCAGAAATCAAGCGAATGGGAAGGGGATAGCTGGGAGGGCACTAACATCGTCAATGATTATGGTGCCCTACTAAATATTAGGTTTTCTTTACTTCCCTCCGGGAATCAAACCTATATTTTAATAGTGGCCCCTCCATCATTGACGATATGCCTGATATATAAGACTGGAGGGGTACATTCGTGACAATATCAAACCACCAACCTAAATACCATAGGTAACAGAGAATCCGTATAACATTTTAAGTTTTTTATTGTGTACAAACATTATAAACAAAAATTAAAAGAGGGTAAGCAGTGCGTTACTTCAAAGAAGATCTGCTTGTACATGACTGGACCTTCACTTGAGATCTCTGGCATGTTTTATTGAGAACATTCTTGTACTCTAGAACCTTAATCCTTTGGATCATGTTCTAGGCTTAAAATTAGTTGTACAATTAACTTCTGTTTGTACATTCTGCTAATACTACATAGATGCAACTATGATATATTTCTTAAAATAAAATAAAATTGGATTAACTGTATAACCAGTTCTATTCATATCACAGCTAGTGAATTATCACAATCTCCGGCGGAAGGGTTCTAGTGGGTCTTAGGGCTATTTTGTACATACACCCCCCCCCCCCCTTTTCGCCTGAAGAATAAACTTAAAAACAATTAGCACATGGACTGCTAAACCCGTTGCCGTAATGCTACACAGGCCCGCTTTGGCTTGTCCAGAGCGACCGATAGGTATCACGTCAGGAATGTGTGATTAGAAGCCCACAACTGAGTGTCGGATATGTCATTAATGGAGAAATTTTGCATAAATCTGAGCGAGACGGCCCACTTTCGAATATCGTGAGTTCTGCCTACCACGTCGGGATTACTCTCCTTAATTACATCTACGAGTAAAGAAGCTAATTTCCTTCTCGTGACGCGAGTACCTTTCTGGTTGACCCATAGGAAGCCTGGTTGTAGAAGTTGTGCAATCCTCATAAACTTAACTAAAGCTTGTACCGGGCATAAAATGTGATGCGTATGTCCACGTTTAAGCGCCGGGACTGGGAATTCTGAGAAAACGTGATCACAATGTTTGTTTTTGGCAATAAATGTGGGAGACGGCGCGATCTGCACATGTTCGTGCAGTCTCCCAAACCTGAGACAATTTGGCTCGTTGTTCATCGCCGCCAGCTCTGAAAGTCTGTTACCTGTCGCCAAAGCCATAAGGAACACACCCTTTTTCAATACTGACTCAAAATCTGGCGCATGGTTAAACTTGCACGACTGAAGTAATGATAACGCTTTGTCTAGAGACCAGGTAGGCATGAGCTGACGTGGTGGTGGGCGTAGCCTGAAACATGCTCTCATGAAACCCTTCTCCTCCGCCTGTGGTATGAATAGACCAGTCAGGCCGAAAAAGGGGTTTCTAATGGCAGATAAGTGATTCTTTAAAGTAACAACTGAGAAGCGCTTCTGTTCAAACAAATAGTCTAAGTATTTAAAAATTAAAACCACTGAGGCATCAGATTGCGCTGTTTCTACTAACTAGGTTGTGAAAGTTTTCCAATGTGATTGGTATTGTCTCCTGGTAGACAGAGTATATTGATTCAGAAATTTACTAGTGACACTTTTCCCATACCGAGTTAGCCATTTTGCATTGTAAATGTCCATAAGGCAAAAGTCAGCGAGGTCTGAAGGTTGCCAATTGTCTCCAAGTGGAAGGCAGAGACCGGGAGTGACACCGGGTTCCTGCACCACGTTTGCAATTGGTGATACCACACTTGAGCCTGCCACATCGGCGCGATCATCGAGACTATGCCCCGGTAACCCCGTAGTTTGTGAACTACTTGACACATGAGTGAAGCATCTGGAGGCAGAAAAAGATAGATTGAGTTCCACCTGTTCCAGTCCTCCAGTAAAGCGTCTGGACCCCCCACCGGAGTTCGTGCCCGGCGAGTCAGATAGAGTACAAAGGAGTACAAAGTACAAAGGAGTACAAAGGAAATCAAGCAACAACATATCTAGTGACCCTTCTAGGCTGCTTGCCCTCCAAAACACTGAGGATCAAGTGTCCAAACAGTGGTTTAGAGTGGGTAAGGGAACATTGGAAAGGGAACTACTGCCCTGAAACTAATGTCCGTGGCAGGACTAGGAAGTTAGTATGGGACATATGGGTTAGTAACTGAGGGGAGGATAAAATAAAGTTATTCATTTACAAACGCAGTCAGTCGCGGGTTTGATGCGAGATATTTGTCTAGGCGAAGTTTAAATTTATCAACGGTGCTGCAGTCTAAAACGTCTCGGGGAAGCCCATTCCACAAGTTGACAACTCGATTGAAGAAGAAATTCTTAGATTCGTGTGAGTTAAAAGATTTACCAATAATTTTGCAACCGTTTCCCCGCGTGCAATTAGATTGGTCGATAGTGAAGTACTTACTACAGTTCATATTGTCGATGCCTTTGATGATTTTGAACACTTGAATTAAGTCACCTCTTAATCTGCGCTGGGTTAAAGGAAATAGATTTAATTCTCTAAGACGCTCTTCGTATGGTTTGTTCTTTAGGCTAGGTATCATTTTGGTAACTCTACGTTGAATTCGTTCTAGCTTGTTTATGTCTTTTTGGTAATAAGGGCACCAGCATTGAACGCAGTATTCCAGAAGAGGGCGGACTAAGGAATTGTAAAGGGTTAGGATAACGTCTTTGGATTTATGCTCAAATGACCTGCCTATAAAGCCAATTATTTTGTTTGCCTTCTTAACAACTTCTGAACATTGTTGACTCGGTTTTAGGTTACTCGATATTGTTACTCCCAGATCGGTTTCTCTGTTTACATTCTTAAGCTGAGTGCCATTCATCGAATAGTTTGCTTTCTCATTTAGGTATCCGATATGTAGTACTTTACATTTAGCCGCATTGAAACTCATTTGCCAAATTTGGGCCCAATGTGACAATTTATCTAGATTGTGTTGCATATCGTCAACTTGTTCTTTTGAGAGTACGCTATTTGCAATTTTTGTATTGTCAGCAATTTTGAGATTGTACAGGTGAGACCCTCATCTATGTCGTTGATGTAAATTAGAAAGAGAATTGGTCCTAGTACCGATCCCTGGGGTAATAGAGGTAGTCGGTAATTTCCCTCGGACGCAAAGAGAGGCTCTGCAATCATCTTGTCGAAGACGGTTTGCTTGAGAGCCCATTCTACTAGGGTGCTCTGTCTCCGAGACAAGGCGTCCATCCAGATGTTCGCTATCCCTGGTGTGGGGATCGGTTTTTACACCATACCCGAAAGAGGATTTATGGAGCTCCGATCTTACTCTCAACCATCTGAACAATTTAACCAGCACACCTAAACTTCGTTAAATGCGGAAATAGCCTCACGAAAATATCATGCCCTGGTGGGGGCACGAACTCTCGACCCTTGGGTGTGAGGCAGGTACCTTACCAGTTAGACCAATAGAGATATCCCACTTGGCCTGTTCGGCTCAGGGTATTTCCGCATCCGAGGTCTGTTTAGGATAGCCTATTTTCACTGACTTTACACTACTTCACCTTCCGGGAAGCGAAAGCTCCGAACAGAGAGGAACGAACAGAGAGGAACAAGCTTGAGCCGAATCGACCGAGAGTCCGTCAGAGAGATGAACGGGAATGGTGAGTCAACTTCACTGAGCGATGCTACACGCACCTACAAACTGCCCAGTTGGCAACTCGCTTGGGCGGCTGGCAACTCCACAACCCAACCCAATCGAGCCTCACAACACTTCCTGCTCTCTCCTATCCTCTTCCTTGTCCTGTGGGGATCGGTTTTTACACCATACCCGAAAGAGGATTTATGGAGCTCTGATCTTACTCTCAACCATCTGAACAATTTAACCAGCACACCTAAACTTCGTTAAATGCGGAAATAGCCTCACGAAAATATCATGCCCTGGTGGGGGCACGAACTCTCGACCCTTGGGTGTGAGGCAGGTACCTTACCAGTTAGACCAATAGAGATATCCCACTTGGCCTGTTCGGCTCAGGGTATTTCCGCATCCGAGGTCTGTTTAGGATAGCCTATTTTCACTGACTTTACACCGGGAGGTAAGATGTGTGTAGATTAATGCTCAGCGATTCGGCCAGAGCAAAAATCTGTTCTGACAACCCCATCAACTCTCGAGACCTCGTTGACCCTTGCTTTTGAACGCAGTGAACTGCAGTCAAGTTGTCCATTCGAAATGCAATTGACTTTCCTCGTAGGGAAGAGCCGTGAGCCTGAAGGAAAAAATATGGGACTAGAAGCTCTTGTTTGTTGATGTGAAATGTTACGTCTTGGGACCAAAGACCCTGCGCTTGGTGACCTAGGTTGGACTGATAACCCCAGCCTATTACCCCTGAAGCGTCTGTGTCTACCCATACTGTAGGTGGAGGAGAAACCCGGGCCATGTCATTATCGAGTACAATGTTTCGGTCTTTGCCTAGGCCGAATGTAAGTTGTGAATTAACCGAGGAATCGGCCATAGTTTTCCCGCCGGCAATAGTGGGAAAAATTTGTTGCCTTCCATGATTAATCTCTTTACTTTCAACCAGCCCAACTTCACAGTTAATTGGATCCAGTTGAGTGAACCGACTAGGGACTCCCACGTTTTCCTCGTCGTACTCAGACTGTGGAGAAAAAGAAACAGTTTCTGGCGGAACCTGTTGCGATTGTCCACACTCTGAGTAAGAGTCAGATTGGCAGTGTTCCAGACCAGTCCTATCCACTGAATTTCTCTTGTGGGAACAAGGAGCGACTCCACCTCTAAAGAAACATTGTTGAATTCTAGAGTTTGACGTAGACGAGGTCGCCGGAGCCACTTCCAAGTAATGCCTTTGCTTATCACTGTCCGGGCCCACGACCGCCGGGGCCAAGCCCTGCGACATGCTCGGAACGACCCAGTTTCTGTACTGGGTCTGTCCGGTCGGACAACTCCCGAATCCAACTCGCCTGCGATAGGCCCTGGGAGAGAGAGAGTGTAACTGACTAGTTTTTTGGTGGTGGCGGCAGAGTGGGGTTAGACGGCTGGCTAGATTTGGCATGTGTCCGTCCTTGAATAGGCTTTTGGTTTGACTTACCTCTATAGCCTGACTGTTTCCCCTGCCTAGGTTTGTGCTGAGTACCTCCTTGCTGCTGAGGAGGCCTTGGATCTCGAAAGGACTGTTTAGTTTGAGTAGGCTGGGGCTTCCCGCCGGTCTTAGGTTTCGAGTAAGGTTTCTTAAAGGTCTCTTTCTTTGGCAGGGAGGTACTCTGCTTCCACAAATCTACCAAATTGAAAACAATACTCCATGTATCTATAGGGAGAAGTGTTGCAGTTAGTACCGGGGACAGAGTTACTCGGCGGGCTATGTCCTCCGGCAACTTCTTTACCAAGTACACCCTCAGGTCCTGTCTTGCTCTAACCGCCTCCATGATAGCTATTCTAATAGCACCTAAGGATTGAATAGAATTTTGCAAAAGGATCCTACGTGACAAGTCCGTGGCTTTCCTTACATGTTGGTCTGATATGGCTGTTATAGTTCTCGTGAGTGACTGGGCAACCTGGCGACTGACGAGGTATTGAGAGAACAGTCTATAAGCTTTATTGCGTAGCTTAAAGTCTCTGTCTAAGTGAGCCGGAGGGGGTGTGGAAAAGGGTTCGTGCAGGTCATAAAGTGATAGTTTGGGAGCTGCCAGGAATTCAAATAAAGCAGGCGACACTCCACCAGCTTTGTTAACCGGTAAAGTGAACCATGAATGCACTTCCTGGGATACCTGATGGGAGGATCTAGTGGTAATGGTAGAAGCAAATATCTGCGCCTCCAGTTCCCAGTCCACCCACGGACCTAAACCTACCTTGCCCCACCAGCAAGACTGGCGTGTTTGTCTGATGTAGTACCGGTACTGTATCCAGTTCCGGCGTAAGTGCATGTAGAGCTTTTATATCATTGACGCCGTCATTCCGTGATCAGTCGGCAAATAGTTTTGCAGATGAGGCCGGAGGTATCGCCGGGGAGGCCGAATACACAAAGAAATCAGCACCATAAACAGATGGGATGGCCTTAATGGTAACATCTAATAACCTTCCTTGGACATCCTTAGCTCTTAGTTTTCTACTCTTATTAACCTCAATGGTCCAATCACTAGGGACCGGGAGCTCCCCCACTACGGTAGGTTGTGCCAGGTGCGGTTTCTGAGGAATTGACTGAACCCATGAGCAATCCTTTTTGATTCTCTGTCCTCACAACTCAGTGTCCTCAACTTAAATGCTTCTTCTGAAATCACTGTGTTGGGTGATTTTAATGTCCATAATGTTGAATGGCTCACTCATTCAGCCAGGACTGATGATGCTGGTCTTGAATGTGAGCTATTTGCAGACTCATTTAATCTCACTCAACTAGTCAACCAACCCACCCGTGTACCAGATAATCCTAATCATAATTCCCACCTACTGGACTTATTTTTAACAACCAATTCAGAAAATTATGATGTTACAGTGAGGTCCCCGCTTGGATCTTCTGATCACTGTCTGATACAGGCCACCTGTCTATCACCTACCACACCTTCCCACTCTGAACCTGTTTTGGTGACTAAATGGCATTACGATAGGGCAGACTGGGAGGGTCTTCAAGGTTTCTTTATTGATATTCCCTGGACCTCTTTCTTTTCTAATGATGCACACTCCACCTTGAGCCACATACAAGATTTTGTAAAAATTGGAATGGAAACTTTTATTCCTCATCAAAAGTACAGTAAAAGATCTAATTCACCTAAATGGTTTGACCATAATTGTGCTAGAGTAACTGAACAAAAAGCAATAGCCTACAATGCATACACAAGATCAAAAACACATGAAGCCTTTAATTACTTTAGAAACATCAGAAATCATGCCAAAACTGTATTAAACCTAACTAAATCAAACTTTCTCCACAAGCAGGCAAATAAACTTCTAAATAATCCAAATGATAACAAAATATTTTGGTCTACTCTTAACTCATTTAAATCCAACTTCACTACTGCTTCATCCATTCCACCATTAAAATCTCCGACTGGCAATCTTGTAAGTGACCCACGAGGTAAAGCTAACCTTCTTGCGGATATTTTCTCCACCAACTCAACCTTAGATGAAATAAATCAAGATGTCCCTGTACTTAATTTTAATTCGCCTGAAATTCCCTCACTTAAGATCCACACCAGACATGTCAAAACTATTTTGCAGAATCTCTCGGTAGATAAGGCTCCTGGTCCAGATGAAATTCCTCCAATAGTACTTAAGAATTGCTCCTTGGTGCTCGCTCCTGTATTGGCAAAAAATTTCCGTCTGTGTACTCATACCTCATGCTTCCCAGTACCCTGGAAAGAAGCAAACATCCATCCAGTTCCTAAAAAAGGTGCCTCTTCAGATCCATCAAACTACAGACCAATAGCTATAACTTCCGCTCTTTGTAAAGTCTTTGAAATTATATTAAATAATCACATAATTAAGCATCTTGAGAATAATAAATTAATCAGTGATAGGCAATATGGTTTTAGACGATGTCGATCAACTGCAGACATGCTTTGCCTTCTTACGCATCAAATCAACCAAGCTACAGACCAACATGGTGAAACACATACAATAGCACTGGATATCAAAAGCATTTGATAGAGTCTGGCATCAATCCTTATTGTCGAAGATGTCACACTACGGCCTTGCATCATTAGTTCCACTAATTTCTTCTTATCTTCATAACAGAAAAATATGTGTAATGGTAGATGGCCTTTATTCTCAATTTAACTCAATAAATGCTGGTGTTCCCCAGGGATCAGTTTTGGCCCCAATTCTGTTCCTCATTCATATCAATGATCTCATATCTACCACTCATAATCCAATACATTCCTACGCAGATGACTCAACACTCCACAGTTCCTTCACATTTACCAATTCTTTCACCCAACCCGATCTTATAAATTCAAAAATAAACACTTCAATTTCTCTGAACCAGGACCTTTCTAGAATTAATGGATGGGGACAAAGAATCTAGTTTCCTTTAATGCACAGAAAACCAAGTACATTCAATTTTCTAACCGACAGAATCTCACTGACTCCCATATATTTTTTAATGATGTAAATATTCCCACTTCCCCTAGTATTGACATTCTCGGTGTAACATTAACTACTAACTTGAGCTAGACACATTATGTTAGAAGCATTGCTAAGAATGCCTCTAAAAAACTGGGACTCCTGTACAGAGTTCGAGAATTCTTCACTGACGAGCAGTTGGCCGTGATATATAAAAGTCATGTGCGTTCTCAGATGGATTACTGTTCACCTCTGTGGAGTGGAAGTGGAGTGGTTGCATTGAGGCAGTTGGACAAAATTCAAAATAAAGGCTGGGGACGCGGTTGTGAAATAACCGTACGGGCACTTAAATGACTTAAAGTGGACGGTGTTGAAGAAGCAGAGCCCTCCTTCCGGCGTTTTGTCGACCTCGACGACTCGGCGGAAGAATGTCGGGACTGATTCCTGGGTGATCTAGAACGCGACCTAGATTTGCGCTTCGGCGAAGGCGACCGTCTCCTCTTAGACCGGTCGGGGGGAGGGGGGGGGGGCGGCTCGGCACTGTCATTTTCACTACTCGTTACTACCTGCTTGGAAAGTACTTTCGATTTAATTTTAGGTCTGATTGACTTGGCCGGAGCTGACTTAACTAATGGCAATTTAATAACGAGGTGCTCCCAGAGTTCCTCGTCATTGCAAAGGAGAGCTTTATGAGCAGTGTCTTTCGCATAAACGTTAAAAATTGACTTAATCTCCTTCAAGGCTGCTAAGCTCTCTTATCAAACACCGCCGCTCTTAACTCAGAACACACATAACACCGTTTAGACACCCATAGTCCCCTTCAGCGATCAAGACACTTTACACATTTTATACATAAATTGTGGGCAAAAACTGGTAATAGAGAGCAGGTAGGTGTAGTGCAAAGGTCAAAGCAAGGCATGATGGAGCTAGGGACCCCCCCCTTTCACCGAAAGCGGACACTCCTCTGCTGCCGGGACCGCTACTACTGTGTGTTGAGATTCTGGTAATAGCAACTTTCCAGGAATCAATGCTCATAAGGATAACCTGAGAGGTGTTAACACATCCTACCTCAAGCCCGCCGGAAAATTAGTTATAGCCACTTGCTACTCTAACCTTCCGCTGGACCTGGTAGAAAGACCCCGGGTCTTTCTTTTATCATACATATGAACTGCTTACCTGTGACAAAGTGTCACTGGCCCCATAGACCTTCAGCGGTTTACTTATCATTGACTATTTGCATTAGATAGATAGTTAACTCGCTTCATGACTTGAGTCATGGTTAAGCTCACTTGACTGTTACGCCGGGCGAGAGGAGTTACTGCGTGAGGCTATCGGTCAGGGCGAGTTCACTCGGCGGGCCGAGTTGACTCCCTTAAGAATTTAGCATATTCCGCCGGAAGGTTCGTGGTTCAGCACACCACGCCGGGACATTTGGTTGGTTTCTTATTGTCTGAGATGAGAAAACACCGGCTCTGCTGAGAAAGCCGCCGGAAAAACGAACCAAAATTTTCAGAGATGAGGACTTATCTGGGAAAGTCCACACCCCCAAAAACCCCACCAAATAAAAGGGACGTCTCCCAAACTCCTTAAGCATGAAAGCACACATGCCAAAAAACAAATAAATAGGGGAAACATTAGGCTTACACATATATGGAGCTTAATTTATAATGTATAAATAACCCCTAGCCTACATTGGAGACCGCTAATGAGGCTGACCATAAGGTGACGACGAAACATCAAGGTGGCTGCAACCAGACGCTCCGAAGACCCAGCAGCAGCAGCACGAGGAGGCAGAGGCCCACGCGCAGATACGAACTCCAGAAGATTCCACACCACGTGTGGCAACCCTTGAACTAGAGCATCTGCTAAAATAAATTATGCAACTACCTCATAATGACGGCCTGAAGCATAAACTTGCGGAATGGTAGCCTCCTAAATAACTATCAAAATGCTAAAGGCGCAAAACAACACACAATAACAAACATGGCGCGATGATCCTGGGACACGTAGGCGCCTGTTACAATAGTACCCTAATTTACCAAGCTCCTGCGGATGTACCAATGGGGTAGTGTGTGCTAGCTAATCTAAAAACATGTTCAATACAACTCAGATGTATACGAATGAACAAGGACTCACTAGAATCGATCGAACGAAGAAAGAAGCTGGAGCACAGAGTAACCCACCCTCACCGAACGGACGCGGGAGGAGGAAGGAAGTATGGCCGCTAGAGGGCCAGCGTCAGGAATCCACACGCAAGAAATCCACGCAGTGGGAAGCTTGAGTATAGCAAGTATTAAGTTCATTTTTAATTTTTATTTTTTACAAAGTTTTTTCGTAGTGAGTACCCAATCATAAAGACGATTCCATAAGAGAATACGCGTAGTATATATATATATATATATATATATAATTATATATATATAAATATATATATATATATATATATATATATATATATATATATATATATATATATATATATATATATATATATATATATATATATATATATATATATATATATATATATATATCAGGGTGTCAAACCACAGCGATTTGTTTGAAGGCATGAATTATTATGAGGTGCAAGAACATGAACATGAAATAGCATTGTTTAGGCCATTTTATCACTTCCAAAGCCATTAATTATTGAACTATAATATAGGTTTGAGTCCCGAAGGGAAGAAGGAAAACCTAATATTTATTAGTGGCCCCTTCATCATTGACGATGCGCCTTAACGTTGGTAATGGCCAATCTTTGAACTCTAGCTTGCCTTTCAAACTTCTCGCCCGGGAGAGAACAAAATAAGATTGCCACACATTGTGAGCGAAACGCTCTTAAAAAAACACTCACGGACTCGTCCTATATGATGTGGGTACCACTACCAGAAAAAAACTAGTAAAAAATAATGAAATAAAAAGATTTAACTTTGATCTTAGCGTTGCGCTTCTCATGCATCTGCTGTTTATATACGCTTGGCTTACCTCCTTCAAGCGTTTGCTCCTCCTTAATTCTCCCGGGCCCGCGTGGAACGGACGTGTCTCCCTGGCGCTCCTGCCCTCCCTTGTTCGTCACCTCCCCTCGTTTATGGTGAGTCTTTGCTCATCTGTACATGTTATGTGCTGAGGTCAGGTAGCTTATTGACTTGTGTAGGCTGTGAGTGTTAAATGCGGGCACTGGAGACTGTTTTTCAGGGTCTATAGTAAACGTGTTAGGCGGAGTCCTCGTTGTCATAAGGCGAGGCTCCCACATGTGTTTTTTTTTTTTCCCTAGATCATTATTATTTCACTGTGTAATCATGAGGCTTCTTATAGGGTGAAATGGGGCCTGTTGTTCGGTCCATTTTGGGTTTTCAACTAGTATGCCTCGTGGGCTATAGTGCTCGTGGATTGTCTCACTTAGCTGAGGGATCCTGCACGGAGCCATACTGCTCCTCAACCTACTCTTTGTCTTTCTACGTGCTGGTGAGGTCTTCGGTGGATCGTAGGTTTGTGCTACAATGACTAATTCTTCGCTACCTGCCCCGAATTAGTTGGCCTCATGTAGGTTATTATATATATGGTTAGGGTGTGTTATTATTGATTTATTGATTACTATTCATGTATAACCATGCCATGTATGTAGCCTACACGTTCATTCCATATTGGAGGGTTGGCCCTCGGCGGGATTTTTATAAAGTAAGACTTAATAACAACGTGTCTCTATTTGTTTCGCATGATTTTTCCGCCAGGAAACATCTAAGAGTTATGTTAAAATTCAAAACATCCGCCGTTTGGTACAGGATTGTAATGAATTTTGTCTGTTTTGTTTACGGCATCTAGTTTGATTCTGGCTGAGCCAGCATGTAACTAAAATTGTGTTCCGGAGGTCCGGCTATGCCTCCTCCTTAATCACACCTCATTCTCCGCCGCAAATAACTTAACAGATAAAAACGTTCGTTGCTTGGTACATTCGGACGTTTATCGTGGGGAGCCACGTCCGCCGGGATATTAACGGCTGAGCCGAGGAACGAACTCACCCATTCCTATCTTGTAGCTTTCAGTTGAACTGTTTTGCTTTAATTTTTGTGCGACTGGTCCGCGGGGGTAAGAATTAATATCCGTAGTAGCGCTGGTCGCCGGGATTAGTTCTTGCATCACAAGACGGGATGAGGTCAGTGTTGGTCACTTCGGTAAGTAGTTATATTAATTAAGTAGAATATGGGACTACTACCTACTCACTTACATTTTTGGGGAATGTACTTAACGTAAGGGGAACTAAGATTGTAGGCCTATAGTGTTTTTCAATTCTTCTTTCTTTTTAACGTGGAGATTTATTGCTATAATTAGCTTTGCCAGCCTAGCGTGTCCTTATGAGCATTGATTCTTGAAATTTTCTATCACACAGGTTCGCATGTGGGACACCTAGGTGGATTCTGCAATCTCCCTGGCGGGAGGAAGTGATAATGGATAAGAGTGCCTTCTTTTTCTGTAAAGCTTTAGGTTGTAACAATTTAACAGTTATCGGACACACCCTTTGCTTGAGGTGTGTTCCTTGTCTTGACCGTTCACGAGGCCGTTGACTTTCCCGATCGTGCCCTCATTGTTCAGCCTTCCGCAATGCCTATTTGACCCATGCTGATGCCCAATGTAAAACTATTTTACTTCACATTAGGTCAGATAATATAACATACTGTAAGACGGTCGCCCATAAATCTTTACAGCTGGATGACCAGATTTTAGATGACTTATTGAAAGGGGCTTTAGTTACTTCATCCCCTGGGGGTTCTTCTCGTGATACTTCCTCCCGCCACTCTAAGCTACCAAGGACCGTTGATCCGCCGGAAGTACCAGCTTCGTCTAGCCGGCGTGACAGGTCCCACTCTCATTTACCAACACCTAAGTCGCCATCTGATGAACAGGCAACTAAGAGGTCCCACACTGACTTTGACGCCGCACTTGATGCCGGCGATGACAAGTCCAGGAAGAGCAAGTCTAGGACGTCCTCCAAGTCGAAGAAGACGGCTAAGCTGTCATCCACGCCGGCCAGGTCTTCGACACACAGCTGAGGGACACCAAGAGGCACATCTAGTCTCATGTCTTCGGCCAAGCTCACCGGTTCACTATTCCCCACAATCCGCAGCCAGAACCTAAGGTCGTGCCAGTTTTGTGAGTTGAAAGAAGTAGCAGTGTGTGTTCTAGCCGGCAGGAAGATGATTGCTCTTCTGACCAGCAGCCCTCAGGACATGATCCATTCTTGTACGACATTCCGGATCTGAACCTGAAAGACGTGTCTGAGACCTACGTTCTTGACTCACAAACAGAAACACACGACGCCGCTGCCCGGGTTGGCGAGTCTCGGATGGAGGCTGTGCCGGCCCCCCTGACCCGGTCACCGGGTCCTACTCTACACCAACAAGGCGTATATGACGAGGAACTGGCGTCTGGCCAACGCCCAGCTTCTCGCCAATCTGGAACGCAGGAGTCAGAGACGTCACGTTCTGCATCCCAGTCTGATCAAGAAAGTGGTATTTTTGTAGCTAAGGAACAACTGCAAGAGTTATTTGACTTTATGAGACAGGTTAACGGCGAGCGACAAGTAGTGGTGCCAGTACCAGTAGTCCCGGTGGTGCGACCTCTAGGACAAGTACCAGTGCAACCTCAAGTTAGTGTTAGTTTTCCTCCCCCTGCTGTCACTACTCAGGCTTCTACTTCGGGTGCCACAGCTTTGTTACCATCCAATTTTAAACTGTTTTCAGATTTGCTACCCCCCCCCCACACTTGATAAGTCTATTCCCGGTAAAAAGGGCCTATGCCACTTTTATACAGACCAGACAAATCTTGGTCAGTTGTTAAGCCACTACACCCCGAGGTCGCACAACCCACGGTTACAGGGGAGTCGCTTGTGCCGGAACATTAGGTAATCGAGGCTAGTGAGGCTAAAAAATTGCGGGCCAAGAACCAGTCGGGAGAGGTGCTTGATGTTGTCGTCAGGGCCATTCCCACATTTTATAATCCAGATTATTTTGTCCATATGCAATCCCCTGCCTTGCCTCCCGCATCCGCCGGAAAACTTTTTTCCGACTGGACTAGGTCAGATGGGTTCAATGATTTTAAGCTTTTACAGGGTTTGACCCCGGAATTAAATACTGTACCCTTCAGGGACTCTCATGGGTCATCCTTAGTTCATCTTCAGGGTGGGTAGTCTGGGCCATGGGTTGCGTGGGCACAAGAACTATAAATCCTACTTTTATGACTACATAATTATACAATAATAAAGACTAAAAAGAGTGGACTCGGCTTTCGTTTGACACCCTGATATATATATACTGTATATATATATATATATATATATATATATATATATATATATATACCGGTATATATACTGTATACTGTATATATATTTTTTTTTTCTATGTGAGGGAGACAAAAGGCAGAGCTGCCTGTAGCGAGTGCCTCCCCCATAGTTGCAAGAGTGACAGGGCCAAAATCAAGGGACGTTCGAGCCAAAATGTCTGGACACACAGAGTTTAAAGCAATTTGAGTCATAGAAGGAGGGAAAGACTGATTCTGGGAGAGAGTTCCAGAGCTCAGCTGTTGAATAGAAGAAAGACTGAGAGTAACATTTCACTCTTGGGTTGGAGAGTTGCACAGAGTAGGGGTGGGATATTGTGTTGCAAGACGGGTACCACGTACCCTACGTAGAGGAGGTGGTATACACTGGGAGAGCTCTGAGGAGCACTGATTGGAGTAGCGATAGAATAGCGAGAGAGATGCAACATTGCGGCGAAGAGAGAGAGTTTGCAGAGAGTTGGTGAGTGGGCGGGAATTAATGATATGAAAGGCCTTCCTTTCTACTTTGTCTAGGAATGCGGTGTGAGAGGATCCTCCCCACACATGTGGACAATACTCAATACAAGGATGCACTGTGCCCCAGTACAGAGCAAGAAGCTGTGCAGGGGTAAAGAACCCCTGAGGCGGTTGAGCACACCCAGCTTCTGGGAGGCTGCCTTAGCAGACTGGTAATATGGGCCTTCCAAGTGAGAGCAGAAGAAAAAGAGACACCAAGAGTACTGAGAGAAGATGCAAGATTGATTTTTGTATTGTTGAAGAATAAGGGATCGATAGTCCTCTGGGAGTTCCGGACGGGTAGATAGATGAAGAAATTGGGTTTTGGAAGCATTCAAGGTAACAAAGTTATCTCTGCCCCAATTGGAAATAGTAGTTATATATATATATAAAATGCCCCAGAACAAGAAGCCCACCATAGAAGCCACGAGCGAACACCACACAGAAACACCCGGAAGAAAGGTCCACAGAACGAAAGGACCAGCTGACCGAGCCCGCCATTCCAGACAGGCCCAGGCCCGCAGGGCTAAACAGCTCCAGGACACACCCATTTACCTTTTCTAAACTGACCATTTTCCACACCTCACGTACACTAACCCCCTCGTGTCCTACACTCCTAACTACAAAGATGATGAACAGGAATATACATTCATATTAAAAACACCCATGCCTGTCCCGACGTTGAGCCAATGCCAACACATCAGACAGCCATAATGATATCTATGTATGTTCTTGCATCCGAGAAGTAGATGTTATATATCTTAGAAGTTAAAACACCCACGCTGTCCCTAGACCCCGTATATCATTTTCCATGACGAGTATAGATATGTGTAACCCGTGCTCAGTCGCCCCTTGCATTGTTCCTCTAGTAACTAAGTCTATAATATTAACTGCCACCAGCATTGATACGACATAGCGGCACTGTCCTTGCTACAAAGATGATGAACAGGAATATACATTCATATTAAAAACACCATGCCTGTCCCGACGTTGAGCCAATGCCAACACATCAGACAGCCATAATTATATCTATGTATGTTCTTGCATCCGAGAAGTAGATGTTATATATCTTAGAAGTTCAAACACCCACGCTTGTCCCTAGACCTCTTATATCATTTTCCATGACGAGTATAGATATGTGTAACCCGTGCTCAGTCACCCCTTGCATTGTTCCTCTAGAAACTAAGTCTATAATATTAACTGCCACCAGCATTGATGCGACATAGCGGCAGTGTCCTTGTGTCGTATTGTGCCAAGTACAGATCAACCAGGTTTCATCACCTTATTAGGACGACGACTATAATGTCATCGTTCATCGATGTATGCAATCCTTAGGTTAAGTATTTTATCCGCCATTGTGTTCACCTTTTTCCATTTACTTTCCACAATTGTCATACGTCTTCCCCTTGCCTCCTTCGTATCCACAGTCCACACTACGCCAATTTACTTCGTGTCTTACACCTCTTACCCCATCCAGAGATTATATAAGATAACCTGGTTATCAGTATCTGTCATAAGTACCCCGAAACAATAACTAAGTACCCCTACGAACTGCCACTGTTGTTGATATTTATATTTAATAGAAAACGCAGTTCCCAGGGCCAACTAATAGTATCCATAACCCTCGGACTGATCACATAACTCTATCTTTTCCAGACTCCTATACCACCCCATAGTTGCATTCCCCGGTAGCATTTGGCTAACGTATTCTACTGCCTTTTCAAACTTCCATATCAATTGTAGCCTAATGCCACCCCCACGCCCAGGGACCTTAGGGGCAAAATTTCCCTGTAGCCCTTGAACTCTCCCCCCCCCTCTCATTAAGACACCCGCGCTTCTCGACTCTTGTCCGACCTAGGCTCTCTCTCATACCTCTTGAAGATCCTTGAATTGTCCGTTACTAACGCTCTCCAACCTTTTTTATATATACTCCTATCCAGCCTACCTTCACTTAGTAGGCCAGAACAACATTAGAACTTTACTAGCCCCTTGCATGCCATCTATTCTCTTACAACACATTCACAACCCTGCACCCAATGGTCGTCGGTGCGAGGCTAGCCGCCCCGCCAGTAACTAACTTCTATTGCCATACTTCCAGATAAATGTGGCAGAGTTAGCAACCCAGTCTCCACCATATCCAGCAAACCCTACAATTAACAACCAGCCGAGTAAAACCAGCTAGCTAAGGCACCTTCGGTTTTGGTATTAAAGACACCCACATCTGTCTCATACACAGAGGGTTATTACAAACACTGGTGATATGGCAAGCCCCTAGCCACAGCCGCCGGACGACTATCACAGAAGAGAGGGCGCCCAGCTCCCCCTTTTTGCCCACCCGAGGAGGGAGACCCCCACCCCCGCGGAGGTATACCTGGCCCCTGTTTTGACTTTCGAGTCATTGCCAGGTAGCACAGGAATTCTTCCTATCAATGAACTAACCATGAATGACTAACACCTTTACTAACCTCTATTACCTCACAATAAACCATTTACCTTTCTTGCATGCTCTGATCACTAAATTAGCACCTCAGCTATACCATAGAATGAAGATTGAACAATCTAGAGAGACGCTCCTATCACAGCTGTCCCCATCCTCCTCGCAAAGTAGATCCAGTCTCTCTCCCCTAAATACGTCCAGTATAGCCAAAATAGTACCTCTTACTAAGGCTCAGTTATATGAAAATATAAAGGCTTCCTATCGCCCTGTGCCACAACAGTAAATACCATCTTACCTAGTCCCCATATCTATTGAGAGCTCAATTAAGTCCATAAGACTCGAGATCCCTACTGTCTACAGGGTCCAGAACCGAGCCTATAAATCTAACTCCCGCCCCCAGTCAAATCAGTTGAAAGCTAGACACCAACCAGTGGTCACTACCCTGCAGTTTACCTCTAGCTCTGCCCTTGTGTTGTTCCGGAGTTGAGAGATTCCAGATCCGGCAGACTCCGTGGCAGAGAAGACTGATAGAAGCATCTGTCCATGTACAAGTCCTAACGTGCACCTTATAACCTTCATACAAATTCGTGGGTATATAAGTGTGTAGCCAGCAACGATCATCAAGAGATCCGACTTGAGAACTTCCTACATTTTGGACCATCTGGACGGCCGAGGAACCAGTCGTTAGCCCCCAACATCACCGGAAGCAAGATAACCAGGACCAGATCTACCCATACTATTCAAGATTCATGTTGCTAGTACTAAGTGTTATAGTACTAGCTTGATACTCACTTATTAACTTTCTATAAAGTGGCTAAGACCTTGCCCAGTGTAATTCATATTTAACCATTCCATTTGGGACGTACTAAGCGATCAGTGCTTTTTAATTAACAGGCGACCTTGACTCTCGTAATTACCTTATTCAGATATTAAAACTCTAGTGATATCTAACGTTCGCCCACTGATTTGTGTTCTACATATTTCTGCCTTAAGAATATCAAACTTAGTTCAGTACCCCCATGAGGTTACTAGAGATTTCCGTGTTCTATAATATACGCGTGTCTAATCCTAACTGTGAGTTGCTACTTGGGCACGCGACCAGCCAGCAAGAGGTAAAATCAGTGACATTGAATTATACGAATATATTGAGGTCTTCCAGTAAAATATAAACTTGCTAATTAAACCCGTGATCAGAAGAATATACCTGAACGTTGGAAGTGGGAGACTAGGCTCCATCCAGATCCGCTAATGCTAGCAGTTCCCTTCTATCATTTGTTTTGTGCGAATATAACTATCTTTCTATGCTCTTTATTTCTTTATTTCAATAAACGTGAACTTGTGTCGTGTTACCGTGTGTTTATTTTGTGTTCTCTATTCCTCATACCTTGTATTGTGCATGCAGCCTTCTATACCCAGTCATTCAGAACTCACATTACCCAAGTTAAACCTGTAGAAAAACAGGGCATAACATTGGCGGCAGCGGTGGTTCTTGATTCGGATAAAAGGTTGCATTACATTGCAAGTTTGGAACAGCTAGAACACGAGAACATCATGGCGCAACCTAACCACGTTTCCATCCCAAATTATGATGAAACAAATTATGGGATCGAAGTATTCATGGACATAGTGAAACCCTTACTTGACATTACTTATACCACGGACGCACATAAAATAGCCGTAACATTACCACACCTGGGAAAAGCCGTTTCCCTGGTGGCCTATCAAGTGCGCCCTGATCTCACCTGGAACGAATTTCGCACAATAGTGATAGAAGCCATTAAACCTTCGTTGGGCGTTTTCGTGGCCCACACCCGTATCCTAGACACGAAATTCGAAGGCGATCTAGATGCCACAGTCAGTAAGCTTGCCCAACACATACAAAATTCTTTCCCCACGTTGACCAAAATCCAACAAGAACAGCAAATTCTGGTCAACCTTGTGTCGATATTGCCCTCAGCAGTAAAAGACCATTTCCGAGTGCACGATTTCGTCGGATACAAAAAAGACCTCATCACGATCCGACGTATTTTGGCCGTGCGCACAGAAGCACCCACCCAAATCGCTGCAATCAAGAGGTTTCCCACGCACCCGCAGCAAACCAACCACCAAAACCCCAAGAATGCCTACCCAGCCTCATCTTTCAACAACAGACCCACCTACCCTTCCGGCAAGCCCCAACCCAGTAGACCCCGGTTCCAACCGTCCCAGCCACGCAGAATCTTCAACCGGAACAGCAACTACAACACCTACCAAAGTAAAAACCCTACCTTAGTCATTATCAACCCCTATGATTTCCCTGCCTGTAATGCTCAGTGTGCCCTCCACCAAATTCGTGACTCTGCCAAACCTCGCCCCTCTACTCCTCGCATTTCTGTAAATGAAGAGGAGTGGGGACAAGAGGAAGAAATTGCCCCCCATACCATGACCTCAGACGATACCGAGGAAACCCTGGAAGAGGTAGATACCGACCCCCAGGATTTTTAAAGTATCCCCCGCCCACGATGGGCTCGGCGGGGGACGCCATAACTAGTCGCACTGCCCCCATTTATTACATGGCCAAAATCAAGGACATTCCTGTCCGCTTGCTAATCGACACGGGAGCTGCCAAGTCATGTTTGTTCAAATCTTACTATGAAAAACATCCCCGACGATTTGGCCCTTTGTTAAACACCAAAACAGAACTCATCTCAGCTGCTGATACTTACTTAAATCTCCTAGGAGACACTTTACCCCTATCAGTAACCACTCCTGGCCCCCATGCTCGTTGTTATCACACATTTACAGTATTTTCCTCCAACTGTAAACATTATGATGGTTTCCTTGGACTTGACCTCCTTCAAAAACTAGAGGCCCAGATTGACTGCGGCCAAAGGCTGATCTCATTCAAAAACAAATTCCAACAGACTGATGTAGAACAACACATCATTAACACCACAGGCCCCCCCATACGACAACCATCCCGTAGAAAGAACCCCATACAACGTCAGGAAGAGGAACGCCAAGTCCAGGAAATGTTAGAGGCCGGGATTGCCACCCCGTCCATTAGCCCCTGGTCTTCCCCTGTTGTCTTAGTCAAAAAGAAAGATGGGACAACCCGTTTTTGCGTCGATTACAGGAGGTTAAAGCTCGTTGTTATCACACATTTACAGTATTTTCCTCCAACTGTAAACATTATGATGGTTTCCTTGGACTTGACCTCCTTCAAAAACTAGAGGCCCAGATTGACTGCGGCCAAAGGCTGATCTCATTCAAAAACAAATTCCAGCCCAAAGCCTCTGACAAACCAATCACGCAGAAACCCATTCCCAAAAAGAAAAAACAACCTCCCCCTCAACAAAACCTGATTCAGGGTTACCAAGTTGCAGCTAGCACTAAGGTTACTCCTAAAACCTCCCCTTGCCCCGAGATCTCTCAAAACCTCACTCAATTCAGTAAAAAAATGCCTCAACAAACGAAAGAAGACAAGTCCAAGCAACTCCCCCTCGGTAATCCCCTCAATTCTCGTAACTCTGTCCAGAATAAATCCTCCCATGTTTTCAGGACAGACTCTGATATATGTAACCCTAATTCTATCCAATGTTTATGTACACATGTTTCCAGAGAAAATGCCGACCAATGTACCCAACAATGTTTCCCCCATGCCCCCAGAAATGTTAACAACCCCAAATCAATACACCAGTCCTACACCAATAACCCATGTTCTACACCTAACTTTTTCCCCACCAACCCTCCGCAGTCCCCCCAGCAAATCCCGTTTTCTAACTCGCTCACACCTCGCACCCTTCTGAACCGCCCGCACGCGCCGTTAATCCCTCCCTCACGCGTGCCGACCGAGGGACACAACCATGTTCCCACCATGCCCCCAGAAATGCCCAGCTATTCCACCACCCCCCCAATCCCCCTTGTGACAGTTTTTCGTCAGTAGCTCCCTTCCACCCCCCCACAATTCACACCCCTAATAAACTTCAAAACCCCACACTTGACTCACCCCCTCATGACAGACAAACCCACCAACCCCAGATAACCTCTAAACAAACCGTTACTGCCACCGACAACGCTCCCCCCACCAACCCTCCGCAGTCCCTCCAACAAATCCCGTTTTCTAACCCCCTCACACCGCGCCCCACTGATCCTCTCACACGCGCCGTTAATCCCCCCCTCACGCGTGACCCCCACCAAAGTGACCTTGCCCCCCTTATAAGTACCAAGCACCTGCTCGCCAGTCAATCCCCCACCATCATTAGCCCAGCGGTAGTTCAGGATAAATGCCAAATTCCCCCCACCATCAAAAATGGGTGAACCTGCGGCCCATACCCCAAACTCACATGGTATTTTCCCCCACTAACACATCCCCCAACCCCCATCGCTGCCTCTTACAACCCGCCATCATTCCCGCTCGTGTCAACCACATTCTCGTGGCTAATATCTCAGAGGAACCCCTGACATTACCGAAAGGTCTCATTATAGGAGACCTCGAAACTTTCGATGACCTCCCCATACATTGTAACGACACCCCTACCAGCCTCCAATTGCCCCCTCTTCCTGAGACACTATCTGACCACCAAAAGAACGGCATGTACGACCTACTGATGGAATTCAGTGACGTCTTTGCCCAACAACCCACCGAAATCGGACAGACGGATGTAGAACAACACATCATTAACACCACAGGCCCCCCCATACGACAACCATCCCGTAGAAAGAACCCCATACAACGTCAGGAAGAGGAACGCCAAGTCCAGGAAATGTTAGAGGCCGGGATTGCCACCCCGTCCATTAGCCCCTGGTCTTCCCCTGTTGTCTTAGTCAAAAAGAAAGATGGGACAACCCGTTTTTGCGTCGATTACAGGAGGTTAAATGACATAACCATTAAAGACGCTACGCCCTTACCCCGAATAGACGATTCCCTTGACTCCCTATACGGATCCAAATGGTTCACTACCCTCGACTTGCAAGCAGGGTATTGGCAAGTGCCTATCAAGGCCGAGGACCAAAAGAAAACAGCATTTTCCACTAGTGGTGGCCATCACTATGAATTTAACGTCCTACCTTTTGGCCTCTGTAACGGACCCGCCACTTTCTCCCGTTTGATGGAAACGGTATTGCATGGCCTAACCTGGGAAACCTGCCTAGCCTATCTGGACGATATTATTGTGTACTCTCCAACCTGGGAAGAACACCTCCTCAGGTTGAGACAAGTCCTGCAAAGAATCCGAGCCGCCGGGTTGAAATTAAAACCCTCAAAGTGCGTGATTGCCCGGAATAAGGTAGATTTTCTCGGACACGTGATATCTGAACATGGTATTGCGCCAGACCCAAAGAAACTTCAAGCCATACAAAACCAAACCCCACCCACCACGGTTAAAGGAATACGTTCGTTTCTAGGTTTAGCCACGTACTACAGACGTTTCGTCCCCCACTTTGCCACCATAGCCAGACCCCTCCACCAACTTACCCACAAAGACACCCCGTTCGCCTGGACACCTGAAAGAGACCTCGCGTTTAACACTTTGAAGCAAAAACTAATCCAAGCCCCTATTGTCGTTTTCCCTGACTACCAGAAACCTTTCCGTCTTTATACCGACGTATCTCTGTACGCCATAGGTGCAGTATTAGCTCAATTCAGAGATGGAAAGGAACATGTGATAGCGTATGCCAGCTACACACTCACCCCACCCCAACAGAATTACGCAGCCACCAAGAGAGAGTGCTTAGGGATCATTTGGGCACTCAGCCACTTCCGGTCATTTGTGTTAGGCGCAAAACTCGAAATAATTACCGACCATCAATCTTTACAATGGCTGCGTAGGTGCGAAACCAACTCAGCCATTTTGGTACGTTGGAGAGAGACACTAGAGGACTACGACTTTACAATACAATATCGTCCCGGCAAACTCCATACTAATGCAGACGCCCTGTCACGTTTGCCAGTACCAAAAGACCCCCCCACCAACCTAGCCGCCTTACAAAACACTCAATTGGTATCTACCCCCACCTCCCGACAGAATGCCCCCCCAGCCCCCTCCCTAATTCAATCTTGGGAAGCACGAATCAGACCCCCCTGGATACCGTTAAACGTCTTCAGGAGACTGACTCGCTGGGGAGATCAACTTGCCACAGACACTGGTCACATAATCTTGGACCCCACCATAGCCCACGACTACATGATTGCCATCCACGAGGGAAACGGCATACACCTTGGACAAAAGAAAATGTTAAAGATCTTCACAGACCAATACTGGACCCCCAACCCCTCCAAAATTGCACAACGAGTGACAGAATCCTGCAAACCGTGTTTATTGGGAAAGGATAGATCACGCACCCCAGGCCCAGCTGGTACCATTTCTGCCAACAAACCGTTCCAAGTCCTATCCCTCGACATCATGGGCCCGTTCCCTTCTTACGCTGGCAACCGCTATATCGTCACATTTGTAGACGTATATTCAAAATTTCTAATAGCCTGCCCAGTTAAAGACCACACAGCCACCACAGTCGCCACACTGCTTGCCACCGAAGTGTTCCCTATATTCGGCCTTCCCCTTGCTCTTCTATCGGACAATGCCCCCGAGTTTAGTGGACACGTTTGGCAACAATTCACCCAACAATGCGGTATCAAGATTAAACACTCATCCCCGTACTGGCCTCAAGGAAATGCTATCTGCGAACGCAGCCATCGCACCATCAACAACCAGTTACGTACAAGAATGATTGCTCTTAATACCTCAGACTGGCCATCACAACTAAAGATGATACAGTGGGGTATGAACACCTGTCCTCGGGAAGACGGTATTTCCCCTCATGAACGTGTTTACGGTGTACCCCCCCTGTTACTGCCATTCCACCACCACGCTCACCTTCCCTCCACCACCTCCACAATTGACCCATTGCAACATCTGCAAAACACCCTCCATACCGCCCAGATCTGTCAAGACACCAAAACTGATAACATCGATGAAAAAAACCCTTTCGCCATCCATGACACCGTAATGGTAGCCAACCTCCCTATCACCAACAAGTTAGGCCCTCGCTATGTCGGACCCTACACCGTAATACAAGTCCCAAATGCCTTTCAAGTCACCATCGACTATCACGGCGTAACTCGCACGCTCCGAACTAGATTCGTCCGAGCGTTTAAACCTCTAAAGCCACAAGACATTACCCCACCCCACACGTCCGACCCTAAATTAAACACCCCTACTCACCCCCTCACTCAGGCTACGAATATTCCCATACAAACCCCTAAGGACCTAAGCCCTCCAGCACCGAACCGACAAATCTTTTCTCACCATACCCCCCAACTAACCTCCACAAACCCCAAGCCCCCAATATCACACCCTCTTCCACCATGACACCTTCTTTCACTTCTGATAGTCAAGTTCCTCCCCAACTTATCCAAGTACAAAAACCTCCACCCACAACCCCGACCACAACAGAAACCCTCCCGTCTAGCCCTGACATACCTCCACCAGGCACCACAGTGAGAAAACCACCACCGCCACCCCAAACCAAGTACACACCCAACCGCACCACACAATCTACCTCAGTAACCTCACGCTACAACTTACGCCCACGACAAACATCGTTTAAAATCTCCAGAAAACACACCCTACTAACCAAGTTCCATAGGGCTGCCAGACCACTACCCTCCTCCTCCTCCTCCTCCTCTTCTTCTTCTTCGTCGAATTCTCCCCCACAAAGGGAAAGAAGACAAATAATCACCAGCAAATCACCAACCTCATCAAACAACACACGCCCCTACCCCCAACCCTCCAACTTAAATCTACACTCCTTACCCACCCGTCTAGCCCCCCCCGCATCCGCCCCTTTCCCCTCCACGATCCCCACCACCCCACCCACACACCGACCAACCTCCTCATCTCACCGAACCTCCAACCAACCCCCCCCCCTAAGAAAACCCCCCCCAAAGTCACCCCCAAGAAAACTCCCACATGTCATTTACCTATAAAACATGCTTCCCCTCACTATAAAACATCGTCGAGCGACTCAAGTCCCACGAAAAACATCTACCTTCCCACCAGGACCGCCAGAGGTAGAATAATCAACAGACCCATCAGATTTAAAGACAGCGATACAAAAATAACACCCCGTTCTGACACTAAGGACCCAAGCCACACAACACACACACCCCCTCCTTCACCCACCTTACCTACACCGATTTTGCGCATTGCCTCACTATATATTCCCAACCTACAACACCGCCTAAGAAAACCAAATAAAACCCAGACTCACATTCCCCCTTCATCCCCAGCCCTGTTGTCACGCGCGAATCCCCTTTCGGTTAGTAACCCATTCACCACACTAAACAGACTTCCTGTCAATCCCACACACCTCACTCCGACCCCAACGGGGGAAAGCTACAAACCATTCATACGAAAGGTTAAAGTAAAGACCCCCACTGGACACTTGGCCCGTGTACCACACCCACACCAAGCCCGGGCAGCCGCCCGCCACAACACAGAGGACACATTCTTACAGGTATACATTGACCTGCAAAAGAAACCTGACCGTCGCTCTCGTGTTTGGTGGAACTTTCTAAATACCCTGAAAATGACCCACCATCACTATGCTTCTTTTAACTTCACCCTTGAGGCTCGAGGACGAGCCTATAATGAAGGAGAGGGAAGTAAAATGCCCCAGAACAAGAAGCCCACCACAGAAGCCACGAGCGAACATCACACAGAAACACCCGGAAGAAAGGTCCACAGAACGAAAGGACCAGCTGACCGAGCCCGCCATTCCAGACAGGCCCAAGCCCGCAGGGCTAAACAGCTCCAGGACACACCCATTTACCTTTTCTAAACTGACCATTTTCCACACCTCACGTACACTACCCCCTCGTGTCCTACACTCCTAACTACAAAGATGATGAACAGGAATATACATTCATATTAAAAACACCCATGCCTGTCCCGACGTTGAGCCAATGCCAACACATCAGACAGCCATAATGATATCTATGTATGTTCTTGCATCCGAGAAGTAGATGTTATATATCTTAGAAGTTAAAACACCCACGCTGTCCCTAGACCCCGTATATCATTTTCCATGACGAGTATAGATATGTGTAACCCGTGCTCAGTCGCCCCTTGCATTGTTCCTCTAGTAACTAAGTCTATAATATTAACTGCCACCAGCATTGATACGACATAGCGGCACTGTCCTTGCTACAAAGATGATGAACAGGAATATACATTCATATTAAAAACACCCATGCCTGTCCCGACGTTGAGCCAATGCCAACACATCAGACAGCCATAATTATATCTATGTATGTTCTTGCATCCGAGAAGTAGATGTTATATATCTTAGAAGTTCAAACACCCACGCTTGTCCCTAGACCTCTTATATCATTTTCCATGACGAGTATAGATATGTGTAACCCGTGCTCAGTCACCCCTTGCATTGTTCCTCTAGTAACTAAGTCTATAATATTAACTGCCACCAGCATTGATGCGACATAGCGGCAGTGTCCTTGTGTCGTATTGTGCCAAGTACAGATCAACCAGGTTTCATCACCTTATTAGGACGACGACTATAATGTCATCGTTCATCGATGTATGCAATCCTTAGGTTAAGTATTTTATCCGCCATTGTGTTCACCTTTTTCCATTTACTTTCCACAATTGTCATACGTCTTCCCCTTGCCTCCTTCGTATCCACAGTCCACACTACGCCAATTTACTTCGTGTCTTACACCTCTTACCCCATCCAGAGATTATATAAGATAACCTGGTTATCAGTATCTGTCATAAGTACCCCGAAACAATAACTAAGTACCCCTACGACCTGCCGCTGTTGTTGATATTTATATTTAATAGAAAACGCAGTTCCCAAGGCCAACTAATAGTATCCATAACCCTCGGACTGATCACATAACTCTATCTTTTCCAGACTCCTATACCACCCCATAGTTGCATTCCCCGGTAGCATTTGGCTAACGTATTCTACTGCCTTTTCAAACTTCCATATCAATTGTAGCCTAATGCCACCCCCACGCCCAGGGACCTTAGGGGCAAAATTTCCCTGTAGCCCTTGAACTCTCCCCCCCCCCTCTCATTAAGACACCCGCGCTTCTCGACTCTTGTCCGACCTAGCCTCTCTCTCATACCTCTTGAAGATCCTTGAATTGTCCGTTACTAACGCTCTCCAACCTTTTTTATATATACTCCTATCCAGCCTACCTTCACTTAGTAGGCCAGAACAACATTAGAACTTTACTAGCCCCTTGCATGCCATCTATTCTCTTACAACACATTCACAACCCTGCACCCAATGGTCGTCGGTGCGAGGCTAGCCGCCCCGCCAGTAACTAACTTCTATTGCCATACTTCCAGATAAATGTGGCAGAGTTAGCAACCCAGTCTCCACCATATCCAGCAAACCCTACAATTAACAACCAGCCGAGTAAAACCAGCTAGCTAAGGCACCTTCGGTTTTGGTATTAAAGACACCCACATCTGTCTCATACACAGAGGGTTATTACAAACACTGGTGATATGGCAAGCCCCTAGCCACAGCCGCCGGACGACTATCACAGAAGAGAGGGCGCCCAGCTCCCCCTTTTTGCCCACCCGAGGAGGGAGACCCCCACCCCCGCGGAGGTATACCTGGCCCCTGTTTTGACTTTCGAGTCATTGCCAGGTAGCACAGGAATTCTTCCTATCAATGAACTAACCATGAATGACTAACACCTTTACTAACCTCTATTACCTCACAATAAACCATTTACCTTTCTTGCATGCTCTGATCACTAAATTAGCACCTCAGCTATACCATAGAATGAAGATTGAACAATCTAGAGAGACGCTCCTATCACAGCTGTCCCCATCCTCCTCGCAAAGTAGATCCAGTCTCTCTCCCCTAAATACGTCCAGTATAGCCAAAATAGTACCTCTTACTAAGGCTCAGTTATATGAAAATATAAAGGCTTCCTATCGCCCTGTGCCACAACAGTAAATACCATCTTACCTAGTCCCCATATCTATTGAGAGCTCAATTAAGTCCATAAGACTCGAGATCCCTACTGTCTACAGGGTCCAGAACCGAGCCTATAAATCTAACTCCCGCCCCCAGTCAAATCAGTTGAAAGCTAGACACCAACCAGTGGTCACTACCCTGCAGTTTACCTCTAGCTCTGCCCTTGTGTTGTTCCGGAGTTGAGAGATTCCAGATCCGGCAGACTCCGTGGCAGAGAAGACTGATAGAAGCATCTGTCCATGTACAAGTCCTAACGTGCACCTTATAACCTTCACACAAATTCGTGGGTATATAAGTGTGTAGCCAGCAACGATCATCAAGAGATCCGACTTGAGAACTTCCTACATTTTGGACCATCTGGACGGCCGAGGAACCAGTCGTTAGCCCCCAACATCACCGGAAGCAAGATAACCAGGACCAGATCTACCCATACTATTCAAGATTCATGTTGCTAGTACTAAGTGTTATAGTACTAGCTTGATACTCACTTATTAACTTTCTATAAAGTGGCTAAGACCTTGCCCAGTGTAATTCATATTTAACCATTCCATTTGGGACGTACTAAGCGATCAGTGCTTTTTAATTAACAGGCGACCTTGACTCTTGTAATTACCTTATTCAGATATTAAAACTCGTGATATCTAACGTTCGCCCACTGATTTGTGTTCTACATATTTCTGCCTTAAGAATATCAAACTTAGTTCAGTACCCCCATGAGGTTACTAGAGATTTCCGTGTTCTATAATATACGCGTGTCTAATCCTAACTGTGAGTTGCTACTTGGGCACGCGACCAGCCAGCAAGAGGTAAAATCAGTGACATTGAATTATACGAATATATTGAGGTCTTCCAGTAAAATATAAACTTGCTAATTAAACCCGTGATCAGAAGAATATACCTGAACGTTGGAAGTGGGAGACTAGGCTCCATCCAGATCCGCTAATGCTAGCAGTTCCCTTCTATCATTTGTTTTGTGCGAATATAACTATCTTTCTATGCTCTTTATTTCTTTATTTCAATAAACGTGAACTTGTGTCGTGTTACCGTGTGTTTATTTTGTGTTCTCTATTCCTCATACCTTGTATTGTGCATGCAGCCTTCTATACCCAGTCATTCAGAACTCACATTACCCAAGTTAAACCTGTAGAAAAACAGGGCATAACAATATATATATACGTGGAGAGACTCAGACCAAGAGTGAGAGCGGTGGAAATGAGTTACTTGAGAATTAGTGCATGCGGAGTTACATGGAGGGATAGACAGACGAATGAGGAAGTAAGAAGGTGTGGTGTGGAGGTAGATGTGCTGGAAAGTATGAAAAGGAACAACTTGAGATGGTTCGGCCATATGGAACGTATGGGAAGTGAGAGAATGATTAACCCTTAATTGGCGGCGCGCAACTAATGTCGTGTGAAATAAATTTGGACTAACTGGCTGTTCTCAACTTATGTCGTGCGCCATTTTCAGCACGTAATGTTGCTGAGAGAGAGCTGAGCGGTGTGAGGAGCATAGTAAGGCTATGACCGCCGCCCACCACCGCGGTGGACCAACTGAAGTGAAAACCACCCTTCCCTCCCCTCTCTCACTCGCTACACAGGGAATTATGTAGGGAAATTACCTAATTACAGGGTTTTTGCACTCGTGTTGCTCGATTGTTGCAAGAGAACCAGCGGTCGTAAAAGGATGGTTCGGGTGTCATTGGGAAGCTCTGTTTATGCCCTTTCAGGAATAGATACTTGTTTTATGCTGTGGGTCATATTTAGGCATGAAAATGATCACGTAAACAACCCTATTTAGGGTAAAAATACCCCGCTGGGCGCTACGATCCGCTAGACCGCCTAGCCCGCTAATAAGGTGATATGAGGGTGTACGAGAGCGAGGTGGAAGGACAGAGAGGGAGAGGTAGACCGAAGGAGAGGTGGAAGGATGGAGTGAGGAAGTATATGAATGAAGGCGGTGCTGGTTGGGAGGAGGGGCGTCGACTGACTGGGGACAGAGGTGCTTGGGGCGGTTCGTTCGTGGGCACCCCTTCGGGGATCATGGCGTCAGGCAATATATATAAGAACATAAGAACATAAGAAAATGGGAGTCTGCAAAAAGCCGACGGCCCATACAAGGCAGATCCCTGTCACACCCAACCCCAATTACAAGGCCCAATTATAGACCCATCTCACTAATACCTTGAGTACTGACCCCACCAAAACGGTCAGAGATTAATATATATATATATATATATATATATATATATATATATATATTATATATACCTTATATATATATATATAGATATATATATATATATATACCGGTATATATATATATATATATAAATATATATATATATATATATATGTATGTATGTATGTATGTATGTATGTATGTATGTGTGTGTGTGTGTGCGTGCGTGCGTGCGTGTGTGTGTGTGTGTGTGTGTGTGTGCGTGCGTGCGTGTGTGTGTGTGTATGCGTGTGTATATGTGTGTGTGTGTGTGACCAGAAAGAAACCAATGTAAATTTGTTCACCCTCCCAAACAAAGTACGGAGCTAGAAAAACAACCCCCATAGAAAATAAACCGACTAAATGGGTGTATAGGGTCTAAGAGTGGTCAATAGGGGTAAATATGACAGAAACAGGCTGGCCAGTGATTTTGCGGGTGCGGAAGGGTTGGCAGCAGCTGCAGTGGCCAGTCTAGGATCACATCACCTGTCCTGTCGGTTGGGGAGTGAAGTGACTATCTAAACGCATTTTACCCTCGAAAATGTAGCCCCACACCCGCGATATTCTAGCCCCGAGGTGGTGAGGTCTTAGTCCAGCCCTGAGACGATAAATAATGGTGGATAATGCAGGTCAAATAGGAGTTTTGAAGCCAGGCATGGATGTTGTTGCTCCGATAGCGTTTGCCACTCGCGGATAACAACAAAATCGCCTGTCGGTGGCATTTTGGCAGCCGTATCGAGCCCAGAGTGGGCAGTGGGATACCTAGACATGGCTCTAGCCTTCTACAGACCAGCCCCAGTGCTCCAGTGTTCTCAGAAATCCAGTTAGACAGCCAGAAATCCCTCCATCATGTTGAAGAATCGAGAGCTCCACTTGTGCCTAATATTTTGGCTGTCCCGAAAGCGATTATTGTTATAAGCCTTCACATTATTATCACAACACTTCAAATTAGTGCGTTAGACTGAAACAATTGGGGGTGTGACCGTGTGAAGACTGAAATGGGTGTGAAGGGAATACGGGGGGAATCTGGGTGAAGGTGTATTGTTTTGGCCATTTTATTATCACCCCGAGATATCATAACAACTTAGCTTACCTAGTGATAACTGCCAAAGACATATTAAGAACTACATAACCGTGAATACTGGACAATCTAAGTGAAATTTAGCCTATGTAGATGTCATAAAATTTGCAAAACAAGGAATAGCCTAGGCTGCAGGGAAATCTATGTGATATCGTGTTGTTTTGGCCATTGATCACTTCCAAAGACACAATTAGAACTGCAAAACAAGGAATATAGGCTAGGCTATATCTAGCTCGTGAAAACCCATTGTTTTGGCCACTGATAACTGTCCAAGACAACTAGAACTGCCAAACTAGGAAATTGTATTGTTTTGGCCATTGATAAATGTTAACTTCCAAAGACATTAGCCTAAATTGATAAAAACGAACTGTAAAATCTACGTAGCCTGCATTCACTCTGTATTGGGCATTGATAACTGTAATAAGAATTGCAAAATAGAAATAGGCCTAGGCCTACTGGAAATTCTACATAAAATTCCTCTGTTTTGGCCATTAGCCTAATAACTGCCAAAGACATCGGCCTAATATGAACTATGAAACCATGAATACTGGAAAATCTACATGAAATTTATGTGGGCTAGACCTAAGACCTAGATGTCATAAAATCGCTGTTTTGGCCATTGGTAACTCAAGAAACGTCGCAAAACCCTCCCATCTCTCTGTCTACTGGATAATAATGGTTGAGAAGAAGGGGCACAGTGTTAGGACGGGGTTTGAATAGTCCGATAGTCTCTCGTTTGCTGGCAATTGTCTCATCATTCGCGGCCACTATTTTGTACAATGTTTCCCGCTACGGCCACCATAGACTCACAAGTGCTCAATTCAGACGGCGAGGAGATCTCACAAAAATGGAAGAGTCTGTTCCTTAGCTCCCTGGAGAAGGTAAATATGTTGCCTATTGGTGTTGTACTTGTTCAGCAACTTCAGCCTAGTTGTTTTATTGCCGCAGGCGCAGGCCCACTGGCGCAGGGTATCAAACCGGAGCAATTTTGTTTGAAGTCTTGATTCTCTTGAATTAATTTGAGAAGGAATAGCCTATAAGAAAATTAACATGCAAATGATGCAATAGCATTGGGTAGATCTAAGATCCTGTGTAGTGTAGCGGCAGGGCTGGGGTCAATTATGAATTGAATTGGAATTGATTAAGAAAAACTGTGAATTGGAATTGATAAAATATAGGCTAAAAACAAAATTAATTGAATTGAATTGGAATTGATGAAATAGGTCTACTATTTTAGGTAAGTTTCTATAATTGCACCTAGCCTATAGGCTACGAGCTAAAAAATATATTATTGTATTTAACAGGAAGGTACGACGAGGTAAGTGATGTGGTACCGGTATAGGCTAGGTGACAATATGCAGAAATGGATTATAAGGGCGTTCCGCCCCCTCTGACAAAAGTCTATCAATCTAGATGTGACACGGATTTTACATTGTTTCAGAGGGACATTAGCCTAACCTAACAACCTTACATAAGAACATAAAAAACATAAGAAAATGGGAGTCTGCAGAAAGCCGATTGACCTAAGCAAGGCAGATCCCTGTCCCACACAACCCCAATTACAAAGCCCAATTATAGGCTCAACACTCTAATACCCTGAGGATCATCTTACCAAAACGGTTAGAGATTAATGCAGGATTACGGGGGTCTGCAGAGCGCTGATTGGCCCAACCCGGCTGATACCCCTTCACACCCAACCCTTCTCGTCCATATGCTTATCCAATTTTATCTTAAAGCTCCCTACCGTTTTTAATCCCACTATAGCACTTGGTAGTCCATTCCACCCATCTACAACTCTGTTACCAAACCAATATTTGCCTAGGCCTATATCTTTTCTGAAACAAAATTTATCTAATTTGAAACCATTGGTACGAGTTCTTTCGCTATCACTGAGCTTTAGTACATTTGTCATGTCCCCTTTGTTAATCCCACTAACCCACTTGAACACCTCTATCATATCCCCTCTAACTCTGCGTCTCTCTCATTGTTTCAGAGAGACATTAGCCTAACCTAACAACCTTACATAAGAACATAAAAACATAAGAAAATGTGAGTCTGCAGAAAGCCGATTGGCCTAAGCAAGGAAGATCCCTGTCCCACACAACCCCAATTACAAAGCCCAATTATAGGCTCAACACTAATAACCTGAGGATCATCTTACCAAAACGGTTAGAGATTAACGCAGGATTACGGGGGTCTGCAGAGCGCTGATAGGCCCAACCCGGCTGATCCCCCTTCACACCCAACCCTTCTCGTCCATATGCTTATCCAATTTTATCTTAAAGCTCCCTACCGTTTTTAATCCCACTATTAAAGAAATTACAAATTACTTAACAGAATCTAACCACATAATAGAACGGAAAGACAGTGTGAAAGACCTTGGGGTATTAATGTCTGAAAATATGGGTTTCAAAGTACATAACCAGGTCAAAGTGGCGGCTGCGAAACGTCTAACAGGTTGTGTTCTGCGTATTTTAAAACACGCGGTGAAGTACCTATGATAACGCTCTTCAAATCTCTAGTGCTACCGCGGCTTGAATATTGTAGCGTATTAACATCCCCATACAAAGCAGGTGAAATAAATGACGTAGAGAGTGTACAAAGAAATTTCACTTCTCATATAAGTTCGATAAAACAGCTACACTATTGGGAGCGTTTAAGAGCACTGAATCTGTACTCACTGGAACGTTACCTAATAATATACACGTGGAAAATCGCAGAGGGTTTAGTACCAAACCTACATACTCCGATAGTCATGAAATTCAGTGATAGGAGAGGCTGGGAATGCGAAATCCCCCGGATGAATAACAGGGGTGCTATGGGCTCTCTGCGAGAGGGTTGGTTATCACACAGAGGCCCACGTCTCTTCAACAAACTCCCACGGCGAGTAAGAGACATGAGGGACGTCTCGTTAGACAGCTTCAAGAGAGCCCTGGATGTCGAACTGCAAAAGGTGCCAGACGAGCCCATCCTCGCAAGGGAGCGAGCTGTCGCTTCAAACAGTCTACTGCACCAAATCACCACCCAAAACGAGGGGCATCGCGCTCCTTGGTGCCGCTAGAAGATTGGCGAACACATCAAAAGGTATCAAAAGGTAAAGGATAGCACTTGGTAGTCTATTCCACCCATCTACAACTCTGTTACCAAACCAATATTTGCCTAGGCCTATATCTTTTCTGAAACAAAATTTATCTAATTTGAAACCATTGGTACAAGTTCTTTCGCTATCACTAAGCTATAGTACATTTGTCATGTCCCCTTTGTTAATCCCACTAACCCACTTGAACACCTCTATCATATAAGAACATAAGAAAATGGGAGTCTGCAGAAAGCCGATTGGCCTAAGCAAGGCAGATCCCTGTCCCACACAACCCCAATTACAAAGCCCAATTATAGGCTCAACACTCTAATACCCTGAGGATCATCTTACCAAAACGGTTAGAGATTAACGCAGGATTACGGGGGTCTGCAGAGCGCTGATTGGCCCAACCCTGCTGATCCCCCTTCACACCCAACCCTTCTCGTCCATATGCTTATCCAATTTTATCTTAAAGCTCCCTATCGTTTTTAATCTCACTATAGCACTTGGTAGTCCATTCAACCCATCTACAACTCTGTTACCAAACCAATATTTGCCTATATCTTTTCTGAAACTAAATTTATCTAATTTGAAACCATTGGTACGAGTTCTTTCGCTATCACTGAGCTTTAGTACATTTGTCATGTCCCCTTTGTTAATCCCACTAACCCACTTGAAAAGTTGAACACCTCTATCATATCCCCTCTAACTCTGCGTCTCTCTAACGAATGTACTGTAAGCCTAATTTCTTCAACCTTTCTTTATACGGAAGATTTCTAATATTATGGATCATTTTTGTCATTCTACGTTGTACTCTCTCCAATGAATCTATGTCCATTCTGTAATAAGGACACCAAAATTGAACAGCATAATCCATATGGGGTCTCACTAATGACAAGTAAAGTTTTAAGATAACATCAGCAGTTCTGTTAGGGTACGAGTACCAATGCAGACGCAAAAATGGGCACTATTTTTTGTTATCGAGTTGCTTCTGTCAGATTGAAAATTGGGGGTAGGGGGGATATATAGCAAAAAGGCTATATTTTTAAAGCAAATCAACAATTTTCTTGTATCTATTATTCTTTAAGAGAGAGAAGACAAATAAGAGATGCGTCTCCATTTTTTCACAAAACCATAAGGAGACGCCCCTGGACCTAAGGAGACGCAGGTATGTTTAAAACACAAAAACACACATAAAATGATATAAGTACTTACCTCATGGGTACCAGAAAGAAAGCATGGTACTTTTGGTTGTAAGTTGACAATGCTAAAGCAATAAAACGGACTGACATAGGCCTTATAATATATATTATTAGAGAGACATAAAATATTACTAAACATACTAATTGCTCATTGTAGGCCAATAACAAAACAGTTTAGAGAATGCAGGGAAGTTATATATGTAACATTCATGCTAATACGAGGTTTAAATCAAGCACCAGTCGCCAACCCGGGCATATTTGGGGAAAATAGGGATAGGAAATGGGCGGAGGGCCTGGAAATATAGTCTATTTTTTCATCACTAGGCTGACAGGGCCCACACAAACATTTGACTGCTGGCAAGAACATGCTTAATGTGATTTTGAATTGCTGAGGGGGTAAAAGGGGTGCGTCTCCTTAGGGCCAGCAAAAAATTCTGGAGGTCCAATAGAGACGCATTTTTCAAACTGTTGCCATACCTCACTGGTAGAAAGCCATTCTCCCCACTATGTATGGTGTAATTAGGGTCGAGTTTCCTTCACCCAGGATAAAAGAAAAGGTTATTATGTTTAATAATGTTAACAAAATAAACACACATTTACAAGGACCTAAGGAGATGCAACCGGGCTACCCTAAGCAGACGTGTGCGTCTCTATAGGGCCCAGGGTTCTAGTTAAGGCAGCTTCGTCAATGGTGAAGGAAACTCAACCTTATTTATACCAGACATAGAGGAGAGTATGCTGTGTTACCAGTGTGGTGTACGACCTTCTGGCATCAATTTGAAAAAATGCGTCTCCATTGGATTTTACTATTTTTGCTGGACCTATGGGGACGCACCCTCACCCCCCTTCAGCCGTGCAAGTAAAAGCCTTTTGATCATGCAGTGTTATACTTCAACTCATGCACTATCAACCTACAGTAATAGAAACGAGATTCAAATTAGGGAACTAAGAAATTTAGCTTTGAAAAACAAAAACAAATCCTTAGGTTTTCGTAAGGAATTTGCGAAAACATTATTTTTTTTTAGTTCATCTCATCTCACACAATAACATATGAAAATAATAAGCAGGTACTATGTGAGCATATTAGGTGATAGTTAAAGAATATTTTGGCCCACCATTCATGCATCCATCTACTCATCCTATGCCTGTGCAAGTTTTTTTGTTTCAAGTGCGTCTCCATTGGTACTCGTACCCTACTCACACTCCTAGAGATGAACCCGAGAATCCTGTTTGCCTTGTTTCGAACGCTTATACACTGTTGTCTAGGCTTCAAATCATTGCTAACAAACACACCTAGATCTTTCTCACAATTCGAGTTTTCTAATTCCATATTAGCTAGTTTATATTTAACATTTGTATGCATCTTCCCTATCTTTAATACCTTGCATTTGTCAATGTTAAACTTCATCTGCCAATTTACTGACCATTCGTGTAAGGTATCTAGATCCCTTTGGAGGCACTCTATATCTCTATCTGAATCAATTGTTCTTCCCATTTTGGTATCATCTGCAAATTTACTTATCCTACTAGTTATACCTAAATCAAGGTCATTTATGTATATAACAAACAACAGAGGACCTAATACAGATCCCTGGGAGACACCACTTTTGACTGCTCCCCATTCTGACTTCGTACCATTTATGCTGACTCTCTGCTTCCTACCAATTAGCCATGACCTAATCCATCCCAACAACGCCCCACCTATTCCATGCGCCTCAACCTTTCTCATCAATCTCTCATGGGGGACTCTGTCGAAAGCTTTACTGAAATCTAAATATATTATATCATATGACTTGTCATTATCTACTGCTTCATATACCTCTGAGATTTAAACCTTGTATTAGCATGAATGTTACATATATAACTTCCCTGCATCCTCTAAACTGTTTTGTTATTGGCCTACAATGAGCAATTAGTATGTTTAGTAATATTTTATGTCTCTAATAATATATATTATAAGGCCATTTTATTGCTTTAGCATTGTCAGCTTACAACCAAAAGTACCATGCTTTCTTTCTGGTACCCATGAGGTAAGTACTTATATCATTTTATGTGTGTTTTTGTGTTTTAAACATACCTGCGTCTCCTTAGGTCCAGGGGCGTCTCCTTATGGTTTTGTGAAAAATAGAGACGCATCTCTTATTTGTCTTCTCTCTCTTAACCTGACAAGCGCGAAATAGACCTAGGGGCTAGGGTAGTTATTTGTGCATTTCTAGCCTTGGATTCTGACAGAATTCGTTATATTTACAATATAGAGCATTATTTGTTTTCGGTATGCTTTTATTTTACATATATGATGTATATATGAACCTTCAAGAGTGCTAAAATAAGTGGGAAAAGCATTTGGGTGGTGAAAAACGAAGATATTGGCCACCCGGTCATAATCTCAGGCGAGAGAGAGCCACAGGCAACCCTCCTCTCTTGCTGTCTGTGAGGTAACTGAGACGAGCGGGGCGGTGTGGGCCGGTGTCTGGGTGTTGCATAACGATCTTTTCTGCAACCCACTTGTGCTACATTATCGCGTGAGGGAAAAATAACCGATAAATGATGATAATAAGAGGAAAAATAGGTGATAATTGAGGAGGGGAGGGGGGTGGGTGAGATTTACATGGATGAGTACTGGAGGGGAATTATCTCACCTAGAGACAAATTCCTTTGTTTTGATAGGCCCTTTTTTTTATGGAAGGCTTTTTTTATGGTCTTGCTTCCGTGAGGCCTATCGCGTTCCCTATAGGAAGCCTTCCGTGAGGCCTATCACGCTTGCCGGGTTAAAGAATAAGAGATACAAGAAAATTGTTGATTTGCTTTAAAAATATAGCCTTTTTGCTATTTATCCCCCCTACCCCCAATTTTCAATCTGTTATAGGTTGACAGAAGCAACTCGATAAAAAAAATTAGTGCCCATTTTTGCGTCTGCATTGGTACTCGTACCCTATCTACTGCTTCATATACCTCTGAGAAAAAACTAAGCAAATTAGTAAGGCAAGAATGTCCCTGAGTGAATCCATGCTGAGAAGAATTTATTAAATTAAATGTATCTAAGTGGTTTCTAATTTTACTAGCAATAATTGACTCTAGTAGCTTTCCTATGATTGATGTAAGACTAATGGGACGGTAATTGGATGCTATTGATTTGTCACCTTTTTTGAAGATCGGAATTACGTTTGCAAGCTTCCAAGCTTCTGGAACTATACCTGTCTCCAATGACTTGTTAAATAAAAATGTTAATGGGTAACTTAACTCATCCCTACATTCTTTTAATACTCTAGCATATACCGTACCTCATCTGGACCAGGCGATTTATGAGGTTTCAGTCTGTCAATTTCCTTAAGCACATCATTTCTACTTATAGTAACCGTACTTAACCTATTTTCTATACTATCGCTATATACCTTACGGACTTCTGGAAACTGTGCCAAATTTTCATTAGTGAAAACGGAAAGAAATTGACTATTTAATGTACAGGTACTGCACATTTCTAAATAATTTTCTGTCATTTCTCCTATCGAAGTTTTAAGGGGACCAATTGCATCTCTAACCTTGGATTTATATAGTTGGTAAAAAGCTTTAGGATTATTTTTTGAGTCATTGGCAACCTTAATTTCATAATTAAGTTGCTGGTTGGGGGGAGGGGCGTCGACTGACTGGGGACAGAGGTGCATGGGGGCGGTTCGTTCGTAGCCACCCCTTCGGGGATCACAGCGTCAGGCAATAGATAGATAGATAGAATTTCATAATTTCTTTTTTCTTTCCTAATATCCTTTTTTACCTGTCTTGATAGATTCTGATAGTAAGCAAGTACAGTCTGGCCTGCCAATACGCGAGAATATGGGCGACACGCAAGGGCGCGGAATGAAAATTCGCGTATTAGCAATAGAGTATTATATGGGAATAAATCGATATGGGCGGCACTGACTCCAAGTTGTCTACTTTAGGCCTATTTATCTCCGTCAATTGCCACAAAAGGTACATATATGTATACATAAACATCCAAATCATAAGAAAATATAACAATAATAATAAACTCACCTTAAAATTAACAGTAACTGTAGATATGAAGGGTGGGGGCTCCGAGGCAGGGCGAGTTCAGCTAATGTGCCCCAGCCCCAGCCCCAGCCCCAGCCCCAGCCCAGGCCCCATCTAGCACTCTGTTGAGGGCCAGGCGCCTTTGCTCCACCTGAACCTCCCTCATGAAGCCACCAAAATCATCGTCGGGCATGTCAACCTGAGCAGCCGAGCCTGCCGAGGTCGAAGGTTGGGGTTCGTCATCATCTTCTTGTTGAGGTTCTTGGCGGGCAAGGAATCTTGTCATTAAAGTTTGTCTCCTCTTGTTGACTTCCTGATGATGTTTGTCAGAATAAAAGCGGAAAACACTGTCAACGCCCAGCAGGACTTCATGTGTTCTCACAGGGCATTGCTCCACCGACCGAAATCCTTCCTTGAGTTGGTCAACTAAAGCCAAGATTTCGCTCAGTTTACCTACAGACAGATCCATGTTAGCAGGTGCAGGGGCTGGTTCAACGTCGTTGTTCGGTTGTCGTGCTTGATGTGCTTGATCTTCGGCATCAATCTGCTCAATTGTGTCACCTTGAGTCTGTTGTTCACCTGCCTCAATAACCTCACGAATCTCCTCGGCTGTCACTGCCCCGAAACCAGCCACTGCGCGGGCCGCTTGAACTGCCTCTGCCTCGGTGACTGACTGGACTTTGTTGGCCTTGGGAGCACATAAATGAGGAGTAAGTGCTCGCCAGGCATGATTAATTGTGGCATCATTTATATCAGCCCATGCTAGAAGAAGGAAGTCGATTGCGTATTTGATGGTAAAAACACGCCAGAAGTGTGTCACGGTCATCTCTGCCTCTGCCTGTGGTGCCTCTGCTGCCTGGGGTGCCTGCTCCTCATCAGACGATGATGCGAACTCCTGCTGCATAGCCAAAATTTCTTCATTGCTCTCTGTCTTCTGGCGTAGATAATTGTAGAGTCGTGTCTGGTAAAAGAGCTTCACATTCGATATGACTTCTTGGTCCAGTGGCTGTATGAGAGATGTTGTTTTTGGTGGCATGAAAACAATCTGTACGTCGGGATGTAGAGTCTCTAAATAGTGTGGGTGGCAAGGGGCGTTGTCCATCAATAACATTTAACAGGGCCTTGAAAGGTAGGCCTAGTTGTTGGCATTTGAGGCGGGCGTCAGGAACAAATTGCTTGACAAGCCAGTCAGACATAATGGCACTAGTCATCCACCCATTAGCGCTCTTGTACCAATAAGTTCCAGTGTCATTCATGTCGCGCAGGTTCTTGTAACATCTAGGGTGGGCAGCTGTGTGCACCACTACAGGCCGCATCTTGTGGCTGCCGGAAAGGTTCACAGTAAACATGACAGTGAACCTTGACTTGTCTATCTTGCGGCCCCTTGCCTGTTTCACAGATTTGGCAAGATATGTAGATTTTGGCATACACTTGTATTGCAAGCCACTTTCATCCACATTATAAATCTGATCCTTTGTGTAGCCACCATCCTCGATTATGGTCTTCAACACCTCAGGAAATGTGTTGGCTGCCACCACATCTGCAGACCCACGTTCTCCGGCCACCTTGATGTTCCTTAGGTCCTTCCGTTTCATGAAGCCATGGAGCCAACCGTTGGATGCCTTAAAATTAAAATTCTGGCCAGACTTTGTCCTAGCACTTGCGGTGGTGTAGAAGAGTTTATCCTGCTGTTTGATATAGGCCTTATCCACCGGGACTTGCTCACAGTGTTTGCGGGCTAGGAATGTTGCCAGGTATCGCTCCATGACCACCATAGCTGGATTGTTGCTCCTGCAACGTTGGTCCATCATGGCAGCACCATAGGACTTCACGATGGTGTTGATCTTTTCTCGGTTAGCCCAGATCGTTCTAACTGTCGATTCCGCTAAACCCATTGCTCGACCGATGGCTGAGTTTCCTTCTCCTTTTCTTTTGATGACCTCCAGCTTCATTTGGTGGGTGATAAGTTTGTTCTTGCGAGGGGGCATGATGATGGGGGCAAAAAACTATATCACTGCACATGAGTCGGACTGCTGTTGCGCGAGCGTGGACTGAGGGTAGACTGGCGTATCCCACAATACCCTGCGTGCCTACGTAACTGGCGTCCCTGCGCGGAATGGTGGGGGGCCTCGCGTATTAGCTGAACTCCCCGGAATTGCCCTTATATCGGCCTCGGATTCGCGTTTTAAAGGTACATCACGCGTTTTGAAAGTTTTGGGTATGATTCGACCCCCTCCTCGCATATAAGGTGAATCGCGTATTAAAAGCTCGCGTATTGGCAGGTCAGACTGTACAGTAGGTGAATTTCGCCTTTCCTAATTTTTCTATATATTCCTCTCTTTTGTCCTAGAAGATCTAATAGTCTATTATTCATCCATTTGGGTTGGTTCTGTGTTGATCTAAATTTTCTTTTGGGGATGTATTTATTTTGTGCATTGAATACTGACTCGATAAAATTATCGTATGTATCTACCAAGGTTGACGTCTCTTCCTGACTTAAGATGACAGGTGCCTGAGAAGGGGTACACTCATTTGGACACCTGGATCGACTTAATTTTTTGACCATACGGTCAGCTAATAGGGCTCTTCTTAACCCACCATAATTGGCTTTTCTGAAGTCAGGTATTAATGTTGTATTCTCTCTGGTATTACCTTTCCATTGTATATTAAAATACACAGAATTGTGGTCACTATTTCCTAGGTGGTCCCCTATCTCTACATTATTTACCATATGTTCATTGTTACTGAAAACTAAATCGAGAATATTATTACCTCTACTCGGCGTATCTATGAATTGAAATAAAAAACTATCTTGTACTACCTCTATAAACTCCTCAGAATCAGAGTCTCCTATTTGATGCTGCCAATCTATATTCGGAAAATTAAAATCCCCCATAATGCACACATTGCTAAACCTTGATGCCATTTTAATTTCCTCCCATAATGACGTTCCGTCATTTCTACTCATATTTGGCGGTCTATACATAACTCCAATAACTATGGTCTCACTACCTTCGTTAACCTCTACCCAAACACTTTCATTATCGTTATTTAGTCTAATACCTGATTTAATACAGCTTTTTAATGTACTCCTGACAAACACTGCTATACCGCCACCCCTCTTACTTGTTCGGTCATATTTAAACAAACTATATCCTGGTATATCAAATTCTGCTAAAAAATGCCTGGTTTCTGTATTAATCCACGTTTCAGTTAGCGCTATTATGTCTATATTTTCTTTGCTAACAAGGGCTCTAAGTTCGTTCATTTTGTTACATAGACTCCTACAGTTTGTGTAATATACTCTCAATTTACTTCTTTTCTTTATACCTAATTTACCTTTATTTCTAACGACATTTTCATCTTCCGTTGCACCATCACTACTATCATTTGCAATATAGTCATCATTTTTAGCAGGAGACTGAATATCCTTATCGCTTTCGCCTGACGCTAAAATTGTTCCATTTAACCTCTCATTTACACACTCAATATTTCTGTTCAAAACCCCACAACCACCTTATCTAAAGAACTAGCTAATGTAGAAACCCCTAACCGTGAAAGATGAACCCCATCCCTTGCGTACATCCCATCTCTCCCATAGAAACTATCCCAGTTATCAATGAATGGTATTGCTTTTTCTTTGCAATATTTCTCCAAACGGCAATTGACACCAATCGCCCTGGATGTCCATTCCTTGGGAACTCCTCTTCTGGGTAGGATACAATGTACTACAGGGATCCCTCCCTTCATCCTAACTTTATCTAACACATCCCGATACTGCTGCAGCAGTTCCTCACTTCTACCCTTACCAACATCGTTACTCCCGGCACTGAGACAGATAATGGGGTTATCTCCACTATCTTCCAATATGTGGTCCATCTTCTCTAAAACCCTCCCAACTCCATGGCCAGGCAGACACACAACCTTCCTAAGTTTAGTGCGGGTAGCCCTAGCTAAATGTCTTACCATGGAGTCGCTCACAATCGACCTAACTATCCCCTCTAACTCTGCGTCTCTCTAACGAATGTAAACCTAATTTCTTCAACCTTTCTTCATACGGAAGATTTCTTATATTATGGATCATTTTTGTCATTCTACGCTGTACTCTCTCCAATGAATCTACCGGTATGTCCATTCTGTAATAAGGACACCAAAATTGGACAGTATAATCCATATGGGGTCTCACTAATGACAAGTAAAGTTTTAAGATAACATCAGCAGTTCCGTTACTCACACTCCTAGAGATGAACCCGAGAATCCTGTTTGCCTTATTACGAACGCTTATACACTGTTTTCTAGGCTTCAAATCATTGCTAACAAACACACCTAGATCTTTCTCGCAGTCTGAATTTTCTAATTCTAAATTAGCTAGTTTATATTTAACATTTGTTTGCATCTTCCCTATCTTTAATACCTTACATTTGTCAATGTTAAACTTCATCTGCCAATTTACTGACCACTCATGCAAGATTGCAAGGTATCCAGATCCCTTTGGAGGCACTCTATATCGCTATTTGAATCAATTGATCTCCCCATTTTAGTATCGTCTGCGAATTTACTTATCCTACTAGTTATACCTAAATCTAGGTCATTTATATATATAAGAAACAACAGGGGACCTAATACCAATCCCTGGGGGACACCACTTTTGACTGCTCCCCACTCTGACTTGGTACCATTTATGCTGACTCTCTGTTTCCTACCAATTAGCCATGACCTAATCCATCCCAACAACGATCCTCCTATTCCATGTGCCTCAACCTTTCTCATCAATCTCTCATGAGGGACTCTGTCGAAAGCTTTACTGAAATCTAAATAAATAATATCATATGACTTGTCACTATCTACTGCTTCATATACCTCTGAGAAAAAGCTAAGCAAATTAGTAAGGCAAGAACGTCTCTGAGTGAATCCATGCTGAGAAGAATTTATTAAGTTAAATTTTTCTAAGTGGCTTCTAATTTTCCTAGCAATAATAGACTCTAGCAACTTTCCTATGATTGATGTGAGACTAATGGGACGGTAATTGGATGCTATCGATTTATCACCTTTTTTGAAGATCGGAACTACATTTGCAAGCTTCCAAGCTTCTGGAACTAAACCTGTTTCTACATACAGCATAACTCATCTATAAAACATTAACCTAACCTAACCTAGTATTCATGTAGTACTAGGTTAATGTTTTATAGACGATTTATGCTGTATGTCGGTAGTGGTACGCCCACTACTCCTAATCTTACCCCCAAAAATAAATATAAATTAGTTTGTGAAAATTAATGTTCTACTGTATCGACAGGAAGTCAGGAACTTCCGCGAGCGCACGAGTAATGTAAACACATGCGACGATAGAAATAAGAGTGAAGCAATTGACAACATGAAACAAAGTAAAATGATACGGTATATAATAGGACGTATCGTTACTTCGTTTACATAACTCGTACGCTCGACGATAGGCTCGTCACAACCCTTACCGAATTAGCTTCGCCAACATAAATACGATATAGATGGCTATAAATAAATATAAATATGATTGAAGCAATTGACAACATGAAGCAAAGTAAATTAAAATGGAATGAGAATTATGAAAGGATCATTTAAAGTCAGGTCTATCTCATATATTTCGTTTCATCAAACAGGTGACAATTGACCACTTGCGAGTTTCAGGCTATAATGAAGTTGGAGCCGGAAACATCGCTATTAAGCAGAAATATGATAATAGTGTAGGTTCTGATCGATAGAAAGTATGTTGAATTGGGTTTTATGTACGGTATTTATAAATGTACTAAAACCGCATTTTAGCTGTTAATTCTGTTAACCCGGGAACTGCGGGGAGACTCTTAAGAGTTCCCCCGGCGGACTGCGGGGAGACTCTTATGAGTGAGTGAGAAAAAAAAATCAACTTTTGACATCGAAAAAAAAAAAAAAAAAAAAAAAAAATTTGGCCCCTGGGCCATGCAAAATCTCAGTCCTCTACCTCCCCTCCTTCCCCACTTTCCTCCTCTCCTTCAGTTATCACCTATTTTCCCTGTTATTCCCTTATTCTGAGGTATATTTTCGTGCTAACATTAGCGAGTTGCAAGCAGGGTGTTGTCATCACTGATGGCAAGCGAGTGCAAGAGAGAGAGAGAGAGAGTATCGATCGACTGTGTCTCAGTGGCCTTGGGGGAAATTGGCGGGAAAGCAGCTTGCCTCACCCATACATTATACAACTCGCGGGCTATATCTCCGATTTTGACCATCCAAACGCTGTTTTCACTCGTTTTATTGTTGTTTCAGGTTAATACCTTTATAATCAACCCATAATAGGCGCATATGGATAAGTATTAATGCTATTAATGGCACAATGAATATTTTAGTGACGGAAACACCTCAAATACGTCAGCACAGGGGGACGTTTCCAATTACCCCCATGCGCACTTCAGAGGTTAAATATCGATGTCTACTGCTCCAACTTCCTTATAGAACGAAACTCGCAAGTGGTCAATTCATTAACTTTTATTTCTCGTATTGATCATTTTGGAATCACTCTGTCCCTATCTATTTATGTAGCTATCTTATCTTTTCGTTTCATTTGACAGAACCAATATGGATAAATATTTACCTATGGTCCCATTAAAATATCCTCAAGTAACCTATTAAAAACTGTTCAGTGGACTGGTTAGAACTTGTAGGATGTTTAATTGAAGTGCGGAAATCAGTAAATTACTGAGAAATAACAGTCTTAACCCTTAACTGTCGGCGCGCAACTTGTGTCGTGTGAAATAAATTTGGACTAAGTGGCGGTTCACAACTTATGTCGTGCGCCATTTTCAGCACGTAATGTTGCTGAGAGAGAGAGCTGAGCGGTGTGAGGAGCCTAGCAACTGTATGACCGCTCACCACCACCGCGGTGGACCAACTGAAGTGAATCCCACCCTTCCCTCCCCTCTCACACTCGCTACACAGTGAATTATGTAGGGAAATGACCTAATTACAGGGTTTTTGCACTCGTGTTGCACGATCGTTGCAAGAGAACCAGTGGTCGTACAAGGATGGTTCGGGTGTCATTGGAAAGCTCTGTTTAGGCCTTTTCAGGGATAGATAATTGTTTTACGCTCTGGGTCTTATTTAGGCATGAAAATTATCACGTAAACAACCCTATTTAGGGTAAAAAAAAAAAACCCGCTGGGCGGTACGGTCAAATAGACCACCTAGGCCGCTCGTAAGGGGTTAAAATGCGCTATGGGTCACCTGCCCTCTCTTTCCCAGGTAATGTTATGTTACCGTATATTATATTATATTAGGGTTAGGTTAGGTTAATCTAATCTAATATAATATTTGTACATTTTGGGCAGTGGGCGGGCCCGCGCGTATGTGGCGCCTGGCGGCGTACAGACCCTCCCGTAAAACATAGCGCATTTTAAGACTTTTATTTCTCAGTAAATACTGATTTCCGCACTTCAATTAAACATCCTACAAGTTCTAACCAGTCCCCTGACCAGTTCTTAATAGGTTACTTGAGGATATTTTAACGGGAACATAGGTAAATATTTACGAGAGGATCATTTAAAGTCAGGTCTATCTCATCAAAGACATTGTTTTTGCTCATATATTTTGTTTCATCAAACAGGTGACAATTCATTAACTTTTATTTATCGTATTGATAATTTTGAATCACCCTGTCCCTATCTATTTTTGTATCTACCATTTACTTTTATTTCTTATATAAATAAGAATTGCATCCTACACAAATAAATAAGAATTGCACAGGCCGGTGTGACTAGGGTGGGAGGCCGGTGTGACTAGGGTGGGAGGCCGTAATGACTAGGGAGGGAGGCCGGAAAAACTATGGGCCGGAGTGACTTGAAAGCGCCTGCCCTGCCCTGTTGGTGTGTGATTGGCATAATGAATTGAATTGGAATTGAAAAGCTTCCATCATCATCATCATCTCCGACGCCTTGCTTCCCCCTGGGAAACCCCCACTAGAGGATGGCCATGACAGAAACGTCTTCAAGCTACTTTGTCAAGACATGCCTCCTTTGCCCGTGCCACAATACCCCTTCCACTACGTGGAAGTTTTTCTTCAATATATTTGTCCACTTTCTTTTCCCATACCATAGGTGGTCTTCCACTACTAGCGGTTCCACTCACCTGACTCCCATATATCTTTCTTGGCATTCTGTCTTCATCCATTCTCTGAACATGACCATACCACCTCAAAGTACTTCTCTTTATCCACTCAACCACACCACAATCAATGCCCAAAGCCTGCTCTTCCATTCCAAAGGACTCGTACACTTCCCTATTACTTGGCCCATCTAGCCTATTCATGCCAGCTGCCATTCTGAAAAAGCTCATCTCCACAGCTCTTAGTTTGAAGAGGTCCTCGTCACTTGCCGTCCATTTCTCGCTTCCATACGAGAGTGTTGGGAGCAGCACACTGTTTCTCAGTGACTTTTTTACTTCCTGGCTAACCATTCTTCCTTTGAGAATACTATCAAGTTCTCCAATCACTTTTCTCTCTTTTATCTCACTCTCCATTTTACCATATTTGCATAGTACAGCTCCCAAATACTTGAAACTTTCAACCTCTTCTAGTACTTCATTTTTCAATTTTTATTTTACAACTTTTCTTGTGTTCTTTCTTGATTCTATATTTTTCCTTAAAATCTATAGTTTCATGCATTCTTCTCTCAAACACCATTACCTTACATTTCCCTATATTGACCTTTAACTTTCTCTTTTCACATACCCTGTCAAAGTCAGTGACCACTCTCTGAAGTTCTTCAGCATTTTCCGCCAACAGGACTGCATCGTCCGCATATAGGCATGTTAAAATCTTCCATGTTCTTCCCTCGGATTCCAGTCTAGCTCCCACACCCATTGATACAGCCCTACATTCCCTAATCACTCCATCCATGTATATATTGAACAACCAAGCGGACATGACACATCCCTGTCTTACACCTACATTGACCTCAAAACTTTCACTTAACTTATCCCCTACCTTCACATTTGCCATTGCATTCCTATAAAAAGATTTTACTGCCATTAGCAACTTTCCTCCCACACCATATACTGTTAACACATCCCACAGGCCCTCCCAGTCTACTTTGTCGTAGGCTTTTTCCAAATCTATGAATGCTGCATAGAGTTTTCTGATTTTGGCCAGATATATACTTCTCTACCAACAATCGCATTGAGGCTATCTGGTCAATGCAGCCCCTGCCCTTTCTGAAACCTCCCTGTACCTCGCCTATTTTGTCATCCGTTATCTTCTGTAGCCTCTGTGTTACTACTCTTGCGTGTACCTTTCCAGGTATGCTAAGCAAGCTAATTCCCCTATAATTCTTACACTCTTCTTTACTACCCTTCCCTTTGTACAAGGGTACTATCACTGCTTTCCTCCAGTCCTCTGGTACACTTTCCTTTTCCCATGCTAATTTACATAACCTATGCATTATGTCAACAGCTTCTCCTCCATATCTCAGCATTTCACCTGGGATGTTATCTACTCCAGCAGCTTTGCCCATTTTAAGTCTATTGATTGCTTCTTTTACTTCTTCTCTGCTTATCTGGCTTTCAACTACCCTGTTTATTCTACCTCTCTCCATTCCTATGGATGAGATCTTTGCCTTCCCCCTACTCTTTACAGCTAAGCTACTAAAATGATCTTTCCATACTTTCACCACACCATCACCCTCTACCACTTCCCCATTCATGTCCCTCATCCTACCACCTGAGACACTCTCAGTCTTCTTCCCTCTGGCTTCTTTCACAGCTCTGTAGTATGCTTTCCTGTCATTCAGAAACTGTTCACTAATCTTTCTCCCATTTTCCTCATCTGTCTTCCTTTTAGCGTCTTGTATCGCCCTCTTCACTCTTTGTTTCAAATTTTTATATTCTTCTTTCCTCGCATCTCTAGTTTCTCTAGGTATATTCTTTTGCAGCATACTCTTTCTGAACTCTTTCTTCTTTTTCACTATTTCTTCTATCTCTTTACTAAACCATGCGTTACCTTTCTTCTTCCACATTTTAAAGGTTTTCTGCCCACATACTTTCTCAGCTGCTTTAATCATGGAGTCTCTTGTACCTTTCCATACTTCGTTTACAGTATTTCCCAGATCTATCATAACATCCATGTCCTTTATAGTCTCTTTCAGGATGTCCTTGTATTTTGTTGCATTACATTCTTCATTTAATTTTCTCACATTTATTCTCTCTACTGTCAGTTTTCTCTCTTTCCTCTCATATTTCCACTCTTTCCTTATCCTCACTTTTGTCAGCACTGTATAGTGGTCTGATCCCGTCAGCATACCTCTTACAGCTTTTGAATCTAAAATTATAGTCCGGAGTCCATCATGGCGTAGTCAATTAGAGATTTCTGTTCCTGCTCACCTTCACCTCAGTGCCATGTATATCTATGAATGTGACGATGTTCAAAAAATGTGTTAGCCAGAAACATCTCTCTCTCCGCACATACTTCTAAAAGGAAGTCACCATTCATATTCCTACCCTCCACACCCCATTTACCCACTATACCTTCTATTTCCTCGTTTCCAACTCTACCATTCATGTCGCCTACTAATATTACTTGTGTACACTCTTGCCTTTCTCTTATACATTTATTGACTTTATTCCAAAATTTTCTATTTTCTTCCGCACCTTTCCCAGTTTCTTGGTTGACTGGTGCATAGACACACATAAAAGTATACCTATCTATCCCAATCTTGCACTCACAGTGTCACACCATACAATTCTTGAGTCCACGCATCCATAGTTTTTCACACACTTCCTCAACCTTTCTGACAAAATTACTGCTACCCCTTCCTTTTTCTTAAGTTTATATCCTGCATCCAATCCAGACCAGACAACCCATCCTTCCCCACCCCACAAATCATGCTCACTCTCACCATCCCACACTCCAGAACCCAACAGGTGCGTCTCACCTACCCCACACACATCCACACATCCATCTTTAAGCTCTCGCATCAGACACTCTCTCTTGCTAAAATCATTTATGCCATTGGCATTGAAGGCACAGACACGGAGCACGCTTTCCTTCACCCGAACGACGTTTCTACCACTTTTCTGCTTTGTTCCTCCACCCCCGAGGGGGTCCTGGCCGGCAGCATACCGAGCACAGTTGTTTCCCAAGAGGACTTGGGGCCTGGACATAATGCCTCCAAACAGGGCGCCGGATTGTCAAAAGTATACTAAAAGAAAAACTAAAAACTGATACCAACATCAGTAAAAAAACATACAACACAGTAAAAATGAAAATATTAAGAAGATGGGGAGAACAAAAATATACAGGGGACAACAGAAATATAGTTACAAGGGGGATAATTTTTATAGTGGAAATTAAAAGAGGATTTAAAATTAAAAACAAAGTGTGCTGCTGAAGAAAATAGCACACCCGCCCTCCCCTTTAGTTCCACCGTCAAGCAAAAATAAAAATGTCAGAAATTTAAAAGGGAGGATTAAAATAAGGACGGTGTAATAACGAGGCTACCTCGAGAAGGCGGGGTAGGACTTACTTACCGTAACTAGTCACGGTAAGCTACAGAGGTGCGTTTTAGCAAGACTTTAACCAATACTGTACTTATACGCAGATGACAGGACCTCTAAACCTAATTGGTTACGATACTGCCACTGCGCAAAGCTTATGAATTGAATTTAAGATTATTTGTTTACGAATGAATTGAATTGAATTGGAATTGATTGATTCAAATTTTATTCTGAATTGAATTGACCCCAGCCCTGAGCGTGAAGAACTGTTTTTCAGATGCCTATTTACTAAGAATCATTGAACAATATATATATTTAACCTAGCCTGCCTAACCTAACCTAGTAGCCTATATTAGTGGACTATTTATGAATGTAAAATGTAAAAATATATTGTAACATTACCAAATTATTGAGATAAATACAGGTCTACCCGCTACACAGGATTATACCAAATAAGGTAATGGGGCTCTAGTTTGACACCCTGATCGGCAGTATCGGCCAATATTTCATCGATACCGATACCATCAACTGGGGCGAATTCGGCGATTTTTGCGTAGGCTATTTCCGTAGCATGTACCGTAGTCTTGTTTTTTCTCAATGTAAGTTCTTAACCCTTTCACGCATTTATGACGCAGAGGTTGCCAGATTAGCAATAAGAAATAGAGTTCTCTCACTCTTATAATTACTTCTCCAAAATTAGTTTTCTGCCCACTGCTAACTCAAAGACAACTGCAGAGGTTGAAGTAACTAAACTAAAGGTTTCTAAATACCCTTGATGGTACCGGTAACAAAGGCTTTAAATAAATCCAAGGTTAGAGATGTAATACCGGTATGTCCCCTTAAAACTTCGATAGGAGAAATGACAGAAAATGATTTAGAAATGTGCAGTACATTAAATAGTCAATTTCTTTCCGTTTTCACTAATGAAAATTTGGCACAGTTTCCAGAAGTCCGTAAGGTATATAGCGATAGTATAGAAATTAGGTTAAGTACGGTTACTATAAGTAGAAATGATGTGCTTAAGTAAATTGACAGACTGAAACCTCATAAATCGCCTGGTCCTGATGAGGTATATGCTTGAGTATTAAAAGAATGTAAGGATGAGTTAAGTTACCCATTAACATTTCTATTTAACAAGTCATTAGAGACAGGTATAGTTCCAGAAGCTTGGAGGCTTGCAAACGTAGTTCCGATCTTCAAAAAAGGTGACAAATCAATAGCATCCAATTACCGTCCCATTAGTCTTACATCAATCATAGGAAAGCTACTAGAGTCAATTATTGCTAGTAAAATTAGAAACCACTTAGATACATTTAATTTAATAAATTCTTCTCAGCATGGATTCACTCAGGGACATTCTTGCCTTACTAATTTGCTTAGTTTTTTCTCAGAGGTATATGAAGCAGTAGATAGGGTACGAGTACCAATGCAGACGCAAAAATGGGCACTAATTTTTTTTATCGAGTTGCTTCTGTCAACCTATAACAGATTGAAAATTGGGGGTAGGGGGGATAAATAGCAAAAAGGCTATATTTTTAAAGCAAATCAACAATTTTCTTGTATCTCTTATTCTTTAACCCTCCTCTAGCGGGTGCTCTGTGGCCGTTTTGGGCCTTTCCGGGCCGTTCTGACTGCTATATCAACCATCAGTATGAAAGGAACTGTATTGCGCCGAAAACTAGGTGGAAATCGCTACACAATGACGCCACATACAGCTACGTAGCACTTGTGGAGCACTGACAGTGTTACCTCGAAGATGGAAGTTTAGCTGATTTTGCTACCTTGCTCACTTTTAGCGAACTATTGGTTACACTGTCATCCTCACGCGCGGTGGGGGAACTGGAGTTAGTGTGGGCCGGGAGGCCACAGATGTCGGACGTATGGATCATTACTATCCCACCCATTTTCACTCGATTTCAACCCTTTTTTCACCCGTTTTTTGCCAGTTTTTTCAACTCGACTTATGTTGCGAGCCGCTCTTTAAGGGTTAAGAGAGAGAAGACAAATAAGAGATGCGTCTCTATTTTTTCACAAAACCATAAGGAGACGCCCCTGGACCTAAGGAGACGCATGTATGTTTAAAACACAAAAACACACATAAAATGATATAAGTACTTACCTCATGGGTACCAGAAAGAAAGCATGGTACTTTTGGTTGTAAGCTGACAATGCTAAAGCAATAAAATGGCCTTATAATATATATTATTAGAGACATAAAATATTACTAAACATACTAATTGCTCATTGTAGGCCAATAACAAAACAGTTTAGAGGATGCAGGGAAGTTATATATGTAACATTCATGCTAATACGAGGTTTAAATCAAGCACCAGTCGCCAACCCGGGCATATTTGGGGAAAATAGGGATAGGAAATTGGGCGGAGGGCCTGGAAATATAGTCTATTTTTTCATCACTAGGCTGACAGGGCCCACACAAACATTTGACTGCTGGCAAGAACATGCTTAATGTGATTTTGAATTGCTGAGGGGGTAAAAGGGGTGCGTCTCCTTAGGGCCAGCAAAAAATTCTGGAGGTCCAATAGAGACGCATTTTTCAAACTGTTGCCATACCTCACTGGTAGAAAGCCATTCTCCCCACTATGTATGGTGTAATTAGGGTCGAGTTTCCTTCACCCAGGATAAAAGAAAAGGTTATTATGTTTAATAATGTTAACAAAATAAACACACATTTACAAGGACCTAAGGAGACGCAACCCGGCTACCCTAAGCAGACGTGTGCGTCTCTATAGGGCCCAGGGTTCTAGTTAAGGCAGCTTCGTCAATGGTGAAGGAAACTCAACCTTATTTATACCAGACATAGAGGAGAGTATGCTATGTTACCAGTGTGGTGTACGACCTGGCATCAATTTGAAAAAATGCATCTCCATTGGATTTTACTATTTTTGCTGGACCTATGGGGACGCACCCTCACCCCCCTTCAGCCGTGCAAGTAAAAGCCTTTTGATCATGCAGTGTTATACTTCAACTCATGCACTATCAACCTGCAGTAATAGAAACGAGATTCAAATTAGGGAACTGTAAGAAATTTAGCTTTTAAAAAAAAAGAAATCCTTAGGTTTTCGTAAGGAATTTGCGAAAACATGATTTTTTTTTAGTTCATCTCATCTCACACAATAACATATGAAAATAATAAGCTGGTACTATGTGAGCATATTAGGTGATAGTTAAAGAATATTTTGGCCCACCATTCATGCATCTATCTACTCATTCTATGCCTGTGCAAGTTTTTTTGTTTCAAGTGCGTCTCCATTGGTACTCGTACCCTAATGACAAGTCATATGATATAATATATTTAGATTTCAGTAAAGCTTTCGACAGAGTCCCCCATGAGAGATTGATGAGAAAGGTTGAGGCGCATGGAATAGGTGGGGCGTTGTTGGGATGGATTAGGTCATGGCTAATTGGTAGGAAGCAGAGAGTCAGCATAAATGGTACGAAGTCAGAATGGGGAGCAGTCAAAAGTGGTGTCTCCCAGGGATCTGTATTAGGTCCTCTGTTGTTTGTTATATACATAAATGACCTTGATTTAGGTATAACTAGTAGGATAAGTAAATTTGCAGACGATACCAAAATGGGAAGAACAATTGATTCAGATAGAGATATAGAGTGCCTCCAAAGGGATCTAGATACCTTACACGAATGGTCAGTAAATTGGCAGATGAAGTTTAACATTGACAAATGCAAGGTATTAAAGATAGGGAAGATGCATACAAATGTTAAATATAAACTAGCTAATATGGAATTAGAAAACTCGAATTGTGAGAAAGATCTAGGTGTGTTTGTTAGCAATGATTTGAAGCCTAGACAACAGTGTATAAGCGTTCGAAACAAGGCAAACAGGATTCTCGGGTTAATCTCTAGGAGTGTGAGTAACAGAACTGCTGATGTTATCTTAAAACTTTACTTGTCATTAGTGAGACCCCATATGGATTATGCTGTTCAATTTTGGTGTCCTTATTACAGAATGGACATAGATTCATTGGAGAGAGTACAACGTAGAATGACAAAAATGATCCATAATATTAAAGCTCGGTGATAGCGAAAGAATGCGTTAATCTCTACCAATGGTTACAAATTAGATCAATTTCGTTTCAGAAAAGATATAGGCAAATATTGGTTTGGTACCGGTAACAGAGTTGTAGATGGATGGAATGGACTACCAAGTGCTATAGTGGGATTAAAAACGATATGGAGCTTTAAGATAAAATTGGATAAGCATATGGACGAGAAAGGTTGGGTGTGAAGGGGGATCAGCCGGGTTGGGCCAATCAGCGCTCTGCAGACCCCGTAATCCTGCGTTAATCTCTAACTGTTTTGGTAAGATGATCCTCAGGGTATTAGAGTGTTGAGCCTATAATTGGGCTTTGTAATTGGGGTTGTGTGGGACAGGGATCTGCCTTGCTTAGGCCAATCGGCTTTCTGCAGACTCCCATTTTCTTATGTTCTTATGTTCTTAAAGTATCCCCAATAGACTCAAAATCGCGTCATATGTCGGAGAGGGTTAATAATCTTAAGTATTGTATGTCACAGTATGTGTAGCTGGTACATGGGGGTATACAATCATAGCATTAAAGAAATTAAAATACATTGCATATATTTATTATAAATATAATAAAGGTGTCCGAATTCGGACACGATTTGGGGCAATTTCGGACACCTAGCCTGAATTTGGACATGGATTTAAAATACGTTCATAGGACTAACCAGTGATCCCAGTATAGATTCGGACCTTTCAGGGGTCAATTCGGACATCTTTGAACATTTTAAAAGGGTCTTATCACACTCCCTGAAAACGTAAAAACCATAAATATCATATCGTAAGATACGACTCTTTTGGAGCAATTTCGGATATATCTGGATTTATTGACCTAGGCCTATACTCTGGGTAGCAGTATGACCCTAATAATGTAAAAATACTGATTATTGTGACATAACTCAGAAATACCACGTGTAATGACAACTATAAACCCAATTACACTCACTATCCGAATCTGACAGTTTATAGCTAAAGTTAGATTAAATAATATTATTTATTTAATTAATTTTCATCCTGTCTGAATTCACCCCATTTTTACAGAAATTAAAAAAATAAATCATTTAATACCCAATTACGGGAATATAGCCTACAAGATCTATCTATCTATCTATTGCCTGACGCCGTGATCCCCGAAGGGGTGGCCACGAACGAACCGCCCCCATGCACCTCTGTCCCCAGTCAGTCGACGACCCTCCCCCCAACCAGCACCGCCTTCGTTCATGTACTTCCTCACTCCATCCTTCCACCTCATATTCGGTCTACCTCTCCCCCTCTGTCCCTCCACCTCGCTCTCGTACACCCTCTTAGTCATTCTCTCGCTTTCCATACGTTCCATATGGCCGAACCATCTCAAGTTGTTCCTTTTCACACTTTCCAGCACATCTACCTCCACACCACACCTCCTTCTTACTTCCTCATTAGTCTGTCTATCCCTCCATGTAACTCCGCACGCACTCCTTAAGTAATTCATTTCCACTGCTCTCACTCTTGGTCTGAGTCTCTCAACCAACGTCCATGCTTCGCTTCCGTAAGTCAGTGTCGGGATTACCACACTGTCATGCAAGGACTTCTTCACTTCCATACTGACCACCCTATTTCTTGTTACTGCTTTTAGCGTTCCTACAACCCTCTTCCCCTGTTGTACCCTCTCCCGCACCTCTTCATCCATAGTCCCATCTTTACTCAACACACTGCCCAGATACTTAAAAGAGTTGACGATCTCCATAGCCTGACCGTTCAGCTTCACCTCACACTCTGTGACTTCACCCCTTTCGAAGACCATAACCTTGCTCTTCCCCGTATTTACCTTCAAATTCCGTTTTTCGCACGCTGTTCCAAACTCATTTACCAGACCCTGCAACTCCCATTCATTATCACTCATCAGAACTGTATCATCCGCAAACAGCAGTATAGGTAGCTTCCACTCAATTCCCTCCCTTTTCAGCGATACACCAACATCCACTGCTCTTGATAGTATTTCTTTCATAACTCCATCCATATATACAGTAAACAACCACGGGGACATCACACACCCCTGTTTCAAACCAACATTCAGGTCAAAGAACTCGCTCTGCTCACTCTCCACACGTACTGCCGCCTTTGCACCCTCATACATGCTCTTCACTGCTTTCAGCAACTTGCCCTCTACTCCGTATATTCTAAGTACTTTCCACAAACCTTCTCTATCCACTCTGTCATAGGCCTTCTCCAAGTCCATAAAGGCAACATACACCTTTTGTTTCTTCTCCAGATACTTCTCCACAACACAATTCAGGGTAAAAATCTGATCTACACATCCTCTTCCCTTCCTAAAACCTCCCTGCTCGTCGCCTATCCATTTCTCCGTTCTCACTCTCACTCTCTCAATCACTACCCTACTGTATACCTTCCCTACTACGCTTAGAAGACATATTCCTCGGTGGTTACCACACACTCCTCTTTCCCCTTTGCCCTTATATAGGGGGACTATTATGCCAGTCTTCCAGTCATCGGGTGCACTCCCCTTCTCCCATGCTAGTTTGCACATTTTCCATACCCATTCTATCACTATCTCACCACCATACCTCAACATTTCCCCACACACTCCATCTGTTCCTGGTGCTTTCCCCAACTTCACTCTTTTCATGGCTTCCCACACTTCTGACCTCCTGATCCCCACCTCCTCCTCCACTACTTCTCTTCTTCTCCCTCCCATACCATATCCAGCTATGTTTGCTGGCTCTTCATTCCTTTCATTTAGCAACTCACTGAAGTACTCCCTCCATCTTTCGACTCTCTCATGCTTCTCGGCTAGCATTCTCCCATTCTTATCTTTCACACCCTTTCTGTTTCCCTTGCTACCTTCCCTAACTTTCTTGACTTCTTTCCAGAACAGTTTCTTACTCTCCCTCCATTTTACACTCAGATTCCTTCCAAATTCCTCATCTACTCTTCTCTTACTTTCCTTCACTACTCTCTTCACCACCCTCTTACTCTCCACGTACCTCGCTCGTTTCTGTCTCTCGGAATCTTCATTCCCTCTACTACCCAACCACTCTCTATATGCTTTCTTCTTTTCTTCCACAGCTATTCTTACCTCTTCTGTCCACCATTTTTTTTTTTTTTTTTTTTTTTTTAAAGAGACAATGAACGGAGGAAGGAAAAACACAGATAAAACAAAAAGGTCCATGTGCCTAAAGGCATCCTCCATTCATAAAATGTTTGTAACAACTGGATTTAAACATTTGTTGATTGTAAGTTTGTGGAAAGCAATTCGAGGGAAGTGAATTCCAAAGAGTAGTAGCTCTGGGGATAAATGAATTCTGATAAGCAGAAGTTCTGCATTGTGGAGGAGAAAGTGTAAATTCATGGGCGCTCTCAGCTGCCCTAGTTCTACGGGGAAAGATGTGGAGAGGCGGCACAATTGAAGCAAGTTCCTCGGAACAATTGCTGTGAAAATATCTGTAGAATAATGCAAGGGATGCAACGTTTCTTCGTATGGCTAATGTAGGAAGGTCCTGTGTGATTGCAGGGTTATTGATTAATCTAATAGCTTTATTTTGAATTTTGTCCAACTGCCTCAATGCAACCACTCCACTTCCACCCCACAGAGGTGAACAGTAATCCATCTGAGAGCGCACATGACTTTTATATATTACGGCCAACTGCTCGTCAGTGAAGAATTCTCGAACTCTGTACAGGAGTCCCAGTTTTTTAGAGGCATTCTTAGCAATGCTTCTAACATAATGTGTCCAGCTCAAGTTAGTAGTTAATGTTACACCGAGAATGTCAATACTAGGGGAAGTGGGAATATTTACATCATTAAAAAATATATGGGAGTCAGTGAGATTCTGTCGGTTAGAAAATTGAATGTACTTGGTTTTCTGTGCATTAAAGGAAACTAGATTCTCTTGTCCCCATTCATTAATTCTAGAAAGGTCCTGGTTCAGAGAAATTGCAGTGTTTATTTTTGAATTTATAAGATCGGGTTGGGTGAAAGAATTGGTAAATGTGAAGGAACTGTGGAGTGTTGAGTCATCTGCGTAGGAATGTATTGGATTATGAGTGGTAGATATGAGATCATTGATATGAATGAGGAACAGAGTTGGGGCCAAAACTGATCCCTGGGGAACACCAGCATTTATTGAGTGAAATTGAGAATAAAGGCCATCTACCATTACACGTATTTTTCTGTTATGAAGATAAGAAGAAATTAGTGGAACTAATGATGCAAGGCCGTAGTGTGACATCTTCGACAATAAGGATTGATGCCAGACTCTATCAAATGCCTTTGATATATCCAGTGCTATTGTATGTGTTTCACCATGTTGGTCTGTAGCTTGGTTGATTTGATGCGTAAGAAGGCAAAGAATGTCTGCAGTTGATCGACATCGTCTAAAACCATATTGCCTATCACTGATTAATTTATTATTCTCCAGATGCTTAATTATGTGATTATTTAATATAATTTCAAAAACTTTGCCAAGAGTGGAAGTTATAGCTATTGGTCTGTAGTTTGATGGATCTGAAGAGGCACCTTTTTTAGGAACTGGATGGATGTTTGCTTCTTTCCAGGGTACTGGGAAGCATGAGGTATGAGTACACAGACGGAAAAATTTTTGCCAATACAGGAGCGAGCACCAAGGAGCAATTCTTAAGTACTATTGGAGGAATTTCATCTGGACCAGGAGCCTTATCTACTGAGAGATTCTGCAAAATAGTTTTGACATGTCTGGTGTGGATCTTAAGTGAGGGAATTTCAGGTGAATTAAAATTAAGTACAGGGACATCTTGATTTATTTCATCTAAGGTTGAGTTGGTGGAGAAAATATCTGCAAGAAGGTTAGCTTTACCTCGTGGGTCACTTACAAGATTGCCAGTCGGAGATTTTAATGGTGGAATGGATGATGCAGTAGTGAAGTTGGATTTGAATGAGTTAAGAGTAGACCAAAATATTTTGTTATCATTTGGATTATTTAGAAGTTTATTTGCCTGCTTATGGAGAAAGTTTGATTTAGTTAGGTTTAATACAGTTTTGGCATGATTTCTGATGTTTCTAAAGTAATTAAAGGCTTCATGTGTTTTTGATCTTGTGTATGCATTGTAGGCTATTGCTTTTTGTTCAGTTACTCTAGCACAATTATGGTCAAACCATTTAGGTGAATTAGATCTTTTACTGTACTTTTGATGAGGAATAAAAGTTTCCATTCCAATTTTTACAAAATCTTGTATGTGGCTCAAGGTGGAGTGTGCATCATTAGAAAAGAAAGAGGTCCAGGGAATATCAATAAAGAAACCTTGAAGACCCTCCCAGTCTGCCCTATCGTAATGCCATTTAGTCACCAAAACAGGTTCAGAGTGGGAAGGTGTGGTAGGTGATACACAGGTGGCCTGTATCAGACAGTGATCAGAAGATCCAAGTGGGGACCTCACTGTAACATCATAATTTTCTGAATTGGTTGTTAAAAATAAGTCCAGTAGGACTAATTATGATTAGGATTATCTGGTACACGGGTGGGTTGGTTGACTAGTTGAATGAGATTAAATGAGTCTGCAAATAGCTCACATTCAAGACCAGCATCATCAGTCCTGGCTGAATGAGTGAGCCATTCAACATTATGGACATTAAAATCACCCAACACAGTGATTTCAGAAGAAGCATTTAAGTTGAGGACACTGAGTTGTGAGGACAGAGAATCAAAAAGACTTTGCTCTGGAGGAGTATTTGGGGAACGGTAGATGCAACATATGTATTTAAATTTACCAGCAGAAATTAATTTGTATATAGAATAATCAAAATAGGGACAATTGAAACTAGTAACCTCCTCCAGGGCAATTTCAGATTTTGCGAAGCAACATACACCACCTTTAGGTCTGAAATTTTGGAGCAGTTGATAACCTGGAAAATTAAATCTAGATGTGTCAGATGTGGATGTTACTTGAGTCTCTGTCAAAAAAAGGAGAGTAGGGGATTCTGCTTGAAGAAATTGGTGTACAGAATTGATGTTAGAGTGAAGTCCCCTTATATTACTAAAGAAATAGCTGTACTGACAAGCAGCTTTGGGACGTTGCAATGCTCTTGACACAGTCGCATGATGACGACCGGGAGGGCCCTGTGTCAATAACCCAACCCTGCCGGGGGTGGATATCCGAGGGACCACCAGGTTTGCTCTTAACAATTGTACTGCCATATTTATAAGGTAAGTGTATGGTGTTACATGTATGATATGTAGTGGGAAGAGTAGTATTTTATGGATAGAGGATAGCGATGTAGGGCAATGTCGTGAAGTTGGATGTGTATGTTATATAAAGAGGGTTTTCCTGATACCCCTGATGTGTGAGGCAGAAAGATATGTATCCAGCTACCAAGGCCTGGGAGAGAAAATGGAATTCAGGCTATTCCCTGAGTTTCCCGAAACCTTGGCGGTAGTACTTCCCTGGGCGGGGCTGCCTACCCCTACTACCTACAAACCATGTAACATGCTGTACCTTTCACTCCCCTCCCTCTTCTCCTCACTCCACACACCTCCTCACATGCTGCACAGATCTCATCCTTAAACACCTTGCTCATCTCCTTTACAAGATAATGCCAATTAATTATTTTGTACTTTCACACAAATTACGAAAGTATATCTTGGCACCGTAGACTTTTCTGCATCTACTCATCAACATGTCTGCTAAAGAAAGTTTGCCGATGTTACGATTTAAAAAACAAATGTATTTGAGGTTTTTAATTTGTAATCCTTGAATTTACCTTGAAGCGCTTCTGCCTCAAGGGAGTGCTGCTCTCCCGATGATCCCTGAGGCAAGGCCACGGCGTCGCCGCCGCCACCCTTTACTGTGGTGTAGGTACTCCAGCTGGGATGTGATGGAGTTGGATGTTGCTGGACGTGATGAGGTGTAGCCGGGAATTCCTGGTTGATCTGGGATGGTAGCCAGGAACTTGTCCAGCAGCCAGCTCCCTCTTGAATACTTCTGTGGTTACACCCGTGGTGTTCCTGATGTGTTTAGGGAGGCAGTTGAACAGTCTTGCCCCCCTTTTTGATAGGCTGTTGTGTTTGAATCCTGGCTGTACATTCTGATGGTAAATGTGTCTGAATGCATTTTCTACCAGTTCTTGCATTCTCTTGTTGTGCCGAGTTGGAATGCTGCTAGTCTTTGCCAGTAGACTAAGTTTTCTAGTTCTTATTGATTTTGGTGGTTTCTGAAGCAGGAGGTGAAAGTTCTCTGGAGACCCTCTAGTTTCATTATGTTGTTTTGTTTATGTGGGGCCCAGAGTTAGGAGCAGTATTCAATATGGGGTATAATTATGGCTTTCCACAGTGATAGCAGCGTTGTGGGCTCTCTTGTTTTAAATGTACGTAGTATATACCCCATTAGTTGTTTGCATTTTGATATTATTCTTTCTATATGGGCATTAAACGTGGCATCCTCGGATATTACTACCCCTAGGTCTCGGACTTGTGATTTTCCAGTGATGTTGTTTCCATTTGGGCCAGAGTATGACATATTGATGTTGTTATTATTGTTCCCAAACTTCAATAATTCAAATTAATCTTCATTGAACTTCATATTATTTCTTTCTGCCCATTTATAAACTGATTGAAGATCTTCTTGTAGTTGTTAGCTATCTTCCAGGGTTTTGGTGGGTCTAAATATCCTAGTATCGTCAGCAAAGGAAAGTAGAGGGCTGTTTAGGACTTTAGGTTAGTGTTGATATCGTTGATCATTATGCTGAAGAGTATTGGCCCAAGGACACTACCTTGTGGAATGCCGCTTAGTACTGTTGCTTCATTTGATGTAGCTCCTTCGACCATTGTTATTTGTTTTCTATCTGTGAGGAATACTTTTATCCATCCTCCTATTTTGCCTTTTATTCCTATGTTTGTTAATTTACGGAGAGGATACCATGATCAACTTTGTCATAGGCTTTCGCGAAATCTGGGTACCGGTATATCGCATCCACATTTTTATTTTCTCCCAGGGATTTCAGGATTGGTACATATCACATTAGGCCTATAAGGCCTACATTAAAACTATTTAAGCAAGAAAGTTAGATAAAAGCATTTTGAACAATCGAGTGAAAACAGATTTCTAATATGTTTATTTGTTATCCATTTATTAACCCTTTCACGTTTTTATGATGCAGAGGTTGCCAGATTAGCAATAATAAATAGAGTTCTCTCACTCTTATAATTACCTCTCCAAAATTAGTTTTCTGCCCACAGCTAACTCAGACAACTGCAGAGGTTGAACCATTGAACTAACTAAACTAAAGGTTTCTAATTACCCCTGATGGTAACAAAGGCTTTAAAGTATCCCTAATAGGCTCAAAATTGCATAACAAATGTGAGAGGGTTAATCTAATTAACTTTTAATTAACGTTAAGTCCGAATTCGCCCCAGTTGAAATGCTTTTATCTAACTTTCTTGCTTAAATAGTTTTACTGTAGGCCTATGTACCGATTACAAATTAAAAACCGAAAATATATATTTTTTTTAAATCGTAACATCGACAAACTTTCTTTGGCAGACATATTGATGAGTAGATGCAGGAAAGTCTACAGTGCCAAGATGAACTTTCGTAATTTGTGTGAAAGTACAAAATAATTAATTGGCATTATCTTTTATATTATTCCCGTAATTGGGTAGGCTCGGCTATTAACCCTCCAGCCCCGGCTATGTATTATATATATATTCCTCGAAACCCGGGTGTTTTGACCGAAAAACGTCTAGGCTAGGCTACCGTATATTCGTTAATCAGACTGCTTCCCGCATTCCCGCGCATCCCCAAGCGTAGCTGTGTTATTTACCTGTAGAATGGCATTAAGTAGAGCTCTCTAAGTCAACTGGTTGAGCTGTGATGATGATTTCATTGGAGATAACTTTATGGCCAAAACAGCCACTTTACACCACTTTTCGATACTTAACAACAACATACAGGCACACACGAACAAGCGACGCTCTCCTTCTTGTGGACGGAGATGCGGGGCGTCGGTCCAGCCGGCTGTTGTTTACATGCGTCGGACCGACGCCTCGCACACGAAGCTCACAGGCTTTCAACCACTGGGCGTTCAAGAGGCCTTCCGGGTACCTGTTATATGCTTTTTTATGGGCGTTCAAGAGCCCTTCCGTGGTGAGAGGGTTAAATGATTTATTATTTAAATTTCTGTAAAAATGGGGTGAATTCGGACAGGATGAAAATTAATTAAATTAATAATATTATTTAATCTAACTTTAGCTATAACCTGTCAGATTTGAATATTGAGTGTAATTGGGTTTATAGTTGTCATTACACGTATTTCTGAGTTATGTCACAATAATCAGTATTTTTACATTGTTATGGTCATACTGCTACCTAGAGTATAGGTTAATAACTCCAGATTTGTCCGAAATTGCCCCCAAAGTGTCGTATCTTATGATATGGTATTTATGGTCTTTATGTTTTCAGGGAGTGTGATAAGACCCTTTTAAAATGTTCAAAGATGTCCGAATTGACCCCTGAAAGGTCCGAATCTATACTGGGATCACTGGTTAGTCCTATAAATGTACAGTATTTTAAATCCATGTCCGAATTCAGGCTAGGTGTCCGAAATTGCCCCTAATCGTGTCCGAATTCGGACACCATTATTATACCGGAATTTATAATAAATATATGCAATGTATTTTAATTTCTTTAATGCTATGATTCTATACCCCACTGTACCAGCTACACATACAATACTTAAGATCTTACATTGAGATAAAAATAAGACTACATGCTACGGAAATACGCAAAAATCGTCCGAATTCGCCCCAGTTGACGGTACTTTGAGGTGGTACGGTCATGTTCAGAGAATGGAAGAAGACAGAATGACAAGAAAGATACATGGGAGTCAGGTTAGTGGAGCAGCTAGTAGTGGAAGGCCATGTATGATATATATGGGAAAAGAAAGTGAAAAAATATATTGGAAAAACTTCCACAAAGTGAAAATATATATTGAGGAAAAAGTTCCATGTAGTGGAAGGGGCATTGTGGCACGGGTAAAGGAAGTATAGGGTAGGATGTAGTTCCCGGGTGTACTGCCAGCCTTGTTTACGATGAGCGGCGTCGGATGCTTGCCATTTTGTTCCCGTCTATTTTGACTGCCTTTGGGTACATTAATATGTTTTTTGGTGGTGGTGGTGGTGGTGGGGGGGGGGGGGGGGGCTTTGCCATGACGATGACCCCCTGCGTCTTGATGAGCCGTTGGCTTTCCGGCAGTCATCTTTCTTTGAGAGATCACTCTCTTACATGGCTCCAAGGTTATATAACAGACTGCCACTGACCATGAGACAACTAAGTTCTGTTGAGTGCTTCAAGAGACAACTTAAGACTTTTCTCTTTGTAAGAAGCTACGATCTCGAGAGGGGTGTCATCATGGAGGCTATAGGGTGTAAGCTATTTGCCACTGCTGGTGGCTGGGTGATGCGTATAGGTTTTGTGTTCCATTGATTTAAGCAATTTGTGTTTTTTTGTTTTCGAGCGCCAGTGAATTCTGCGGAAAAATTGGCGCTTGTGCGAAATAAGTAACATGCTTATTATTATTATTATTATTATTATTATTATTATTATTATAAGAAACAGGAGTTACATGACTATAAAGCCTCTCTTGGGTATAGCCCAGCTCGATTGGTGCTTACAATCTCCCCCTGATTTGATCAACAAAATCCTTCCACAACACTGGCCCACCATGTAAACACTGTAGTTGACTCTGGCTTGGCGCCAAACACTGACCAGTTGAGACTAGTAGAGTTGTCTATGGCACCTATCTTCGGGTAGAATGTAGAATTCGGGCGTACCGCCAGCCTTGTTTACACTACGTGGAGCGGCGTCACACGCTTGCCATCATGTTCCCGTCTATTTTGACTGCCTTTGGATACAATACAGTAATATGTTGAGTGGGGGATTTGCCCATCAAAATAGACGTGAACTTAACCACGGCGATCGACAAATGTAAACATGACGACGGCGTCGAATGCTTGCAATCATGCTCCCGTCTATTTTGAATGCCATTGGATACAATAATATGTTGAGGGGGGGGGCTCCCCCCCCCACCCCCCACCCCCACATGACATATTGTCATCATCATTATATTGCTAGCAGGGGGCAAATAACCGAAAGAAATCGGCGTCAAAATAGATGCGAAGTTAACCGCGGCGACCGCCCTATGTACACATGACGACCGTACGCCCGGAAACTACATCCATCCCCTATCTTCTCCTCAGCAGCCTAGGCAGTGCCATACCAAGACAATGCCTATTGCAAAGTTTTATTGTATAGTAGAGGTTGTCGGACCACAAGTCTACCACTACCGGTACCCCCCCTATTAGTCGATTTATAGGACACCTAGTAGGATGAGTGGGGCATATAGTTTTGTTTTTCCTCCACCATAAGATGAACGCCCCCTTACCCCCTGGGGTGTATATCCATGTCAGTCTGTACTAAAGGTAGCGCTAACAAACTTTACAATATTCTTGAACCCTTAATTTCTCATAACTCATAATTAATGAAATCAATCGAGCTGACATTTCTATCATTAGGAAAGAGCCCACCAGGAAATAGGTGTGGATATTTGCAGCCAGTTTGCTCTAGGCTTTTTTGAGTTATGAAAAGTTAAGGGGGCAAGAAAATTGTCAAGTTCGTTGGCGCTACCTTAAATTGCTTCAAACTCTGTGTGTCCAGGCATTTTGGCCCTGTTACTCTTTCAACTATTGGGGAGGCACTCGCTACAGGCAGTTCTGCCTTTTGTCTCCCTCACTCATATACTGTAGAAGAAGAAAAAAACTAACTAGGCTACAATGATTATATGTACAGTAAACCCCCGCTCTTTCGGACTTCAATCTTTCGGACTTCAATCTTTCGGAATTCTCAGACTTTCGGACTAGCATTTCAATTCGGACTCACGGTTCAGCCTTTCGGATTTGTCCGAAAGGCTGAGAAAATACCTCCGTCCTTTTCGGACTACATTTAACTTCGGACTCATGCTTCAGCCTTTCGGATTTGTCCGAAAGGCTGAGAAAAATTAAATCGCATTCGGACCAAATAGCCGAGTTTCGGACTTGTCTGGTTAGGTGAATGTGTATTCGGACTTATAAACTTCGGACATTATTTTAGCCTTTAGGATTTGTCTGAAAGGCTGAGAAAAATTATTTCGCATTTGGACCGAAGAGCCGAGTTTCGGCCTTATAAACTTCGGACATTATTTCAGACATTCGGACAAGTCCGAATGGCTGAAGTGTGAGTTTGGACTCGGCCCTTTCGGACAGGGGTCTCCCCCAATTAGTCCGAAAGAGCGAGGGTTTACTGTAATTGCTTATTAGTTCAATTTTTCATATTACTGTACTGTATTGCAATTTTAAATTATTGCACCTTCAGCTGCCTAATACAAAAATATCAGCTGGCATCGGCCCATTTTTCACCGATACCGATACCTCCAAAATTTGTCGATACCGATACTCTGGCACATCCCTTTATGGTACACAGCCAATTATTTGACCCATTTTTTGTTTATCCTTATCTTCAGTGGTTAGCCTAGCCTATGCTCTGCAACGTTTCCGTATACTACCGGTACCGTACCGATACCTTGTATATATAGGCTATTACTGTGTACAACCTTTGTTTGACATGGTTTCTATTGTATATAGGCCTACCCATATTATAACTATGCTAACGAGTATTTTTTGTTGAGTTTAAAATGCTACCTTTATTCTGACCCATTTCCTGTTCTCTGACAGGTGCTGAAACAAGTGCACCCCACCCTGGCAGCGAAGGAAGATGCCCTGGAGTATGTGGAGAGCCTCATCCTGCGCTTGCTGGCCATGTTGTGTGCCCGACCCACCCCGCACACCGTCCAGGTACAGTACATTACAAACTAAGGGGCGTGAGTGTACGTTGGATTTGAGAGGTTTGTTTTGATGTGCATGTAGGTATTAAGTGGATTTGAGGGTTTCAATCAGGTGTGTACTCGTATGTAGATACCAAATTAGGTGCACTGTATTTCAAAGCTTCCTTCCTCGAGGTTGGCAGGAGGGAGGTCATTCCACGGAAAAGACGCCGCCAATTGAGATCTAGAAAATATATACTGTATGTAAAAGGAATAGTTAGAGTAAGCTATGGGTATGGCATTCTAGTAATACTACAGACTTACTCTACATAACTAAAAAAGAACGATAGCGCTGATATTTCCATCATTTGAAAAGTTAATAGGTGTGGAATTTTACAGCTCGTTTCCTCCAGCCTTCCCTGAGTTTCAAGAGGCTAGGGGTCACAATTTCTAGATTTGTTCCATAATTAATAGAAAATACTATATAGTGATAATGAAACACAAATGGACGTCATCTGGTTGAAAGGGCTGGAGAGGCATCACCTTATTTTCCCCATTGAGTTTCCAACTTTCATATAAAGTTTGTCCTCATTGTTTTCATGTGTGTTTTTTGTGAACTAACAGGCTGTATAAGTTACTACATCATGCTGGTAGAATAAATTTACTAAGTCTAATAATAACAATCTGGTTTTATATACTGTACCGGTATATTTCTTAAGCAGCTTTGCCTCTTGAGTCCTAACAGTCCTTCATAAGCTGAATAGCTCTTTTGTGAGACCGAATATAATGAAAATTACAATCACATTGAAAGGGTTAAAGCTCATTCTTGTGATTTCCTTCTCACTTGTGTATAACCTTTGTGATTTTATTTGTTTCCCCTTCCATATACAGTACAGTACATTTATCCTCATCAATTTTCTTAGTAAATTATTCCTTTCTTAAAATTTATCTAAATTGTTATTCCTTTGTTTTTCATCCCACCTAAATGTATCCTTATTGATTTTCCCTTGTTTTCCCTCTCACCAAAAGTTTATCTTCATTGTCTACCGTACCTGGAGTACTATCATTATTATGTGAGACTGAAACTACTGTCTATGAATCATTCAGTCTTTAATTACCCCCTTCAGCACGTTGACGCCTTTTTACTTTTTATTCTGACTAAAGTTACACAATTTTATGCAGCTTAACCCTCCGGATCCGGGGGCCTTCATATGAGGTGATCGTCGTGTCCGGGGGTATTCCTGAAAAATGGCTATCTTCATAAGTCGATATCTACTGATTGAGACCACCTAGAGCAGTCAACTAAATTGCATAGTGTAGAACCAACCTTCGTCTGTAGAATGGCGTTGAGTTGACATCGCTACGACAAGTGGTTGCCAAGATATGATGATGGGAATGGAGGTAATTTCCCGCATATTTTCGCCTGTGTCCGAACACTTTGCCGCGGCCCTGGCTAGCACGCACTAAGTCACTCGTCGCTCCCGTGGCTTTTGTTCCGGTACACGATATTATGTTTTTATGGAGATAATGTGATATTATTGTGTCATTACTTGTTCAACCATTATTTGAGTTATATGAAACTTTATATAACATATTTTCGGCGCTTTCACTGTTGTAATATTATTGTGTCACTTTCACTTTTATTGTAATAGTATTGTGTCACTTTCACTTTTATTACTCTTCTTGTTATGAATTATTGTCACTCTCACTGTTATTATTGAGTTATTATTACTTGTTATACATTTTGTGTCACTTTCACTTACTAGGTCAGAGGCTAGGCTACGTAAGCGTACAGTACCGTACGGTATCGTATTTGACACTTGTAATTATTACATTTGGTTGTTTCTTTCACTTAGACATATTGTTATTTATTAGTGGCCCCTCCATCATTGACGAACATGCCTATTACATAAGGCATCCTCTTCAAACACTAATCCGCCGTAGTTTGAATCTACCGCGCAGAGCATTTAAAATCTGAGGAGCCTTCATCATGAGCGCACGCGACCTCACTCATGGCTTCAGTCATTATGAATTGGGTTCTCACTACGAAAAAACTTTGTAAAAATAAAAAACAAAAAGAAAATAAGAATAACTATCCAATAAGCTTTCCATCATATCGTGGATGTACTTGTGTGGATCTTTGACCAGACGCTGATTCAGGCGTCATTCTTCCTTCTCTGCTCTGCGGTCAGCCGGCCCGGACGTGTCTCTCCACGCTCCGCTGGTTCCGCATTTGCTGCGTCTCTAGTGAGTTTTTTCTCATTTGTTTACTCCGGGATGTATCGAGTAAGGTTAGGATATGCGTAGCAGGAGTGTCCTGGGCTAGTTTCCCGCAGTGCAGTGTATTTTGGGTCGTGTGTTTGGGGCATCTATTTCGGATGTACCCTCGTGGTCCGGTTGTGGACAGGTGAACTTTGTCACAGTTAGCTAGCTTTGTGTTGCAGGCGGCTTTCATTACGCGTTATTGCTTCCTTTTCTCTTTCTGATGAGGTAGCGTATTTTTGCTCGTTCCCAGCGTATTTTTCTTCACTTAGTGAAGTTTTTTCTGGGTCCCGAGTCAGTTCTTCCCTTTGCCGGAAGTATTTGCTACAGTGGTGTGTTGGCGGTGGTTCCTGTTGTGATATAATTCAGTGCTTTTTGTTTATATTCCGACATGTTATTATTATCCGTCTGCCTAGGCCTAGCCAGCCTCTCGTAGCTTTACCACATATACAAGTGTTATTGATTTCTTTTCTAAATAATTGTACTACTGTGTGATGTGTGTCCTGGTTTAGTTGTGTATTAGCTAATTCCACGGACTATTTATGTGTCCTGGGTTAGTTGTGTATTGGCTAATTCCACGGACTATGTTGGGCCCGGCGTTAGTTGTGTTTTGGCTACGCCTCGGTCCTGTGCTGCGTTCAGATGGTATCTGGACGGGGTGGGTTATTTCCGGCGGGTTTTTCTCGGTTACACCATGAAAAACCCGGCTGGTTAACGAGTTTGGCCACGCGTGGTTTAAAAACAGGCTTGTTTCCCCGGCGAGTGGGTGTCTGTGGCTCCCCAGGACTGCGTCTCTGGGGTGCCTGTTTCAGGCTCCTTCTGATTCCCGGCGGGTTGGCTGTACCCATCTAACAGTGTTCATACGGACACGTGTTGTTTGTAGTTTTTCGGTTTTGCAAAGCCAATATAAAACTATGCTGTTGTTGTATTTCCTCCCCGGCGATCTTTTACAAAGATGTGGGGTTAGGAACAATTGGGGTTAACTTTTAAACTTGAAATCACCCGGCGGGTGCAACCTGGTAGGGTGGGATGACCGAATTTACAAAATTTGGTTTAGTTGACCAGACAATTGAGGGATGCATTGTGTATCGCCTCCTTCAACATACGGCAATTTAAGGCACAATTGGGGTTAACGTTTTTAAACTAATATTCACACCCGGCGGGTGCTCCCTGGAAGGGTGGGAATCACAAATTTACAATTCAGTTAGTTAACCAGACAATTGAGGGATACGTTTGGTATCGCCGCCTTCAGCTTACGGCGCAATTGGGGTTAACGTTTTTTAAACTAATATTCACACCCGGCGCTCCCTGGAAGGGTGGGAATAACGAATTTACAATTCGGTTAGTTAACCAGACAATTGAGGGATACGTTTTGTATCGCCGCCTTGAACATACGGCGATCTAATAAGATACTTCGGGAGAAGTTAGATCTCGTATATTTGTCAGGCTTCCCAGTTTTTGATCTACGAGATTATTCGGGGGCCGGCGTCTTTTTTAGTTTTTTTTTTCCCAAAAATTGAATCTTGAAACAAACACCACCGGAAAGACTTAATCAGTTATAAACGCCATGCTGGTCTTTATATATTATGTCAGAGGGTATTCATAAATCTTTTGGACAAATTAAGATATTCTGAAATCTTTTACTTAGGAAACCCCACCGCGTAGCGAGCTGTAGTCGTTGAGTATTACGTCTCGTTACCCGGCGGGTTATTTAACACTTGTGTGCGAACATGTTTGGGTTAACCTTATGAGCATTAATTCCTGGAAATTTTCTTTTTTTCCAGAGCTGGGTCCCGGCGGGTCTATGCAGAACCTGGAGTAAGTTTCCCACCAGTCTCTGTCATGGCTACCTTTGCCCCGGTTTTTGCTTTATGCATTACGCCCTCCTGTTCAGGTATCCCTATTTTTGCGCACACCCTTTGTATAAAATGTGTTAAAATGTCTCGTTTGGTGTGGGTTACCTTTCCGGCGTTTTTTTCTCGTTGCTCCGAGAACACCGTTTTTGTTTACCGAGTTTTAGTCAGGATGGCTCAAAATAGGTAAGTTACCCCGACGAGTTTGGTCGCTTGAGGGCTCATAAGAAACTGCGTTTTCTGTGGTCGAGCCTGGGATCAGGCTTCCTGTGTTATTCATTGCTTTATGCATTACGCCCTCCTGTAATGTATAGTTTAGTGTGGGTTACCTTTCCGGCGTTTTTCTCGTTGCTCCGAGGACACCGTTTTTGTTTATCGAGTTATAGTCAGGATGGCTAAAATAGGTAAGTTACCCCGACGAGTTTGGTCGCTTGAGGGCTCATCAGAAACTGCGTTTTCTATGGTCGAGCCTGGGATCAGGCTTCTTGGTTTATTCCCGTCGAGGGGGGCTCCACACAGTTTTCTAGGTGATCAGGCTGACACCTGTTGGCCTTGGTTTTCTCTGCTTTTCAAAGCCATTGAAACAATGCTGTCTGTTTGTTTGGTCTTTACCTCCCGGCGACCTTTTTACAAAGAGGTCTGGGGCAGGTATAATTGGTTTGACATTGCATATAAAACCCGGCGGTTGTACCTTCGGGTGGTTATATTAACGGATTTGCGATTCGAGATAATTTGCCAAACAATTGATTGATACAATAGGGTATCACGGCCTTCAAGACGGCGATCTATGAGGGCTTCTGGGAGAAGCCGGATTAGAGATTAAGATAGGCTTAGACTTTTTATGGGATAAAAAGATGCCTGAATCTTACTAGTGTCTCCAGTGTAAAGGGATACTTGAAAGACTTCATCTTTATGAGGATTAAGAAGTTATTCTTAATTCTTTTGGACAGGTGAAAGATATGCTGAAATCTTTAATAAGCCATTGAAACAATGCCGTTTGTTTGTTTAGTCTTTCCCTCCCGGCGACCTTTTTACAAAGAGGTCTGGGGCAGGTACAATTGGTTTGACATTGCATATTAAACCCGGCGGTTGTACCTTTGGGTGGTTATATTGACTGATTTGCAATTCGCGATCTTTGTATTTCCTCCCCGGCGATCTTTTACAAAGAAGTGGGGTTAGGAACATTTGGGGTTAACTTTTAAACTTTAAATCACCCGGCGGGTGCAACCTGGAAGGGTGGGATGCCCGAATTTGCAAAATTCAGTTTAGTTGACCAGACAATTGAGGGATGCATTGTGTATCGCCTCCTTCAACATACGGCGCTTTAGGGCACAATTGGGGTTAACGTTTTTTCAAACTAATATTCACACCCGGCGGGTGCTCCTTGGAGGGATGGGAATAACGAATTTACGATTCAGTTAGTTAACCAGACAATTGAGGGATACGTTTTGTATCGCCGCCTTCAACATACGGCGATCTAAAAAGAAACTTCGAGAGAAGTTAGATCTTGTATATTTGTAAGGCTTCCCAGTTTTTGATCTACGAGATAAATCGGGGGCCGGCATCTTTTTTAGTTTTTTTTTTTTCCAAAATTGAACCTTGAAACAAACACCACCGGAAAGACTTCATCAGTTATAAACGCCATGCTGGTCTTTATTTAACGCTTGTGTGCGAACATGTTTGGGTTAACCTTATGAGCATTAATTCCTGGAATTTTTTTTTTTTCCAGAGCTGGGTCCCGGCGGGTCTATGCAGAACCTGGAGTACGTATCCCACCAGTCTCTGTCATGGCTACCTTTGCCCCGGTTTTTGCTTTATGCATTACGCCCTCCTGTTCAGGTATCCCTATTTTTGCGCACACCCTTTGTATAAAATGTGTTAAAATGTCTCGTTTGGTGTACGTTACCTTTCCGGCGTTTTTTCTCGTTGCTCCGAGATCGCCGTTTTAGTTTACCGAGTTTTAGTCAGGATGGCTCAAAATAGGTAAGTTACCCCGACGAGTTTGGTCGCTTGAGGGCTCATAAGAAACTGCGTTTTCTGTGGTCGAGCCTGGGATCAGGCTTCCTGTGTTATTCATTGCTTTATGCATTACGCCCTCCTGTAATAAATAGTTTAGTGTGGGTTACCTTTCCGGCATTTTTCTCGTTGCTCCGAGAACACCTTTTTTGTTTACCGAGTTTTAGTCAGGGTGGCTAAAAATAGGTAAGTTACCCCGACGAGTTTGGTCGCTTGAGGGCTCATCAGAAACTGCGTTTTCTATGGTCGAGCCTGGGATCAGGCTTCTTGAGTTATTCCCGTCGAGGGGGGCTCCACTCAGTTTTCTAGGTGATCAGGCTGACACCTGTTGGCCTTGGTTTTCTCTGCTTTTCAAAGCCATTGAAACAATGCTGTCTGTTTGTTTGGTCTTTTCCTCCCAGCGACCTTTTTACAAAGAGGTCTGGGGCAGGTATAATTGGTTTGACATTAATAATAATGATAATATTCATAATAATATTAATATTTATTCAGTTAGCAATTTACAGAGTTGGTACCACATAGTATGTTATAAATATGACATGTACCAGCCTTGCATAATTCCAACTAAGGATAGCCCAATAAGGCCGTTAGGCGTATTTCCATTGGGGTCCTTGTATATAAAATCCGGCGGTTGTACCTTCGGGTGGTTATATTAACGGATTTGCGATTTGAGATAATATGCCAAACAATTGATTGATACAACAGGGTATCACGGCCTTCAAGACGGCGATCTATGAGGGCTTCTGGGAGAAGCCGGATTAGAGATTAAGATAGGCTTAGACTTTTTATGGGATAAAAAGATGCCTGAATCTTACTAGTGTTTCAAGTGTAAAGGGATACTTGAAAGACTTCATCTTTAATAAAGATATGCTTCATCTTTATGAGGATGAAGAAGTTATGCTTAATTCTTTTGGACAGGTAAAAGATATGCTGAAATCTTTACTAAGCCATTGTCACAATGCCGTTAGTTTGTTTAGTCTTTCCCTCCCGGCGACCTTTTTACAACGAGGTCTGGGGCAGGTACAATTGGTTTTTATCTATCTATCTATTGCCTGACGCCGTGATCCCCGAAGGGGTGGCCACGAACGAACCGCCCCCATGCACCTCTGTCCCCAGTCAGTCGACGCCCCTCCCCCCAACCAGCACCGCCTTCGTTCATGTAGTTCCTCACTCCATCCTTCCACCTCATATTCGGTCTACCTCTCCCCCTCTGTCCCTCCACCTCGCTCTCGTACACCCTCTTAGTCATTCTCTCGCTTTCCATACGTTCCATATGGCCGAACCATCTCAAGTTGTTCCTTTTCACACTTTCCAGCACATCTACCTCCACACCACACCTCCTTCTTACTTCCTCATTAGTCTGTCTATCCTTCCATGTAACTCCGCACGCACTCCTTAAGTAATTCATTTCCACTGCTCTCACTCTTGGTCTGAGTCTCTCAACCAACGTCCATGCTTCGCTTCCGTAAGTCAGTGTCGGGATTACCACACTGTCATGCAAGGACTTCTTCACTTCCATACTGACCACCCTATTTCTTGTTACTGCTTTTAGCGTTCCTACAACCCTCTTCCCCTGTTGTACCCTCTCCCGCACCTCTTCATCCATAGTCCCATCTTTACTCAACACACTGCCCAGATACTTAAAGGAGTTGACGATCTCCATAGCCTGACCGTTCAGCTTCACCTCACACTCTGTGACTTCACCCCTTTCGAAGACATTGCATATAAAACCCGGCGGTTGTACCTTTGGGTGGTTATATTAACTGATTTGCAATTCGCGATAATTTGCCAAACAATTGATTGATACAATAGGGTATCACGGCCTTCAAGACGGCAATCTATGAGGGCTTCTGGGAGAAGCCAGATTAGAGATTAAGATAGGCTTAGACTTTTTATGGGATAAAAAGATGCCGGAATCTTACTAGTGTTTCAAGTGTAAAGGGATACTTACAGTATTCTTACAGTTTATTACAGTAGATCCTCTGGAAAAAGGCAATATGCCTGTGTATCCAGCTCAGTACCAGTACTTGCACTGCTGCGGTTGTTCACGGTGTTGGCGGCGGCGGTAGCAGACGCAACATTTTTACTATTCTGTATTTTTGTTTTATAATCAAACTTCAAATCTTGTCTTCCCCATGCTTTATCAAGATTACTTTCAAACTCCCTTATTGATTCAGAATCGACTACATACTGGGGCAGTGCGTTCCACTCATTTACCACTCTATCACAAAATGAGTTCTTTGCCTTCTCAAGCCTATTTCTTTCTTTGTAAATTTTCTTAGAGTGTCCTCTCGTTCTTGTTCCCTCCCGCAAGACTTCTTGCAAGACTTCATCTTTAATAAAGATATGCTTCATCTTTATGAGGATTCAGAAGATATGCTTAAATCATCTGGACAGGTAAAGATATGCTGAAATCTTTAATATGAAACTAAAGGACAACGAAAAGTAGTGGTGGAGTGCTACGGTTCGTTGACCGGCGGTTTTGAGGCACATATTTTGTACCATTTTTTGGGTGTAACCCTATGAGCATTAATCCCCGGAAATTTCTCTTTCCAGGGCGGAGTACCGGTGTTGCACCAGGTGACCAGGTAGTTCCTGGGGGCTGGGTAGTTTTCCCACAGTCTCTGTCGTGTCGGCACTTGAACCTCTCATTGCTGTATGTTCAACGCCGTTAAGCTCAGGTAGCCCTATCTTATTTTTATTTGTTAATGAAATAATTTAATAGCTGAATCATAATAAACATATATATTTTCTATGATTATATTATGATAATATTGTGTTTATTTATGGTGATTTATTTTAATACAATTAAAATATAAATTAAATTAATTAGTATACGTTATGATTTTGCTCACCAGCTCTGCTTTCAATGTGTTAATGAGCTATGGGAGCTTTTAATTATCATAAACCTTTACGGGACTCGGACGAGGGCTCCCATTATGGGAGTATACCGAGCTCGCAAGCGAGGGACAGCCACAGCCGGGGTGTATGGCGATACTCACAGTCGTACCTCACCCGCCGGACGATAACGCCGGCGGGCGGACCTGACGCTCTGATGACGGACGAGAACAGGTTGAGTTCCATTTATCTATTTTCCGCCGCCAGACGCGTCTCTAATGTGCCACGTAGTCAACAAACTACAGGATTAGCGAGGCGTAGTCTCGCTAATCGCGCCCCTGTGGCCGGCGCAGTGTGGTACCAGCATTTGAACACGTGGTGCCCGCACCCAGTGTCACTCCTGGTCGGGTTGTTCCACTTAGAACACAATTGGCAACCTAGATACCTCGCGGACTTGTTCATTTTGGACATTCAGGATGCCAAGTGGCTAGCACCATATGGTAGCGACGTGACCAAGATATTCGCGAATCAATATACCCAGTCTACAAAGCGACAGTTTCAATCGCATTGGCAAGCTTTTACGTCTCGGATTCTTAGAACAAAACAAACTGTGCCCTCGGTGGCGTTGGTTGTTTATTGTTTAATTTATCTGTTCATGCAGAAACATTTATCTGAAAGTGATTTATGTGGGCAGGTTTTAAACTCCGCCCACCTCCCCGTCGGCTCAGGCCTACATGGTCTCTTTTTTTTTTTTTTTTTTTTTTTTTTTTTTTTTTTTTTTTTCTATGTGATTGAGGGAGGCAAAAGGCATAACTGCCTATAGCGAGTGCCTCCCCCATAGTTGAAAGAGTGACAGGGCCAAAATCAAGGGACGTTCGAGCCAAAATGCCTGGACACACAGAGTTTGAAGCAATTTAAGTCATAGGAAGAGGGAAAGACTGATTCTGGGAGAGAGTTCCAGAGCTCAGCTGTTGAGTAGAAGAAAGTTTGAGAGTAACGTTTCACTCTTGGGTTGGAGAGTTGCACAGAGTAGGGGTGGGATTGAGTTGCAAGACGGGTACCACGTGCCCTACGTAAAGGAGGTGGTATGCACTGGGATAGCTCTGAGGAACACTGATTATTATAGTAGCGATAGAATAGCGAGAGAGATGCAACATTGCGGTGGAGAGAGAGAGATTGCAGAGAGTTGGTGAGTGGACGGGAGTTAATGATACGAAAGGCCTTCCTTTCAACTTTGTCTAGGAGAGCGGTGTGAGAGGAACCTCCCCACACATGTGAACAATACTCAATACAAGGGCGCACTATGCCCCTGTACAGAGCAAGAAGCTGTGCAGGGAAAAGAACCCCCTAAGGCGGTTGAGCACACCCAGCTTCTGGGAGGCTGCCTTAGCAAGACTGGTAATATGGTCCTTCCAAATGAGAGCAGAAGAAAAAGAGACACCAAGAATATTGAGAGAAGATGAAGGGTTGATTTTTGTATTGTTGAAGAATAAGGGATAGTCCGCTGGGAGATCCTGACGGGTAGATAGATGGAGAAATTGGGTTTTGGAAGCATTAAAGTTAACAAGGTTTTCTCTGCCCCAATTGGAAATAGTATTTAGATCAGAATTTAAGAGTTCTATGGCTTCATTACGTTTGTCGTTGAGGGATTGCTGGCTGGGGCGTTCTGAAAAACTAATGGAGTAGTGTAAGGTTGAGTCGTCTGCGTATGAATGGATGGGAATTAAGGTACAGGTAAGGAGATCATTTATAAAAATTAGAAAGAGAATAGGAGATAGGACAGAGCCCTGAGGAACACCGGAGTTTATAGGGTGAGGAAGTGAACAATGGCCGTCCACAACCGCGGCTATGGAACGGCCGGAAAGGAAATTAGAGACAAAGGCACAGATGGAGGGATAGAAACCGAAGGAGGGTAGTTTAGAAATTAAAGATTTATGCCAGACTCTATCGAAGGCTTTCGATATGTCTAGTGCAATAGAAAAAGTCTCACCAAAATTTTATGGACAAAGCATCGTCGTTATTCTCGTTCCCGTATGTACCAAAGACTGCAGATTTTACAAAAGGGCAGTATTCCTTATGGCTTTGGCTACCGGGAACAGAGTATCTGAGCTGGCGGCGATGAGCAACGCACCTAATTGCCTCAGGTTTGATAGGCTTCATGCGTGTATTCACATTGCACCTTCCCTAGGATTCATAGCCGAGATTGAGCACAGTGAACACATGTTTTCAGAGTTCACGGTGCCGGCGTTAAACAGGGGAAAGGTGCACCATCTTTTTTGCCCAGTGCAAGATCTAACCAAATCTTTAAGAGTGGCACCTCTAAATCACCAGGGTGCTTTATGGGTCGCAAGTCCGGTTGAACGCTTGATGGAGCGTACACTGGCTTCTCTCTTGGTCGAGGACTTTAAAGAGAAGAATCCCGGCGTTGTGGGTAAGACCCACGATTTACGCAAGGGGACAGCCCCTTTACGTTTCCTTAATAATCTTTCGGTGGAAGTTATTACGTCCACACAGTTGTGGGCCTCTAATCAGGAGTTTTTTGCCTCGATACCTTTCAGTAGCTCTGGACAAACCTTCCTTGCCATGTATAGCTTTACGGCAGAGGGTCTAGGTGGCCCTTTTAGTCACGTTTTGTTTAATTTCAAGAAAAAGGGGGGGGGGGGAGGGTGCAGTCAGTGTGACATAGGACACCCTAGACCCCTCCGGAGTATGTGTTCGGAACATACGAGCTGTGATACTGGTTGTAGGCATTGTATTATAAAATTTCTCTGTAGTATTCATTGCAGGAAATTGTGCTAAAGGCCAATAGTAGTGTTACAACAATTCTTGTTGTAAGTAGCCTTGGCTGTGAAGCAATAGATTTTTTAGAAATCTCGGTAGTTGCAACTACGACTTTTACTTTTGAAGTACCTACTTCTGCATAAGTACACGAGTTCAGTACTTCTACGAATGTACAAGAATTCATTTATGTTTGGTTATATTTTTAGGAATATATCCACTAGTTAATGGGGTTTATATGTGCACATGTAAACTTATAAGTTTTTAGTTTTCACCACTTACTTTAAGTGGGGTGCCTTCTTAACTAGCAGATCTGTGCACAGAGTCTCAGAGTTAACCCTTTTTCAAGCAGGCTTCTTTGAAGCACGCTCCTGCTTGTACCTCTTTTTGAAGATTTAGGCTGTATAAAGTTTATGCACCCGAATATCTCTTTTTTACAAAAGTAAGAATACTATGTGGTTGTTTGATTATCTGCTTTTCTAGAGTTATGATATGATTACGAATGTCCCCTTCCAGTCTTAGAAATCAGGCATGTTCGTCAATGATGGAGGGGCCACTAATAAATTATAGGTTTGACTCCTGTAAGGAGATAAAGAAAACCTAATATTTAGTAGTGGCCCCGTAATCATTGACGACTGAGGCCCTCCCGACCATCCCCTTCCCATTCGTTGATGTATTAAGGATTTTGGTTTACTTGATATGTCAGTGAAGGAAGAATGACGCCTGAATCAGCGTCTGGTCAAAGATCCACACAAGTACATCCACGATATGATGGAAAGCTTATTGGATAGTTATTCTTATTTTCTTTTTGTTTTTTATTTTTTACGAAGTTTTTTCGTAGTGAGAACCCAATTCATAATGACTGAAGCCATGAGTGAGGTCGCGTGCGCTCATGATGAAGGCTCCTCAGATTTTAAATGCTCTGCGCGGTAGATTCAAACTACGGCAGATTAGTGTTTGAAGAGGATGCCTTATGTAATAGGCATGTTCGTCAATGATTACGGGGCCACTACTAAATATTAGGTTTTCTTTATCTCCTTACAGGAGTCAAACCTATAATATTGTTTTTAGTGTCACTTTCACTTATTACAGGTTTCACTTATAAATACTTATTGAATAGTTACTCTAATATATAGTTGTTGTGTCTCTTTCACTTGGACATATTGTTATATTGTTTTTAGTGTCACTTTCACTTATACAGGTTTCACTTATAAATACTTATTGAATAGTTACTCTATTATATACTTGTTGTGTCTCTTTCACTTGCACATACTGTTGTATTGTTTTTAGTGTCACTTTCACTTGCACATAGTGTTTTATTGGTTTTAGTGTCACTTTCACTAGTGTTCTCAGGGTCAGTGCCACTTAGAAGTTTACCAGGATGTGGAAATCATCGTGGCAAGGTGTGATGCACAGTGCTACCTGACATCGTGGTACTGATACGAGGTTTGGGTGTTTGTTTGGGGTCTTCGGGTGGTGTGGCTGCAGACATGGCACCGTTTCTGGGTCTTGCGACCAGCAGCTACTGGAAGGCCGACGATCCTGTGCTTCTTGTGGTGTTCGGAAGCGTATGTGCGGTCCATGGTGCCAGCTCCTGGCATATGTTGAGCTCGTGGGGAATCCTCAGGCAGGGCATATTCCCCAATGAGATCCAGAATGAGCTGTTTCTGGAATCTCCGAAGGTTGGTGTACTTCCTGGGCATTGTGGGGCTCATCAGCTTGTACAGGTTGTACGAGTTCAGCACAGACACATCCATCATGTGCAGGAAGAACTTTTTATACCACCTGCAGGAGGTCCGCAGGCAGTTGATGAAGCCGACCTGCATGTCTGACTTGTCAGCCAGACGCATGTTTATGTTGTAGTCCATAACTGCGTCTGGCTTCATGATGGGCTCCCTGGTCCTGTGGTTGACTTTGCCAGAGTCAACCAGGTTGCCCTTGTGGATGGTGCTGATCATGTTGACCTTCCTTTGGTCGTGCCAATGGATTGCCAGCATCGGACCATGTTGCATGAAGAAGATACCCTTCTTGGTCTTTTGGGGGAATTCCGGCATGTTCTTCCTCGTCCTCCGTACTGTGCCCACAGTCTGGGTTTGCTGCTTGTTCAGGTACTTGGTGAGGATGGGGGACATATAATAGTTGTCCGTGTAGAGTATGTGGTTCTTGTTGAAGTAGCGATCCATCATTGCCTTCACCACTGCTCCACTAAACCCTATTTCTTAATCTGCAAGAACCTCACCCTCCTTCCCACTGTAGACAATGAAGTCCAGCACATAACCCGTCTTACAGTCACAGAGGACGAAGAGCTTGATGCCGAATCGATGTCTCTTGGATGGTATGTACTGCCGGAAGTGAAGGTTCCCCCGGAACAGCACAAGAGACTCGTCGATCACGACCTTTTGAAAAGGCTTCAAGAATGTGGAAAACTTGGCCTTCATCATGTCGTAGAATCCCCTTATCTTCCACAGGCGGTCTGTTTTGTGTACATTGGTGTTGGTAACGATGTGCAGGTTACCAAGTATGGTGAAGTAGCGGTCCCGGGACATAAGTTTGCCAAAAGCAGGTGTGGCAATTATGTCGCCTGTGATCCAGTAGTCTGCCAACCGATGCTTCTTCACATGTGCCATGAGCATGGTCAGTGCGATGAACACATACATTTGGGCAATGGTGACAGGCTTCCAGGCCTTCATGTGGGAACTATGGGTCTTGCCGCTGAGGTGGTCACTGAGGGCCTTCTGCTTATTGGTCTCATCGACAACATATGACATGACATCATTGTCGAAAAAGGCCTTGAATAGCTCGGCAGGTGTTGAGTTGGGTCCCCCTGGGAAAGAGGGATCAATCCCTGCGGCATTTTGGGCGTCATCGAATGTGGCATCTTGTGGCTGAAAGGTGGCCCCATCCTTCCACGTCCAGACATCAGCATGCCTGGCACGGGGATGGGCAGCAGGGGCGGCGCGGCCGCGCCCACGCTGACCAGCAGGGTCCCTGACACGGCCACGTCCACGTCCAAGGGCACGGCCACCCCGAGCACGGGGACGTCCACGGCCACGCCGGGGTGCTGGGTCGTCCACCAACTCAGCTTCGTCCACAACAGGGTCGTCTGACAGGTCATAATTATCATCCCCAGAATCTGCACCGTGGTCGTCCATATATCTTAAAGGGCGGCTAGTGGGTGGTGAAGGTGAGCTAGTTGGCTCTGAAAGTTTTTAGGCGACGACGAGAGCGTTTTGGGGGCAGCTTAGGGTCTGAGGTGCTGCTTTGTGCCCCCCCCTGTCGCCATGAACAAGACCCTTCTGGAGGTGCATTGACCACTTGCACCACTTGTTGATGGCTGTGGGTCATGCTGGGACAAGACCGCACCACTTGCACCACTTGTTGATGGCAGTGGGTCATGCTGGGACAAGACCGCACCACTTGTTGATGGCTGTGGGTCATGCGGGTACAATACCGCACCACTTGTTGATGGCTGTGGGTCATGCGGGGACAATTCCGCACCACTTGCACCACTTGTTGAGGGCTGTGGGTCATGCGGGGTCAATGGCGCACCAGCCGCGGGTGACGAGGGCCCGGTAGACAAAGGAATAGGCCTACCCACGCTCAACTCTTCACTCTCATCCTCACTATCAGCATCTTCACCTCTTTCCCTTTCGGCCGCCTCCCGTGCCTGCTTCCTTGCACTATCCAGCACAGCTCTCCTATAAAAATAACTGGCTATTTTTGCCGGGGAAGGCGTCCCCACAGCCGACACCGGGGTCGCAAGCGCGCGCGCCGGGTCACGTTCACGTGATGCGGGTAGGACACTTCCAATTTCACTAACACTTTCATCACCTTGATGATGTTCACCGCATCCAACATTGTCATCATTATCATCATCATCAGTGCTATGAAAGCCCTGGAATTCTTCGCCATCTTCCACTTCATCAACATCTTCACTAACCACATGCTCTTTGTCAAAATCACTCTAAATCTCACTAAGGTCATGATCACTTAACTCCTTTAGCACACGAGCAACATCACCGGGACTTAGCAATGTTTTCTTGGTCCTTTTAGCCTTGCCTTTCTTAGGCTTACGGGTCGCGGCGGCGGGCGTCGATTCGGACACAGCGATTTTTTTGGGGTTAACTCCAGCCATCTTGGGTGCGAGATAAGAACTGATGCTGCCTGGTAGTTTGTGCCTGGTGGTGCTGCGGTCGCCCACGCACAAACAAAAATCCGCCCGCGCAATTTGAACGCTTTGATTTTTATTTTGCCTCATATGAGGCCTCCCGGACTCCTAACCAAAATACGTTTTGCCTCATATGAGGCCTCCCGGATTCCAAGGGTTAAGAAGGACCATAGACTACAGTAGATCTGTACTAAACACGAAAATGGAACTTTGCAGTAAGGGACCCCAAATCAGAAAACTAACCCCCAAGTTCGAACCCCGAAACCGCGAAAATTTGATATTTTTGCGGTTTCGAGGTTCGAACTTGGGGGTTCATTCTCCGATTTTGGGTCTATCTATCTATATATCTATTGCCTGACGCCGTGATCCCCGAAGGGGTGGCCACGAACGAAACGCCCTCATGCACCTCTGTCCCCTGTCAGTCGACGCCCCTACTCCCAACCAGCACTGCCTTTATCCATATACTTCTTCACTCCATCCTTCCACCTCTCTTTCGGTTTACTTCTCCCCCTCTGTCCTTCTACCTCGCTCTCGTACACCCTCTTAGTCATTCTCTCGCTTCCCATACGTTCCATATGGCCGAACCATCTCAAGGTGTTTCTTTTCACACTTTTCAGCACATCTACCTCCACACCACACCTCCTTCTTACTTCCTCATTCGCCTGTCTATCCCTCCATGTAACTCCACACACACTTCTCAAGTAACTTATTCCACCCCTCTCACTCTTGGTCTGAGTCTCTCCACCAACGTCCATGCTTCGCTTACGTAAGTCAGTGTCGGGATTACCAGACTGTCATGCAAGTACTTCTTCACTTCCATACTGACCATCCTATTTCTTATTACTGCTTTCAGCGTTCCTACAACCCTCTTCCCCTGTTGCTCCCTCTCCCGCACTTCTTCATCCATAGTCCCATCTTTACTAAACACACTGCCCAGGTACTTAAATGAGATGACAATCTCCATAGCCTGACCATTCAACTTCACCTCACACTCTGTGGCTTCACCCCTTTCGAAGACCATAACCTTGCTCTTCCCCGCATTTACCTTCAGATTCCGCTTTTCGTACACTGTTCCAAACATATTTACCAGACCCTGCAACTCCCATTCATTATCGCTCATCAGAACTGTATCATCAGCAAACAGCAGTACAGGTAGCTTCCACTCATTTCCCTCCCTTATCAGCGATACACCAACATCCACTGCTCTTCCTTGTATTTCTTTCATGACTCCGTCCATTTACAGTATACAGTAAACAACCATGGGTACATCACACACCCCTGTTTCAACCCAACATTCAGATCAAAGAACTTGCTCTGCTCATTCTCCGCCTGTACTGCCGCCTTTGCACCCTCATACATGCTCTTCACTGCTTTCAGCAACTTTCCATCTACTCCGTATATTCTAAGTACTTTCCACATACCTTCTCTATCCACTCTGTCATAGGCCTTCTCCAAGTCCATAAAGGCAACATACAGCTTTTGTTGCTTCTCCAGATATTTTTCCACAACACATTTCAGGGTACAAATCTGGTCTACACATCCTCTTCCCTTCCTAAGCCCGCCCTGCTCGTCACCTATCCATTTCTCCGTTCCCGCTCTCACTCTCTCAATCACTACCCTACTGTACACCTTCCCTACTACACTTAGAAGACATATTCCTCGGTGGTTACCACACTCTCCTCTTTCCCCTTTACCCTTATATAGGGGGACTATTATGCCTGTCTTCCAGTCATCAGGTGCACTCCCCTTCTCTCATGCTAGTTTGCACATTTTCCATACCCATTCGATCACTATCTCACTACCATACCTCAGCATTTCCCCACACACTCCATCTATTCCTGGTGCTTTCCCAACTTCACTCTTTTCATGGCTTCACACACTTCTGACCTCTTGATCCCCACCTCCTCTTCCACTACCGGTACTTCTCTTCTTCTCCCTCCCATACCCCATCCAACTATGTTTGCTGGCGCTTCATTCCTTACATTTAGCAATTTGTTGAAGTACTCCCTCCATCTTTCGACTCTCTCTTGCTTCTCGGCTAACACTTGCCCATTTTTATCTTTCACACCCTTACTCTTTCCCTTGCTACCTTCCCAGTTCCCTAACTTTCTTGACTTCTTTCCAGAACAGTTTCTTACACTCCCTCCGTTTTACACTCAGATTCCTTCCAAATTCCTCATCTACTCTTCTCTTACTTTCCTTCACTACTCTCTTCACCACTCTTTTTCTCCACGTTACCTCGCTCGTTTCTGTCTCTCCAAATCTTCATTCCCTCTACTACCCAACCACTCTCTATACGCTTTCTTCTCGTCTTCCACAACTATTTTTACCTCTTTTGTCCACCATGCTGTACCCTTCACTCCCCTCTCTCTCTTCTCCTTACTCCACACACCTCCTCACATGCTGCACAGATCTCTTCCTTAAACACTTTGCTCATCTCCTCTACTTCCTCCATACCTTCCAGGTCAAACCTACCTAGTCGTCTTTCTACTGCTCTCCTGTACTCTTCCCTGATTTCCTCCTGTAGCCTCTTCACCCTCCTCGCCATTCCACCTTCCTCTCGCCTCCCTCCAGCTCTCCTCACCCACTTCTTTTGTATCCTAATTTTAGCTATTACTACATAATGGTCAGACAGACCCCCTCCAATACCCCTATGCACCCTAGCATCCAGCATTCGTTCATTCGTTCATCCACACATATATAATCAATCGGTGCCTTTCGTTCCACCAGTCTTATCCTTATCCTTCTTCCTTCAAACCACTTTCCATGTGTACCTGTGTATCATTCTGTGTCGGAAGAAGGTGTTGGCTATCCACAGCCTCCTCCCCACACATACGTCCACAAGTGCACTACCATTCCCAATCACCTCTGACAGTACCCCCCACCCTCCCACCACCCCATCAACTTTCTTATCACCCACCGTCCTATTCATATCCCCAATCAGAAATATTCTTTCCCTTACTGCAAAGTTCCATTTTCGTGTCAAGTCCAGATCTACAGTAGTCTATGGAAGAACCTATGTTATTCACAGATTTTATTGAGATCGTATTTACCCATTTGAGTCCTAGAGGTAGATAATAAGCTAAATGAAATCGTCTAATGGTAATCTGAATAAGATGAAAAACATGTCCTCGTGCTGAAGGGGTTAAAGTACAGTATATAATTTTATGTACTGTAGGCCTATATGTATGTTTACTGTATAATGATTTTCTTTGTGAACCAACAGGATGTGGAGGAGAGAGTACAGCGAACGTTCCCCAACCCCATCGACCGGTGGGCCATTGGGGACGCTCAGGCGGCGATTGAAAAAGGCCGCAAGAAGTCACCCCTCGTTCTACCCGCCGAGAAAGCGCACCAACTCCTTAGGGTAAGAATGGTCACTGCTAGGTTTTGTTTGGTAAGGTTAGGTTGTGTTTGGCCAGATTAGATTAGCTTTGACCATAATAGTTTGCCCTATACAACAAATTCCCATTGCCCTTATACAGTATATGTTTACTATTACACTTTCATGCTATTCATCAGGGATTCTTTCCTCTCTGCAGTAATGATGGTGTTTACAAGCTCTGTGACCAAACTCACTCCTATATCACCTGAGACTTTAATCATCTCGGCTTAAGCCAAAACTCAAGCAAAAATGCGCCTATGAATTGGACCAAGGGCAAGACATCAGTTTCAGATATGGCCACTAGATAGCTGCTGGCACCGCTTGAACCAAGACAATGCAAATTCTTACAGTTTCTTACAGTAGATCCTCTGGAAAAAGGCAAACTAGGCCTGTGTATCCAGCTCAGTACCAGTACTTGCACTGCTGCGGTCGTTCACGGTGTTGGCGGCGGCGGTACATTTTTACTATTCTGTATTTTTGTTTTATAATCAAACTTCAAATCTTGTCTTCCCCATGCTTTATCAAGATTACTTTCAAACTCCCTTATTGATTCGGAATCGACTACATACTGGGGCAGTGCGTTCCACTCATTTACCACTCTATCACAAAATGAGTTCTTTGCCTTCTCAAAGCCTATTTCTTTCTTTGTAAATTTTCTTAGAGTGTCCTCTCGTTCTTGTTCCCTCCCGCATCAAGAAGATACCTTAACACACATCCTCATCGTACTTTCCTGACACTATCTTAAAAGTCTCTATCATATCCCCTCTCTTTCTCCTATATGCCAGTGTCGGAAGCCCCAGTGTCCTCAACCTCTGCTCATAGCCCGCGTTCTTCAACGTTGGTACCAGCTTGCTAGCTCTCCTCTGCACTTTCTCCACTGCTTCTATATCCTTTACCATATATGGAGCCCACACCTGGTTCGCATATTCCAGGTGCGGCCTAACCAGCGCTGTATAGAGATTCCTGAATATTTCTTCGTCAAGTGACACAAATGTCCTCCTTATCAGCCCTACAATTCTATTGGCTTTGTTTATCTTTTCTGCTAAATGTTCTGAGAAATTTAACTTATTGTCTATCACTACTCCTATATCCTTTTCTGCATTCACTTCCTCCATCGCTTCATACATACTGTATCCTACCTTGTCTATCTTGCTTGTCCCAGACTCCCAATCCGCATGTACTTGCATTTTTTTTGGATGAAAAGGCATTAACCAATGCTCAGACCATCCCTTCATGCCCTCCACATCTCCTTGAAGGAAACCCACATCTTCCTTACTCCTCACTCTTCTATACAGTATAGTGTCATCCGCATACAGGTATACCTCACTTCCATTAGTTATAACTTCAGGTAAGTCGTTGATAAATATAACGAACAGCAGTGGTCCCAACACAGATCCCTGAGGTACCCCACTTGTAATTTCCCTCCACCCCGAGCCTATTCCATTCACCAGTACCCTCTGTCTCCGATCTTTCAGGAAGGCTTCTATCCATTTCACACATTTCTCCCCTATATTATAGCTTCTAACTTTCTCTATTAACCTTTTATGTGGGACCTTATCGAAGGCCTTCATAAAATCGCACTATACCACGTCTATTACATCACCATCTTCTTGAATTTGCATCCAATCATCTACCACCTTAATTAGCTGTAGTACCGTCGACCTCCCCGGCAAGAATCCGAACTGTCACCCACTGAAAAGTTGGTTTGACTTCTTATGCTCCATTATTCCTTCTCTAATTACCGTTTCCATTAGTTTACACACAACACTTGTCAAACTGACTGGTCTATAATTCCCTGGGTCATTTCTCTTTCCCTTCTTAAATATAGCTGTTATGTTCGCCTCTCTCCAGTCCATCGGGATTTGTCCTGTATTAAACGATACCTCAAATAACATTTTCAATGGCTCTACTAACATCTCACCTCCTTCCTTTATGATTCTTGGGTGTATCCCATCCGGTCCCGGTGACTTACTTCTGTTCATTTTTTCTATAGCCCTTCTTATTCTAGCATGGGAAAACTCTATTAGTTCTAGTGCCGGTGCCTGTTTGATGGGAATAGTAGGCACTGAATCATCCGACTCCACTGTTAGTACCCCCCAAAGTATTTCCCCAGCACCTCTGCTTTCTCCTTATCAGTCTCCGCTCTACTCCCATCATCCAACCCCCCTACCAGCTCTGGGATCCCTACTCTTCTTGTTAACTTTTCCTGAATGTACTTCCAGAATATTTTTGGATTATCCTTCACATTTCTAGCAATCTCTCTCTCCCTCTCCTTCACCCCCCTCCTTGTCTCCCACCTTATTTTATTGTTTATTTGTTTGCGTTCCAGATCCACTTCTTTAGCATCTATACTAGACCCCCTGTTCTTTTTTAACAATTTTAGTCATTCCCACAATCGTTTCTTTCTTCTAATCAATGTCCAAAGTTTTCTTTTCATTGGCAATTCTGGGTTCGTTCTTTTCCTCAATTTTGTTTTATCCTTATATTCCGTTACTGGTACACTTTTGGATACAGCATTCTCCAGTTTGACTCTAATTTTCCTCCACATTCCTAATGTGGCTGTGGCAGTTTAACCTTATAACCTTACGTTAACCTTATGTCTAAGCATTGTAACCCATTATAATGCTTTGCTAATCAGCATTATATAATCATAAAAGTACAGTATTGAGTATTTGTAATTACATGTATTGATTAGTTGTTGTTGTTGTTGTTCCCCAAGCTGCCTGGCCGAACAGCCCCAAGTCCCCGAGCAAGGCCAAGGCCATAACCGAGCGCCCCCACAGAACCCTCCCTGCCGACCACAATAAAGCCACTCCATGGCGGGGAGCTGAGGAGGGTGCAGAAACGCCCGGGATTGATTAGTTATAGTCATTGGGTGACTAGGTACTGGTATTGTGTTTTGACTCTGAAATTTCAGTCGAAACTTCAACCTAAGCTCTGAATAGGTCGGGTGGGTAGATTGATATGGTTGGGTTGGTCAATGGACGATAGTCAGTAGACGTGGATGGCTGTACAAACAAGTTCCTGGTGACTTGCACTGCGTGCTTTCGGCTGACTGTATCGTATTAGCGAGTCATACCGATTATATAAAAAAAAATGGCTAGTAATATAGAACGATCGTATAAGCGAAATATCGTAATTAGAGTCATCGGTTAGCGAGGGAGACCTGTACTACTTTTCCTTCTAGGTGCTGGCGAGATCGCTCGATTGAGTGGGGGTGCGGACGGTGGAGGCATTGGCCCGGGGTTGCAAGCCCATGGGCTGATGATCCCCTCCCCCGCTGCCCTCTCAAAGACAAATCTCATCTCACCCTGGCCCCTCTGGGGGCCCGAGCATCTTGCGCGGCTTCGGTCAACCAGACTCGGGACTGCTCGGCCTGCTCGACAGTCTGGGGAACTACAACAACAAAAACAACCATATTGAGTGCAATGCAAGACTCCAGCATAAATTCGCTTTCTAGATTTCTTCCATACCCTTTCCCACCATGCCTACCCTCACACCCATCAGCACATGCTCCCACATGTCCATTCAGGTCACCACCTACGACTGTAGTACCATATTCCGAGGGGCCCGAAACGACACTAATAATGCCTTCCAAAAGGCCATTAAATTCTGTAAACTTGATTGTTACAAAAATGATTACATTATCATTAATGATTCATTATTCTTATTTCTTTGTTTACTAATGAATGTATTTCTTTACTCCAGGATGTTCTACAAACCAAGATAGACTACCAAGTAACTTTGTATATAGTAGCAGTTTTAGAATACATCTCCGCTGATATCCTTAAGGTATGTTCTTTATTTGTGTATAAGTACAGTCAAAAGTAAATGTTCACTGATAAGAGACTCATAAACTGTGTCGCTTTCCATGTGTTTTTGTAGCCACAATAATTATATCAACTGTTGATCTTACAATGGCCATCCTTTAGCAAGTATATCTCTAAGCTGGGACAAAGTGGTTGAAATATCTAAACATAGCCATGTGGCGGAATTCAGTGAAGGCTATTTAAGTACCTGTACTGGTATAGTAATTTGCTCTTGTTATGCTGTTGGTTAATCAGCAGGTAATGTCTATGTAAACTATAAGATTAGATTGTAAAACTTGCAAAATATACAAACCAAAACTGGTCAGACTACACATGCACAGAAGTCATAAAGGATAAATATATATCTATGTATCTATTGCCTGACGCCGTGATCCCCGAAAGGGTGGCCACGAACGAACCGCCCCCATGCACCTCTGTCCCCAGTCAGTCGACGCCCCTCCTCCCAACCAGCACCGCCTTCGTTCATGTAGTTCCTCACTCCATCCTTCCACCTCATATTCGGTCTACCTCTCCCTCTGTCCCTCCACCTCGCTCTCGTACACCCTCTTAGTAATTCTCTCGCTTTCCATACGTTCCATATGGCCGAACCATCTCAAGTTGTTCCTTTTCACACTTTCCAGCACATCTACCTCCACACCACACCTCCTTCTTACTTCCTCATTAGTCTGTCTATCCCTCCATGTAACTCCGCACGCACTCCTTAAGTAATTCATTTCCACTGCTCTCACTCTTGGTCTGAGTCTCTCAACCAACGTCCATGCTTCGCTTCCGTAAGTCAGTGTCGGGATTACCACACTGGATAAAATATAAATATAATCCTATTATAGGTTGATTATAAAGGTATTAACCTGTTACAACAATAAAACAAGTGGAAACAGTGTTTGGATATACAGTATAGGATAAATATAACCCTGCATATACACATGAGTTTTCTTATTAATGATCACTTGATACGAGAGAAATACACTTCATTTACATAATACACTGTTATATGGCATATAGCACAATAATATAATGCCGAGCACGTACGAGGATCCACGACGAACTTAGAGAATCCACTAGCACTTCTATTCTAACACTGGGCTGAGTCTTGAAGTAGCACTGAACACTGATGATCTAGGTGTTTGTTGCCGAGTCCTTTCTTCTGGTTCCGTCGAGCCGCTTAGGTGGTCCTGCCGTGTGTTCAATGGGGTGGGGGTTACAGATGGACTATTTGGTTTGGGGCCTTTAACCCTCCTGGCCCGGGCAGGCTCTCAAAATTACAGTGTGGGCTACCCGGGCGATCTGGCCGAAAAACGTCTAGGCCTAGGCTACCGTATTTTTGTTTAGTTTAACTGCTAGAAATTTCCCACGCATCTATAAATGTAGTGCGGTTTCCAATCTGTAGAGTGGCGTTGAATAGAGCTCTCTATGTCAACTGGTTCAGTTGTGATGACGATTTCAGTGGAGAGCACTTGCAGGCGATGTTAGCAATATGACGATCTTTTCACTACTGAAACAACGACATACAGACATACAATAACAAACGAGTCTTCTCTTTCTTGTTTTCGGAGGTGCGGTGACGTAACGATCGGCTTTGTTTACATGCGTCGGACGCACGGCGTTCAGACCAAGCTGAATAGGCTTTCAAGCTTACAGATTTTAAAATGACAACCGGGCACCTGCCCTTCATTCGTGGTGTCATTTTAAAATGACAACCGGGCCAGGAGGGTTAATAGTACAGTAAACCCCGCCCAACCGGACTAATTGGGGGGAAACCCTGTCCGGAAGTGCCAAAACTCTGGATCTGGCGGGGTCCGGATAGGTCCCACACAAACCCATACGAACCGGACAATTCCGAATGTTAGAGATAATTATGTCCGGTTCTCTAATTCGGACTACTCCGGATGTCAGATATAATGAGGTCCGGATTGCTAACTTTGTACTGTCCAGTACCTTCCTAATCTAAATAAACTGGATCTGAAAAAAGAAATTAGTGTAATGTACAGTATATAAGAACCTATCCCTTTCTTACCGACCTGTTTTGTAAGTGGAGTGGACAGTGAAGGTGGAGTAGAGTGTAGGGTGGAGTGGGTGGTAGTGGAGGTGCCATACAAAAACAATGATTGCAACTGTAGCACATTTTTCATGTACTGAACACATTAGAACACTGAACTCTTTTTGCCACTTAACCCGGGAACTGCGGGGAGACTCTTAAGAGTTTCCCGGCGGACTGCGGGAAGACTTAAGAGTAAGGGAAAAAAAAATCCATTTAAAACGCCCAAAAAAAAAATTTTTTTTTTTGCCCCTGGGCCATGCCAAATATCACTCCTCCACCTCCCCTCCTTCCCCACTTTCCTCCCCTCCTTCAGTTATCACATATTTTCCCTGTTATTCCCTTATTCTGTGGTTTATTTTCGTGCTAACATTAGCGAGTTGGTAGCAGGGCGTTGTCATCACTGTTACCAAGCGTGGGAAAGAGCGAGAGAGAGACTATTGCGGAACAGTGTCTCTCCAGACAAGGGGAGGGGTGGAGGGCAGGGAGGTTGCCTCAGCCATACATTATGTAACTCCCGGCCTGTATCGCCGATTTTGACCATCCAAACACTGTTTCCACTTGTTTTATTGTTGTAACAGGTTAATACCTTTATAATCAACCTATAATAGGCGCATATGGATAAGTATTAATGCTATTTATGGTAAAATAACGATGTTTGTGATGGAACAGCTCAAATACGTCAGCACAGGAGTGTGGTGTCTCATACCCCCCATGCGCACTTCTTAGGTTAAAAACAGAACTGAACTTTTTATTTTCTTACCACAGTAAATCAACTTTTACCTTCTTATTTTTGCAATACTGTAATATATTGAGGCATAACTTAGCCTAATCAACTTTTAACCCCTTCAGCACCATGGTGTAATTTTACCTTTATTCTGGGTAAAGTTAGACGATATTATGCAGTTTCAGAAGGACCTATGTTATTCAGAGGGTTTATTGAGATCGTATTTACCCATTTCAGTCATGGAGGTAGATTATAAGCTAAAGAAAATTATCTAATGTTAACCAGAATACTCTATTAAAATGTAAAACTTGCAAACTAAACAAACCAAAATTGGGACAAGGACAATATAAAGTCAAATTAAATTATCAAAATCGCTATGTGGAAACAACGCTTACTAAAATGAAAATTATTAAATAAAAGAACACAATCCACCACATAGGGTGTACATTACTACATGAGCAAGTTAATCTGTTTCCCAAGCAAACTAATCGCACATATAACAACGCACTATCGTCACGTTAAAGGAAGTAGTCAAGTTTGGGAAGTCCGGGACGTTCTGGCAAATTTTACTAAACTCTGCATGAATAAAGAAACTACATGTTAAATGTCAAAATATTATTTAAAATCAAATCTGCAACATGACAAGACATTAACAATAGTAAAAAATACAAATATTGATAAGATATCTATACTATTACAAAATAATATATAAAATACAGTACAGCACTCACTAACGATAGTGCTATCGGGTAGGTACCTGTAAGCATAGCATGCCTCAAGTGACCCCTATCAATAACTACCCTACAAATAACCTACATTTATAGCACAAATAAACTAAGGAAATCGCAAAAGTAAGCAATTGATACTATCGACAATGAATACATATAATATAAAGAGAAATAATTGCAAAATATGAAGTAACAACAGATTTAAACAAAGAGTACTCTTTTAACAAGAACAATACATTTAAAAAATCATCAATATTAATAATAATAATAATAATAATAATAGAAAAAGAAAAAGATAAACAATAAATACAGACAAAAAGTAAGCAGAGGTTATACAAGAAACTTCAAGTTAAAAATGCTTGATTAAAATTATTGATGTCAAATTTTAGAATACAGTCACAATAATTGACCCTAAAAAGATTAAATTTATGGAACAATTTACTTGCCTCAAAACCTCTGTCCACTAAGAGTCTGTATAGTAACCTAGCTCTAGCCCAAAAGTCATCTACTTTAGTGCAGATTTTACAAAATCTTATTAATTGGGAATAAAAACAATTATAAGTGATTTTACTATCGATATTACTATACTAGGGAAAGGAAAGTTTATTACGTTAAAATTAAAATCATCAACTTTGTGATATACTTTAAGTATGCACTGTTCATTAACAATCTCTATATTTATATCAAGAAAATTTTCAACTTTATAATTTACGTTACATTGTGTGAGGGGAATAGAATTAGGGTAAATAAGTTTAGCAACTTGATTAAAATTTAACAAATTGCAAACAAGAATATCATCAATATATCTACTATTATTACTTAACAGTTTAGCAAGTGCTAATTTTTCTGGAATTTTATTTTTCTTGCTACTGTCAACTAAGTCTTTTATATATTTAAATTCTAAAGCAAGCAAGAATAAGTCTGCAATTAAAGGGCTAGCATTTCCACCCATAGGAATTCCTAATATTTGTTTGAAAATGTACGGCCCGAATCTAACATAAGTATTGAAAAGGAGGAATTTAAGGGCATCTTTAAGTTTAGTTCTATCAAAATATACAGAACTAGTGGGAGTAGAGCTAAGTGATGCATTATTAAAATATGTATAAACATTTATGAAATAATTACCATTCCTAACGAACCTGTCAAAGTGCAAATCTATAATAAAGCAAAGCTCTGAATATACTAAATCTAAAGGCAAATTGGTATACAAAGTTGAAAAGTCGAAGCTATGTACCGAGGTAACTTTCGGCATGGTATTTATTTTATCAATAACTTCTAACGAATTGTCAACACTCCAATAATAGTTAATGCCAGTTCTTCTCATGATGGTATTACAATATCTTTTATGAGTACTTTTAATGTATTTTAAGCAATTTACTACTTGTTCTGATAGAGTTTTAGTGGTAGCAAATTTTGCTCCGGCAATAAAGCGATATTTATAAGGTCTTTTATGAAATTTAGGTAACATGTATAATTTTGCAATGCACTTGTTCTTATCAGAAAGTTTAATATCAAATATTATATTTTTCTTGGTATGTTCATCGATTAAGTTATCAATATTCAGATTATTTTGAATTTCATAAACAGAATTACCGCAAATATTTTTACGTAATATGTTACCCTTAATACCTAATTCTTTTTTCATATTTTCAAGATAAAATTTCTTACATGTGAAGCTATAATTATTGCTGGCTTTATCTACTGTAGTGATTACAAAATGTTTATGTAAATTTATTAAATCAGCTTTAAGCTTATTATAATTATAGTCTATAAAATCTGAAAGATTAAATTCATTTTTAAGCGAGAAAATTTTATTTCTAATTAACTTAATTAATAATTTAGACCATGCTTCTAGGTCTCTCGCATTGCAGCACGCAATTTTTAACAATTTATCTTTTAATTTATTGACTGAAAAAACAATATCTTTTAAAATTATGTCCCATGTTACTTTATTACTCCCTATTCTAAATTTAAACCCTTTACGACATAGCTCCGCTAATTTGTCGTTTGCAAAATGTTTAACTAGTTCTACATCACCTGTTAATATGTGACATATCGGACTATAAATGAACTTTGCTAGTGCATCACGTCTGCTAGCTGGCATATCCATGACTCTTTCACACGCATTTATTATTATTGAAAATATTATCTGAAAGATTTCCTAAAACTTTATTATAATTACAAATAATAGACCCAACAGGTCGTTCATATGAATACACTATTAATGGTTTGAAATCTTTACAACCATCTGGTAACATGGACTTAACTTTCTTTGAATTAATAAGACTGTTAACATTAATTTTGTCTAAAATTTTAGAGGAATAATTTAAAGTGGACATGACTTTATCTTTAATACGGTTATCTTTGGATTTCTTAGAATTAGCTCTAATATATCCCATAAAAGCAAAGACTATATTCTTAAATTTATTTGTGAAATTATGTTTATTATATAGAATATTTTCTATAAAAGGAGCAAAACTTTTCTTTTGTAGGCCTTTCAATGAATCTTTTAATTTTTTAATTCCGAAATTTCGATATAATGAATATAAATTATTAACAATAATTATAATATCAGACCTGCTTTTCTTTTTATTAAATGTATTTAGTCTTCTATTACCGTGTCTACCAGGTCTTCTGTTTAAAACAGGGAAGTTAAAATATGGGTTATTAAAATCGTTTTTTAATAAATCTTTATACAAAATGTTGCCTACATTTTTTATTTGATTGTTAAGTCCAAATGGATAGATGGTCATTAATTTTCCAATCCAATAATTTTCTCTATCTAAAACATTTTGATTACTTTGAACAATTTCTATAATTTTGTATTTACAATCAAATTTAGTACAATCTGTGTTAAAATGCTTATATAGAAGAATCTTGGAGTCGATGCCGTTCTTAATTCCTGATCTATGCCCGTAGGCTCTTTCTCTTAAACATTGCTCCGTCTTTCCAACATATTGTATACCACATTTCTCACAGGTTACAGGTTATTATTTTATGTTGAAAATTACGTATTGGTGGTGAAGGGGTTAACAACCTTCTCACAAGCCTCACCAGCCTTCTCTCCATCTCCGCTTCCTTGGAAGTCATCACAACATCACTATCCATCTTGGTGGGGCAGGCGAGTAGAAATAATAGCACAAACACGGGGATAATATCCAGATGACGCACGACGCTTGGGGCGTACCACCTGACTAGACGTAAACAATACTTTTGGTGCGAATAGACTCTTACCCACAATGCTGTTCGGTCCGAACTCGGTGTTTTTTTTCTCTGCCATCCGGACTTGTCCGAATGGCTGAGACATGTGTCCGAACCCGAATGCCTGTCCGGAAGTCTTGGGATTCCGGATGGGCAGGGTTCTACTGTAGTTCCTTATGTCATGACACAGGGGGCGTACTATCGGACTAACGTGAGCATGAGTGAGGACATGTCCCGCACTATGGCTGCTCGACTATCCTGACCGTTATAATAGTCGGTGATGAAGTTCTGTTCAGGTACTCTTGGTGTGCAGTCTTTAATGAAAAGTCGCTCAAGTCATGACAGAGTAACTATTCATCAAACTAACGTGGGGAAGAAGTGTGACCATGGCCGCACTATCTTTCCCAACTGTCTTTGACCTTTCTAAGAGTGTTCAAAGAACCCTGATGATTTTATTTTTAGGCCTTTTTACAAGCATATGCCGTCGACCATGGTTCTGGCACATATGGTGTAATGACTTTATCTGCAGAGTGCCGTTTACGTGACTGTGTCTCGCAAAGGTACGTAAAGGGAATAACAGTACAGTAGCTAGCTTCACTGGTTTGGTATGTTCACTTGTCTAGATAACACTTAAGACAGAATATCAGTGAGGGCGATTCAGGTTTCTGGTTAACAATCACAATCACTTATTTTAGAATTGCTTTCACTCGAGCCGTAGTAGAGAACATGTCGAACTGGGCGGGTGCCCAACCCCGAAAGGGGTTGAAATAAGGGAGCTATCTCCCCCCCCCCGCCAAAGGCGGCTTTCTAGGGACTCTCCGAGCTGATGCTGAGAGGATTGGGTTCTAGTCATGTGGTGATGGGCTGGTCTATCAGAATGAACTGGAGGAAATGAATAGAAATAAGGAAGCTAGGCCTAACGATGTAAATAGCCAATGGAACTTTCTTAAGCATAGCCTTATTGCTGCCACTGGCAAAGTCTGTGGGAAAACAAAGGGTCACCCCAGGAATAAGACCTCTTGGTGGTGGAACGATGAGGTAAAACATGCTGTGAAAGAGAAAAGGAGATGCTTCAAAGCATGGAAGAAAGAAGGCAGCAGGGAGGAATACCAGGCAGCTAAACGAACTACCAAAAGAGTTATTTACAATGCTAATAATCGCATTAAGGACCTAGTCCTCGAACAAGTGTGTAACACTGACAATCCCAATGGTATCTTCAACCTAGCTAGGCGAGTTAAAAATGACAGTAGGGATATTATAGGTGAACAGTGTGTTAGAAATGATAATGAGAAGATTGTGTATGCAGAAAATGAAATCAGAGAAGCATGGAAGGTACACTATGAACGATTGCTAAATGTAGAGTTTGAATGGGATAAGGAACAGATTAGTATCGAAAAACCAATATCTGGGCCCCCTCCTTTGATAGCACCAGCTGTAGTGAGCGACGCAATCAATAAAATGAAGGACGGTAAAGCTCCAGGTTGCTCCGACATTGTCGCTGAGATGATAAAAGCCTCAGGGGAGATTGGTGTAAACTTGGTCACTGAGTTGATAAACACCATTATTAAAGATGAGAAAATCCCAGAGGATTGGCTCAAAAGTGTAATAGTAAATATATACAAAGGAAAAAGGGATGCGCTAGATAGAGGAAATTATAGGGGCCTGAAAATGCTTGACCAAATCATGAAGGTCTGTGAGAGAGTCCTTGAGGGTTTGATCAGGCAAAGCATCTCTATTGATGATATGCAGTTTGGTTTTATGCCAGGACGTGGTACAACCGATGCTATCATCATAGTCAGGCAGATACAGGAAAGTTACTTACTAAAAGGCAGGGATCTTTACTTTGTGTTTGTAGACCTGGAGAAGGCCTTTGATAGGGTGCCTAGAGATGTTGTGCAGTGGGCTATGTGGAAACTTGGTGTGGAAGAGTGGCTGGTGCGTGTGATAATGAAGATGTATGAGGATTCGCGAAGTTCGGTGAGGGTGAAGGGTGTACTGAGTGATGAGTTCGCAGTCTGTGTTGGAGTCCATCAGGGTTCAGTGTTAAGCCCCCTCCTCTTTATTATGGTCTTGGAGGCGCTGTCTAGAGTTTTTAGAGGCGGACTCCCGTTGGAACTGTTTTATGCAGACGATTTAGTCCTAATAGCTGACAGTGTGCAGGATGCTGAGGCCAAATTCAGAGAGTGGAGAGAGGGCATGGCGAGCAAGGGTTTAAGAGTCAATATTAACAAAACCAAGGTTATGCATTGTAGATTGAGACGAGGCAATGTGGAAAAGAGCGGTGCATACCCATGTGCAGTGTGTGGAAAGGGAGTGGGCGTTAACTCAATTCAATGTAGCATCTGTCGATGTTGGGTACACCATGGGAGTAAGCGCTGTAGTAGAATAAAGGGGCCCCTGCCGAAGGATAAGTCAGAAATAGAGAAATTTGAGTGCGTAGTGTGCAAAGGCGAGCTTGTGTTAAGTGATGATCCTGTGGCTGTGAATTTTGGAAATGAGTCATTGGAGCTGGTGAACAAGTTTTGTTACCTAGGAGATACCATCTCTGCCGGTGGTGGGGCCGAGGCTGCCACTGTCGCTAGAATTAGGTGTGGCTGGGGGAAGTTCAGAGAATTGATGCCAATCCTGACCATGAAAAGAATGCCTCTCCCCCTGAAGGGAAAGGTGTTAGAAGTGCAATGACGTATGCCTCAGAAACATGGGCCGTTAAAGTAGAGGATGTCAACAGAATGGAGCGTAATGAGATGAGAATGGTGAGATGGATGTGTGGGGCCAGGCTACAGGATAGAATAACAAATGTTGAGCTGAGGAGACGTTTAGGTATAAAGAGTATTAGCGAGGTGATGCGTACAAGTAGACTGGGATGGTATGGACATGTGGAGAGAATGGATGAACAAAATTGGGTGAAAAAATGCAGGTCTGTGATTGTGGGGGGAGCTGCACCAAGGGGTGGACCGAGGAAGACCTGGGATCGGACTATACGTGCCGATCTCAAATCCAAGAACTTGACAAGTGAAGCAGCCCTTAACAGGGTTGCCTGGAACACCGCCATTAGGACAAGAGACTGAAACTGCACTTATGTGTGGAACACTCAGTCTTAAAATGTTATGTATGTATGTATGTACTGAATGATCTCTGCCATACCCATAGCTTACTCTGACTGTTCCTTTTACTTGTATATTTTCTAGATCTCAAGTGACGGCATCTCTTCCGTGGATTGACCTCCCAATCTACCAAGATTGGAAGCCAAATTGTCACATTGTTCCATTGCCCCTTAACTTTCTCTTCATAATTGCTGAGGGGCACAGGGCCCTGGGTGGGGCTTATGTTTCCCGGGCGTCATGGCACCCTCCTCATGGAGTGGCATCGGTCACCCAGGCTTTATTGTGGTCGGCAGGAAGGGTTCTGTGGGGCGCTCAATTATGGCCTTGGCCTTGCTCGGGGCTTTGGGGCTGTTCGGCCAGGCAGCTTGGGGAACAACACCATCAACAACAACAACAACATGTCGAACTACCGTCCTGTCTCCAACTTGTCTTTTTTATCAAAGATATTAGAGCGTGCCATACTTGATCAACTGCTGCCGCTACTTCAGCAAAATTAAACTATTCCCATTTTTCAGTCTGCTTATCGGCAGCATCATTCGACTGAGACAGCATTGATCAGAATACATAATGATTTAGTCAAGAACACTTGCGACGGTGAGATCTCATTGTTGGTTTTACTTGATCTCTCTGCAGCCTTCGACACAGTGGATCATGAGCTGCTATTGAATGATCTTTATGACTGTGGTGTGCGTGACTCTGCTCTCTTGCTTTTCAGGTCATACTTGTCAGGTAGATCCCAGAGTGTGATGATGAATCGGATAGTCTCGGACTTGGCACCCCTGCTCTGCGGCGTTCCGCAGGGACCAGTGTTGGGTCCTGTCCTGTTCACGATATACACTAGTGGCTTGTCTCTTCTGCTTCGTGCACACGGTGTCACCTATCATTTCTATGCTGATGACACCCAGATTTACGTGAAGATCACAGGTATAGCTGATACACAGAGGAAGGTGGAAATGCTCATGACCGATATCAAGAAGTGGATGAGGACAAGAAAACTTAACACCTTACGAGCGGCCTATGCGGTTTATTTATGTGTACCGCACAGCGGGGTGTTTTTAGCCAAAATAGGGCTGTTTACGTGATCATTTTCATGCCTAAATAAGACCCAGAACGTAAAACAAGTACCTATCCCTGAAAGGGCATAAACAGAGCTTTTGAATGACACCATAACGATCCTTGTATGATGGATAGTTTTCTTGCAATAACCGTGCAACGCGAGTGCAAAAAGCAGGTAATTCGGTACTTTCAGTACATAATTGAGTATGTAGCGAGTGAGAGAGGGAGGAGGGAGCTGAGATTTGTGTCAGTAGGTTCGCCGCGGTGGTCTGGAGCAGTCATACGCTCGCTAGTCTCCTGCCACCACTTGTCTCTCTCTCTCAGCCACATTACGTGCTGAAATTGCCACTCGACCTATGTCGAGCGCCGCCACATAGTCCAGCTTTATTTAACTCGACTTATGTTGCTCGCCGCTAAATAAGGGTTAAACTAAATGATAACAAAACTGAAATTCTCATCATCCGAGGAAACAGAAGGGCTACTGGCGCAGTAAATGCCCTCTCCATCGATACGGGTGACTCACAGCTACAACCAGTAAACTCTGTTCGAAATCTGGGAGTATATCTGAATTCAAGACTGGATTTTAAGGAGCATGTAAATAAGATTGTCAAAAGTTGCTACCTACACATCAGATATCTCTACTCGGTGAAGCAGTTTATACCTAGACGTTGCCTTCTGACACTGGTCCACTCATTGATATTCTCTCGTGTTGATTATTGCAATACCTTATTTGTGGGTCTTCCAAATTACATATTAAAGAAAGTACAATCTATTCTGAACAGAGCTGCAAGACTCATTTTTGGAATTCCACCAGGAACCCCTTCCACTTCTTATCACATCGAACTGCACTGGTTACCAATACAAGCTAGAATAGAATTTAAGTTGTGTCTGGTAACTTTCAAGGTCCTCAAATTTGATGAGCCCGGCTATCTTGCAGAGCTGCTCAGGCGTATGGTGTAGTCGTGCGCCATGATGATGACCCCCTGCGTCTTGAGGAGCCGTGGGCTCTCCGGCAGTCATCTTTTTTTGAGAGATCATTCTCTTACATGGCTCCAAGGTTATACAACATACTGCCACTGACCATGAGACAACTAAGTTCTGTTGAGTGCTTCAAGAGACAACTTAAGACTTTTCTCTTTGAAAGAAGCTATGATCTTGAGAGGGGTGTCATCATGGAGGGATATAGGGTGTAGGCTATTTGCTACTGTTAGTGGCTGGGTGATGCATATAGGTTTTCTGTTGCATAAATTTGAGCGATTTGTGTTTATTTTCTTGGTTTTTGGTTTTTGGTTTTCGAGCGCCAGTGAATTCTGCGGAAAAAATTGGCGCTTGTGAGAAATAAGTAACATGTTTATTAGGGGTTCGTCCCCTACGGGGAACCCCTATTGTAATCATTAAACCTGGGATTTCATCCAAATTCTTCTTACGCGCCGGTTTTGACGCAATAACTCCAGAACCGCTTTTTGGATCGGGATCAAACTTTCACAGGAGGTGCGTTTTTGTATTGGGCAACTTTTGATATGCTAAACATCCGGCATGGCGGCCAAACAGGTCCGTGGCAGCCGATTTCCCGAAAAACTTTACGCCTAAATACCGTCTCTCCCACTCACAGGAAACGACTGGGCTTTGGCATACGCACTCCCCTACTAATTCTCCGCAAATTTTATAGAGAAGGTTTTGCTTTTGCACGTGGGTTTTTTCCGGCAATCTTGAAAAAACCTCTAATTCCACTTAAAATTCCACATCTTGAAAACTACGCCGATGATCAAAGCCATGCTTGCATAGTTGGGTGAGGCTCGCGATTCCGAACGTTTTGATACCAAAAAAATATAAATGGGTGGAATAGTTTGGCCGCAGCATTGAAAACTGTCTATTCTTAAATTACTTTAAAACCGAATTCGCTACCCACACAAAGTTTACCGTCTACAGTCTATAGGCTTCCACGCATCCCCCAGTTTTGCTTAATAACATAATCTCTATTATTCAGATCTATAATTTTTTTTTTATTTAACTCTCTCAAAACAGTTCGAGTCCCTACGAATTCCATCAATTATTTAGCCAACCTACCTATACATACCTACCCTACCAAATAATAATGATAAATTCAAATTTATTTTTGGTGAATGACAGAGTATTGGCTAAGGTTTTTAACAATTCCTCCCTTTGCCAAATGCTTAGTTTAATAACAATGATTTGGACCTTTAAAGTTTTGGCAATTGCCCGTGTGACTCGTATTTTAACCCTTCTAAAGTGTTACCACGAAATACCGCTAGATCCTTTCTCAAAAGTCGCTAGCATGTTGCTACATAGCCAAACAATGTTAGGATAATGCTGCAATTTCTAAAGAGTTTTGGTTTGTTTGTTTTGCAAATTTTACAATGTAGTATGACTAGAATGTCTGAAAGTTTCAAATTATCCCTAGTAAATGTCTCTAGATATAAAAGAAATGGCTGCTAGATTGAAGTAAATAGCTCTACATTTAGCAGTAATATGTAGCTTTACAACTGGCAACTCTGCAACCATCACCTCCCTCCCAGTATGTCTCCACAAAATACCGCTAGATCCTTTTTCAAAAGTCGCTAGCATGTTGCTACATAGTCAAACAATGTTAGAATAATGCTGCAATTTCTAAAGAGTTTTGGTTTGTTTGTTTTGCAAATTTTACAATATAATATGACTAGAATGTCTGAAATTTTTAAATTATCCCTAGTAAATCTCTCTAGATATGAAAAAATGGCTGCTAAATTGAAGTAAATAGCTCTACATCTAGCGGTAATATGTAGCGATACAACTGGCAACACTGCCTAGCCCTTCCTTCCTACCTCCCTCATATACCAAATGTATCAACAACCACTCTAGTGAACTTTCGGTATTTAGTTTATTCAGCTTAATACTATTTATCCACATAAAATAGAAACCTATCACGATTGTTGTCTAATACAACCATAGATAATGCTATTACATATTATTTGAACATGATGTCGAATTTAGCAGTTGCTGTTTACCTTGAACAGTAATGACAGTCTGTGACAGAACCGAAAGCTTCTCTTGCCGTGTAGTACTCAAAGAAAGCAGGGGTACGTAAGCCGGCCCATACCGAACTGTTATACCAAGTCAGAGATGCAGAGGTAACTTTCACAATGCATTATAACCCTAGACAGACACCAATATACCACTAAATAAGACAAATATCACTACAAAAAATGATAGGAAAATATTATATTAATGTCCTAGGTATTTGAAATTATGCAAATTAATAAAATCCATTATGATATAATGATACAGTGTTGTATGGCAACAGTGTTGGACTATAATTTTCTGAACGTATGCGAACTTCAGAGTATTTATCCCATTAATATACACATCTATCACTATTTAAATTTAATACAACCACACACAGTGCTATTACATATTATTTGAACATAATATAGGATGCTCTTTCCTTTAAACCATTTTCTATATCTATTCACGAAAAATATAGGCCTAGCCTAGGCAGCGCTACCGGTAGGTACGAATTTATCAGTTCGAATTTTGATTGAGAGTGGGATTAGGCCTAGGCATAGCCTAGGGCTTAACATGGGATACTGTTTGGGGTTTGGGAATAGACTGAGGCTGCTTTAGGCCTAATTAGGTAAAAATAGTCAAATCGAGACAATTGCACAGCCAACATAGCCTAGGCCTAGGCCTATTATGCAAATATTTTACCAATCTACAATAGGCCTAGTCTATTCGCTGTAAGTAGGCAAGAAATCATGACCTAGGCTATAACCTCTGTAACTAAAAAACAACTAGGCCTAGAGTGATCAAGCTAATATGTCTACCATTTGGGAAGAGTCAGTCCAGGAATAGCCTAGATGTGGAAATTTGCAGCCAATTTGCTCTAGCTCTATTTGAGATACAGAGGTTAGAGGTCATTGTTGAGGCCCCCCCCTCATGACATATTGTTATCATCTTATATATTGCCAGCAGGGGGCAAATAACCGAAAAAAAATCGCCGTCAAAATAGACGCGAACTTAACCACGGCAATCGACACATGTAAACATGGCGGTGGCGGGGGAGGTGTCGGACGTTTGCAATAAAGTTCCTGTCTATTTTGAATGCCATTGGATACAATAATATGTTGAGGGGGGCTTTCCCCCCCCCCCCCCCCCCCCCCTCCCATGACATAATATTTTCACCATCATATATATTGCCAGCAGGGGGCAAATAACCGAAAAAATTACCATCAAAATAGACACCTTTATGAATAGGTTAGCCTTTAGGCTAGGCCTATCGGCAAGAGTTGCGTTGTATAGGCTATCCTAGTGTTTTTATTAATTTATAGGCTACCCATTTGAAAGGACATTAGCCGGGTAGGATGTAGTTACCGGGTGTATCGCCAGCCTTGTTTACACTACGCGTACGCGTAGTGGCGTCGGACGCTTGCCATCCTTTTCCTGTCTATTTAGACTGCCTTTGGATACAATAATATGTTGAGGTTGGGCTTTGCCCCCCTTCACCCACCCATGACATATTGTCATCATAATATATATTTCGAGCAGGGGGCAAATAACCAAAATAAATCTCCGTCAAAATAGACACGAACTTAACAACGCCGATCAACAAATGTAAACATGACGGAGGCGGCGGACATCTGCAATCATGTTCCCGTCTATTTTGAATGCCAATGGATACAATACTATGTTGAGGGTGCCAGTAGGCGGCAAAATAGACAAATACACGAAAAATTGGGTGTGGGGGTGGCAGCCCCCACCCATAATAGCCTACTATGATAGGTTGTTGTTGTTGTTCCCTAAGCTGCCTGGCCGAACAGCCCCGAGTCCCTGAGAAAGGCCATGGCCACGATCCCCCACAGAGCTCTCATTGAGTGTAGATTGTGTTGTTGGCGTAAGTGGTTGTGTGAAATGCAGTCTTCTGTGATGTGTTTAATGGTATGGGGTGCTGTGTTACATCCCGGGCAGGCGTCGACAACGGAGTCATCCAGTCTCTTCTGATAGCTCAGGAGAGCTGGATGGTGTCTGCATCTCAGCCTGGCCAGGTGGACTCTGTCCTCGCGAGGAAGGGAGGATTCGGAAGGATGGATTTCGGGAGGTCGTGCATGCAGCTGCGTGTCGTCTGTGAGTGAGTGGATGGATCGGTGAGAGATATGAGTATGGATGTGCTTCTGGAAGTAGGTTCGGGGTGGGCATGGAGGGAGAGAGGACAATAATTGTGTGTGATACCGTGTGCTGGGTGTTGTTTTGATATTTCTTGGTTTCTGTGGGTGTGTTGCCATGTAGTTTAGTGGGTGGTCTTGGTTCGTGGAGGCTGCTGCCAGGAATTGAGTGCCTCTCATGTCCAGATGGTCTTTGACTTTGAGGATTTTGGTTTCTTGAGGTTTCTTGATGTAGGTGATCTGTGGGTGCAGTAGCTGTGCAGCCTGTAATGATCTTCAGGGCTTTGTTTTGAATAGTCTGTAAGGTCTTATGATGTGTTTCAGCTAGGTTAGAAGCCCAGGCTGGGCTTGCGTATTCCATCACTGATCTTATGTATTGTTTATATACTGTGGTGGTAGTTTCTTTGTTGTGTCCAAATTTTGTGTGAGCAAGTGACCTGAGGGCGTTAAGTCTGGGTGTCAGTTTCTTTTTAATGTTTGTGGTGTGCTGTTTGAATGTCATATGAGTATCATATATTACTCCTAGGATTTTGGGTGTGTGTATGTGTTAGGGGTGTGTTGTTTATGGTGAGTTGAGGGATGTATTCGTGTTCTCCTGTCCAACTTGTGAGCAGGGTTGCGGTGGATTTGGCTGGGGCTAGATTAAGTCTGTTTGTAGTGCACCAGCCATGTAGTGTGTTGAGATAGGGTTGAAGGAGATCTGTTGCTCTTTTTGGGTCATGGTGTGTGCATGTGAGTGTTATGTCATCTGTATAGGAGGCTAAGTTTATTTGGGGCGTATTGGGTGTAGTTATATCGTGCATGTACAGATTGAAGAGTGCGGGCGATAGGACGGATCCTTGTGGGACTCGTTTGGAAAGTTTCTGATTTTAGATGACTGACCGGCAAAAGATACGTGTGCACATCTGCCTGCTAGGAAGTTGGCCAGCCACCTTTTTGTGTTGTTGTGCATGTTTGTGTTGTAGATTTTGTTTGTTAGGTTGTGGCGGGGGATGGCATCGAAGGCTTTACTAATGTCGAGTGTGGCTAATAGTGATCTGTGTGGTGATCTAGCTGAGTTGATGCCGTCGAAAGCTCTTTGTGTAAGGTCTGTGAGAAGAGTGTTTGTGGAGTGCAGTGGCCTAAAGCCATGTGTTGGAGCTAGGGGTAGGTCAGGTGTAATTAGTTGTAATACTAGGCGTTCCATGACTTTGGAGGGGGAGCAAAGGAGTGTGATGGGGGCGGTGCGAGGAGGGTAGCGTGGGGTCTTTGTTGGGTTTGGGGAATGTGATGATGGTACCATGCTTTCAAATGTCTGGTATTGTGTTGTGTGAATAGCTGTAGTTGTTGTTGTTGTTGTTCCCTAAGCTGCCCATATTCCTCACCAAGCCCTCTATAACCCATCATCTCCAGACATCACCTTTTGCTCCCCAGAACTCGCCCCCACAACATCCTGGAGGGTGGTCAGAACCTTAGACTCTGACCACCTCCCGATCATTATCACCACCAAAACCAGACTCACCCCAGCTAGCCACAAACACACATACACCAATTATAAAAGTGCTAACTGGGAAGCATTCACAAATGAGACAGAACAACACTTCACAACTCTAAACAGTACACCCATCACTAACATCAACAATGTTGTACACATACTCAATAAAACTATCCAAAACGTTGACAAGAAACACATTCCAAGAGGTAACAGAAAAAGACACAACCCCAACTTCACACCAGAAATTCAAAACCTCATCAGACAACGTGACATACTGAAACACTCCCCAGCACCCCACACACAAGACATCACACAACAAATCCAAGCATTCAACACCCAAACTAACAACAAAATACAAGAGCAACAAAAACTAAATTGGAATAACTTCCTACAAACACTTGATCACAAAACAAACCACAAAAAACTCTACAAAACACTAAACAGCATCACACTTTCCAACAGCAACACAACACAATCACATGCTGCAATCACAACAACAGACTCTACTCCTTCATGTAAACAACAAGCAAACACTCTCATCAATCACTTCTCACATGTCAGCCACCTAAAACCTCACAAAGACGACCGACGTGTCATCCGACGTAAGAGACAATTCCCCACAGACCCTGACTATACACCCTTCACCAATCACCAGACAAAGCATATCATCAACAATCTCAAGCACTCACCCGCTTGTGGCCTAGACAATATAAGCAACATGCACCTCAGACACCTGGGACCACATGGCATACAAGCACTCGCTAACATATCAAACTACAGTTATTCACACAACACAATACCACACATTTGGAAGCATGGTCTCATCACCACATTCCCCAAACCCAACAAAGACCCCACGCTACCCTCCTCGCACCGCCCCATCACACTCCTTTGCTCCCCCTCCAAAGTCATGGAACGCCTAGTATTACAACTAATTACACCCGACCTACCCCTAGCTCCAACACAACATGGCTTTAGGCCACTGCACTCCACAAACACTCTTCTCACAGACCTTACACAAAGAGCTTTTGACGGCATCAACTCAGCTAGACCACCACACAGATCACTATTAGCCACACTCGACATTAGTAAAGCCTTCGATGCCATCCCCCGCCACAACCTAACAAACAAAATCTACAACACAAACATGCACAACAACACAAAAAGGTGGCTGGCCAACTTCCTAGCAGGCAGATGTGCACACGTATCTTTTGCCGGTCAGTCATCTAAAATCAGAAACTTTCCAAACCGAGTCCCACAAGGATCCGTCCTATCGCCCGCACTCTTCAATCTGTACATGCACGATATAACTACACCCAATACGCCCCAAATAAACTTAGCCTCCTATGCAGATGACATAACACTCACATGCACACACCATGACCCAAAAAGAGCAACAGATCTCCTTCAACCCTATCTCAACACAATACATGGCTGGTGCACTACAAACAGACTTAATCTAGCCCCAGCCAAATCCACCGCAACCCTGCTCACAAGCTGGACAGGAGAACACGAATACATCCCTCAACTCACCATAAACAACACACCCCTAACACATACACACATACACAAAATCCTAGGAGTAACATATGATACTCATATGACATTCAAACAGCACACCACAAACATTAAAAAGAAACTGACACCCAGACTTAACGCCCTCAGGTCACTTGCTCACACAAAATTTGGACACAACAAGGAATCTACCACCACAGTATATAAACAATACATAAAATCAGTGATGGAATATGCAAGCCCAGCCTGGGCTTCTAATTAGCTGAAACACATCATAAGACCTTACAGACTATTCAAAACAAAGCCCTGAAGATCATTACAGGCTGCACAGGTACTGCAACCACAGATCACCTACACCAAGAAACCAAAATCCTCAAAGTCAAAGACCATCTGGACATGAGAGGCACTCAATTCCTGGCAGCAGCCTCCACGAACCAAGACCACCCACTAAACTACATGGCAACACACCCACAGACACCAAGAAATATCAAAACAACACCCAGCACACGGTATCACACACAATTACTGTCCTCTCTCCCTCCCTGCCCACCCCGAACCAACTTCCAGAAGCACATCCATACTCATATCTCTCGCCGATCCATCCACTCACTCACAGACAACACGCAGCTGCAAGCACGACCTCCCAAAATCCATCCTTCCGAATCCTCCCTTCCTCGCGAGGACAGAGTCCACCTGGCCAGGACACCATCCAGCTCTCCTGAGCTATCAGAAGAGACTGGATGACTCCGTTGTCGATGCCTGCCCGGGATGTAACACAGCACCCCATACCATTAAACACATCATAGAAGACTGCATTTCACACAACCACTTACGCCAACAACACAATCTACACTCAATGAGAGCTCTGTGGGAAAGCCCGATCATGGCCATGGCCTTCCTCAGGGACTCGGGGCTGTTCGGCCAGGCAGCTTAGGGAACAACAACAACAACAACAACAACAACTTGTACAGGATTAATAGCTTTAACCAAAATGGTCACACTCCTTAATGGTCTAAGTGGCCATAGCCAAAATGGCTACACTATATTCCTTCTGTACTTTCTCCATGCCCGATAAGATACATGATATTTTGATATGTGACACAGCTCTTGTATCCAACACAATACCCTGCGTGCAACCCCGCACAACGTTGCTTGCAACTTTAATTATTATTATTATTATTATTATTATCTTTATAAAAAGAGTACCGGTACCGGTACCGATGGAATCAAAAGATTCCATCTTGATTTTCACTTTCACAGAGAGTTATTCGATGGCTTGCCATTACTTCTACACTTCATTATTTAGCTCATGATACTCATACGATTACTCAAACCTTTCTTGGGACACAAATTCACTTACTCATATTGTGTTATACATTCTATGTGGTGGTTTTGTGTTCTTGTATTTCAAAATTTTATTTTGCTAAAGCTTTATTTCCACAGCGATTTTGATTAGTTCTTTTGTCTTTATATTGTGTCGTCCCTGTTTTGGTTTGTTTATTTTGCAAATTTTAGATTATAATATCTGTCCATCTTTGTGACTGCTTTCATAGCAAGGAGTGCTTAACAGAGATAGGCCTACTGCGAATCAATACGTTGGCCAGTGACTTGACTACTGAAGCTCTTTGCCCAATTGTGTTTTTCTATGGGTACCCTTAATTCTTCTCTATACGTTACGACAGTTCGGAGCCGCCACTCCCTGCCACCATCCAAATCACTAATTTATTTATATTTATATACTGTATATAAGAAATATTATGTTACCTCCACCAACCGACTTTACTCCTAAACCCAATTAATGAAATCAACAAATACATGTGGCAGTCCAGGGATTCGAACCTAGGATGCTCACACCGAAATTCAGTGCATTTATCCATTGCACTATGAAGACAGTTAAAGAATGGTGGACAAGCTTACGATTTATTATGCAGTTTTGAATCCTGCATATCAATCTAAGCATGTACACACTTAGACTGCTATTATTGTACATTAGAGGTATATTGCACACTAACATTTATGATAATAGTAATAAGGATAGCTGACCCTGTGAGTTATGCTCTTAAGTATCTAGGCAGTATGCTGAGTAAGGATGGAAGTCTGTAGAGTTAGATACAAGACAGAGTGCAGCAGGGCAGGAGGGTTGTAGGCACATTGAGGAAGGTGATAAAGAATAGAGAGGTTATTGTGGAAGCAAAGAGGTCATTGCATGATAGTCTTGTAGTCCCTACCTTGAGATATGTAAGTGAAGTATGGGCGTTGCTAGAAGAACACAAGTCGAGGGTGAAAGCAGTCAAAATGAGTTATCTAAGTGGAGCTTGTGGAGTCATGTGGATGGACAGACTGACAAACCAGGAAGTATGTGTGAGGTGGATGTTATGAAGAATGTCCAGAGGAATGTATTGAGGTGCTATGGGCAGATGGAGCGAATGGAGTGCATGCAAATGGCAAAGATGGTGTATGAAAGTGAGATGGAAGGAGTTGTTGTTGTGCCCTAAGCTGCCTGAGCCCCGAGTCCCTAAGGAAGACCATGGCCACGGTCGGGCTTGCCCACAGAGCTTTCAAGGAGTGTAGATTGTGTTGTTGGCGTAAGTGGTTGTGTGAAGTGTAGTCTTCTATGATGTGTTTAATAGTATGGGGTGCTGCGTTGCAACCTGGGCAGGAGTCGACGACGGTGTCATCCAGTCTCTTCTGATTGCTCAGAAGGGCTGGATGGTGTTCACATCTCAGCCTGGCCAGGTGGACTCTGTCCTCGCGAGGAAGGGAGAATTCGGGAGGTCGTGCCTGCAGCTGCGTGTTGTTTATGAGTGAGTGGATGGAACGGCGAGAGATATGAGTATGGATGTGCTTCTGGAAGCTGGTTTGGGGTGGGCAGGGAGGGAGAGAAGATAGTATTTGTGTGTGATAGCGTGTGCTGGGTGTTGTTTTAATATTTCTTGGTGTCTGTGGATGTGTTGCCATGTAGTGTAGTGGGTGGTCTTGGTTCGTGGAGGCTGCTGCCAGGAATTGAGTGCCTCTTATGTCCAGATGGTCTTTGACTTTGATGACTTTGGTTTCTTGATGTAGGTGATCTGTAGGTGAAGTAGCTGTGCAGCCTGTGATGATTTTTAACACTCAAGGAGCGGCTAGGTCGGTAACTTCTACTACCTGCCAAGCGGGTAGTTTTACCCTAAAAGAGCTTATTTCCGTGCTTTTTTCATGCATAAACAAGAGCCAGAGCGTAATACAATTATGTATCCGCGAAAGGGCGATAATTGAGCTTTCCAATGACACCAGAACCTTCCTTCTACGACCACGCGTTCTCTTGCAACGATTGTGCAACACGAAGGAAAAATCTCTAAAATACCGTAATTTCCTTACATAATTCCCTGTGTAACGAGGGAATGGGTGTGGATGTGTGTGGAGGGGAGGGCAGTCGCGGCGCGGGAGCCGTGCCGAACGGTCAGAGCCAACCTACGCTCCTCCCACCGCTCGTCTCTCTCTCAGAGCCAATTATATGCTCAAAATTGCTACCGACTTAAGGCGGGCCCCGCCACATAGTCCTTGGTTCTCTAAACCGCCTTAAGTCGGGCCCCGCCAAAGAGGGGTTAAGGCTTTATTTTGAATAGTCTGTAAGGTCTTATGATGTGTTTCAGCTAGGTTAGAAGCCCAGGCCGGGCTTGCGTATTCCATCACTGATCTTATGTATTGTTTGTAAACTGTGGTGGTGGTTTCTTTGTTGTGTCCAAATTTTGTGTGGGCAAGTGACCTGAAAGCGTTAAGTCTGGGTGTCAGTTTCTTTTTAATGTTTGTGGTGTGCTGTTTGAATGTCATTTGAGAATCATATGTTACTCCTAGGATTTTGGGTGAGTGTGTGTGTGTTAGGGGTATGTTGTTTATGGTGAGTTGCGGGGAGTATGCATGATCTGTCCAGCTTGTGAGGAGGGTTGCAGTGGATTTGGCTGGGGCTAAATTAAGTCCGTTTGTAGTGCACCAGTCATGTAATGTGTTGAGATAGGGTTGAAGGAGACTTGTTGCTGTGGCTGGGTGGTCTGTGCATGTTATTGTTATGTCGTCTGCGTAGGAGGCTATGTTTATTTGGAGTGTATTTATATCATGCATGTACAGATTAAAGAGTGCGAGCGACAGGACGGATCCTTGCGGGACTCCGTTTGGGAAATTTCTGATGCTAGATGACTGACTGGCAAAGATGGAAGGGGTTAGAGGGAGGGGTAGACTGAGAATGAGGTAGAGGGATGGAGTGGAGATAGGCCGGGAGGAAGGATATGAGTGTTGTCGGGGGATTGGGTAGCCTGGAAGAGGTTTGTTTGTGGCCACTCCTTCAGGGATTTGGGCATCTGGCAATTGATAGATGGAGATTATCATGTAGAGTTAGTTTTCCCCTTGAACTAATGTCGTCTCTTTGTTCCTACAGCTGGCGGGGAACTATGTAAAGAACATCCGACACATCGAGGTCACACAACAAGACATCAAAGTAGCCATGTGTGCTGATAAGGTGAGAATTGTACAGTTAGTCATAATTTTTGTTTACATTTCTGGTATGGTAGGTGAGTGGTGCCTTTCTATCTATTGCCTGATGCCGCGATCCCCGAAGTGGTGGCCACGAACGAACCGCCCCCATGCACCTCTGTTCCCAGTTAGTCGACGCCCCTCCTCCCAACCAGCACCGCTGTGGTGATGGGCTGGTATATCAGAGTGAGAACTGAGCAATCTTTGCCATACCCATAGCTTAATCTGACTGTTCCTTTTATTTATATATTTTCTAGATCTCAAGTGACGGCGTCTCTTCCGTGGATTGACCTCCCAATCTTTGGAAGCCAAAGCGTCACATTATTCCTTTGCCCCTCAACTTTCTCTTCATAATTGCTGAGGGGCACAGGGCACAGGGCACTGGGTGGGGCTTGGGTTTCCCGGGTGTTTCCGCACCCTCCTCAGCTCCCCGCCATGGAGTGGCTTCGGTCACCCAGGCTTTTATTGTGGTAGGCAGGGAGGGTTCTGTGGGGGTGCTCGGTTATGGCCTTGCTCGTGGCCTTGGGGCTGTTCGGCCAGGCAACAACAACAACAACAACCAGCACCGCCTTCATCCATATACTTCCTCAGTCCATCCTTCCACCTCTCTTTCAGTTTACCTCTCCCTCTCTGTGGTGCCTTTCATCCACACAATTCTATGCTGTGTTACCCTGTAAAACCATGCAGCTCTGCATAGAGTGACAGGCACAAACAGTTTCCAGTACAGTATTTACCACCTTGCTGTGTAGTGAAGAACGTTTTAAGAGCCCCACTCTGTGAACCTGAGATCATGCTCAGTTTGGGGAAATGTTTTCCACAATCACTGAAAGCTGTTACTATCTCCCTTGAGCAAGAAGATAGGATGTTTGGTCATCCTATACTGTAGGTCTTCTTGCTTTAAACCCCCCCCCTCCCCCCCGGGCTGGCCTTCTAAATGACAGCACTAGGATCCGGGTGATCTGGCCAAAAATTGTTGTAATAGGCCTAGGTCTAGCTTTGTTATTTTAACTGCTAGAGAATTCACACACATCTCAAAACGTAGTCCTGTTTTGTATCTGTAGACTGGCGTTGAGTAGAGCTCTCTAGGTCAACTGGTTCAGTTATGATGACAATTTCCGTGGAGAGAGATTTGATGCGATGTTAGCAATATCGGACAATATCAAACACTAATTCTCGTTCTACTAAACAATAACAGTCCGATTTCTCCTTCTTGTTTTCGAAGGTGCGCGTCGCTCCGACCGGCTTTGTTTACAAACGGTTCGACGCACGGCTGTCAAACCACGCTTAATAGGCTTTCAAGCTTACAGATTTTAAAATGACACCCGGGCTCCTGCCTATCTGCCGTGGTGTCATTTTAAAACGACAACCGGGCAGGAAGGGCTAAGGGGACTGATGTCCTTAACAGTCACAGTCTGGTTAACACAAAGCTTAACCTGTCTGATTGTCCATTGGGGACCCTTGGCTATATAGTGCAGGACACCATAGCACTCTCCCTTGTGGACATTTATCAGTTATGACATTTAATTTGTAATATGTTTGGTTTCACTCCAGGTCCATAAATCCACTGTTAACACATTGTCCCAAATTGTCTAATGGTGGTAGGGTGGTGCCTGAGGGGGGCTCCCAAATATTTTCTTTATTGCAGATGGGGATTTCCCTCTTATTCAACTACAAATAGTGCCACCTCTGGATAATCAAGGCTCACATATGCATACATGTATAATATAAGCCTTTTATAAATTATTGATATACTGTATCTTCTAGATTATTAGTAAATCCTCTGCAAAGATATGTTCCTTGCCTGGTCAACTTTGAAATTAGTCACTTGGTTTGGAAATTGATTATTTTAATAATACATTAATTGCTAGGAATTATGTTAAAGTTGACACAAAGCTAATAATTTATTTTATTAAACTGTATGAGCATGTAAATTTGGCATCCTCTACCCAACCTTAGCCGTTTCTGTCTGTCTCTCTTACTGTCCTTCTTGGGGGCAGGGGGTTAGGAATCATCCTCCCCTTGTAGAATTAATCTGCTAGATGAGAAAAGGGCGAGGGAACGCGAAAGTGGTCCTGAACCCTCTGTCTCGAGTCGGCCATCCCCAGCTATCGGGTATGTGCCTGAGTGTATACATATATACATATACATGAGCATGTATTTATAATTTTTTTGCTGTAGCTTCATTAACCGTTTTGTCCCTTGCAGGTGCTGATGGACATGTTTCAGCAGGAAGTGGACAGTAATGATTTAGGTGAACGGGGAGGGGTGGTCCCTTCAGATGAACCATGCTGCACGTCTACACAAACCTACGACGACCTGGTTAAAGACTTGATACAGGAGAAGAAAACCTTCATTAGGGAGCTCAACATGATTATTAAGGTGAGAGAGATTGTTGATCATTAACTCCTTGCGACATATATGACGCGATCGCGTCATATGAATAAGTCCACCAAAAACTCATATGACGTGATCGCGTCATATGGACTTATCTCTATACCTCTCCAATAAGTTTATGACGCAATTTTGCGTCATATGAGCTCAGTAAGTCCGATAAGTTACCATACGATAAAACCGTTGGTGGCAACCTCAGCCTCCTGCGATAATTCTAACGGCCGCAGTGTTGTTGTGAGTGTAGTGCGAGGCAGTGGCAATGATCCTGGGGCTCCCGCCTCCTTGGACTTACTGGAACATAATATGTCTGGGGGAGTTAAGGTGAGAGAAATTGTTGATTATTAACCCTCACAGACCGGTTACGCATTCTATAAGATTAATCCCCGAAACCCGGGCGATCTGACCGAAAAACGTCTTTAACCCTTGTCTAGCGGGGTGTTTTGGGCTCATTTGGGCATATTCAGGCCCTCCTGAATGATCAATCAAGTATCTGCATGAAAAGAAATGTATTCAGTAAAAAACTAGGCGCTAAAAGCTTCAAAATGAGACCAGAACGAGCTACGTAGCACTCGTGGTTCTCTTGCAGTGGTGCCACGAACATGGGAGTTTAGCATATAGCGGTATATTTTTCCCAGCTATGCTCACTACTGGCTACACTGCCGGCCTCTCGAGAACACAGGGAACATGAGTTAATGGGCGGCGGTAAGCCCTGGGAGTCGGCTGTCTGGCCCGCTGCGCTCCCGGCCATTTGCACTCTATTTTAACCCTTTAAAAGCCTTAATAATGCTCCTAACTTGCTGCAAATTGGTGCACGACTTAAGTCGAGCGCCGCCAATAAGGGGTTAATAGGCTACCCGTATCTTTGTTATTTTAACTGCTACCGAATTCCCACGCATCTCCAAATGTATATGTGTTTCGTACCTGTAGACTGGCGTTGAGTAGAGCTCTCTAAGTCAGCTGGTTCAGTTGTGATGACGATTTCCGTGGAGAGAGTTTCGAGGCGATGTTAGCAATATGACACTTTTCAACACTAAATCTGTCTTAGCAGACCACACAATAACAAACTCCGATCTTCTTCTTGTGCTTGGAGGTGCGCGGCGTCACTCTGACCGGCTGTGTTTACACATGCATCGGACACACGGCTTTCAAAACAAGCTTAATAGGCTTTTAAGCTTACGGTGCTCAAGAGCCCATCCGTGTTTCGGGCCCTAGTTTGTTATGGGTGCCTCAGAGCCCTTCCGGGAACCAGGGGTTAAGGTGAGAGAGATTGTTGATTATCGAGGTGAGAGAGAATGTTGATTATTAACCCCTTGAGTACCAGCGTGCGTCGCCTATGTATGTAACGCTAAACCCCAGCGACGCAATGGTTGCGTCTGCCTTAATTACTCAATTCCTATGGCACCAAGAGGGTTCAGATTTGTAATAGAACCACTTTAGGATCCCACGGAACAATACCGATGGTTGGCAACCCTCTAAGTCCAGCCGCGTGCGTGCGGGAGTGATTTTCCAGTATATTGCCTACCCATCACCCTATGTTAATTGTGACTTTCCGCTGCCCCCCAGGACCCCTAAATGACCTAAGTGAGCATTTTTATTTTTTCCTTCATTACTGACCCATCCCATGTGCTTTCAGGAAAAAACAAAATATGACAAGTGGCTGGTCTTGTGAGTGTACATTTATATTAAATCGCTTGGGGTCCACCGGGTTAAGGTGAGAGAGATTGTTGATTATTAAGGTGAGAGAGATTGTTGAGTATTAAGGTGAGAGAGATTGTTGATTATTAAGGTTAGAGATAGTTGATTATTAAGGTGAGAGAGATTGATGATTATTAAGATTGATTATTATACGTATGGTGGGAAAGGGTATAGAAGAAGAGATCTAGAAGGCAAATTTATACTGGAGTCCTGTCTTGCACTCATCATGGTTGTTGTTGTTGTTCCCTAAGCTGCCTGGCCGAACAGCACCGAGTCCCTGAGGAAGGCCATGGCCATGATCGGGCTTTCCCACAGAGCTCTCATTGAGTGTAAATTGTGTTGTTGGCGTAAGTGGTTGTGTAAAATGCAGTCTTCTATGATATGTTTAATGGTATGGGGTGCTGTGGAGTCATCCAGTCTCTTCTGATAGCTCAGGAGAGCTGGACGGTGTCCGCATCTCAGCCTGGCCAGGTGGACTCTTTCCTCGCGAGGGAGGGAGGATTCGGAAGGATGGATTTCGGGAGGTCGTGCATGCAGCTGCGTGTTGTCTGTGAGTGAGTGGATGGATCGGCGAGAGATATGAGTATGGATGTGCTTCTGGAAGTTGGTTCGGGGTGGGCAGGGAGGGAGAGAGGACAATAATTGTGTGTGATACCGTGTGCTGGGTGTTGTTTTGATATTTCTTGGTGTCTGTGGGTGTGTTGCCATGTAGTTTAGTGGGTGGTCTTGGTTCGTGGAGGCTGCTGCCAGGAATTGAGTGCCTCTCATGTCCAGATGGTCTTTGACTTTGAGAATTTTGGTTTCTTGATGTAGGTGATCTGTGGGTGCAGTAACTGTGCAGCCTGTAATGATCTTCAGGGCTTTGTTTTGAATAGTCTGTAAGGTCTTATTTATTAGTGGCCCCTCCATCATTGACGATTATGCCTATTACATAAGGCTACCTCTTCAAACGCCCATAAGCGCAGTTTGAAACTACCGCCGCAGAGCTCAGAGGAACCTTCATCATAAGCACACGCTAAATCACTCATGGTTCGTCTTTATGATTGGGTTCTCACTACGAAAAAACTTCGTAACAAATAAAAAATAAAAATAAAATAAGAATAACTATTCATAAGCTTTCCATATTCCGTGGATGTACTTCTGTGGATTCTTGGACCAGACGCTGACTAGCGCAATTTTCCACCTTCCTTGCTCTGCGTTCACCCCACCCGGACGTGTCCCCCACAGTGCTCCGCTTTGATTCCGCATTCTTGCGTCCCTAGTGAGTTTTTTCTCATTTGTTTACTCTGGGATGTCTTGAGTAAGGTTAGGATTAGCTTAGCGGGGGTGTCATGGGTGGTTTTTCTCGCAGAACAAGTGTATTTTGGGTCGTTTTTGTTGGGGCGTCTATTTCGGACGGACCCTCGTGGCCGAGTTGAGGACGCTCTGAAACTGTTTTTCGTGTTTAGCCATCTTTAGTCCTAGCTTGTTAGGAGGCTTTAACTACGCGATGTCGGGCTTCTAGCTATCTTTCTGATGGAGTAGCCTATGTTATTTGTACTGACGTTCCTGGTGTATTTTTCTTCACTTAATGGAGTTCTTTCTGGGTCCCGAGTCAGTGTTACCCTTAACCGGGTGTTTTCTACGATTTTGATGTGGCGGCTGTTCCAGGTTTGGTGGGATGGAGTGCTTTTCGATGGTGTTTCGACGTCATTAAGTGTTTTTTCCGTTTTCACCAGGCCTAGCCTGCCACACCGGCGGTTTTTCTCGATTGCTCTGAGAAAGCCGTTTTGTTTACCGAGTTTTAGTCAGGATGGCTAAAATAGGTAAGTTACCCCGGCGAGTTTGGTAGCTTGAGGGCTCATCAGAAACTGCGTTTTCTGTGGTCGAGCCTGTGATCAGGCTTCCTGTGTTATTCCCGGCGAGGTGGGCTCCACACATTTATCTAGGTGATCATGCTGACACCTGTTGGATATGGTTTTCTCGGCTTTTCAAAGCCATTGAAACAATGCTGTTTGTTTGTTTGGTCTTTCCCTCCCGGCGACCTTTTTACAAAGAGGTCTGGGGCAGGTACAATTGGTTTGACATTGCATATAAAACCCGGCGGTTGTACCTTCGGGTGGTTATATTAACGGATTTGCAATTCGCGATAATTTGCCAAACAATTGATTGATACAATAGGGTATCACGGCCTTCAAGACGGCGATCTATGAGGGCTTCTGGGAGAAGCCGGAATAGAGATTAATATAGGCTTAGACTTTTTATGGGATAAAAAGATGCCTGAATCTTACTAGTGTTTCAAGTGTAAAGGGATACTTGAAAGACTTCATCTTTAACACCTTACGAGCGGCCTATGCGGTTTATTTATATGTACCGCACAGCGGGGTGTTTTTAGCCAAAATAGGGCTGTTTACGTGATCATTTTCATGCCTAAATAAGACCCAGAACGTAAAACAAGTACCTATCCCTGAAAGGGCATAAACAGAGCTTTCGAATGACACCATAACGATCCTTTTATGATGGCTAGTTTTCTTGCAATAACCGTGTAACGCGAGTGCAAAAAGCATGTAATTCGGTACTTTCCCCATATAATTCAGTATGTAGCGAGTGAGAGAGGGAGGAGGGAGCTGAGATTCGTGTCAGTAGGTTCGCCGCGGTGGTCTGGAGCAGTCATACGCTCGCTAGTCTCCTGCCACCACTTGTCTCTCTCTCTCAGCAACATTACGTGCTGAAATTGCCACTCGACCTATGTCGAGCGCCGCCACATAGTCCAGCTTTATTTAACTCGACTTATGTGGTGAGCCGCTAATTAAGGGTTAACCCTCGTCTAGCGGGGTGTTTTGGGCTCATTTGGGCATATTCAGGCCCTCCTGCATGATAAATCAAGCATCTGCATGAACAAAAAATTATTTAGCAAAAAACTAGGCACTAAAAGCTTCAAAATAAGACCAGAACGAGCTACGTACCACTCGTGGTTCTCTTGCAGTGGTGCCACGAACATGGAAGTTTAGCATATATCGGTATATTTTTCCCAGCTATGCTCACTACTGGCTACACTGCCGGCCTCTCGAGAACACAGGAAACATGAGTTAATGGGCGGCGGTAAGCCCTAGGAGTCGGCTGTCTGGCCCGCTGCGCTCCCGGCCATTTGCACTCGATTTTAACCCTTTAAAAGCCTTAATAATGATCCTAACTTGCTGCAAATTGGTGCACGACTTAAGTCGAGCGCCGCTCTTTAAGGGTTAATAAAGATATGCTTCATCTTTATGAGGATTCAGAAGATATGCTTAAATCTTTTGGACAGGTAAAGATATGCTGAAATCTTTAATATGAAACTAAAGGAAAACGAAAAGTAGTGGTGGAGTGCTACGGTTCGTTGACCGGCGGTTTTGTATCATTTTGGGGTAACCTTATGAGCATTAATTCCTGGAAATTTCTCTTTCCAGGGCGGAGTACCGGCGTTGCGCCAGGTGACCAGGTAGTTCCCGGGGGCGGGGTAGTTTTCCCCCAGTCTCTTGTCATGTCGGCACTTGAACCTCTCATTGCTTTATGTTCAACGCCGTTATGCTCAGGTATCCCTATTTTTGCTCACAAGCGCTGCATTAAATGTGTTAAATGCCTAGATCAGTCACGGTGGATATGGGTGACAAAGAATTGCACTATTTGTAACCTCGTAAGTGTTAAAGTTCTAATTCAGAAAGATAATACTGCGGCGGTGGCTTTACAAGAAGTGAAACAACTTCTCGCTACTTACTCAACGAATGTAGCACATAAAGCATTGCAATGTGATAACCTTGGCTATGGGAGCTTTTAATTATCAAACATACCCCCCCTCAGTATAAGATACGTGCACGTAAGACCTCAGAGACTGGGCAGGGACAGGTTGCCACACCCTCCCCCGGCAAGTCTAAGAGGCCTCGCTCACCGTCACCTTTGGCAACGGAGACGAGGTCCACATCAAGGTCACCACTGAGGAAGCAGGTGACAGATTCGGGCCACTCTGCTTCACCTTCAAAGAAGAAGAAAAAGGAAGCGAGTGGGGGATCTAAAGACATTACTACTGTAGTACTAAGCATAAGTCAATTAAGAGTCATAAATCATCCAAAAGGGATCCTCCGGCGCGAAAGGACTCACGGCTGTCGCCGGAGCCTGGTACCCCGCTTTCTGCCTCTACCCCCACCAAGTCTAACGTCCAATCTGACAGGTCGGGGGTGGAGTCAGAGAATGTGGTGGAGGATGCCCCGGCGGACATTTCAGTACCTGATATTCATGCTTTTTCTACCAGGTCACATGTGTCAGCCTCAGATTTAGAAGTGTCTTACAGAAACTATAAACCTCTAGGGGGCTCGGGTGAAGGCTCTCAATCGGAGAGTATACCAAGCTCGCAAGCGAGTGACAGCCACAGCCAAGGTGTATGGCGATACTCACAGTCCTGGCAGGACAGAACACATCCCTTTGTGACTCAAGTAGTGGCTGACGTCCACCGGGATGCCGATGTACCATCTTCTATCCCAGATTTAACATGGCAGCATGTGGAGGTCCCGGCTTCGGCGGGATCTTCCCATGATAGGCCAGACTTAACGGATGAAGAACAACGATCTCTGGTCTCAGAGATGGAGGTTGAAGAGTCCAGTCACCTTCTAGACGACTCTCAGGGTACTGTCGAATCTCCACGGAATTCGTCATCGGCTAGGTATGTAACGGCAGAAGAGATTGATGGATTACTATTGAATGCACTTAATAGGTTCTTTGGCCCTACGCCGGAAACTCCTACAGTTGGTACAGGAGCTCCCGTGACGTTGACGAATGTGCGACCTCTGGCTACATCCATTGCTTTAGCTAAAATACCTAACCCCCCTCTTGTGTCAGATCCAATTTCCAATGTGCCAGGCACAGCAGCTCTCACTACTTCCAATGTGCGAGTCATATCAGACATAACTCCCCCTCCTTTAGACAAGGCGCCAGTCAAAAAAGGAGCTATGCCTCTTTTATACGGGCCTGATGAGTCATGGGTAGCAATGTTACCAACTAAGCCAGAGGCAGCACAAGCTACTATTTCGGGGGAGCTCCCTGTACCACATGAGTGGGTAATCCAAGGCAATAAGTCTAGAAAACTCAGAGCTTTGGATAGTCAAGGAAATTTTTTGGATGTTCATATTAAGGCCATTCCAAGTTATTATAACCATGACTTTTTTGTGTATGCATCAACACCAGCCCTACCCCCTGCCTCAGCTTCATAGCTATTTTCTGACTGGACTAAGAATGACGGCTTTAACGACGTCAAGGCACTTTCTGCTTTGACGCCGGAGTTGGATTTGTTTCCGATCACAGACTCAGCCTCTAATCCAGTCTTGCAGGTGGGGCAGTTGGGTGCGGGACCTTGGGTGGAATGGGAAACAGAGGCTCAAAATGTTGCCACTACTTTCACGTCAAAATCTTCCCACCAAATCCCTCAAGAACACCATTCTTGGTTCTCTCTTCCGGTTTTTAGTGCCGGCGGAGTCCCCTCTGCTTTGTTTGATTTCTTGGCTGCCCCTAAAATCAATTTGTGCGAATTAAAAGATCCTTTTAGCACGCCTTCCCCAGCTCACCTAGACTGCGAGTTTAGGTTAAGAGGAAAAGCGTTTAGACTGTTTTCGCAATATATTGTTACCCAGCAAGTAACAAAGTCTCTGTTACGCTCTTCTCAGGCAATAGAATCCGCGGAAGTCAAGAAAGCCATTGAACTTTCCCGGCGCTTGCTTCTCCAGACTTCCATACAGTCTTTAGGAGATATTCGGACGGCCTTATTAGAGGCAGTTCGAGCAAGGCAGGATCTGAGGATGTTCTTAGTGAAGAAACTTCCTGACCGTATTGCAAGCCAAGTACAGTAAAAGTCCGTTAATCCGACGACCGATGATTCGAATCTCCCAATAGTCTGAATTTTTCAATTTGAGGCCAAATCCGAATTCACCCGATGGTCCGAATTTCAAGAAGTCCCAAAGTCCCCTTTTTGAGGCATTGGTCCACTCAAATGACACATAATGGAGCACACACATATCATATGTTCATGAATTCACTTTAAAAGTTTACCATTGTCATTGTAGCCTATTACCTACTTCAAAACATTCAGATTAATGGTCAAAGGAAGCTACTGATATAAACGTAAACACCACATCGTCTGCTAGAGCGTTTGTTTGGCTCTTGAACGCATTCTTGGGACGCTCCGATGCGCTACTGGCTTGCACCGCATTTTCTGCAAGCGCATTCAGTCTTGAGCTTGAAAACGCACCTTTGGACGTTCCGATACGCTACTATTTATAGTTCAGTGATCGGAGCGTCCCAAGGGTGCTTTCAAGACAACAAGACAAGGGTGCTTTCAATACAATATAATATAACAGAGCACGTCACAAAAGGAAAATCACAAAAGGATTACCTCTCAGGGAAGTGCCGTTGTTAAGGCATTACTTCCCGAACCACATCTGATCTGATCTTCAAGAGTAATAGATAAATTAATAGAGATAGGGGGAGAGTGTGGCTTAAGTATAAATAAAGACAAAAGTAAAATCCTAATATTTAATATGAAAAACAAACCAAACAACATACGAGAAATAGAAGTGGTAAAACAAATTAAATATCTAGGAATACAAATTAATGATAATAAAAAATGCTTTAAAACCCAGAAAATAGAAGCTTTGGATAAAGCAAATAGAATGGCTAACCTTACATACCCGGTAATATCACAAAGTTGTAATAAGATACTTATTGGAAAAACATATTGGAAAAGTATTGTGATACCAGCAGTTCTGTATGGCTCGAATGTTATGGGTTTTTCAAAAACAGAAATAAATAAATTACAAAATATAGAGAATAGGGTTTTTAGACACATATTAGGGACACCCAGATATGCCCAAAAGGTAACCTTAAGGGGTGAAATAGGAGCCTCATCAATGGAGGCAAGAATTATGGAAGGTAACATAAAATATCTTAAATATTTAGTAGGAGAGGAAAGTAATGACTTGCTAAGAAGAATCACAGAGGAAAAACTTTGAAATAGTAAAGATCCCTGGACTGCAGAAATTAGAAAGTATGTAGGGAATTTGAAGTTAGGAGAAACAAATTTATCAAATATTAAGAAGGATGACATTAGAAAAAGAGTTCTGGACTGGGATTCGGGAAGATGGCGAGAGGAGTTGGCAGAGAAGAGTAGCCTAGAAGTGTATAGAAGTTATAAGGAGATTAAGAGCGAGGAAGATATTTATGACAACACACAGGCATCTATAATATTTTACAGATGTAGGACAAATAACTTAAATCTAAAAGATAGAAATAGGCATATGGGAGGAGAGACACAATGCGATCTGTGTAAGGAAGGAACAGAAGACCTAAAACATTTTCTACTACACTTCATTTTATAAAGTATACAGAATAAAAGATCCAGGGTTCCAACAGCCTTATATTGAAAATGAAAACCAAGTCATCGGACATCTTTTATTTAACAAAGAAATAGGCGATAGAGTGAAACAGACAATCTATCAAATGTGGAGAGTACGAGAGAAAAAATTGAAAAAACTGAAATAAGAAGACTGAAGAGAGAAGAAACAAGAATGAAGGAAGAAGAGAGAAGAAACAAAACTGAAGAAAGAAGATTTCAGAAAAAGGGATGAAAAATGAGATATATTTATTTTTAGACAAATGAGCACGTCACAAAAAGTCACAAAAAGAAAAATAACAAAACCTCTTAGGGAAGTGCCGACGTTAAGGCTAAACTTCCCGAATTCCAACTGAACTGAACTGAACTGAGCAAGACAAACTCGCTAGTAGACGGAAGAAGAAGACGACGACGATGCGGACATATGGTGTTTACGTTTATATCAGCAGATTCCTTTGACCATTAATCTCCCTCCTTGACGCGGTTGGGGGGCTTCAGTGACTAATTTTGAGTAGTTTTTCATTCCTCATTCTATGATTTTCCCCTTCTATTCTGATTCTGTCCCATCTAAAGGCCTGTGCAGTAATCTGGAGACAACCCTCCAAGCAAACTGCACATTTAAACAATATGAAGAAGAAGACCATTAATCTGAATGTTTTGAAGTAGGTAATAGGCTACAATGACAATGGTAAACTTTTGAAGTGATTTCATGAACATATGATATGTGTGTGTGCACCATTGTGCCATTTGGGTGGCCTAATGCCTCAATGTTTTCGTCATACACAGGTTCATAGGGGTTAAGTCCGATAATCCGAAAAATCCACTAATCCGAACGAGGGCCGGTCCGCTGCCCTTCGGATTAACGGAAGTTTACTGTAGTTCTGTCTCCAGTTCTAACTCCTTCTTTGGTTTCACCAGCAGTTTGGAACTGTTTTCAATATGGCACAAGCATTCAAACAAAGTCCCTCTCAACCTAAGAAACCTACCTTCACTTTCCCTAAACCCAAACCAGTTTCGAAAGCTCAAACTAGTGGGTCTAAGCCTTTTCATCAGCCAAAGTCCCCTTCCACCCAGGGTCAGGCTCAGTTCAGCTATAAACAGGGTAATTTCTCAGGTAAAGGCCACAAGTTTCACCAACGACCAGGTTAGGGCCCGCCTCCAGCCAAACCCGGCCAGTCGTCCAAGGGTACACCTCCGCCAGCAAAAAACTAAGGTCTCTCTCACTCCCGGGGCCAGTCAAAGGTGTGTTAGAAAAGAGGGTAGTCCAGCCGGCGAACCCCAGTCTGCTAACTGGGTCCTTCCGGGCGTGTCATCAGGCATGGCCATTAAGAACATGGGCGAGGACTGTGGTACGCAAAGGCATCACTTGGCAGTGGCTCCGGCGACCTCGCTTACGTCAGCCAACAAAGGCCAATCATGTTTCTTTAGAGGTGGAGTCACTAGTTCAGGAGATGATTACCAAGAGCCTGATGCCCATTTTAGAACAAGGGATCAGGATCTTGTGGTATCTGGACGACTGGCTGGTGGTGGCAGAGACAGAAAAGTTATGCAACACTCATGTCAACATTACGTTAAACCATGTCAAATCTCTAGGATTCAAGGTCAACTTGGTAAAGTCAAACCTTGTTCCCTCACGAGTAATTCAGTGGATAGGGCTGGTCTGGGACACAGCATCTCTCACTCTGAGTCAGAGTGTGGACAATCGAAACAGATTTCGCAAGAAACTGTTTATGTTTCTCCACAGTCTGACTACGTCACGGAGACTCTGGGAATCTCTAGTCGGTTCTCTCAACTGGGTTCAACTAACTGTGAAGTTGGGCCGGTTGAAAGTCAAACATTTAATCTTGGAGGGCAACAAATATTTGCCACTCTTACCGGCGGGAAAATTATGGCCTATCCCACCATTAATACACAGCTTACTAGCGGTCTGGGCGAAGAGGGAAATGTTGCACTCAGTCATGTCATGGACCTCTCCTCCGCCGACGGTATGGGTGGACACGGATGCGTTAGGGACGATAGGTTGGGGCTTTCAGTCAAACCTCGGGCATCAGGGTCAAGGGCTTTGGTCCCCTTCAGAAACCTCTCACATAAATGTAAAAGAGTTACTAGTCCCCTTGTATTTCCTTCAGGTTCACGGCTCTACTTTACGGGAAAAGTCGGTGGCCTTCAGGATGGACAATCTCAATGCAGTTCACTGCATTTAGAAACAAGGGTCAACGAGGTCTCGGAAGTTGCTAGACGTGTCAGAAAAGATTTTTGTGCTAGCCAACAAGCTGCACATTCATCTTCATGCATCATATCTCCCAGGCGTAGCAAACGTCTGGGCAGACGCGCTGTCTCGGAGACGGAGCACAACAGTAGAGTGGGCACTCAAGCAAAACATTTTCGATCAAATGATTGCACAGCCTTACCGTCCACAAGTGGATCTGTTTGCGTCAGAGGAGAATCACAAACTCCCTCGGTACCTCACACGCCGGACATTAACGGGGGGGCCCGACGCATTGGTGACGGATTGGAACAGGTGGAGTTCCATTTATCTGTTTCCGCCACCAGACGCTTCTCTAATGTGCCACGTAGTCAACAAACTACAGGATTATCGAGGCGTAGTCTCGTTAATCGCGCCCCTGTGGCCGGCGCAGTTGTGGTACCAGCAATTGAGAATGTGGTGCCCGAACCCGGTGTCGCTCCCGGTCGGGTATTTCCACTTAGACACGATTGGCAACCTAAAGACCTCGCTGACTTTTGCATTGTGGACATTCAGGAGACCAAGTGGCTAACGCCGTATGGTAGAAACGTGACAGATAAATTTATGAATCGGTACACACAATCTACCAAGAGGCAATATCAATCTCATTGGCAGTCCTTTACTTCTTGGATAGTTAGAACAGAACAGACAGTACCTTCGGTGGCATTAGTTTTTAATTATTTAAACTATTTGTTTGAACAGAAATGTCTATCTGTAGTGACTCTAAAAAATCACATAACAGCTATCAGGGTGCCATTCTTTGACCTTACAGGTCTAGCCATACCACAAGCGGAAGAAACAGGTTTCATGAGAGCATGCTTCAAACTCCGCCCACCTCCCCGTCAGCTCATGCCTGCCTGGTCTCTTGACAAAGCGTTATCTTTGCTTCATTCCCGTCTGTATCAGAATACGGCAGATTTTGAATTGCTATTAAAAAAGGCTGTGTTCCTTATGGCTTTGGCAACTGGTAACAGGGTGTCTGAGCTGGCGGCGATGAGCAACACCCCTAATTGCATAAGGTTTGGTAGACTAAATGATTGCATTCATATTGCTCCTTCCCCAGGGTTCATCGCCGAGAATGAACACAGTGAACATGTTTTCTCAGAGTTCACGGTGCCGGAGTTGAAACGGGGTAAAGTGCACCATAATTTGTGTCCTGTACAAGCTTTAACCAAATATATGAGAGTGGCACCTCTTAACCAACAAGGTGTGTTATGGGTATCGAGTACAGGTAAAAGATTAATGAAATGTAAAATGGCTTCTCTGCTAGTAGAAGTCATTAAAGAGAGTAATCCCGGCGTAGTGGGTCGGGCCCACGATTTACGCAAATGGGCAGTATCTTTACGTTTTCTAAAAAAAAAAAATCTGTTGAAGACATAGCTACTACTCAACTATGGGCTTCAAATCATACGTTTTTGACTCTATACCTGTCGGTAGCACTAGACAAACCATCAATGCCATGTGTAGCTTTACGGCAAAGGGTCTAGATGGGTCTCTTAGTCACTAATTGTTTAGGTTAAGAAAGAGGGGGGTGCAGTCAGTGTAACATAAGACACCCTAGACCCCGCCGGAGGATATGTACAGAGTATACGAGCTGTGATACAATGTATAAAGGTTGTGATTAAAATTTCTCGGTAGTAAGGACTACGGGAAATGTTGTTGAGGTACAATGCATAAACTACAACAATTGTTTCTTTAAGTGGGATACACTGTGGAAGCAATTTCATTTTTAGAGTTCTCGGTAGTTGCAACTACAGTACGAGTATCATTTTAGTAAGTACTTCTGCAATAAGTCTATCTATCTATCTAGCTATCTATATGCTCAGGCCCAATCCCCATTTTGGGGGTAGCCGACTCAAGACGGAGCAAGAACAGGGAAAACACAAAAACAACATAAAACAAAAAATAAACACAGATGAAAAATACAAACTCACACACATCCAGGTCACCCAGGAGAAGACCCAGAGACCAGGGTTACCAAGGTCGCTCCAGCACTCCCCCGGCCCCTTACCACCCGGAGAGGTTCCGATCTCGGCAGGCAGACATGCAGCGGAGCCAAAGCCACAAGCCCTCCCACCACACTTCCAGGCACACCCTTCATATTAATCGTCCCCCCGGGCCAGGCGCCTGATGGACTATTATCTAGTCGAACTTGCGCCCGACCCCTTACTCCAAATGACCACGTGTTCACTCAACTATTCACAAGCATTCTCCATTCACTCCTGTCCACCACCACTTCCCCTGCCTGATCTATAGTCATTCCTCTATCATCCAAAGCCTTTCTTACACAGTCTCTCCATCTCAATGGGGGTCTTCCTGCCCTTCTATCTCCCCTTGTACCTGACTCACATATTCTCTTTGTAAGCCTTTCATCTCCCATTCGTTCAACATGACCATACCAGCTCAGCACCCTTCTGTCCACTCTGGCTGACAAATGTTCCTGCTGCCCCACTCTCCTACGTATCTCTTCATTCCTCAATCTGTCTCTACGAGTAACTCCACACATACTCCTCAAGCAGCTCATCTCCATCACATCCAGCCCTCTTTTCTCCTTTTTCTTCAGAGCCCATGTCTCAGCCCCATACATCACTGTTGGCACAACAATTCCTTGATACAGTGCACTTTTTACTTTCACTCCGAGATTTCTCGTCTTCCACATACTTCCCATTGCTCCGAAAACCTTCCTTCCTTCACACACTATCAGAAGCAGGTGGGGTCATCAGCGGAGTACCACAAGGATCAGTACTGGGACCTCTCCTATTCCTCATCATGATAGGAGACATCGACAGGGACCTGGAACACTCAACAGCCACATCGTTTGCAGACGACACCAGACTCATGAAGAAAATCACCTCACAACATGATGCTCAGCTACTACAACAAGACTTGGACAAAATCCTGAAGTGGGCAGAAGAAAACAACATGGCCCTAAACGGAGACAAGTTCGAGCTTCTAAGGTACGGGAACAAGAGAGCACTACAAAACGACACCAACTACAAAAGCGGACAGCAAGAAATTACCGCCAAGGACACAGTGAAGGACTTGGGAGTAAATATGAGCAGTGACGCCACTTTTTCCCAGCATATTACCAAAGCCACAACAACAGCAAAACAAATAGCAGGCTGGATCCTGAGAACCTTCCACACAAGAAATGAGAGGTGTATGCTAACATTGTGGAAGTCACTGGTCCTACCACGACTGGAGTACTGCTCCCAGCTCTGGTCTCCCAAAAAATAGGAGAAATAACAGAAATTGAAGCCACCCAGAGGACATTCACCAGTAAAATCCATGGGTTTCAACACTTTAACTACTGGGAGAGACTTAAGGAGCTGCAGCTGTACTCACTTCAAAGACGTAGGGAGAGATACATCATCATCTACGTCTGGAAGATTTTGGAAAAAAAGGTACCAAACCCAAACATCCAAGAGACTCAGCATCAAAGGCGAGGGAGGCTGTGCTATGTGAGGACTACGCCGGGATCAACACAAAAAATCAAATCCCTGATCCATCACAGCTTTACATACAATGGAACCAGACTGTTCAACTGTATACCAGCCCCTCTCAGGAACATAACCGTGGTGTCTCCAGACACCTTCAAGAAACACTTGGACATGTGGCTGGCCAAAATACCGGACCGGCCACCAACACCAGGATACCCCAGCACCAACTCCAACCGACTTCTGGAATGGAGAGTGGAAGAAAGGGAGCTGCCTGGTCGCAGTGGAGCCCCAGCTCAACTGTGTCACTAACGGACGGAATACAACTAAGTGTAACTAAGTGTAAGTGTAACACTCTCTGTTTTACCTCCACTTCCATACCTCCACTCCTGCTTATCGTTCCTCCTAGATATTTAAAACACTCTACTTGTTCCAATAAGTACAAGAATTTATTCTATTTTTTGTGTCTAATTTTAAGGAATATACACATTAGAATAATGGGGTTTATATGTGCACATGTAAACAAAGTTTTATTTTTCACCACTTAATTTAAGTGGGGTGCCTTTAACTTTTAAATCTGTGAACAGATTCTCATTGTTACCATTTTTCCTCAAGCAGGCTTCTTTAAGCACGCCCCTGCTTGTACCCCTTTTTATATGTTGTATAAAGTTTATACATAAATATATAATTTTTTACAAAGTAAGAATACTATGTAGTTGTTTGATTATCTGCCTATTCTATATGCAATGGTTATGATATGATTACGAATGTCCCCCTCCAGTCTTAGATATCAGGCATAATCGTCAATGATGGAGGGGCCACTAATAAATTATAGGTTTGACTCCTGCAAAGAGATAAAGAAAACCTAATATTTAGTAGTGGCCACGTAATCATTGACGACTGGGGCCCTCCCGACCATCCCCTTCCCATTCGTTGATGTATTAAGGATTTTGGTATACTTGATATGTCAGTGAAGGTGGAATATTGCGCTAGTCAGCGTCTGGTCCAAGAATCCACAGAAGTACATCCACGGAATATGGAAAGCTTATGAATAGTTATTCTTATTTTATTTTTATTTTATTTTTATTTTTTATTTGTTACGAAGTTTTTTCGTAGTGAGAACCCAATCATAAAGACGAACCATGAGTGATTTAGCGTGTGCTTATGATGAAGGTTCCTCTGAGCTCTGCGGTGGTAGTTTCAAACTGCGCTTATGGGCGTTTGAAGAGGTAGCCTTATGTAATAGGCATAATCGTCAATGATTACGGGGCCACTACTAAATATTAGGTTTTCTTTATCTCCTTGCAGGAGTCAAACCTATAATGATGTGTTTCAGCTAGGTTAGAAGCCCAGGCTGGGCTTGCGTATTCCATCACTGATCTTATGTATTGTTTATATACTGTGGTGGTAGTTTCTATGTTGTGTCCAAATTTTATGTGAGCAAGTGACCTGAGGGTGTTAAGTCTGGGTGTCAGTTTCTTCTTAATGTTTGTGGTGTGCTGTTTGAATGTCATATGAGTATCATATGTTACTCCTAGGATTTTGGGTGTGTGTGTATGTGTTAGGGGTGTGTTGTTTATGGTGAGTTGAGGGATGTATTCGTGTTCTGTCCAGCTTGTGAGCAGGGTTGCGGTGGATTTGGCTGGGGCTAGATTAAGTCTGTTTGTAGTGCACCAGCCATGTAGTGTGTTGAGATAGGGTTGAAGGAGATCTGTTGCTCTTTTTGGGTCATGGTGTGCGCATGTGGGTGTTATGTCATCTGCATAGGAGGCTAAGTTTATTTGGGGCGTATTGGGTGTATTTATATCGTGCATGTACTCATCATGGTTGTGTGTAATACTAAATTCAAGAAAATGTTGAGTCATCTGATCACATACAGTTCTAGGGGCACCAGTAGCCAGATAGATTACTTTTTAGTGAACAGGAAAGACTGGAAGTTTGTTTGGGATGTAAAAGTCATCCCGAGCGAAGAATATATCTCCCAACATAGTCTGTGACTAAAGCTTAAGGCGAGATCCTGTGTGAAAGAAAGTATACATGCCCAAAAGGAAAGTATGGCTGTTGAATAAATCTGAATACAGGGATAAGTTTTGCAGCGAATTGGAAGAAATGGATAGGAATACGGGCGCTAATTCAAATGATTTAAATAGCCAATGGAAATTCCTTGAACATAGCCTTCTAGCCACCACTGACAAAGTCTGTGGCAAAACTAAGATTCCCCCCAGGCATAAGACTTCCTGGTGGTGGAATAACGAGGTTGTAAATGCAATAAAGGAGAAAAGATGTTTCAAAGCATGGAAGAAAGGAATATATGGCGGCTAAGCGAACTGCAAAAAAATTAGAGTATAGGTTTGATTCCCGGAGGGAAGTAGAGAAAACCTAATATTTAGTAGGGCCCCGTAATCATTGACGATATTGCCTATTAGTATAATAGTCTCCATTCAACATCCCGCGTCAGCATTTTGAATCTAACGCCGCGGAAGTATCATGGAGTACTCGTCATAAGTGCACGCTTAATTCCCTCGTCATTATGATTGGGTACCCTACAGAAAAAACTCAATAAAAAATAACTTAATATTTGTTATCATATGACTTACCATATGTGGATTTTTTGCGTTTTGCATCCCCGACTCCAGGCCCCCTAGCGGCCATCCTCGTCCTTCACTGACATATCAAGAAACAACTCTAGAAATCAACGAATGGGAAGTGGGATGGATGGGAGGGTCATTTCATCGTCAATGATTACGGGGCCCTACTAAATATTAGGTTTTCTCTACTTCCCTCCGGGAATCAAACCTATAATATAATAGTGGCCCCTCCATCATTGACGATATTGCCTGAATACCAAGTCTGGAGGGGGACATTCGTGACAATATCCTAACCTCGGGGGACAAAATAATCTGTATAAAAAAAATTTAAGTTTTATTGTATGCAACCAATATAAAAAATATAAAAGATTGTAAGCGGTGCGTGACATCAAGAAAGTCTGCTTAGGCTACTCATGACCAGATCTTTTCCTTAAGATTCTTGCATGATACTTTTGGGGACATGCATGTGTTCCCTTAAATAGAACTATAACTCTGTAGAATTTAGTTCTAACCTTAAAAATATTTGTACAGTATAATATATGTTTGTACATTCTGATAATACTACATACAGTAAACCCCCGCTCTTTCGGACTTCAATCTTTCGGAATTCTCAGACTTTCGGACTAGCATTTCAATTCGGACTAATGGTTCAGCCTTTCGGATTTGTCTGAAAGGCTGAGAAACTACCTCCGTCCTTTTTCGGACTACTTGATTTTCCGAGAAACCGAAATCGTCGAAATACGATCATTTAATCATAAGTACTATATATCTCTTATATACTTGCCTTAATTCTTTATAATATTTCATAATAAACTTATGTAACACGAATTATAAGTTCAAATGAAAAATCAGTGTACCGGCGGTACCATTACCGAAACACGTGTGTGTGTGTGTGTGTGTTATTGGTGTTTGGCTATGTCGTGTATTTACCTATTTGTAGTTTACAGGAATTGAGCAGCGCTCGTGTTGTCCTGTCTTAGTTACTTTATAATCAATCCATTTTACTTAGACAAGTATCGTAATGGATATTCCCAGTTCCCAGTATTTTGTACTAACATATAACTTATGTTGCCCTATTTCCATATTTACTTTTATCCAACCTAGATTTGAACATGTTAACTTTCCTCGCTCTCACCACCTCCCCCTCCAAGTTGTTCCAAGTCTCTATTATAGGTTTGACTCCTGTAAGGAGATAAAGAAAACCTAATATTTAGTAGTGGCCCCGTAATCATTGACGAACATGCCTATTACATAAGGCATCCTCTTCAAACACTAATCCGCTGTAGTTTGAATCTACCGCGCAGAGCATTTAAAAACTGAGGAGCCTTCATCATGAGCGCACGCGACCTCACTCATGGCTTCAGTCATTATGAATTGGGTTCTCACTACGAAAAAACTTCGTAAAAAATAAAAACAAAAAGAAAATAAGAATAACTATCCAATAAGCTTTCCATCATATCGTGGATGTACTTGTGTGGATTTCTGACCAGACGCTGAATCAGGCGTCATTCCTCCTTCACTGACATATCAAGTAAACCAAAATCCTTAATACATCAACGAATGGGAAGGGGACGGTCGGGAGGGCCCCAGTCGTCAATGATTACGGGGCCACTACTAAATATTAGGTTTTCTTTATCTCCTTACAGGAGTCAAACCTATAATTTATTAGTGGCCCCTCCATCATTGACGAACATGCCTGATATCTAAGACTGGAGGGGGACATTCGTAATCATATCATAACTCTAGAAAAGCAGATAATAAAAACAACCACATAGTATTCTTACTTTTTGAAAAATGTATTTAATACGGCGTAGGCCGGAAATATACAAGAAAAAGGGGTTCAGGCAGGTGCGTGCTTCAAAGAAGCCTGCCCGACAAAAATGGGTAACCCTGAAGATTCTGAACACAGATCTGTAGTTACAAAAGGCACCCCACTCAACGAGTGGTGACAAAAATAATAAGTTATAAGTTTATATGTGCACATCATAAACCCCAAAATACATGTGGAGATCAATTGCCAATGAACTCCATTGAACTAATATTACATTTCTTTCGCAGCTAAAACTACTATAACAACACCGTTGTTTTGTACTAAACCTTGTACTAGCACAAATTCTCGCAGAGAAATTTTCATATCACATTTTAACCTTAAATTGTATCACAGCTCTCATACTCCGGCGGGGTCTAGGGTGTCCTATGTCAACTGACTGCACCCCCCCCCTTCCGTGAAAATAAACATAAGTGACTGCAGGGCCACCTAGACCCTCTGCCTTAAAGCTATACATGGTAAGGAAGGTTTGTCTAGAGCAACTGACAAGTATCTAGAGAGAAACGTATGATTAGACGCCCACAACTGTGTGGACGCAATATCTTCAACTGAAAAGTTTTTCAGGAAACGTAAAGAGGCCGCCCACTTGCGTAAATCGTGGGCCCTACCCACAACGCCGGGATTACTCTCTTTAATGACTTCTACCAGAAGAGAGGCTAATCGCCGTTTAAGTAAGCGTTTACCCGTACTCGCTACCCATAAAGCACCTTGGGGGTTTTGAGGAGCTATTCTCAAATATTTGGTTAGAGCTTGCACTGGACATAAATTATGATGCACCTTTCCCCTTTTTAACGCCGGCACCGTGAACTCAGAAAACACGTGTGCACTATGCTCATTCTTGGCTACAAACGCCGGGGAGGGTGCAATGGAAATTGAATCATTAAGTCTACCAAACCTAAGACAATTAGGTGTGTTGCTCATCGCCGCCAGCTCAGACACTCTGTTTCCGGTGGCCAAAGCCAAAAGGAAAACTGCCTTCTTTAAGATTAAAGCAAAGTCTGCAGTATTTTGATACAGACGAGAATGAAGTAAAGACAAAGCTTTGTCCAGAGACCAAGTAGGCATGAGCTGACGGGGAGGTGGGCGGATTTTAAAACACGCTCTCATAAATCCTGTTTCCTCCGCCACCGGTATGGATAGACCTGTAAGGTCGAAAAAGGGCACTCTAATCGCAGTTAAGTGATTCATCAAAGTAACCACAGATAAACGTTTCTGCTCAAACAGATAGTTCAAGTAATTAAAAACCAATGCCACTGAGGGTACAGTTTGTTCCGTTCTAACAATCCAAGAAGTAAAAGCTTTCCAATGAGATTGATATTGTCGCTTAGTAGACTGAGTATATTGATTGAGCAATTTATTGGTCACATCCCTACCGTATGGTGCTAGCCACTTGGCCTCCTGAATGTCCATAATGCAAAAGTCAGCGAGGTCGCTAGGTTGCCAATCGTGTCTAAGTGGAAGTACCCGACCGGGAGCGATACCGGGTCCGGGCACCACATTATTAATTGCTGGTACCACACCTGCGCCGGCCACAGGGGCGCGATTAGCGAGACTAAGCCTCGATAAACTCGTAGTTTGTTCACTACGTGGCACATTAGTGACGCATCTGGCGGCGGAAACAGATAGATGGAGCTCCATCTGTTCCAGTCTGTCACTAGGGCGTCTGGCCCCCCTGCCGGCGTTATCGCCCGGCGGGTGAGGTATAGAGGGAGCTTGTGAGTCTCCTCGGACGCAAAAAGATCCACTTGTGGATGGGAGAGCTCCGCAATCATTAGGTCGAAAATGGGTTGCTTGAGCTCCCATTCTACTGTCGTGCTCTGTCTCCGGGACAGAGCGTCTGCCCAGACGTTCGCTACGCCTGGGAGATAAGATGCGTGAAGATAAATATCTAGACTGCTGGCTAGAACAAAAACTCTTCCGACACGAGTAGCAACTTCCTTGACCTCGTTGACCCTTGTTTCTGAATACAGTGAACTGCATTCAGATTGTCCATTCTGAAGGCCACCGACTTGCCCCGTAACGCCGGGCCGTGAGCCTGAAGGAAATACAAGGGGACTAGTAACTCTTTGACATTTATGTGAGAGATTTCTAAGTGGGACCAAAGTCCCTGACCCTGGTGCCCCTGATTTGACTGAAATCCCCACCCTATGGTGCCTGACGCATCCGTGTCTACCCATACCGTTGGAGGAGGAGAGGTCCATGACATGATTGAGTGCAATGTTTCCCTCTTCGCCCAGACCGCTAGTAAGGTGTGGATTAATTTTGGTATGGGCCATAATTTTCCCGCCGGTAAGAGTGGGAAATATTTGTTGCCTTCCAATATTAATCGTTTTACTTTCAACCGGCCCAACTTGACAGTTAGCTGAATCCAGTTGAGAGAGCCGACTAGAGACTCCCAGACTCTTCGTGTCGTAGTCAGACTGTGAAGAAACCTGAACAGTTTCCTGCGAAACCTGTTGCGATTGTCCACACTCTGACTCAGAGTGAGAGCGGCGGTGTCCCAGACCAGCCCTATCCACTGAATTACTCTTGAGGGAACAAGGTTTGACTTTACCAGATTTACCTTGAAGCCTAGAGTTTTGACATGATTTAAAATGATATTGACATGTTTTATGCATAATTGTTGTGTCTCTGCCACCACCAGCCAGTCGTCTAGATACCACAACACTCTGATTCCCTGTTTTAACAACGGCATCAGGGCTTGCCGGACTAGTTTCGTGAATAGTCGAGGTGCTAGGTTCAAACCGAACGGCATCCTCTGAAAAACAAAATTTTGGTGCCTGATCCTCAAGGCCAGAAACCTTTGAAATCTTTTGTTGACCGACACGTGCCAATAGGCGTCTGTCAGGTCTAGGGAACACATCCAGCCTCCGGCGGAAGTGTTAGCCTGATTTGATGAACTGTTAACATTCTGAAAGACTCGTTGTAAATGTGAAGATTCAGATAAGACAGGTCTACGACCGGCCTCATCTGAACACTGTCCCGTTTGGGAACCAAAAACAGTTTTGACGTGAATACAGGGTAATCTGGAGGGACCGGGATGATGACATTCTTGGCAATCATCTCCTGGACCAGCGACTCCACCTCTAATGAAACACAATTTGCCATTGTCGGCTGACGTAAGCGAGGTCGCCGGAGCCACTGCCAAGTGATGCCTTTGCGTGCCACCATCCGTGCCCAGGTTTTTAACGGCCATGCTTGGTGACACGTTCGGAACGACCCAGTTAGCAGACAAGGGTTCGCCGGCTGTACTTCCCTCGGTTCCTCCGGCTTTAAGACAGGCACTGGGAGTGAGAGAGACTTTAGTTTTTTGATGGTGGGTTTGGTGGTGTTGGACGCTTCGCCGGCTGGCTGGTGTGGGCCGAAGACTGGCCCTGCCCCGGCTTATACTGGCCGCGTCCTCTCTGTCTCGTCTGTGACGGTCTGTAAATCTAGTTCAGGAGTAAGAGCCGACAGAGCCTTAATATCATTAAACCCATCCAGCTTAGACCAGTCTGAAAAAAGTTTTGAAGCTGAGGCAGGGGGTAAAGCAGGCTTAGATGCATAAACAAAATAATCCTGATGATAATAACTAGGTATAGCCTTGATATTTACGTCCAAAACATTACCCAAGGCATCCAATGCCCTTAATTTCTTTGACTTATTTCCCTGGATAAACCACTCACGTGGTACCGGGAGTTCCCCTGACAAGGTAGGCTGGGCAAGCTCTGGCTTAGAGGGGTTCAAAAGAACCCATGACTCGTCTGGCCCATAAAGCAGGGGCATAGCTACCTTTCTAAGAGGCGCTTTGTCTAGAGGGGGTGGATTAACATCCGTAATGACCCTGACATTTGACGTAGTGAATGCCGCCGTAGCTGGCTTAGAGCTCCCTGCCGGTGACAGAGTAGGAGGGTTAGGAATCTTAGATAAATCGATTGACGTTATCAGAGGCCGTACCGCAGAACTTGTCAAGGGAGCTCCCAAGTCCATTGTGGGGTTTTCTCGTTGTTGACTAAAGAATTTAGATAGAGCATGAGTAAGTAACCCATCAATTTCTTGTGCTGTAACAAACTGGTTAGATGCAGAACTTTCAGGTGAATCAGTATTATCATGGGCGGCGTCCAGGCCTGAGCCTGACCCTTGTCCATCCCTATCTGAAATTATTGACACTTCATCTTGTTCCTCCCGATCCTCCTGAGAAGACCCCGCCGAGGCAGGGGCACCTTGTTTCCAAGATAAGTCAGGGATAGAGGATGGGGTCGCCGGGTCCCTGTGGACATCGGCTACTGTGTGACTCGTATGAGTCGGACGTGGATGGTCAGACCCTGGTTGAGCAAACCGCCAAACACCGAGGCTCTGGCCTACGCTCTCTTGAGAGTCTGAAACATTCTCAATTATTGAATTTCCTGAACTTTCCGTTTCTAGGGTTAAAATATCAATAGGTAAATCTTGTTTAGGGACAGGCGCTTCACTATACTCTGAGGCTGTAACAGAAACATTTTCAGGTGTAGAGGTACGATGAGATGCACTAGACTTAGGAGAATGTCGAGAGGACTTCCTATGGGAATCCTTTTTGGAGGATTTGTGGCTACGGTGTGACCGCGAACTAGACCTAGATTTGGAAGAATCACCACCATGACCACTGGGGGAAGCTTCAGTCTTACACTTCTTACTAGCCGGGGAAGAGGCACGACTTGAAGACTGCTGTCTGAGAGGTGACCTTGACCTCGATCTCGCCTGCGACGAGGAGGTGGCTGCCGGGGGAGTAGGCTCTCTCGGGCGTTTAGACGTATCCACAGACGATACAGAACCCTGGCTAGTCTCTGTCGGCTTAAAACCCGTTACTCTAGAGGTACGTTTAGGGGGAGGGTGCTCTGACAGCAACTTATCCCAAAGTGGGACGTTGTCACATTGAAGTGACTTATGTGCGACAATGGTAGTGTAGGCCGACATTTGTTGTCTGACCTCTCTCAACGCTACCGCCGCGGTCTTGTCATTGTCACACAGGACTTTATTGGCTAATTGGGAGCAAAAGGAACAATTAAGTGTAACCCAGAGACCCCTTGAACGGTCTAGACATCTAACACACCTTATGCAAAGGGTATGCGCAAAAATTGGGATACCCGCGCAAGTAGGGGTAATGCACAGGGCAAAAACTGGGGCCACAGTAGCCATGACAGAGACTGGTGTGAGGAAACTACCGCCGGGTCTGTATTGGTCCGCCGGAGCTCAGCTCTGGAAAAATAAAGAAAAATTTCCAGGAATTAATGCTCATAAGGTTAACCCAAGTGTTCGCATACAAGTGTTAATAACCCGCCGGGTAACGGGATGCAAAGACACAGCTAACACATCTCGCTACGCGGCGGGGTGTAAAGAGGCTAAACAAATCTTTTTAGCTAAAGAACATGAAGAATACCCTCTGATATAATGGTCCAGTATGGCACTTATAGTCTGTAGGAGGTGGTGACTGTCTCAAGATTCAATTTTGTAACAAAGCCCCCCTCATAAAGACGCCGGCCCTTGAAATATTTTAGTAGAATAGCCCAGGGCAGGAATATACGAGATCTGATTTTTTAACGAATTGTCCCAAACGATCGTCGTAAAAATAGAAGGCGGCGATACTGAAAGTATCACCCAATTAAGGTTAATCGAAATTGAATTTGTTTATAAATTCCTTAGTTCCTCCACTTAGGAGCACCCGCCGGGTGTGGGAATCGATTTGGTTAAACCTCACTGAACCTTCAATTGCCGTAAGAGTAAAGGCAGCGATACACAGAGTATCACTAAAATGGATTGGTTAACTATATGAGACCTAAGTCGTTTATCCCACCCTGCTCAGGTGCACCCGCCGGGTGAGAAGTCTAAAAGTTAACCCCACAAGTTCCTGACCCCACTTCTTTGTAAAAGATCGCCGGGGAGGAACGCCTAAACAACAGCTAGGTTTTCCATGTGGTTGTCGTAAACCAGGTAGAAAAAACCTATAAAAACGAGTGTTCTCAAGAACGTCGTTTTTTATATATCTATATATATATATAAGGATGGGTACAGCCATCCCGCCGGGAATTAAAGGAGGCCTGAAACCAGGCACCCACAGAGACGCAGTCCTGGAGAGCCACAGACACCTCCCCACGCCGGGGAACCAGCCAGAGTTAAAAACCACGTGTGGCCCAACACTGCTCATCGGTCAGGATTTTTCATGGTGAAACCGAGAAAAAACCCGCCGGAAGGCAAACCCCACCCTGAACAGACACCATCTGAACAATACGACACGAGGAGAGACACGCACGACTAACCAAGGTCACAACATAATCCGTGGAATTAGCCAATACACAACTAAACCAGGAAACAATTATAGTCCGAGGAATTAGCCAATACACAACTAAAACCCGGATACACATGACACAGTAGGGCATATTTATAAAATAAATAATAACACTAGACATGTGGCAAAGCTACGAGCGGCTGGCTAGGCCTAGGTAGACGGCATGAAAATAGTTGAAATATAAACACACACTGGAATATCACAACAGGAACCACCGCCAACACACCACCGTAGCGATAACTTCCCACCCCGGGAAGCCTGACACGGACCCAGAAAAAACTTCACTAAGTGAAGAAAACTACGCTGGGAACGTCAGCAAACACACAGCTTACCTCATCAGAAGGATAAAAGGCAGCAATAATTAACGCGTAATGAAAGCCGCCTGCATCACCAACTAACACAACTGTGAAAAGTTCACGTGTCCACAACAGGACCACGAGGGTACATCCGAAATAGATGCCCCATACACACGACCCAAAATACACTGCACTGCGGGCAACCAGCCCAGGACACTCCTGCTACGCCTATCCTAACCTTACTCGATACATCCTAGAGTAAACAAATGAGAAAAAACTCACTAGGGACGCAACGAATGCGGAACCAGCGGAGCCTGGAAGGTACGTCCGGGCAGGCTGAGCGCAGAGCAAAAAAGGAGGAATGACGCCTGATTCAGCGTCTGGTCAGAAATCCACACAAGTACATCCACGATATGATGGAAAGCTTATTGGATAGTTATTCTTATTTTCTTTTTGTTTTTATTTTTTACGAAGTTTTTTCGTAGTGAGAACCCAATTCATAATGACTGAAGCCATGAGTGAGGTCGCGTGCGCTCATGATGAAGGCTCCTCAGTTTTTAAATGCTCTGCGCGGTAGATTCAAACTACGGCGGATTAGTGTTTGAAGAGGATGCCTTATGTAATAGGCATGTTCGTCAATGATGGAGGGGCCAATAATAAATACTCCTATATGGGATGCTGAATTTCTTTGTGTCCTTACGACATCTGCCCTTCCTCAGCTTAAACTCGTGCCCTCTTGTCCTTCCATTATCCCTCACGAATAGATCTTCCCTATCTACTCGTTCCAAACTTTTTACTCCCTTGAACATCGTTATTAAGTCGCCTCGTTCCCTTCTCTCTTTCAAGGTAGGCAGTTGTAGTGTCTTAAGTCTTTCTTCATATGTCAACTCCTTCAATCTTGGGATCATCTTCGTTGCTATCCTTTGGATTTTCTCTAATTTGTTTATATGTTTTTTCAAATGTGGTGACCATATCACTGCTGTATATTCTAATCTTGGTCTTATCATAGTCATTATCAGTTTTCTTAACATTTCTTCATCCAAATAGTTAAATGCCACTCTCATATGGTTATTATTCCATATGCTCCTCCAATGATCATGTTAATATGCTTCTCCGGGATAGATCATCTTGTATTATCACTCCAAGGTCCTTCTCATGCCGTGTTTTGCCGATTATTTCAATTCCTAATTTGTACTCCCAGCTTGGCCTTATCTCACTTGTTCCCACTTCCAAAACATGACACTTTTCTGCATTGAAACTCATTTTCCAGGTTTGGCTCCATCTGTGCAACTCATCTAGGTCCTTTTGAAGATCCTGACAACTTTCTATACAGGTGACATTCTTCATGATCTTAGCGTCATCCGCAAACATATTCATATGACTATTCAAGTTTTCTGGCATGTCGTTTACATAAAGTAGGAACATTATCGGACCCAACACTGATCCCTGTGGTACTCCGCTCGTCACACTCCTCCACTGTGAATATTCGTCTCGTATCGTGGTCCTCATTTCTCTTCCTATTAAAAAGTTTTCCATCCATTTTAACATCCTACCATGTACACCTCCAACAACCTGCAATTTCCACAATAACCTTTTGTGAGGCACCCTGTCAAAGGCCTTTTTCAGGTCCAGAGTTATTCACTTGCTTGTTCATCAAGGGGAATCCACGCAATGCGAGCTAAGCTCATTATTATCGCGCCTCCTTAACTGGGAATGTATTGCGTGAAATGTATGTTAAGTGTTTATGTATCGTTGGAATGGCTGTGGATGTGTGTGTAGTCTGTATTTTAGCCAATTGGCGACATCTGGAAACAAATGCTTAGGGTTAATCTGTACGGTACCATTCTCACTACGGTACCAGTCTCACCCGAAGGCTTAGGTTGACCAGTACGATACCAATCTCGCCTTGTAACCGATCACCAACCCCAGATGGGACGTCACAACTTCGTCCACTTATTCCAGGTTCCTATTTATACTGCTAGGTGAACAGAGGCTACACCGTTAGGAGACTTGCCCAAACGTCTCTTCCCCGCCCGGGTCTCGAACTCGGGACCTCCTGTTTGTGAGCCAGACGCGCTATCTGTTACGCCACGGGGAGGAGTGTGTGTGTGTGTGTTCTTCGGTGTGTGTGTGTGTGTGTGTGTGTGTATTTACCTATTTGTATTTACCTATTTGTAGTATACAGGAGTTGAGCTTTTTAGGCTCGTATTGTCCCGCTTCCTGAGTACAATTATCCAACATTGCCTTAAAAATATGAATGTTTTTTGCACACACCACTTCCTCTTCCAACTGATTCCATTTACTTATACTTCTGTAAGGGAAACTATACTTTCTCACATCTCCTTTACATCTTCCTTTCATTAGCTTATATCTATGCCCCCTAGTTCTACCATTATCTTTCACAATAAACCCTTCTTGTCCACCTTTTCGAGTCCTCTCACACATTTGTACATCATAATCATATCGCCTCTCTCCCTCCTATCCATTAGAGATGGTAAATCTAATTTCTTTAATCTCTCCTCATATGGTAATTCTCTCAGTTCTGGTATCATCCTAGTTGCAGCTCCCTGAACCTTCTCCAGCTTCTTTATATGCTTCTTTAGATGTGGTGCCCACACCACTGCCGCATACTCCAGTCTTGGTCTCACCAATGTTTTTATTATTTTCTCCAGCATCTCCTCGTTTATATAGTTAAAGGCTATTTTTATTCTGTTTAGCAGTCCATATGTTTCTCTCACTATCTTATTAATATGATTCTCAGGTGAAAGATCACCCCTAACAGTTATCCCTAAGTCCTTTTCTTTCTCTGATGGGTTAATAGTGTTTTCTCCTAACTTATATTCCATATGAGGCCTTCTTTTACTTACTCCCATTTCCACTGCATGACTTTTATTTGTGTTGAATTGCATTTTCCACTTCTTGCTCCATTGATCTATCCTATCCAAATCCCTCTGTAATTCCCTACCACTGTTTTCATCTTCTATACGCTTCATGATCTTGGCATCATCTGCAAACATATTCATATATGCATTTATATCCTTTGGCATGTCGTTAATGTATATTAGAAACATTATGGGAGCCAGCACCGCTCCCTGCGGAACTCCACTTGTGACATCTTTCCACGTAGAAATTTATCTCTGATAGTAGTCCTCATCTGTCTCCCTGAAAGATAGTCCTCCATCCAATTTAACAAACTACCCTGAATCCCTCCATACTCTTTTAATTTCCACTTCAGCCTGCTATGCGATACTCTGTCAAAAGCTTTCTTCATGTCAATATATACGCAGTCCACCCATCCATCTCTCTTGTAATATGTCAACCACTCTGTCATAAAAACTGAGTAGATTTGTAACACATGAGGTACCCTCCCTGAATCCAAATTGCCTGTTAGATAGTAGATTATTCTTTTCCAAGTAAATCATCCATCTTTTCTTAATTATTTTCTCACAGATTTTGCACACTATACTAGTAAGTGACACAGGTCGATAATTTAATGGATGTTCCCTGTTCCCACCTTTATAAATCGGTACAATGTTGGCTCTCTTCCAGTCCATTGGTAATTTTCCCACTTCCAGAGAGTATTTCATTATCTCATATAAGGGTTTCACTAGTTCGTCAGCACATTCTTTCAAAATCCATCCCGCTACATTGTCAGGTCCCACTGCTTTTTTCACATTTAGTCCTTTCATTATTTCTACTAGCTCCTCTGGGAGAAAATTAATCTCTCCCAGTTTATCACCAATTTCACCTACCGGTACTTCTTCAAAGTTATCATCTTTAGTATATATTGAGTGTAGTGTATTGTTCATAATTTCACACATATTCTGGTCGTCATCATAAGTGGTCCCTTCAACCTCACTATTCTATCCCTTACCTTCATTTTACTATTTATAAACCTATAGAACAGCTTAGGATCACACTCACATTTTTTCACAATGTTCTTCTCATATTCTCTGGCTTCTTGTCTCCTGATTGTAGCATATACATTTCTTAATCTCTTGTATCTGTTCCAAGTTTCTCTATTACACCTTTTTCTAGCTGCCTTCCACGCTTGGTCTCTCTTTTCCTTGGCTTTCCTACATTTTTCATTAAATCAATCCTTTTCCTTCGCTGACCTATTACCTTGTTTAGGGACATATTTATTAACAACTTCTTCATATATTGTTTTAAATACTCCATACTTCTCGTCTACAGTATTTCTCTGATGTATTTCACTCCAGTCAACATCTCTAAAGTATTGTCTCAGTGATTGGTAGTCTCCTTTTGCATAGTCAAACCTAGCAATAGATAGATAGATAGAAACCTAGTTTCCTTGTGCTCCTCCCTCTCCTCCATATTGGAATAACCCAATAGGATTTCTATGTCCATTACAACGTGATCGCTCTTGCCTAAAGGTGGTAAGTATTTTATATCAGAAATTACATCTGGGTCTCTAGTAAACATTAGGTCCAATCTGGATGCTTCATCATTTCCCCTTCTTCTTGTATTTTCCTTTATATTTTGCACCAATAAGTTTTCTGTTATCATATCCAGTAGCCTATACCCCCACGAGTTCACGTTGCTACCAGCTTTTCTCTGCTCCCAATCCACCTCTTTACAGTTGAAGTCCCCTACTATAATTAATTCATTGGTTCTACGAGTTAATTTTTCAATAGAAATAATCATCTCATCTTTGATAAATTTGTATTCCTCCTCTTCCCAAGCCCCTGTGTAGGGCGGCATGTAGGCCACTACAATATCCGCCTTTTGATTGTCATCATCTGTCAATTCTACTGCTAATATTTCCGCTTTACTATTATTCAGATCAATCATTCTTGTTTTCAATTTATTATGTGTAAGAATTAGCACCCCTCCCCCCATCTTGTCTTCTCTATCCCTTCTCCAGATATTATAGTTGTTCCATCCCATTCCCTCCAAACTTATCCCTTTATTTAGTTTAGTTTCACATAGACACAATATTAAGGGCTCTTCCTGTCTGATGTAATCATTTATTTCTAATTTCTTTGATAGCAGCCCATCCACATTGCTATAGACCATCTTGCACCTGTTGCTTTTACCATTATGATTGATATTCCCTGTCTTTATCCTACTATTTCCCCTTCCTGTTGCATCTCTCCCTCCAATCCTTCTTCCTGTACCACCACTTCTTTTCTCCTCCCCTCCGCCCTTATCTTCTCCCCCTTCTTCAGGTACCACTTCCTTACTTTCCCATCCATGTTTCTGTAGAAAAAATCCCCCTTCTCCACTTCTGATCTATTATTGTTCTTTTCTTTGACTTCTCTATTTATTTCTCTAAATTTTTCCCTCTCTTCCGCATTTCGATCTTTCCTTAGTTTAACATTTCTGTATTCTCCCTCCTGACTTAACTTCCAGCTGGATCTGAGTATCTCCTCTGCTACTTTGGTTGACTTAAATCTAATCTTCATTGGCCTCATTTCTCCTTTCTTGTATTTCCCTAGTCTCCAACAATCCTCTACCTCTCTCTTCCATCCCTCCTTATCTTGTCTATCTATCACATCAATCATCTTCTCAACTTTCTTCATCTCCACACCCTTTCTCGTATTTCTATCTAATATTTCCCCTTCTACATCTCCAAACATAATTACACATCTCTTCTTATCAATAATATCACCGACCTGTTTCTCATTTTGTCTGATGGCATTAACTACCCTCTTGTTCAGGTTCTCCTCCTGCTGTCCCTTTTGCTCCTCAATAATTGCTTTTAGTTGTACCTCTGCTTCACCCACTCGATCACCCCAGACATTTTTCATTTGAGATACCTCTTCCTCCATTTTTTGTGTCCTGTCCTGATTTGTTTCCACTCCTTGTTTTAGCCTAGCATTCTCCTCCCTCAATTCACGAATCTCTCTCTCAGCTCTCTCCCTATACCCATCATCTATCTCTTTTACTCTCTCATTTAAATGTTCTTTGTATTCCTTAATCTGTTCTTTTAAAGCCACATTCTCAGATACCAATTCGTTGACCCTAGCAGTTAAATAATTTAAACCCTCCCCCGGGACACAGCTCTCTTCCACTACAGTCCCAATGGTCTTCCTCCACCCCTCCATTTCCTTTCTCCACTTTATCAGCCCCATCAGATTCCTGTTCAGGAAGGTGATCTGGTCCTCCTTACCTTCAGGAAAGCCTGAATAATCCCCTTCCTCGTTATAAAAACATTCCCCACTCATATCCGTGGCTTCGATGTCAGCCATTGTTGTTGTCATGTGACGTCACCAGCCTTACCAGCTGATTTCTAAAAACAAACTTTCTAAGTTTCGTTTATACATTCATATTTTTAAATAACTTTCACTGAACACTTTCCTGTTAGAATATTATTAGCGGGACAATACACAATAATCTCCTGTATACCCCACTTTAGGCAAGTCAGATGGTAGTTTGAGGAGCGCCAGCCAACGACGTCCGATTCCACTCGTCTCTCGTGTGTATGTGCAGTAACTATGTGTGTGTGTGTTCTTGTGTGGTTATGTCGGTCGCCACTGAGATATGGTATGCAATAAATGTTATTATAATTATTCTCTATGGAATTGAATTGAATTTTACCTAATACTATTTATAATAGTAAAAGCCAAAGAAAACTCCATTAAACTGTATACATTTATTGAAGGCAGTAGATTGTTGGCCAGCCTATCAACAACAACAACAACAACAACACTGGTGATGGGCTGGTCTATCAGAGTGAGACCTGAGTGATCTCTGCCATACCCATAGCTTACTCTGACTGTTCCTTTTACTTATATATTTTCTGGATCTCGAGTGACGGCGTCTCTTCCGTGGATTGACCTCCCAATCTACCAAGATTGGAAGCTAAAGCGTCACATTATTCCTTTGCCCCTCAACTTTCTCTTCATAATTGCTGAGGGGCACAGGGCCCTGGGCTTTGGTTTCCCGGGCGTTTACGCACCCTCTCAGCCCCCCGCCATGGAGTGGCTTCAGTCACCCAGGCTTTATTGTGGTCGGCAGGGAGGGTTCTGTGGGGTCGCTCGTTTGTGGCCTTGGCCTTGCTCGGGGCCTTGGGGCTGTTCGGCCAGGCAGCTTGGGGACCAACAACAACAACAACAACAACAACAACAACTTGTAACACACGTGTGTGTGTTATTGTTGTGTGGCTATGTCTAGTGTATGTGTGTGTATTTACCTACAGTGTATTTATTTATTAGTGGCCCCTCCATCATTGACGAACATGCCTATTACATAAGGCATCCTCTTCAAACACTAATCCGCCGTAGTTTGAATCTACCGCGCAGAGCATTTAAAAACTGAGGAGCCTTCATCATGAGCGCACGCGACCTCACTCATGGCTTCAGTCATTATGAATTGGGTTCTCACTACGAAAAAACTTCGTAAAAAATAAAAACAAAAAGAAAATAAGAATAACTATCCAATAAGCTTTCCATCATATCGTGGATGTACTTGTGTGGATTTCTGACCAGACGCTGATTCAGGCGTCATTCCTCCTTCTTTGCTCTGCGCTCAGCCTGCCCGGACGTACCTTCCAGGCTCCGCTGGTTCCGCATTCGTTGCGTCCCTAGTGAGTTTTTTCTCATTTGTTTACTCTAGGATGTATCGAGTAAGGTTAGGATAGGCGTAGCAGGAGTGTCCTGGGCTGGTTGCCCGCAGTGCAGTGTATTTTGGGTGTGTATGGGGCATCTATTTCGGATGTACCCTCGTGGTCCTGTTGTGGACACGTGAACTTTTCACCGTTGTGTTAGTTTGTGATGCAGGCGGCTTTCATTACGCGTTAATTATTGCTGCCTTTTATCCTTCTGATGAGGTAAGCTGTGTTTTTTCTGACGTTCCCAGCGTATTTTTCTTCACTTAGTGAAGTTTTTTCTGGGTCCGTGTCAGGCTTCCCGGGGTGGGAAGTTATCGCTACGGTGGTGTGTTGGCGGTGGTTCCTGTTGTGATATTCCAATGTGTGTTTATATTTCAACTATTTTCATGCCGTCTACCTAGGCCTAGCCAGCCGCTCGTAGCTTTGCCACATGTCTAGTGTTATTATTTATTTTATAAATATGCCCTACTGTGTCATGTGTATCCGGGTTTTAGTTGTGTATTGGCTAATTCCTCGGACTATAATTGTTTCCTGGTTTAGTTGTGTATTGGCTAATTCCACGGATTATGTTGTGACCTTGGTTAGTCGTGCGTGACTCTCCTCGTGTCGTATTGTTCAGATGGTGTCTGTTCAGGGTGGGGCTTGCCTTCCGGCGGGTTTTTTCTCGGTTTCACCATGAAAAATCCTGACCGATGAGCAGTGTTGGGCCACACGTGGTTTTTAACTCTGGCTGGTTCCCCGGCGTGGGGAGGTGTCTGTGGCTCTCCAGGACTGCGTCTCTGTGGGTGCCTGGTTTCAGGCCTCCTTTAATTCCCGGCGGGATGGCTGTACCCATCCTTATATATATATATATATATATAAAAAAACGACGTTCTTGCGAACATTCGTTTTTATAGGTTTTTTCTACCTGGTTTACGACAACCACATGGAAAACCTAGCTGTTGTTTAGGCGTTCCTCCCCGGCGATCTTTTACAAAGAAGTGGGGTCAGGAACTTGTGGGGTTAACTTTTAGACTTCTCACCCGGCGGGTGCACCTGAGCAGGGTGGGATAAACGACTTAGGTCTCATATAGTTAACCAATCCATTTTAGTGATACTCTGTGTATCGCTGCCTTTACTCTTACGGCAATTGAAGGTTCAGTGAGGTTTAACCAAATCGATTCCCACACCCGGCGGGTGCTCCTAAGTGGAGGAACTAAGGAATTTATAACAAATTCAATTTCGATTAACCTTAATTTGGTGATACATTCAGTATCGCCGCCTTCTATTTTTACGACGATCTTTTGGGACAATTCGTTAAAAAATCAGATCTCGTATATTCCTGCCCTGGGCTATTCTACTAAAATATTTCAAGGGCCGGCGTCTTTATGAGGGGGGCTTTGTTACAAAATTGAATCTTGAGACAGTCACCACCTCCTACAGACTATAAGTGCCATACTGGACCATTATATCAGAGGGTATTCTTCATGTTCTTTAGCTAAAAAGATTTGTTTAGCCTCTTTACACCCCGCCGCGTAGCGAGATGTGTTAGCTGTGTCTTTGCATCCCGTTACCCGGCGGGTTATTAACACTTGTATGCGAACACTTGGGTTAACCTTATGAGCATTAATTCCTGGAAATTTTTCTTTATTTTTCCAGAGCTGAGCTCCGGCGGACCAATACAGACCCGGCGGTAGTTTCTTCACACCAGTCTCTGTCATGGCTACTGTGGCCCCAGTTTTTGCCCTGTGCATTACCCCTACTTGCGCGGGTATCCGATTTTTGCGCATACCCTTTGCATAAGGTGTGTTAAATGTCTAGACCGTTCAAGGGGTCTCTGGGTTACACTTAATTGTTCCTTTTGCTCCCAATTAGCCAATAAAGTCCTGTGTGACAATGACAAGACCGCGGCGGTAGCGTTGAGAGAGGTCAGACAACAAATGTCGGCCTACACTACCATTGTCGCACATAAGTCACTTCAATGTGACAACGTCCCACTTTGGGATAAGTTGATGTCAGAGCACCCTCCCCCTAAACGTACCTCTAGAGTAACGGGTTTTAAGCCGACAGAGACTAGCCAGGGTTCTGTATCGTCTGTGGATACGTCTAAACGCCCGAGAGAGCCTACTCCCCCGGCAGCCACCTCCTCGTCGCAGGCGAGATCGAGGTCAAGGTCACCTCTCAGACAGCAGTCTTCAAGTCGTGCCTCTTCCCGGCGAGTAAGAAGAGTAAGACTGAAGCTTCCACCAGTGGTCATGGTGGTGATTCTTCCAAATCTAGGTCTAGTTCGCGGTCACACCGTAGCCACAAATCCTCCAAAAAGGATTCCCATAGGAAGTCCTCTCGACATTCTCCTAAGTCTAGTGCATCTCGTCGTACCTCTACACCTGAAAATGTTTCTGTTACAGCCTCAGAGTATAGTGAAGCGACTGTCCCTAAACAAGATTTACCTATTGATATTTTAACCCTAGAAACGGAAAGTTCAGGAAATTCAATAATTGAGAATGTTTCAGACTCTCAAGAGAGCGTAGGCCAGAGCCTCGGTGTTTGGCGGTTTGCTCAACCAGGGTCTGACCATCCACGTCCGACTCATACGAGTCACACAGTAGCCGATGTCCACAGGGACGCGGCGACCCCATCCTCTATCCCTGACTTATCTTGGAAACAAGGTGCCCCTGCCTCGGTGGGGTCTTCTCAGGAGGATCGGGAGGAACAAGATGAAGTGTCAATAATTTCAGATAGGGATGGACAAGGGTCAGGCTCAGGCCTGGACGCCGCCCATGATAATACTGATTCACCTGAAAGTTCTGCATCTAACCAGTTTGTTACAGCACAAGAAATTGATGGGTTACTTACTCATGCTCTATCTAAATTCTTTAGTCAACAACGAGAAAACCCCACAATGGACTTGGGGGCTCCCTTGACAAGTTCTGCGGTACGGCCTCTGATAACGTCAATCGATTTATCTAAGATTCCTAACCCTCCTACTCTGTCACCGGCAGGGAGCTCTAAGCCAGCTACGGCGGCATTCACTACGTCAAATGTCAGGGTCATCACGGATGTTAATCCACCCCCTCTAGACAAAGCGCCTCTTAGAAAGGTAGCTATGCCCCTGCTTTATGGGCCAGACGAGTCATGGGTTCTTTTGAACCCCTCTAAGCCAGAGCTTGCCCAGCCTACCTTGTCAGGGGAACTCCCGGTACCACGTGAGTGGTTTATCCAGGGAAATAAGTCAAAGAAATTAAGGGCATTGGATGCCTTGGGTAATGTTTTGGACGTAAATATCAAGGCTATACCTAGTTATTATCATCAGGATTATTTTGTTTATGCATCTAAGCCTGCTTTACCCCCTGCCTCAGCTTCAAAACTTTTTTCAGACTGGTCTAAGCTGGATGGGTTTAATGATATTAAGGCTCTGTCGGCTCTTACTCCTGAACTAGATTTACAGACCGTCACAGACGAGACAGCTAATCCAGTGTTGAAGGTGGGACAGTTGGGACCAGGACCTTGGGTGAATTGGGAGGTAGAGGCTCAAAACTTTGCAACCACTTTCACTTCTAAATCTTCCCACCAGATCCCTCAGGATACACATTCATGGTTCTCCATGCCGGTAGGTTCTGCCGGCGGAGTTCCGTCAGCTTTATTTTATTTTCTAGCTGCCCCTAAGATTAATCTTTGTGAACTAAAGGACCCATTCACTACCCCTACCCCTACTCACCTAGACAGAGAATTTAGGCTAAGGGGAAAAGCTTTCCGCCTGTTTTCACAGTACATAGTTTCTCAGCAGGTGGCTAAGTCTTTACTTAGGTCTACTCAGGCAATCGCAGACGCGGATGCTCGAAGATCAGTTGAGTTATCCCGGCGTCTGATTCTTCAGTCGTCGATTCAATCCTTAGGTGACATACGCACAGCCTTACTTGAGGCGGTGCGAGCACGACAGGATCTTAGGATGTCATTAGTTCGCAAGCTGCCTGATCGCATTGCTAACCAGGTGGTAATGTCCCCAGTACTTACTCCTTCTTTAATGTCCCCTGATGTATGGCGAACAGTGTTTAACATGGCACAGGCCGTGAAGCACAGTCCCGCACAGGCTAAGAAACCTGCATTTAACTTCCCCAAACCTAAGCCTCCTACTAAAGCTCAGCCAGGGGGTTCTAAGCCGTTTCTTCCGCCTAAGTCCTCCCAATCCCCCCTGGGTCAGTACAGGCATAGACAGAGAGGACGCGGCCAGTATAAGCCGGGGCAGGGCCAGTCTTCGGCCCACACCAGCCAGCCGGCGAAGCGTCCAACACCACCAAACCCACCATCAAAAAACTAAAGTCTCTCTCACTCCCAGTGCCTATCTTAAAGCCGGAGGAACCGAGGGAAGTACAGCCGGCGAACCCTTGTCTGCTAACTGGGTCGTTCCGAACGTGTCACCAAGCATGGCCGTTAAAAACCTGGGCACGGATGGTGGCACGCAAAGGCATCACTTGGCAGTGGCTCCGGCGACCTCGCTTACGTCAGCCGACAACGGCAAATTGTGTTTCATTAGAGGTGGAGTCGCTGGTCCAGGAGATGATTGCCAAGAATGTCATCATCCCGGTCCCTCCAGATTACCCTGTATTCACGTCAAAACTGTTTTTGGTTCCCAAACGGGACAGTGTTCAGATGAGGCCGGTCGTAGACCTGTCTTATCTGAATCTTCACATTTACAACGAGTCTTTCAGAATGTTAACAGTTCATCAAATCAGGCTAACACTTCCGCCGGGAGGCTGGATGTGTTCCCTAGACCTGACAGACGCCTATTGGCACGTGTCGGTCAACAAAAGATTTCAAAGGTTTCTGGCCTTGAGGATCAGGCACCAAAATTTTGTTTTTCAGAGGATGCCGTTCGGTTTGAACCTAGCACCTCGACTATTCACGAAACTAGTCCGGCAAGCCCTGATGCCGTTGTTAAAACAGGGAATCAGAGTGTTGTGGTATCTAGACGACTGGCTGGTGGTGGCAGAGACACAACAATTATGCATAAAACATGTCAATATCATTTTAAATCATGTCAAAACTCTAGGCTTCAAGGTAAATCTGGTAAAGTCAAACCTTGTTCCCTCAAGAGTAATTCAGTGGATAGGGCTGGTCTGGGACACCGCCGCTCTCACTCTGAGTCAGAGTGTGGACAATCGCAACAGGTTTCGCAGGAAACTGTTCAGGTTTCTTCACAGTCTGACTACGACACGAAGAGTCTGGGAGTCTCAGGTCGGCTCTCTCAACTGGATTCAGCTAACTGTCAAGTTGGGCCGGTTGAAAGTAAAACGATTAATATTGGAAGGCAACAAATATTTCCCACTCTTACCGGCGGGAAAATTATGGCCCATACCAAAATTAATCCACACCTTACTAGCGGTCTGGGCGAAGAGGGAAACATTGCACTCAATCATGTCATGGACCTCTCCTCCTCCAACGGTATGGGTAGACACGGATGCGTCAGGCACCATAGGGTGGGGATTTCAGTCAAATCAGGGGCACCAGGGTCAGGGACTTTGGTCCCACTTAGAAATCTCTCACATATATGTCAAAGAGTTACTAGTCCCCTTGTATTTCCTTCAGGCTCACGGCCCGGCGTTACGGGGCAAGTCGGTGGCCTTCAGAATGGACAATCTGAATGCAGTTCACTGTATTCAGAAACAAGGGTCAACGAGGTCAAGGAAGTTGCTACTCGTGTCGGAAGAGATTTTTGTTCTAGCCAGCAGTCTAGATATTTATCTTCACGCATCTTATCTCCCAGGCGTAGCGAACGTCTGGGCAGACGCTCTGTCCCGGAGACAGAGCACGACAGTAGAATGGGAGCTCAAGCAACCCATTTTCGACCTAATGATTGCGGAGCTCTCCCATCCACAAGTGGATCTTTTTGCGTCCGAGGAGACTCACAAGCTCCCTCTATACCTCACCCGCCGGGCGATAACGCCGGCAGGGGGGCCAGACGCCCTAGTGACAGACTGGAACAGATGGAGCTCCATCTATCTGTTTCCGCCGCCAGATGCGTCACTAATGTGCCACGTAGTGAACAAACTACGAGTTTATCGAGGCTTAGTCTCGCTAATCGCGCCCCTGTGGCCGGCGCAGGTGTGGTACCAGCAATTAATAATGTGGTGCCCGGACCCGGTATCGCTCCCGGTCGGGTACTTCCACTTAGACACGATTGGCAACCTAGCGACCTCGCTGACTTTTGCATTATGGACATTCAGGAGGCCAAGTGGCTAGCACCATACGGTAGGGATGTGACCAATAAATTGCTCAATCAATATACTCAGTCTACTAAGCGACAATATCAATCTCATTGGAAAGCTTTTACTTCTTGGATTGTTAGAACGGAACAAACTGTACCCTCAGTGGCATTGGTTTTTAATTACTTGAACTATCTGTTTGAGCAGAAACGTTTATCTGTGGTAACTTTGAAGAATCACTTAACTGCGATTAGAGTGCCCTTTTTCGACCTTACAGGTCTATCCATACCGGTGGCGGAGGAAACAGGATTTATGAGAGCGTGTTTTAAACTCCGCCCACCTCCCCGTCAGCTCATGCCTACTTGGTCTCTGGACAAAGCTTTGTCTTTACTTCATTCTCGTCTGTATCAAAATACTGCAGACTTTGCTTTAATCTTAAAGAAGGCAGTTTTCCTTTTGGCTTTGGCCACCGGAAACAGAGTGTCTGAGCTGGCGGCGATGAGCAACACACCTAATTGTCTTAGGTTTGGTAGACTTAATGATTCAATTTCCATTGCACCCTCCCCGGCGTTTGTAGCCAAGAATGAGCATAGTGCACACGTGTTTTCTGAGTTCACGGTGCCGGCGTTAAAAAGGGGAAAGGTGCATCATAATTTATGTCCAGTGCAAGCTCTAACCAAATATTTGAGAATAGCTCCTCAAAACCCCCAAGGTGCTTTATGGGTAGCGAGTACGGGTAAACGCTTACTTAAACGGCGATTAGCCTCTCTTCTGGTAGAAGTCATTAAAGAGAGTAATCCCGGCGTTGTGGGTAAGGCCCACGATTTACGCAAGTGGGCGGCCTCTTTACGTTTCCTGAAAAACTTTTCAGTTGAAGATATTGCGTCCACACAGTTGTGGGCGTCTAATCATACGTTTCTCTCTAGATACTTGTCAGTTGCTCTAGACAAACCTTCCTTACCATGTATAGCTTTAAGGCAGAGGGTCTAGGTGGCCCTGCAGTCACTTATGTTTACTTTCACGGAAGGGGGGGGGGGGTGCAGTCAGTTGACATAGGACACCCTAGACCCCGCCGGAGTATGAGAGCTGTGATACAATTTAAGGTTAAAATGTGATATGAAAATTTCTCTGCGAGAAATTGTGCTAGTACAAGGTTTAGTACAAAACAACGGTGTTGTTATAGTAGTTTTAGCTGCGAAAGCAATGTAATATTAGTTCAATGGAGTTCATTGGCAATTGATCTCCACATGTATTTTGGGGTTTTTGATGTGCACATATAAACTTATAACTTATTATTTTTGTCACCACTCGTTGAGTGGGGTGCCTTTTGTAACTACAGATCTGTGTTCAGAATCTTCAGGGTTACCCATTTTTGTCGGGCAGGCTTCTTTGAAGCACGCACCTGCCTGAACCCCTTTTTCTTGTATATTTCCGGCCTACGCCGTATTAAATAAATTTTTCAAAAGTAAGAATACTATGTGGTTGTTTTTATTATCTGCTTTTCTAGAGTTATGATATGATTACGAATGTCCCCCTCCAGTCTTAGATATCAGGCATGTTCGTCAATGATGGAGGGGCCACTAATAAATTATAGGTTTGACTCCTGTAAGGAGATAAAGAAAACCTAATATTTAGTAGTGGCCCCGTAATCATTGACGACTGGGGCCCTCCCGACCGTCCCCTTCCCATTCGTTGATGTATTAAGGATTTTGGTTTACTTGATATGTCAGTGAAGGAGGAATGACGCCTGAATCAGCGTCTGGTCAGAAATCCACACAAGTACATCCACGATATGATGGAAAGCTTATTGGATAGTTATTCTTATTTTCTTTTTCTTTTTATTTTTTACGAAGTTTTTTCGTAGTGAGAACCCAATTCATAATGACTGAAGCCATGAGTGAGGTCGCGTGCGCTCATGATGAAGGCTCCTCAGTTTTTAAATGCTCTGCGCGGTAGATTCAAACTACGGCGGATTAGTGTTTGAAGAGGATGCCTTATGTAATAGGCATGTTCGTCAATGATTACGGGGCCACTACTAAATATTAGGTTTTCTTTATCTCCTTACAGGAGTCAAACCTATAGTATTTACCTATTTGTAGTATACAGGAGTTGAGCTTTTTAGGCTCGTATTGTCCCGCTTCCTGAGTTACAATTATCTAACTTTGCCTTAAAAATATGAATGTTTTTTGCACACACCACTTCCTCTTCTAACTGATTCCATTTACTTATACTTCTGTAAGGGAAACTATACTTTCTCACATCTCCTTTGCATCTTCCTTTCATTATCTTATATCTATGCCCCCTAGTTCTACCATTATCTTTCACAATATAACCCTTCTTGTCCACCTTCTCGAGTCCTCTCACACATTTGTACATCATAATCATATCGCCTCTCTCCCTCCTATCCATTAGAGATGGTAAATCTAATTTCTTTAATCTCTCCTCATAAGGTAATTCTCTCAGTTCTGGTATCATCCTAGTTGCAGCTCTCTGAACCTTCTCCAGCTTCTTTACATGCTTTTTTATATGTGGTGCCCACACCACTGCCGCATACTCCAGTCTTGGTCTCACCAATGTTTTTATTATTTACTCCAGCATCTCCTCGTTTATATAGTTAAAGGCTATTTTTATTCTGTTTAGCAGTCCATATGTTTCTCCCACTATCTTATTAATATGATTCTCAGGTGAAAGATCACCCCTAACAGTTATTCCTAAGTCCTTTTCTTTCTCTGATAGGTTAATAGTGTTTTCTCCTAACTTATATTCCATATGAGGCCTTCTTTTACTGACTCTCATTTCCACTACATGACATTTATTTATGTTGAATTCCATTTTCCACTTCTTGCTCCATTGATCTATCCTATCCAAATCCCTCTGTAATTCCCTACCACTGTTTTCATCTTCTATACGCTTCATGATCTTGGCATCATCTGCGAACATATTCATATATGCATTTATATCCTTTGGCATGTCGTTAATGTATATTAGCAACATTATGGGAGCCAGCACCGCTCCCTGCGGAACTCCACTTGTGACGTCTTTCCACGTAGAAAATTTATCTCTGATAGTAGTCCTCATCTGTCTCCCTGAAAGATAGTCCTCCATCCAATTTAACAAACTACCCTGAATCCCTCCATACTCTTTTAATTTCCACTTCAGCCTGCTATGCGATACTCTGTCAAAAGCTTTCTTCATGTCAATATATACGCAGTCCACCCATCCATCTCTCTCTTGTAATATGTCAACCACTCTGTCATAAAAACTGAGTAGATTTGTAACACATGAGGTACCCTCCCTGAATCCAAATTGCCTGTTAGATAGTAGATTATTCTTTTCCAAGTAAATCATCAATTTTTTCTTAATTATTTTCTCACAGATTTTGCACACTATACTAGTAAGTGACACAGGTCGATAATTTAATGGATGTTCCCTGTTCATACCTTTATAAATCGGTACAATGTTGGCTCTCTTCCAGTCCATTGGTAATTTTCTCACTTCCAGAGAGTATTTCATTATCTCATATAAGGGTTTCACTAGTTCGTCAGCACATTCTTTCAAAATCCATCCCGCTACATTGTCAGGTCCCACTGCTTTTTTCACATCTAGGCCTTTCATTATTTCTACTAGCTCCTCTGGGAGAAAATTAATCTCTCCCAGTTTATCACCAATTTCACCTACCGGTACCGGTACTTCTTCAAAGTTATCATCTTTAGTATATACTGAGTGTAGTGTATTGTTCATAATTTCACACATATTCTGGTCGTCATCATAAGTGGTCCCTTCAACCTTCAACCTCACTATTCTATCCCTTACCTTCATTTTACTATTTATAAACCTATAGAACAGCTTAGGATCACTCACATTTTTTCACAATGTTCTTCTCATATTCTCTGGCTTCTTGTCTCCTGATTGTAGCATATACATTTCTTAATCTCTTGTATCTGTTCCAAGTTTCTCTATTACACCTTTTTCTAGCTGCCTTCCACGCTTGGTCTCTCTTTTCCTTGGCTTTCCTACGTTTTTCATTAAATCAATCCTTTTCCTTCGCTGACCTATTACCTTGTTTAGGGACATATTTATTAACTCCTTCATATATTGTTTTAAATATTCCATACTTCTCGTCTACACTATTTCTCTGATGTATTTCACTCCAGTCAACATCTCTAAAGTATTGTCTCAGTGATTGGTTGTTGTTGTTGTTGTTGTTGTTCCCTAAGCTGCCTGGCCGAACAGCCCCGAGTCCCTGAGAAAGGCCATGGCCACGATCGGGCTTTCCCACAGAGCTCTCATTGAGTGTAGATTGTGTTGTTGGCGTAAGTGGTTGTGTGAAATGCAGTCTTCTATGATGTGTTTAATGGTATGGGGTGCTGTGTTACATCCCGGGCAGGCGTCGACAACGGAGTCATCCAGTCTCTTCTGATAGCTCAGGAGAGCTGGATGGTGTCCGCATCTCAGCCTGGCCAGGTGGACTCTGTCCTCGCGAGGAAGGGAGGATTCGGAAGGATGGATTTCGGGAGGTCGTGCATGCAGCTGTGTGTTGTCTGTGAGTGAGTGGATGGATCGGTGAGAGATATGAGTATGGATGTGCTTCTGGATGTTGGTTCGGGGTGGGCAGGGAGGGAGAGAGGACAATAATTGTGTGTGATACCGTGTGCTGGGTGTTGTTTTGATATTTCTTGGTGTCTGTGGGTGTGTTGCCATGTAGTTTAGTGGGTGGTCTTGGTTCGTGGAGGCTGCTGCCAGGAATTGAGTGCCTCTCATGTCCAGATGGTCTTTGACTTTGAGGATTTTGGTTTCTTGATGTAGGTGATCTGTGGGTGCAGTAGCTGTGCAGCCTGTAATGATCTTCAGGGCTTTGTTTTGAATAGTCTGTAAGGTCTTATGATGTGTTTCAGCTAGGTTAGAAGCCCAGGCTGGGCTTGCGTATTCCATCACTGATCTTATGTATTGTTTATATACTGTGGTGGTAGTTTCTTTGTTGTGTCCAAATTTTGTGTGAGCAAGTGACCTGAGGGCGTTAAGTCTGGGTGTCAGTTTCTTTTAATGTTTGTGGTGTGCTGTTTGAATGTCATATGAGTATCATATGTTACTCCTAGGATTTTGGTGTGTGTGTATGTGTTAGGGGTGTGTTGTTTATGGTGAGTTGAGGGATGTATTCGTGTTCTCCTGTCCAACTTGTGAGCAGGGTTGCGGTGGATTTGGCTGGGGCTAGATTAAGTCTGTTTGTAGTGCACCAGCCATGTAGTGTGTTGAGATAGGGTTGAAGGAGATCTGTTGCTCTTTTTGGGTCATGGTGTGTGCATGTGAGTGTTATGTCATCTGCATAGGAGGCTAAGTTTATTTGGGGCGTATTGGGTGTAGTTATATCGTGCATGTACAGATTGAAGAGTGCGGGCGATAGGACGGATCCTTGTGGGACTCCGTTTGGAAAGTTTCTGATTTTAGATGACTGACCGGCAAAAGATACGTGTGCACATCTGCCTGCTAGGAAGTTGGCCAGCCACCGTTTGTGTTGTTGTGCATGTTTGTGTTGTAGATTTTGTTTGTTAGGTTGTGGCGGGGGATGGCATCGAAGGCTTTACTAATGTCGAGTGTGGCTAATAGTGATCTGTGTGGTGGTCTAGCTGAATTGATGCCGTCGAAAGCTCTTTGTGTAAGGTCTGTGAGAAGAGTGTTTGTGGAGTGCAGTGGCCTAAAGCCATGTTGTGTTGGAGCTAGGGGTAGGTCAGGTGTAATTAGTTGTAATACTAGGCGTTCCATGACTTTGGAGGGGGAGCAAAGGAGTGTGATGGGGCGGTGCGAGGAGGGTAGCGTGGGGTCTTTGTTGGGTTTGGGGAAAGTGATGATGATACCATGCTTCCAAATGTCTGGTATTGTGTTGTGTGAATAGCTGTAGTTTGATATGTTAGTGAGTGCTTGTATGCCTTGTGGTCCCAGGTGTCTGAGGTGTATGTTGCTTATGTTGTCTAGGCCACAGGCGGGTGAGTGCTTGAGATTGTTGATGATATGCTTTGTCTGGTGATTGGTGAAGGGTGTATAGTCAGGGTCTGTGGGGAATTGTCTCTTACGTCGGATGACACGTCGGTCGTCTTTGTGAGGTTTTAGGTGGCTGACATGTGAAAAGTGATTGATGAGAGTGTTTGCTTGTTGTTTACATGAAGGAGTAGAGTCTGTTGTTGTGATTGCAGCATGTGATTGTGTTGTGTTGCTGTTGGAAAGTGTGATGCTGTTTAGTGTTTTGTATAGTTTTTTGGGGTTTGTTTTGTGATCAAGTGTTTGTAGGAAGTTATTCCAATTTAGTTTTTGTTGTTCTTGTATTTTGTTGTTAGTTTGGGTGTTGAGTGCTTGAATTTGTTGTGTGATGTCTTGTGTGTGGGGTGCTGGGGAGTGTTTCAGTATGTCGCGTTGTCTGATGAGGTTTTGAATTTCTGGTGTGAAGTTGGGGTTGTGTCTTTTTCTGTTACCTCTTGGAATGTGTTTCTTGTCAGCGTTTTGGATAGTTTTATTGAGTATGTGTACAGCATTGTTGATGTTAGTGATGGGTGTACTGTTTAGAGTTGTGAAGTGTTGTTCTGTCTCATTTGTGAATGCTTCCCAGTTAGCTCTTTTATAATTGGTGTATGTGTGTTTGTGGCTAGCTGGGGTGAGTCTGGTTTTGGTGGTGATAATGATCGGGAGGTGGTCAGAGCCTAAGGTTCTGACCACCCTCCAGGATGTTGTGGGGGCGAGTTCTGGGGAGCAAAAGGTGATGTCTGGAGATGATGGGTTATAGAGGGCTTGGTGAGGAATATGGGTATGTTGATGGATGTCGTTAAGGATGATGAGGTTATCGGTTTGGTTTTGTAGTACCAGCCCTCTGTCTGTGTCGGGGTTGTCGACAAACCAGGCCGACGTCTTGGCGTTGAAGTCACCACCCAGGATGATGTGTGGGGTGTGTGGGGTGTTTGTGATATGTTGTAAGTGTGGTCTGTATTCATTTGGTACTGTAGGGGATGTTTGGGGAGGGATGTATGTGTTTATGATGGTTATGTTGGAGTTGTTGCCAGTGCGTATTTTAATTGACTGTATTTCTGTTGTGTTATCATTTGGGGGGAGGAGGTGATTTGGTTTGTACACTGGTTACTATGTATGATATTTCTTTGTGTACCAGGGTGATGAGTCCACCGCCCCCGCCGACAGCCCGGTCTTGTCTGATGGTGGTGAAATTATGAAATGTGGGTGTTTTTTGTGTTGTGCGGAGTTTTGTTTCTTGTAAGATGGCAATGTGTATGTTGTGTTGTTTGATGAAGTGTGAGAGTTCGTGTTTCTTTGTGTTGATGCCATCTATGTTCAGTTGAAGAATGTTAATGTTATGTGCACGATGTACGTTGGGTGCTGCTGCACGAGGATGGGGTGGGGGTGGGGGTGATGGGGGGGGTGGGGGTGAGGGAGGGGCTGGGGGTTGGGATGGGTGAGGTGGGGGTGGGGATTGGGGAGCAGGAGATGGGGGTTGGAATGGATTAGGATGGGGTGTGGTGTGTTGAGTTGAGGATGTGGATGGTATGGGAAGGTTAGGTGGGTTAGGGAGGAGAGGTGGACGGGTTTTAGGGGGGGGAGTGGATGATATGGGAAGGTTAGGTGGGTTGGGGAGGAGAGGTGGACGGGTTTTAGGCGAGGGATTTGACTGATTTCAGTGATTGGTAGTCTCCTTTTGCATAGTCAAACCTAGCAATAGATAGATAGATAGAAACCTAGTTTCCTTGTGCTCCTCCCTCTCCTCCATATTGGAATAACCCAATAGGATTTCTATGTCCATTACAACATGATCGCTCTTGCCTAAAGGTAATAATAATAATAATAATAATAATATTTATTCAGTTAGCAATTTACAGAGTTGGTACCATATAGTATGTTACAAATATGACATGTGCCAGCCTTGCATAATTCCAACTAAGGATAGCCCAATAAGGCCGTAAGGCGTATTTCCATTGGGGTCCTTGTGGGATTAGGTTAGCTGGGGAAAAAGGGGAGGATAAAGAAATAGATACTTTAGAGAAAGTATTTCTAGGGGGTTATTTTAAGATACCTTACATCCTATAGTAAATATCAGTAATCCGTAATCAGTAATCATTTCAGTTTGGTTTGTCTATCTCTTATGTCGCATTTAGTAGTAGACATAAGCTTGGTGCTCCCTTCTCGCAGCTGTCCGGTTCAGGTGTTCCTTCAGGCTACGTCTGAAGGAATACAGTGTTCTCTTTTCACGGATTGACTGGGGTAGGTCGTTCCAGTCTTTGATGGCGGTGAAGAAGAATGTTTGCTTACCCTGTCCTTGGATTCTCGGGACCTTAAAATTAAACATCCTGTTTCTTGTATTATGTCCACTCCTCTCATTTGCTTTAACAAAATCATTCTTTAGATACTCTGGAGCTCTGTCATAGAACATTTTGAAGGCATTAGTGAGCCTGATTTGTTTGGCCCTGTCAGAGACATTGAGCATACCTAGTGACTGAAGTTGTTCCTGGCCAACATGTGGTCTGGGTCCTAGGTTCAGCATGAACCTAACCATTTTATTTTGAGTGACCTGAAGTTTGTGCTGTGCTGATTTAGATGATGCAGAGTACCAGGATGACACAGAATAGTCAAAATGACATTGAACAAGCGCTTGGCAGAGGGTCTTTTTGGTCGCCGCGGGCAAGCATCCCACCTGTCTATACAGGTATTTTATACGTGCTCTACACTTACTCAGGATAGATTCCAAAATTGTTTCACCTAACAAACTCGCGTCCAGTTTTAGTCCGAGATATTTAACTTGTGACACTGTTGTTATAGGAATATCATTACAGTTGACCGAGAAGCCCACAATGTCTTTCAGGTTGCGTTTTGTTCCACATAAGATGGCTTCCGTCTTGCCCAGGTGAAGAGATAGTCTATTGTCCACTAGCCATTCACTACATGATTCTAGTTCTTTGGAAAGTGAAGCGGCAATACTTATTGGGTCTTTTACTGAAACCAGAAGCACGCTGTCGTCTGCGTACAGTAATAATTTACATGAAACGCTCAGTTCCATGTCGTTCACATAACAGAGAAAGCGTAAGGGACCAAGGATGCTTCCCTGCGGGACCCCACAGTTAATTGGCATAGGATCAGATATATTATCATCAATTTTGACTCTTTGGGTTCTACCACTAAGATAAGATTTAAACCAGTTCACAGACCCTATGCCCATTGCTTGTAGTTTATTACATAGGATATCATGGTCTACTGTGTCAAACGCTTTTTGTAGATCAAGAAGAACCATACCGGTGTAGTTACCTTTAGACATTTCTTTACGAATGTGATCCGTTAAGTGGATGAGACAGGAGTCTGTCGAGTACATGCATCTGAAACCTGATTGAAACTTATAGAATAGATCATTTTGTTTGAGGTAGTGTTCAATTTGGGTGTATATCGCTCTTTCAAGGATTTTAGATACAATACATAAAATTACATCTGGGTCTCTAGTAAACATTAGGTCCAATCTGGATGCTCTGGATGTTCTTGTGTTCTTGTGTAGCTATGTCGGCCGTATTGATCGGTCTAGGTAGGGAGTTATATCTGTATGCAATAAAATGTTATTGTAATTATACTCTATGGAATTGAATTTCATTTTATCAAATAAGATTTCTAATAATAATAGCCAAAGAAAAATCCATTAAACTGTACCCTTATTGAAGGCAGTAGATTGTTGGGCAGCCTAGCAGCAGCAACAACAACAACAACAACAACAACAACAACAACAATTTGTATTGTTGTGTGGCTATGTCGAGTGTGTGTGTGTGTGTGTGTGTGTGTACTTACTCTAGTTGTACTTACTCTAGTTGTATTGCGGGAGTGAGCATGCTCGTTATTTCCCGCCTCCTATATGTGTAGGTGTTATATGTATCGTTGGAATGGCTGTGGATGTGTGTGTAGTCCGTATTTTTAGCCAATTGGCGACATCGGAAACGAAGGCTTAGGGTGGATCTGTATGGTACCATTCTCACTATAGACGGTACCGTCTCGCCCGAAGGTTTAGGTAGCCATCAGCTTAGGTGAACCATATGATACCCATCTCGCCTTGTACCATTTTTGCCAACCCCAGATGGGACGTCACAACGTCATCCACTTATTCCAGGTACCTATTTACAGCTAGGTGAACTGAGGCTAACACATGAAAGGAGACAAGCCCAATTTGTCTCCGCCCGGCCGGGGATTGAACCCCCGACCCCTCGTGTGTGAGACGAGAGCTCTACCTACTAGGCTACGGGCTGTGTGTGTGTGTGTGTGTGTGTGTGTGTGTGTGTGTGTGTGTGTGTGTGTGTGTGTGTGTGTGTGTGTGTGTGTGTGTGTGTGTGTGTGTGTACTTACACTAGTTGTACTTACACTAGTTGTACTTACACTAGTTGTACTTACACTAGTTGTACTTACACTAGTTGTATTTGCGGGAGTGAGCATGCTCGTTAATTCCCGCCTCCTAAGATATGTTTGTCATACCGTGCTTTGAAACTATGCACTGATGGTGCAGACACTACTTCGGCTGGCAATTTGTTCCACCCACTAATCGAGTTGGTAGGAAATCTTTTACTTTTCAGATCAGATTTACTATTTAGCACTTTTAGTTTGTAGCTGTGACCTCTTGTCCTCTCACCTCCATCCCTCTCTATGAAGTTTTCTTGGTCGATTTTGTCAATACCTCTAACACATTTATATATCTGAATTTGCTGTCCTCGTTTCCTTCTCTGTTCCAGTGTAGGTAGATTCAATCTCTCGAGCCTCTCTTGGTACTCCAAATTTTCCAAACCTGGGATCATCCTCGTAGCTGCTCTCTGTACCCTCTCAATTTTGTGGATATGTTTCTTCAAGTGAGGGGACCACACTACAGATGCATATTCCATCCTGGGTCTTATTATTGCCGTTATTATTTGTTTCATGGTGTTTTCATTAAGATAATTGAAAGACATCCTAATATTTGCCAATAATGCCAGTGATTCTCTCACTATCTTATTTACGTGGCTTTCTGGAGACATGTTATCCCTAAATTCTATCCCCAAGTCTTTTTCTTTTTCTGCTTTGGGAATCACTTCGTTTCCTAGTTTATAATCTTTTCTAGGTCTGTACTTGCTTTTACCCATTTCTAGAGTCTTACATTTCCCTGCATTGAACTCCATATTCCATTTGATGCTCCATTCATGGATCTTTTGCAAATCTGCTTGGAGCTCAAGGCAATCCTCCTGGGTTCTGATCGTTTTAAGCAGCTTAGCATCGTCCGCAAACATACTCATGTAGCTTGTTAGTCCCTCAGGCAAGTCATTTACAAATATTAGAAACATGATTGGGGCTAGAACAGATCCTTGTGGTACCCCACTCGTAATTTGAGTCCAGTTTGACGATTTCCCCCTTACTGTTGTTCTCATCTGTCTTCCGCTAAGGTAGCTCTCCATCCATTTCAGCAGTTTGTCTCCTACTTTTCCCTCATGTTTTAATTTCCATAGCAATCTCTTGTGTGGAACTTTGTCAAATGCCTTTTTAAAGTCTAGGTAGGCACAGTCTACCCATCCTTCCCTCTTGTCCACTGTGTCTATTACTCTAGAGTAAAAACTCAAGTTGCTTATACATGATCTGCCACCTCTGAATCCAAATTGTCGGTCAGTAATTAATCTTTTGGATTCCAGGTATTTCACCCATTTGTCCCTTATTAATCCTTCCAGAATCTTCATGAGGATGCTCAATAGTGATACAGGTCTATAGTTCAGTGGTTTATCTCTGCTTCCTCCCTTAAATATAGGAATAATGTTTGCTCTTTTCCATTCTGTAGGTACTATCCCTGTGTCCAATGATTTGGTCATTATGTCATATAACGGTATACTCAGTTCCATAGCATTTTCTTTAATAATCCAGCCTGATACTCCGTCCGGTCCAGCGGCTTTGTTTGGATCCACCTTACTCATTTTGTCTATGAGCTCTGGTCTGTTAAATGTTACTTCCGGCATTTCCTCTGTACCTATGTCATTGGTTTCTGGTGCAATGAATTCTCCTTCTTTTGTAAATACTGATGCAAAATTTCTATTTAGTTCTTCCGCAATCTCCGTATCCTCTTCTATGATTCTGTTTCCACTTTTAATCTTAACGATCGTGGCTTTTATCTTCCTTTTGCCGTTTACAAACTTGAAAAACATTTTTGGATTCTTTTCATAGTTCTCCACTATCCCTTTCTCATGGTTTGCCTCTGACCTCCTCCTCATTTCTGTGTATTTGTTTCTCTCCTCTTTATACTTTTGCCTGTTATCTTCCGAATCCCAGTTTCTCATCTTTTTCCAGGCTTTGTTTTTTGCTTCCTGTGCTTGCCTACATTCGCGGTTAAACCATACTTTGCGATTACTTTTTTTCCTTTTATTAATGTACTTAGGGACAAAAGTTTTTATACCAGTATCATAGATCTCCATGAATGCCTTGAGTTTTTTGTCTACCTCACTTTCAGATAACACCTGATCCCAATTTTGTGATTTGAAAAAATCCCGTAGTCCTACGAAATCGGTTCTGGAATACATCCAGTGATTTTCCTTGTGTTTTTCCCTTCCCTTGGGTAGATTAGGTTAAGGCCTTTGATATTGATATTGATATTGATTTGGTATTGATAAATACGCTCAATGTAATGAAAAATTGAGCGTATTTATCAATACCAAATCAATATCAATATCAATATCAAAGGCCTTAACCTTGGGATCTGTGTGTGTGTGTGTGTGTGTGTGTGTGTGTACTTACACTAGTTGTACTTACACTAGTTGTATTTGCGGGAGTGAGCATGCTCGTTAATTCCCGCCTCCTAAGATATGTTTGTCATACCGTGCTTTGAAACTATGCACTGATGGTGCAGACACTACTTCGGCTGGCAATTTGTTCCACCCACTAATCGAGTTGGTAGGAAATCTTTTACTTTTCAGATCAGATTTACTATTTAGCACTTTTAGTTTGTAGCTGTGACCTCTTGTCCTCTCACCTCCATCCCTCTCTATGAAGTTTTCTTGGTCGATTTTGTCAATACCTCTAACACATTTATATATCTGAATTTGCTGTCCTCGTTTCCTTCTCTGTTCCAGTGTAGGTAGATTCAATCTCTCGAGCCTCTCTTGGTACTCCAAATTTTCCAAACCTGGGATCATCCTCGTAGCTGCTCTCTGTACCCTCTCAATTTTGTGGATATGTTTCTTCAAGTGAGGGGACCACACTACAGATGCATATTCCATCCTGGGTCTTATTATTGCCGTTATTATTTGTTTCATGGTGTTTTCATTAAGATAATTGAAAGACATCCTAATATTTGCCAATAATGCCAGTGATTCTCTCACTATCTTATTTACGTGGCTTTCTGGAGACATGTTATCCCTAAATTCTATCCCAAGTCTTTTTCTTTTTCTGCTTTGGGAATCACTTCGTTTCCTAGTTTATAATCTTTTCTAGGTCTGTACTTGCTTTTACCCATTTCTAGAGTCTTACATTTCCCTGCATTGAACTCCATATTCCATTTGATGCTCCATTCATGGATCTTTTGCAAATCTGCTTGGAGCTCAAGGCAATCCTCCTGGGTTCTGATCGTTTTAAGCAGCTTAGCATCGTCCGCAAACATACTCATGTAGCTTGTTAGTCCCTCAGGCAAGTCATTTACAAATATTAGAAACATGATTGGGGCTAGAACAGATCCTTGTGGTACCCCACTCGTAATTTGAGTCCAGTTTGACGATTTCCCCCTTACTGTTGTTCTCATCTGTCTTCCGCTAAGGTAGCTCTCCATCCATTTCAGCAGTTTGTCTCCTACTTTTCCCTCATGTTTTAATTTCCACAGCAATCTCTTGTGTGGAACTTTGTCAAATGCCTTTTTAAAGTCTAGGTAGGCACAGTCTACCCATCCTTCCCTCTTGTCCACTGTGTCTATTACTCTAGAGTAAAAACTCAACAAGTTGCTTATACATGATCTGCCACCTCTGAATCCAAATTGTCGGTCAGTAATTAATCTTTTGGATTCCAGGTATTTCACCCATTTGTCCCTTATTAATCCTTCCAGAATCTTCATGAGGATGCTCAATAGTGATACAGGTCTATAGTTCAGTGGTTTATCTCTGCTTCCTCCCTTAAATATAGGAATAATGTTTGCTCTTTTCCATTCTGTAGGTACTATCCCTGTGTCCAATGATTTGGTCATTATGTCATATAACGGTATACTCAGTTCCATAGCATTTTCTTTAATAATCCAGCCTGATACTCCGTCCGGTCCAGCGGCTTTGTTTGGATCCACCTTACTCATTTTGTCTATGAGCTCTGGTCTGTTAAATGTGACTTCCGGCATTTCCTCTGTACCTATCTCATTGGTTTCTGGTGCAATGAATTCTCCTTCTTTTGTAAATACTGATGCAAAATTTCTATTTAGTTCTTCCGCAATCTCCGTATCCTCTTCTATGATTCTGTTTCCACTTTTAATCTTAACGATCGTGGCTTTTATCTTCCTTTTGCCGTTTACAAACTTGAAAAACATTTTTGGATTCTTTTCATAGTTCTCCACTATCCCTTTCTCATGGTTTGCCTCTGACCTCCTCCTCATTTCTGTGTATTTGTTTCTCTCCTCTTTATACTTTTGCCTGTTATCTTCCGAATCCCAGTTTCTCATCTTTTTCCAGGCTTTGTTTTTTGCTTCCTGTGCTTGCCTACATTCGCGGTTAAACCATACTTTGCGATTACTTTTTTTCCTTTTATTAATGTACTTAGGGACAAAAGTTTTTATACCAGTATCATAGATCTCCATGAATGCCTTGAGTTTTTTGTCTACCTCACTTTCAGATAACACCTGATCCCAATTTTGTGACTTGAAAAAATCCCGTAGTCCTACGAAATCGGTTCTGGAATACATCCAGTGATTTTCCTTGTGTTTTTCCCTTCCCTTGGGTAGATTATACTTCAATAGTAAGTCTATGTCTAGAACTGCATGGTCGCTTTTTCCTAGTGGGCATAGGTACTGAATACTTTGAACCTCCTCCTCCCTTCTTGTGAATAGAAGGTCCAATCTAGCTGGTTGATCACTTCCCCTTACTCTTGTTGACTCTTTTACATGTTGGTATATAGAATTTTCCATGGCCATACTTAAAAATTCATAGCCCCAACTTTCCTCTCCTGCTCCGGCTTCAAGATCTTCCCAATTCACTTCCTTGCAGTTAAAGTCCCCACACATGACTATTTCATTCTTTGAAGCCAAGATATTTCCTAGCACACTAATTGTTTCCTTACGCATTAGGCTATGCTCCTCCTTACCCCATGTCTTCGTCTTGGGAGGTACATACGCTACTATCACCACTATTTTTTTCGTTTCCACCAATCTCTATTGCTAAAACTTCTGTGTGTGTGTGTGTGTGTGTTTTTTTTTTTTTTTTTTTTTTTTACCTATTTGTAGTATACAGGAGTTGAGCTTTTTAGGCTCGTATTGTCCCGCTTCCTGAGTTACAATTATCTAACTTTGCCTTAAAAATATGAATGTTTTTGGCACACACAACTTCCTCTTCCAACTGATTCCATTTACTTATACTTCTGTAAGGGAAACTATACTTTCTCACATCTCCTTTACATCTTGTTGTTGTTGTTCCTCAAGCTGCCTGGCCGAACAGCCCCAAGGCCCCGAATAAGGCCAAGGCCATAATCGAGCGCCCCCAAAGAACCCTCCCTGCCGACCACAATAAAGCCTGGGTGACCGAAGCCACTCCATGGCGGGGAGCTAAAGAGGGTGCGGAAACGCCCGGGAAACCAAAGCCCCACCCAGGGCCCTGTGCCCCTGAGCAATAATGAAGAGAAAGTTGTGACGCTTTGGCTTCCAATCATGGTAGATTGGGAGGTCAATCCACGGAAGAGACGCCGTCACTTGAGATCTAGAAAATATATAAGTAAAAGGAACAGTCAGAGTAAGCTATGGGTATGGCAGAGATCGCTCAGTTCTCACTCTGATAGACCAGCCCATCACCACATGACTAGAACCCAATCCTCTCAGCATCAGCTAGGAAAGGCCCTAGAAAGCCGCCTTAGGCGAGGGGATAGCTCCCCTATTTCAACCGCTTTCGGGGTTGGGCACCCGCAGAGTATAAAGTTTACATCTTCCTTTCATTAGCTTATATCTATGCCCCCTAGTTCTACCATTATCTTTCACAATATAACCCTTCTTGTCCACCTTTTCGAGTCCTCTCACACATTTGTACATCATAATCATATCGCCTCTCTCCCTCCTATCCATTAGAGATGGTAAATCTAATTTCTTTAATCTCTCCTCATATGGTAATTCTCTCAGTTCTGGTATCATCCTAGTTGCAGCTCTCTGAACCTTCTCCAGCTTCTTTATATGCTTTTTTAGATGTGGTGCCCACACCACTGCCGCATACTCCAGTCTTGGTCTCACCAATGTTTTTATTATTTTCTCCAGCATCTCCTCGTTTATATAGTTAAAGGCTATTTTTAATCTGTTTAGCAGTCCATATGTTTCTCCCACTATCTTATTAATATGATTCTCAGGTGAAAGATCACCCCTAACAGTTATCCCTAAGTCCTTTTCTTTCTCTGATGGGTTAATAGTGTTTTCTCCTAACTTATATTCCATATGAGGCCTTCTTTTACTTACTCCCATTTCCACTACATGACATTTATTTGTGTTGAATTCCATTTTACACTTCTTGCTCCATTGATCTATCCTATCCAAATCCCTCTGTAATTTCCTACCACTGTTTTCATCTATACGCTTCATGATCTTGGCATCATCTGCAAACATATTCATATATGCATTTATATCCTTTGGCATGTTGTTAATGTATATTAGAAACATTATGGGAGCCAGCACCGCTCCCTGCGGAACTCCACTTGTGACATCTTTCCACGTAGAAAATTTATCTCTGATAGTAGTCCTCATCTGTCTCCCTGAAAGATAGTCCTCCATCCAATTTAACAAACTACCCTGAATCCCTCCATACTCTTTTAATTTCCACTTCAGCCTGCTATGCGATACTCTGTCAAAGGCTTTCTTCATGTCAATATATACGCAGTCCACCCATCCATCTCCCTCTTGTAATATGTCAACCACTCTTTCATGTGTGTGTGTGTGTGTGTGTGTTCAACTAAAGATGCTCGGCATTGTTTTCGTGTTAAATAAATGTCATTTCATAGTAGGCTACCAATGGACTTAATTGGATATATTATTGACCCCTGGTATGAAGAGCAGTAATTATTTTCACCCTAGGAAATAGGTTAAAATATTCACCGTATAAGCCCAGGCCTACTTTATTAGTCATTTATCTATTTGTCAGCATTATTACAGTGGCAACATACCTTCATACCAAGGGTCAATAATATATCCAAGTAAGTCCATTGGTACTATGAAATGCCATTTATTTGACACGAAAAGAATGTGCCGCACATCTTTAGTTGAACACAAGAACACACACCCAAGAACACATACACACACACTCACTCACTCGACATAGCCAAACACCAATAACACGGCAAATAACACACACACGTGTTTCGGTAATGGTACCGCCGGTAGACTGATTTTTCATTAAAACTTATAGCTCTTTTTATATAAGTTTATTATGAAATATTATAAAGAATTAAGGCAAGTATATAAGATATATAGTACTTATGATTAAATTATCGAATTTCGACGATATCGGTCATGATTAACCCCTTATTGGCGGCGCTCAACTTAAGTCGTGCACCAATGTGCAGCAAGTTAGGAGCATTATTAAGGCTTTTAAAGGGTTAAAATAGAGTGCAAATGGCCGGGAGCACATCGGGCCAGACAGCCGACTCCCAGGGCTTACCGCCGCCCATTAACTCATGTTCCCTGTGTTCTCGAGAGGCCGGCAGTGTAGCCAGTAGTGAGCATAGCTGGGGAAAATATACCGATATATGCTAAACTCCCATGTTCGTGTCATCACTGCAAGAGAACCACGAGTGCTAAGTAGCTCGTTCTGGTCTCATTTTGAAGCTTTTAGTGCCTATTTTTTTGCTAAATAATTTTGGTTTTTTCATGCAGATGCTTGATTTATCATGCAGGAGGGCCTGAATATGTCCAAATGAGCCCAAAACACCCCGCTAGACAAGGGTTAAATTATCGTATTTCGACGATATCGGTCTCTCGGAAAATCAGCTGATGAATCTCGGCGCTCCAAATGCACTTGCCAATATTGAAACTATAGGCCTATTCGCCGGTATACAGTCGGTGAATGTGTATTCGGACTTATGAACTTCGGACATTATTTCAGCCTTTCGGATTTGTTTGAAAGGCTGAGAAAAATTAAATCGCATTCGGACCAAGAGCCGAGTTTCGGACATTATTTCAGCCATTCAGACAAATCCGAATGGCTGAAGTGTAGAGTTCGGACTCGGCCCTTTCGGACTTTTGAGACACTTTCGGACAGGGGTCTCCCCCAACTAGTCCGAAAGAGCGAGGTTCTACTGTTTTTTTTGTTTTTTTTGTTTATATTCCAACTACTCCCTCTCGGGCATAGGCTGAGAGCCTGTACATTCCACCGCTCAACACGGTGAAGCCCGTAAGGTCTTGTTCCAGTCTGGGGAGTGAGACATGTGAAGCATCCATCATGGCTCGAAGCAGCTCCATCTCTGAAGCGGCCGGTTGCTTCGCTTAAGTGCTTCACCGTCTCACCCTCCAGACTCAGACCCTCACTCTCAGAATGCCACCTATTGAGCAGTGAACTCACTAGGCATTGTCCCCCTGTAACATATTTTGAATATGGGAATACAGGTATTCATACAGTGTTATTTAATCAGGGAACAATGAGGGTATTTTTTTGGCATTTCGGTGGGCTTTGTGGTAATGCACTGATACTAGGTACAGCACAAATTCAATCCCAATAATATCTTCCCATTAACATATCAGGATTTGAACCCGGGTCCATTGGATTACCAATCCCGTGGCATGACCACTCCACCACACCTCCATACCATAGTTGCAACTATGCTAGATTTCTTCTTAAATTTAACATAAAATAAAATCTGTTGAACTTTATAACCAGTTCGATCACAGCTCATGATTTATCACAGTTCTCTGGCGGAACGGGGACATAGTGAGGTATGGGCTATTCCGCACCCCCCCCCCCCCCCCTTTTCTTAAAACAAATCTTACACACAGGGGCGTAGCTAGATATTTGGGGGCCCGGGGGGCTTGGTTTCTGGAGGGGGCCCCTCCAGGGTTTGCTGATTTTTTAAGGGGGAGTGGCGAGCGAGCCAAAGCAGCGGGGGGGGGGGGGGGGGGCTGTAAGCCACCCCGATATTTTTTTGGAAAAATATTCCTATCTAGGTGCATTTTGACGCTATCCATGAATCTATATTGAAGTAATAATTAAAGTAATGTACAGTATAATTACTATATTATCAAACCATTATGGTGATAGGCTGGTCTATCAGTGGTGATGGGCTGGTCTATCAGAGTGAGAACTGAGCGATCTCTGCCATACCCATAGCTTACTCTGACTGTTCCTTTAACTTATATATTTTCTAGATCTCAAGTGACGGCGTCTTTTCCGTGGATTGACCTCCCAATCTATCAAGATTGGAAGCCAAAGCATCACATTTTTCCCTTGCCCCTCAACATTCTCTTCATAATTGCTGAGGGGCATAGGGCCCTGGGTGGGGCTTTGGTTTCCCGGGCGTTTCCGCACCCTCCTCAGCTTCCCGCTATGGAGTGGCTTCGGTCACCCAGGCTTTATTGTGGTCGGCAGGGAGGGTTCTGTAGGGGCGCTCGGTTATGGCCTTGGAATTGCTCGGGGCCTTGGGGCTGTTCGGCCAGGCAGCTTGGGGAACAACAACAACAACAACAACCATTATCTAATGGATTAGGCTCGTTTTTTTCCCAATTAGCAGCACCACTTTGATTTTATCGTTCATTAGGCATGGCTGAAATAATAATAAAATAATAAAAATTAATAAATAATATACGGAACTACATGAACTGTGTTCAATTATATTCCAACCCCACCACTGGCATTATGGAGTTAAAATAGGCCTTATTGGCTATCAAGCCATGCATTACTTCAATACTGGGGCCTCTTCTTGAGAACACCAGTCCCTTGTTAGAAAGAAAATTGTAAGAGGCTTGCCGCTTTGAGCAGGGGTTCTACTGCTTCAAAACGTAGGAGTTTGTACCTGACCCTGAATCACCCGAAGGGCTAGATTACAAATGAAAGGGTTCAATGCTTACAACTATGTTCCTTGTCTCATTTCACAGTTCCTGGGTTGCGTATGTACAAGCACCATAGCCTATATACGGGAGGTGTAGGGTAGCATTAACAAAAAAGTGCTCCAGAGTCCAAAATTGAAAGAATGACCGTCATAGCCTAACCAAGGTACTGTACACTCTATGCAATAAATGTTGCCTCACTTAAGCTCTATTTTAGCTGAGCTGCTGATGTATTGTATCCATACTTAATTTACTAATATAAAATGACTATGCATCTTTTGCATGATCAAGCTAAGGTTTAGTAAGACCATAGTTCACCACAAATTAAAATATAACTGAGAATAATGATAAGAACTTTGTAATCTACCCTCACCTGAGAGTAGAGTATAAGTTACTAGATGAAACCTCGATAGCAAAAATATTGTCTAAATTGTAGGCTATATATTAGGCCCCCTACAGTTAGAGAAAGAATTAATGAGAAGACAAAAACATACACATTTCTAGGCCTGATTATTTTAGCCTACTTTACAAATATCTTCGATAGCCTACCACTCTACTTTCTCACTAGGTTAAGTTCATAGGTTATCTATGAAATATAGGCTAGATAACGATTAGACCATTACAGTTCACGAAAAAGGAAAATATAATTCCAAAATTCCTGGATCGTATATTTATAAATATTAATATGTATAGGCCTAATCTTCGTTTATACTATTATCTATAGGCCTACAATCAACTTACTAGCTACCATGTTTCATATTTTTAATACTTCAAATTAGACCTATGTCTTATTATTCCTTTACACATGCTTACGGAAAACACAGTATAATAATCAACTGCCAAACTTAATAGTGCTATATTATAATTTATAAATATTATTATAATCATTAGGCCTACCTAGCCAATGCGTCCTGAGAAAGTAGCGGGTAGGAGCGAGAGCAGCAATTTTGTTCCCTCACGCACCGCCTAAGCAATACTGATCGAGTGATCGTTTTTTTGTTGAATTTTAAATATCCACTTCTAGTCAAGACAATGCCATGACGTCACAGGAGAGAATTATTATGTTCTCTCCACCAACCAACCAAGTTTACTCCTAAACTCGATTAATGAAATTAACAAACACATGTGGCAGTCCTGGGATTCGAACCTAGGATGCTCACACCGAAAATCAACACACTTATGCATTGCACCACGAAGACAATAAAAGGAAGATTTAAATCAGAAAAACCCACATGGCGATTATTTTACTCATTATTACGTTTATGTATATACTACAGTAAACTTCCGTTAATCCGAAGGGCAGCGGACCGGCCCTCGTTCGGATTAGTGGATTTTTCGGATTATCGGACTTTACCCCTATGAACCTGTGTATTAATGGCCTGACGAAAACATTGAGGCATTAGGCCACCCAAATGACACACACACATATCATATGTTCATGAAATCACTTCAAAAGTTTACCATTGTCATTGTAGCCTATTACCTACTTCAAAACATTCAGATTAATGGTCAAAGGAATCTGCAGATATAAACGTAAACACCATATGTCCGCATCGTCTACTAGCGAGTTTGTCTTGCTCTTGAAGATCAGATCAGGTGTGGTTCGGGAAGTAATGCCTTAACAACGGCACTTCCCTGAGAGGTTCTTGTAATTTTCCTTTTGTGACGTGCTCTGTTACATTATATTGTATTAAAAGCACCCTTGTCTTGTTGTCTTGAAAGCACCCTTGGGACGCTCCGATCACTGAACTATAAATAGTAGCGTATCGGAACGTCCAAAGGTGCGTTTTCAAGCTCAAGACTGAATGCGCTTGCAGAAAATGCGGTGCAAGCCAGTAGCGCATCGGAGCGTCCCAAGAATGCGTTCAAGAGCCAAACAAACGCTCTAGCAGACGATGTGGTGTTTACGTTTATATCAGTAGCTTCCTTTGACCATTAATCTGAATGTTTTGAAGTAGGTAATAGGCTACAATGACAATGGTAAACTTTTAAAGTGAATTCATGAACATATGATATGTGTGTGCTCCATTATGTGTCATTTGAGTGGACTAATGCCTCAAAAAGGGGACTTTGGGACTTCTTGAAATTCGGACCAACGGGTGAATTCGGATTTGGCCTCAAATTGAAAAATTCGGACTATTGGGAGATTCGAATCATCGGTCGTCGGATTAAAGGACTTTTACTGTATTACTGTAGTATTATTTATATTATTTTCATATCCATTTGGGGGCCCCCCAAATGTCTTCTAGCAATGTCTTCTATCGAAAAGTTTTGTAAGAAACGAAGAGAGACTGCCCATTTCCTGATGTCGTGAGCCCTGCCCACCACGCCGGGGTTACTTTCTTTAATGACGTCTACTAACAGAGAAGCTAACTTTCTTCTCGTAGCACGATTACCTGCCTGGTTCACCCATAGAGCACCTGATTGGTGAGGAGGCACAGCCCTCATAAACTTAGTTAAGGCCTGCACTGGGCATAAAATATGATGAGTGTGTCTGCGCTTCAACGCCGGAACAGAACACTCAGAAAACACATGATCAGAATGCTAATTTTTTGCTATGAATGTGGGAGACGGCGCGATTTGTACATGATCGTGCAGTCTCCCAAACCTAAGGCAATTAGGTTCGTTGCTCATCGCCGCCAGCTCAGACACCCTATTCCTCGTGGCGAGAGCCATCAGGAAAACAGCCTTCTTTAAGAGTGAATCAAAATTTGGCGTGTTATTGTATGTTTGCGATTGAAGCAATGATAAGGCTTTGTCTAGTGACCAGGTGGGCATGAGCTGACGCAGTGGTGGGCGCAGCTTGAAACACGCCCTCATAAACCCTTTCTCCTCCGCCTGCGGTATGGAAAGACCTGTGAGATCAAAGAAGGGAGTTTTGATGGCTGATAAATGATTTTTAACGTGACTACTGAAAAACGTTTTTGCTCAAATAGATAATCTAGGTATTTGAAAATCAAGGCTCCCGAGGCATCCGTTTGCCCTGACTCTACAATCCAGGTTGTAAAAGTTCCCAATGTGATTGATATTGTCTCCTGGTAGACATGGTATATTGGTTCATAAGTTTATTTGTGACACTTTTCCCAAATTGCGCTAACCATTTTGCGTTGTAAATGTCCAGAAGGCAAAACTGAGCGATGTCCGAAGGTTGCCAATCGTCTCTAAGTGGAATGCGGAGACCGGGAGGGACACCGGGGTCCTGCACCATTCTTGCAACTGATGGTACAACGCCTGAGCCGGCCATAACAGCGCGATCATCGAGACTAAGCCCCGGTAACTTCTTAGTTTGTAAATTACCCAGCACATTAGCACAGAATCTGGTGGCGGAAAAAAGATAAATTGAGGGCCACCTGTTCCAGTCCTCTAATAATGCATCCGGTCCCCCCGCCGAGTTAGGAAGAGAGGGAGTCTGTGATTCTCTTTGGATGCGAACAGATCCACTTGTAGGCGGTAAGGCCTCGCAATCATTTTGTCGAAGACAGGTTGTTTGATAGCCCATTCCACTAAGGTGCTCCGCCGCCGGGATACAGCGTCTGCCCAGATGTTCGACACGCCGGGGAGATATGCTGCATGTAGGTGAATGCCCAGTGATTCTGCTAGGGCAAAGATCTGTTCTGACACTTTGAGCAACTCTCGGGGCCTCACCGAGCCTTGTTTCTGAATACAATGGACTGCGGTTAGGTTGTCCATACGGAACGCTATTGATTTTCCTTGTAAAGACATGCCGTGATCTTGGAGGAAAAAGAGAGGAACTAAAAGCTCTTGCTTGTTGATGTGAAACTGATTGTCTTGGGGCCAAGTGCCCTGTCCTTGATGGCCTAATTTGACTGATACCCCCAACCTAGTGCCCCTGAAGCGTCTGTGTCTACCCATACCGTAGGTGGGGGAGAAACCCATGTTGTTACAGAGTATAGTGTCTCGGGCTTGGCCCAGACCGATAGTATGCTGTGGATTAATGGAGGAATTGGCCATAATTTCTTCTCCGGCAAGAGAGGAAAAACTTTGTTGCCTTCCAAGATTAATCTCTTCACTTTCAACCGGCCCAACTTCACAGTTAATTGGATCCAGTTGAGAGAGCCGATCAGAGAATCCCACGTTTTCCTGGTCGTATTCAGACTGTGGAGAAAACGAAACAGTTTCCGGCGAAATCTGACGCGATTGTCCACACTCTAAGTAAGCGTCAGATTGGCGGTGTCCCAGACCAGCCCTATCCACTGAATATTCCTTGTGGGAACCAGGCGAGACTTCGTCAAGTTCACCTTGAACCCTAGGTTTTGCACATGATTTAATACTTGGTTTGCATGAATGTGACATAACTCCTCCGACTCTGCCACCACTAGCCAGTCGTCTAGGTACCAAAACACCTTTACGCCCTGGATCAATAGTGGCAAAAGGGCTTGCCGGACTAATTTTGTGAACATTCTCGGTGCTAGGTTTAACCCAAAAGGCATTTTTTGAAAGACATAAGTCTCCTGCCTGACCCTCAGAGCGAGGAATTTCTGGAACCTTTTGTTTATAGGGATATGCCAATAGGCGTCTTTGAGATCTATTGAGCACATCCAACCTTGCGGCGGAAGAGTGAGCCTGATATGATTGACTGTAAGCATCCTGAAGGGTGAATTCTTGATAAAGGTGTTCAGATGCGAGAGATCCAACACTGGTCGCATTTGCACACTGTCCCTTTTCGGTTTGGCTGACGTCTGCCCCTGATTTGACTTCTGGTGTGGCTTACCTCTATACCCTGCATATTTACCTTGTTTAGGTTTGGGCTGAGTACTTCCCTGCTGAGGAGGAGTTCTGGGATCTCGAGGGGACTGTTTAGCATGCGGTTGGTTAGGCTTACCTCCGCTCTTTGGTTTCTGAAAGGGCTTCTTAAAGGGTTCTCTCCTAGCTTGGGAGGTAACCTGTACAGAGTTCGAGAATTCTTCACTGACGAGCAGTTGGCCGTAAAATATAAAAGTCATGTGCGTTCTCAGATGGATTACTGTTCACCTCTGTGGGGTGGAAGTGGAGTGGTTGCATTGAGGCAGTTGGACAAAATTCAAAATAAAGCTATTAGATTAATCAATAACCCTGCAATCACACAGGACCTTCCTACATTATCCATATGAAGAAACGTTGCATCCCTTGCATTATTCTACAGATATTTTCACAGCAATTGTTCCGAGGAACTTGCTTCAATTGTGCCGCCTCTCCACATCTTTCCCCGTAGAACTAGGGCAGCTGAGAGCGCCATGAATTTACACTTTCTCCTCCACAATGCAGAACTTCTGCTTATCAGAATTCATTTATCCCCAGAGCTACTACTCTTTGGAATTCACTTCCCTCGAATTGCTTTCCACAAACTTACAATCTACAAATGTTTAAATCCAGTTGTTACAAACATTTTATGAATGGAGGATGCCTTTAGGCACATGGACCTTTTTGTTTTATCTGTGTTTTTCCTTCCTCCGTTCATTGTCTCTTTAAAAAAAAAAATAAATAAAAAAAAAAAAAAAAAAAAAAAATGCTTCCACCCATTAACCATATTAAAAACTACATTCCACATTTCTGAGTTAAGAAGGGAGGCAGTGAGTACCGGCGAAAGAGTTACCCGGCGCCCAATGTCATCCGGTAACTTTTTTACTAGATGTACTCTTAGATCTTGGCGGGCTCGAACCGCTTCCATGATCGCTATTCTGATGTCTCCTAAGGTTTGAATAGAATTCTGCAATAAAATTCTACGTGACAAGTCAGTGGCCTTCCTAACATTTAGGTCAGCAATGGCCGAGATAGTTCTGGTAAGAGAGACAGCAACCTGACGGTTGACTAAATACTGAGAGAACATCCGGTAGGCTTTGTTTCGTAATTTAAAATCCCTTTCCAAATGAGCCGCCGGAGGAGTGCAAAAGAGTTCATCTAGAGTATGGAGGGCTACTTTGGGTGCCACTAAAAAGGCCAACAAATCTGGCGACACCCCGTCAGCCGTCTGTACAGGTAACGAGAAATAATTATTAGATTCCTGTGGCACCTGATGAGAGGACTTCGACGTAATGGTTGATGCAAAGACCTGAGCCTCTAACTCCCAAGCTACCCAGGGACCCACCCCTATCCGCCCCATTTGCAGGACTGGTGTATGCGACTGATCCAGTACCGGAATTGTATCCATTTCTGGCGTGAGAGCATTCAAAGCCTTGACATCATTAACGCCATCGGCTTTAGACCAGTCCGCAAAGAGTCTTGCAGATGAGGTGGCGGGAACTGCCGGGGCAGCTGTGTGAACAAAGAAGTCTGGATTAAAAGAACTAGGTATAGCTTTGATTGATACATCTAGTAATCTCCATGCTTCGTCCTTCGCCCTGAACTTTCTGTTTTTGTTTATCTCAATTGTCCACTCACTAGGGACCGGAAGGTCTCCTGAAATGGTGGGTTGTGCTAATTGTGGGTTTAGTGGCGTTGCCGGGACTCATGAACAGTCAGGTCCATAGAGGAGAGGCATAGGGCCTTTCCTCTGAGGAACCTTATCTAAGGGAGGCGGAGTAATATCCGAGATCACTCTAACATTAGTGGTAGTCAGCGTGGTTACTGACGGAGACAAGGACATAGGAGGCACAGAGGCTTGGGGGCAAGAAAACCCGAAGGTTGTAGAGGTCTTATCATGGAGTGATTCGTGGAAACTACAGGTAGACTGGCAGGGGGGTCAGAGGAAGCAGGGAGATTATACTGTTGCATAACTTTATGTAAGATATCAGTAATTTCATCTGAGGTAACGCACTTACTGTGGGATCCCTTAGCAGATTGGGAGCTAGCTTCAGACTCCTCACCTGCTAGACCTGGTGGAGCTGAGGATAAAGGCACTTCCTCCGGCTCAACCTCTTCAGAATTATCTTGTTGTGCCTCCGGCGTCTGATCCGCCGGTGGCCACACCAAATCAGGGACAGACGAAGATAACATATCAATATTACTCTCAATCAATGGTTCCTGACTGACTCTAACCCTGTCATGATATGGCTCCGATTGACGCCAGCACCCCCGCGCCGCGGGTGGCTGTGAGTCTTGGATGATTTGGGAGCTATCAAAAAATTGTGAACCCTTATATTGCTCGGCCAGGACTCGTCTAGGTCCGGCGGAGAAGCTAGTACTGTACGTGGCACATAATTCAACTTAGGAATCGCAAAGGTGAAATCATGTGGTACACTTAAACATTGTTCACGACTCGGTTGGGACTCTATGTCTTCTGACCCCACTTCCGAGCCGCCGGCGCCAACGTTGGGCGTGTCGGAAATAGGGGAAGAGGGTGGTGGTTGTGGGGTCTCTTTCCGGCTACCACTGATTGACTGAGAATCCTCCTTCCGGCGCTTGTGAGACTGGGAAGACTCAGCCGAAGAGTGCCTTCTGCGGGGAGACCTCGACCTACGCTTTGGCGAGGGTGAAAGTTTCCTCTTTGGTTGGTAGGGGGGGGAGGGGGGGGGGAGCAACCTCGGTAATTTCACTGTCAGTGCCACTGCTGCTACTCACTACCTCTTTGGAAAGGGTTTTAGATTTCACTTTAGGTCTGACAGATTTATGGGAGGCTGGTTTGACCAGAGGTGACTTTATTATTAATTGTTCCCAGAGGGCCTCGTCATCACAGTGAAGAGCCTTATGGGCAGTGTCTTTGGCATAAGTGTTAAAAATGGCTTTTATTTCTTGCAAAGCTGCCAAGCACGACAAGTCTTTCTTGGTGAACAAAGCCGTTTTCAAGTCGGCACAGACAGAACAACGTTTTGACATCCATAAGCCTCTAGAGCGGTCTAAACACTTAACACATCTTAAACAGAGTTTATGAGCGAATATAGGTAATAGTGAACAGTTAGCAGTAGCGCATAACTCAAACCGAGGCATGATGGATAACGAGGGCCCTCCCCCTCCGCCGGAATCAGCACCCACCACCCGCCGGTCCTGTAGTCACTAAGGTGCCGGGAATTCTGGAAATAGAAAATTTCCAGGAATCAATGCTCATAAGGATAACCTGCGAGGTGTTAATACATCCTACCTTGAGTCCGCCGGAAAATTAGCTATAGTTACAACTACTCTAACCTTCCGCTGGACTCGCTGAGAAAAACCGTGGGCTTTTCTGTCTAAGCTGATTGGAACTGCTTACCTATGACTAGTGTCACAGGCCCTATTAGACCGTTAGTGTATGAATATCCGCCGCATGACGTATCTAAACACTTGCACACTTGGCTGGGGCGCCGCAGGGCGAGGAAGCCTTTACCGCATGATAATTGTGGTCAGGGCGAGTTAACTCGGCGGGCTGAGTTCAGAGCTCCCTTAGGAATCCGCATTTCCGCCGGAAGGCCTGTGGTTCAGCTAACCACGCCGGGACATTTGTTTGTTCACTACCCGTTTTGAAGACGGGTAACCAGGGCCCTGCTGCACGGGGCCGCCGGGGACAAAAACAACCAAAATTTCAGAGAGGGGAGGCAAAGCACAGCTCCTCTCTCCGAAACCCTCACATATAAATAGGGACGTCTCCCAAAACCCCCAAATAACATGAAAAGCACACATGTAAAAACACCAGGGGCACAAATAGGCTTAAAACTAAACAGAGAATTCAGAATCCTAAATTACCTGCAGCCTACACTGGAGACCCCTAACCAGGCTGGCCACGTGGCTCGACGAGCCATCACAGGCATACGATGCACCGAAGACCCAGCAACCGCAACCAGATGAGGGAGGACCCCGACAGGGTCCCGCAAGCAAATACGAACTCTAGAAGGCGTAGCACCATGTGCAGTCACCCTTAACCCCTCAGACCCGGCTATGTATTCCATACCGAAACCCGAGGGTTTTGGCCGAAAAACGTCTACGCCTAGGCTACCGTATCTTTGTTATTTTGACTGCTTCCGCGCATCCCCAAGCATAGATGTGTTTCGTACATGTAGAATGGCGTTGAGTAGAGCTCTCTAAGTCAACTGGTTCAGTTGTGATGACGATTTCCGTGGAGATAACTTTGTGGCGATATCAGCCACTTTACACTACTTTTCACTACTTAACCCTTTCACTGCGAGTGATGTTCTGGAACGTCCAGGCAAGTTACAGCAATTTCCAGGCTTTAACCCTTCGTTCCCGGAAGGGCTCTTGAACGCCCATAAAAAAGCATATCAGAGCTGCCCGGAAGGGCTATTTAACGCCCAGTGGTTGAAAGCCTGTGAGCTTGGTGTGCGAGGCGTCGGTCCGACGGATGTAAACAACAGCCGGCTGGACCGACGCCCCGCATCTCCGGCCACAAGAAGGAGAGTGTCGCTTGTTTGTGTGTGTCTGTATGTTGTTGTTAAGTATCGAAAAGTAGTGTAAAGTGGCTGTTTTTGCCATAAAGTTATCTCCAATGAAATCATCATCACAACTGAACCAGTTGACTTAGAGAGCTCTACTTAACGCCATTCTACAGGTAAGAAACACATCTACGCTTGGGGATGCGCGGGAATGCGGAAGCAGTCAGAATAACAAAGATACGGTAGCCTAGGCTAGACGTTTTTCGGCCAAAACCCCCGGGTTTCGGGGAATATATATATAATACATAGCCGTGGCTGGAGGGTTAAAAGCCTGTAAAAACCGTAAAAATCGAGTGTCAGTGGGCGGGAGCGTGAGGGGTCCACCTCCGTCCCTCAGAGCAGCGAGCGGCTCACTGAGGTAGACTATCTCTCGCGTGGGTCTCTCTCTCTCTCTCTCACAACAGTGTAGCCAAGCGAGCGAGTGCTACCAAATTGCGGGTTTCCCGCGTTTCACTGGCACCGCTGCGGGTGAACCAGACCACGTACGGAGCCCGTTCTGGTCTCATTTTGAAGCTATTTTCGCCTAGTTTTCGGCAGAATACAGTTCATTTAATGCAGATGCTTGATTTATCATTCAGGAGTGCCTGAATATGCCCTAAATAGCCCAAACATAGCCACAGCCAATGGGTTAACAATAACATATAGGCACACACGAACAAGGACGCCTCTCCTTCTTGTGGTTGGAGATGTGCAGCGTCGGTCCAACCGGCTGTTGTTTACATGCGTCGGACGGACGCCTCGCACACCAAGCTTACAGGCTTTCAAGCTGCCGGAGCCTCAGAGCCCTTCCGGGTTCCGCGGGTTTTTTTTTTATGGATGCCTCAGAGCCCAACCGGGTCTGAGGGGTTAAACTAGAGCATCTGCTAAAAAACACAATTAATATATGCAAACGCCTCTTAGTGACGACCTGAAGCATAATCTTGTAGAGTGGTAGCCTGCTAGCTATGAAATCAAAAGCTAAAGGCGCAACACAACATAATAATAACATACGCGGCGCAACGATCCTGGGATACGTAGGCACCTGTTACAATAGTACCCTAATTTACACACTTCCTGCGGACATACCAATGGGGCAGCCGTTGCTAGCTAATCTAAACCTGTTCACTACAATGCAGGTGTATACAAATGAGCAAGGACTCACTAGAAGCGCTGGAAAACGTCGAATGAAGCGAGAGCGACGGCGGAACCCCACTGGCTCGTGTGGCTGCGGAAGTAGGAAGGACAAGGATGGCCGCTAGGGGGCCTGGAGTCGGGGATGCAAAACCCTAGATATCAACATATGGTAAGTCATATGATAACAAATATTAAGTTAATTTTTCTTTTTTACAGAGTTTTTTCTGTAGGGTACCCACTACCCAATCATAATGACGATTCCATAAGGGAATTATGCGTGCACTTATGACTAGTACTCCATGATACTTCTGCGGCGGTAGATTCAAAATGCTGACGCGGGATGTTGAATGGAGACTATTACAGTCAGGACCCCCAATTCGCGAGAATAGGGGTGACAGGAGGCATCGCGTATTGCGAATTCGCGTATTGTGGAACTAACTTTAAATGGGAATAATTAGATTGGGTGACATCTCTCAATTATGGCCTATTTTCGACATTTTTGGCCCTATTTTCGACATTATTGGCTCTACAGTACAGTCTATATCTTATATATAAGAACAACAATGAATACAAATATGAAACCTTACCTTAAAATTAGTAGATAGGCTAGGACTAGGACTAGGACCGTAGGACTTCACGATTTTCTCCAACTTCTCCCTCCCTGACCAAATCGTACGAACAGTTTACTCTGACAAGCCCATAGCACGGCCTATTGCACAGTTTCCTTCTCTTTTTTTCTTGCGATCCAACACTTCCACCTTCATTTTGTGTGTTATCTTCTAATATTGGCATGGCATGGCGAAAAAAGTGGCAGGCACTACAAACGTTTGGTCACTCCGCACGGCTATGAGCGGGACTGTGGGAGGGAGGGTAAGCGGGAGGGAAGGCAGGCGTATGCCCTTCTTCTTCTTCTCTTTTCGGAGTCACGCCTGGGCCTCGCGAAACGTAGACCGTGCTCGCGTATCAAGCGGGAATAGCGGATTTGGCCCCTTCTTAGCTTTCGATTCGTGTATTGTGGTACCACCTCGCGTAATTAATGTTTTTGGTTATTTTCGAGGGGTAACTCGTGTATTAGGGTTTTCGCGCATTGTGGAATCGCGTATTGGGCGACCTGACTGTATACTAATAGGCAATATCGTCAATGATGGAGGGGCCACTATTAAATATTCATATTTGTTTTCACAAACTCACCAATTAATTTGCAAATAAACCTAACTAGTGAAATCAATGAAAGTAATGAATACATGTGGTACTCCAAGGAGTAAAATCTAGGATACTCACACCGAAATTCCGCACACTAAGCAAAGAAAATCATACAGGACCTGGTCATAGACCAAGCGAGTACAGTAAACACCCGCTAACTCGGACTCTTTTTAGTCGGAAACCCGCACTTCTCGGAATGGCATCGGTCTCACGGAAATGTCCCTGTACTGTATATCTCGGAAATTTCCGAGTTGGGCGGGATTTGTGTCCGGTTTACAATGTTCTCTCACTCGGTTTTAAGTTATTTTAGGATGAATTGAAGCCTGTGCCTTTTAATTATTGTGTTAATATTAATTACTATGCACTGTACTGTCCCTGAAAACATAATAAGGTTCATATTTATCATTAACCCTTCCAGCCCGGGTGTCATTGTGAAAGGACACCGCGGCAATTGGGCAGGAACCTGGGTGTCCTTTCCTGATCAGTAAGCTTGAAAGATTATGCAGCTTGGTCTGAACGCTGTGCGTCCGACGCATGTAAACAAAGCCGATCGTTGCGTCACCGCACCTCCGAAAACAAGAAGAGACGTCGGATCAATGTTATTGTTGTGACGTAAGACGAAATTAGTGTCTGAAAAGCTCTGATATTGTCAACATTGCGGAAAAACTCGCTCCACTGAAATCGTCATCACAACTGAACCAGTTGACTTAGAGAGCTCTACTCAACGCCAGTCTACAGATTGAAAACCGCACTACGTTTATAGATGTGTGGGACATTTCTAGCAGTTAAAATAAAAAAGATGCAGTAGCCTAGGCCTAGCCGTTTTTCGGCCAGATCGCCCGGATACGACCTCCGTCCTTTGGAGGACCAGCCCGGGTTGGAAGGGTTAATATGATGAATTTCACATTTAAAAACAAAAATAGTGATCTCAAGTTTCTCTGACGCAGACTTTCCTCTTATAATTCAGAATTTTCCATCTCTTAAGTCAGTGATAAGTCAGACTTCGGACATCTCGGAAAATCAGGCTTCTCAGAAGTGGTCTCCCCCCAATTAGTCCGAGTTAGCGAGGGTTTACTGTAATGCAGAAAATCCCAATGGGATCTTCAATTTAGCTAAGCGAGTTAAAGGTTGACAGTAGAGATGTTGTAGGAGAACAGTGTGTTAGGAATGATAATGGGACAATTGTTTACTCTGACAAAGAAATTAGAGATGCTTGGAAGGTACACTACCTACCTATGTCACCTATGTGGAGTTCGCCACTCTTGCTAGTGGCACCGAAGAGCGCACCGTCCTTCGTTGTTGTTTGAGAATTGGTGCAGCAGACTATTCGAAGAGGTGGAGCGCACCCTTGTGAAGATGGGCTCGTCTGGCACTTTTTGTAGTTCGACATCGAGAGCTCTCTTGAAGCTGTCTAACGAGACACCTCTCATGTCTCTCACTCGTCGCGGGAGTTTGTTGAGACGTGCTCCTCTATGTGATAACCAGCCCTCTCGCAGAGAGCCCATAGCCCCCCGATTTATCATCTTGTGGATCTCGCATTCCCAGCCTCTCCTATCATTGAATTTCATTGCTATTGGTGTATGTAGATTTGGTACAAAACCCTCCGCGATTTTCCACGTATATATTATTAAGTATCGTTCCCTTCTACGTTCCAACGAATATAGTTTGAGTGATTTTAAGCGATCCCAATAGTGTAACTGTTTTACTGAGTTTATATGTGAGGGGAAGTTCCTTTGTACACTTTCTAAGTCATTAATTTCACCTAATTTGTATGGGGATGTTAATACGTTACAGTATTCTAGCCGCGGTAGCACCAGAGATTTGAAGAGTGTTATCATAGGCAATTCACCGCGAGTTCTAAATGTTCGTAGAATCCAACCTGTTAGCCGTTTCGCAGCTGCAACTTTGACCTGGTTATGTTCTTTGAATCCCATATTTTCAGACATTATCACCCCAAGGTCTTTCACATTGTCTTTACGTTCTATTATGTGATTGGATTCTGTTATGTAACTTGTGCTCTCTTTAACGAAATCCTTATCGACCGTATCGTATTAATTGAAATTTGTCTTTTCATTAAATTGCATGTTATTTTCCCTGGTCCACTGGAACAACTTATTTATGTCCTCTTGCAGCCGGCCCGTGTCTTCCTGTGTCTTTACTATCATACTCAGTTACGTGTCATCCGCAAAGGAGGATACTGTACTGTGTCTTGTGTTGGCATCTATGTCACTTATCAGAATGAGGAAAAGAAGGGGCGCTAGTACTGTTCCTTGGGGAACTGAGCTTTTGATGTCTGAAGGCTCAGATGTTACTTGGCTTACTGCTACTGATTGTTTTCGGTTCACGAGGAAGTTGTATATCCACCTTCCGATTTTACCTGTTATCCCTTTTGCTTTAAGTTTGTGTGCAATAATACCGTGATCACATTTATCAAATGCCTTAGCAAAATCGGTGTAGATGACGTCCACGTTTTTCTTTTCTTCTAGGGATTTAAGAATTCTGTCGTAGTGTTCCAATAGTTGCGAGAGACATGATCTTCCTGCTCTGAACCCATGTTGACCAGTGTTGTGTAGTTCATTTTTTTCCATAAATGTTGAGATTTTGCCTCGCAGGACTCGCTCGAAAATTTTAATGATGTGGGAAGTCAGAGCTACTGGGCGATAGTTTTTTGGTAGTGATTTACTCCCTCCTTTATGCAAAGGGGCAATTATTTAGTTTTTCAAACTATCCGGTATTTCTCCAGTGTCTAGACGACTCCTCCACATTATAGCCAGGGGTTTTGAGAGGTTTTCCTTACATTTCTTTATTAGGATTGAACTCCACGAGTCCGGGCCTGGTGCCGAGTGGGATGGCATGTTGGCGATGGCTTCTGCTATATCTTTTGGTCCGAAATTAATGTCCAGAATTTGGGGGATTTCCGTGGGGTGATTATTCATGAAAAATTCATTTTGGTCTCTTGATTGCTTTTGTTTCGTCAGGCTTACTGAAGGCTTTTTCATACTGTAGACGTAATAGTTCACTCATTTCCTTTTTGTCCCCTGTGAATGACCCATCATCTTTACTTGGTGGGCCGATGTTTGATGTGGTGTTAGTTTTATGTTTAGCGTATGAAAAGAAGTACTTGGAGTTTTCCTTTATGCTTGCAATAGCTTTGCTCTCCTCTTCTATTTGTTGTAGCTCATAGGAGATTCTTAGTCGTTGTTCAATTTCCACAATTTCTCTATCTATTTGGATCTTTAGTCTTTCCTGTAGACTTTGTTGTGTGCGTCTTTGTGTTAGTAATTTTCTTCTTCTGTACAGCTTCCTTCTTTCCCGTTCTTGTTTTCTTCTTCGTCTTGTTTGTCTTTCTGGTATGTGGTGGCTACAGATGTGGGTCATGGTTTCCGTTAATAGGACTAGGCATTCTGATGGTGTCCGGTTGTTCATTAAATCTTCCCAGTCTATATCCTCCATTTCTTGGTTTACCTCTTCCCATCTAATATTTTTACTATTGAAGTTAAATTTGCTGAATGGACCAGTTCTTGGTCTAGTTTCTGAGGTGTTCTGTACACATGCTAGGGTTGTTTTGATCTCAATTAATTTATGATCTGAGTATGTTGTGTCCGATATGTTAACACTGTGTACTAGGTTGTCATTATTAGTGAAGACAAGGTCTAAGATATTGTTTTCACGTGTGGGTTCGGTAATATGCTGGTTGAGACTAAAAAAGTCGCAAAGATTAAATAGTTCTCTTGCATTTGCTTCTCTGGCGTTTATGCGAACGATTACTCAACATGGAATTTGAGGGAAATAGAGTGCAGCTTAGTAACAAAAAGTCATTACTTGTCCACGGCGGGTGCCCAACCCCGAAAGAAGTTGAAATAGGGGAGCTATCCCCCCGCCAAAGGCGGCTTTCTAGGGCCTTTCCTAGCTGATGCTGAGAGGATTGGGTTCTAGTCATGTGGTGATGGGTTGGTCTATCAGAGTGAGAGCTGAGCGATATCTGCCATACCCATAGCTTACTCTGACTCTTCCTTTTACTTATACAGTATATCTTCTAGATCTCAAGTGACGGCGTCTTTTCCGTGGATTGACCTCCTTACTGCCAAGATTGGGAGCCAAAGCGTCACATTTTTCCCTTGCCCCTCAGCTTTCCCTTCATAATTGCTGAGTGGCACAGGGCCTTGGGTGGGGCTTTGGTTTTCCGGGCGTTTCCGCACCCTCCTCAGGTCCCTGCCTTGGAGTGGCTTCGGTCACCCGGGCTTTGTTAGTGGTAAGCAGGGAGGGTTTTGTGGGGGCGCTCGTTTATGGCCTTGGCCTTGCTCGAGACCTTGGGGCTGTTCGGCCAGACAGCCTGGGGAACAACAACAACAACTTGGCCACAAACCCCCCATTGATAGCGCCAGCTGTTGTAAGCAGTGCAATAAGGATAACGGAGGACGGAAAAGATGCAAGATGCTCTGGCATTGTAGCTGAGATGATTAAAGCCTCAGGGGATATAGGAGTGAGTTTGGTCAGAGCTAATAAACTTCATCATTAGAAAGGAACGAATTCCTGATGAATGGCATAAAAGTGTTATAGTGAAAATATATAAGGGCAAGGGGGATTCGTTGGATAGGGGAAAGTATAGGGGCCTGAAAATGCTTGACCAAGTCATGAAGGTCTGTGAGAGAGTCTTTAAAGGTATGATAAAGGAAAGCATTTCTATTGACGATATGCAGTTTGGTTTCATGCCAGGACATGGCACAAACGATGCCATCTTCATAGTCAGGCAGCTGCAGGAAAAATATCTACTTAAAGATAGGTATCTGTATCTTGTGTTTGTAGACCTGGGGAAGGCCTTGAATAGAGTGCCTAGAAAAGTTGTGCAGTGGGCTATGAAAAAACTTGGCGTAGAGGAATGGCTGGTGCGTGTGATAATGAAGATATACGAGGACTCACGAACAGCAGTGAGAGTGAAAAGTGTACTGAGTGAGGAGTTTACAGTTCGTGTCCGGAGTCCACCAGGGCTCTGTATTAAGCCCTCTCCTCTTTGTTATGATTCTGGAGGCACTATCTGGTGATTAAAGAGCTGGGCTCCCCTGGGAACTACTATGCGCAGATGAATTAGTACTTATCACAGATAGTGTGCAGGATGCTGAGGCCAAGTTCAGAAGATGGAGAGAGGGCATGGCAAGTAAAGGATTAAGAGTTAATATAAATAAAACAAAGGTTTTACCCTGTAGAATAGGGATAGGAAAGATAGAAAAAGTTGTGCATCCCATGCGTAGTATACACAAAAAGGGGTGGGCGCGAACTCAATACAGCGTAGCGCCTGCCGCTGCTGAGCACATCACGGGAAGAAGCGCTGCGCTAGAATAAAGGAACCTCTACTGAGGAAGAAGTCCGAAATTGAGACATTTGTATGCATATGCAAAGGTACGCTAGGGGTGGGCGCAAACTCAATACTGTACAGTGTAGCGCCTGCCACTGCTGAGTACATCACGGGAACAAGCGCTGCACTAGAATAAAGGGACCTCTACTGAGGAAGAAGTCCGAAATTGAGAAATTTGTATGCATATGCAAAGGTACGCTTGTGTTCAATGACCGGCTCAAGAGTGTTAACTTTGGCAATGAGGCACTAGAGATGGTGGACAAGTTTTGGTACTTGGGTGATACTATCTCTGCCGGTGGTGGGGCTGAGGCCGCCACTATGGGCGTGGGATTCCGAAGCTTTTAGATATTGTAAGCATTCAGAACTGACATGTCGACCATATGCAGGAAGAACTTTTGTACCACCTGCATGAGGTACGCAGACAGTCAATGAAGCCGATCTACATATCCGACTTGTCGACCAGCCTCATATTGATGTTGTAGTCGAGGACTGCATCCGGCTTCGTCAACCTGGTATTTTACTAATTGCATTTACCTAATTGTAGTTTACAGGAGTTGAGCTAAGCTCGTGTTGTCCCGTCTCTCAGTCTACTTTCATCCAATTTTTTCTTGAAAATATGGATGTTCCTTGCCCCTACCACCTCCTCCTCCAGCCTATTCCATTTGTCAATACATCTATAGGGGAAGCTATCTATCTATCTATCTATCTATCTATCTATCTATCTATCTATCTATCTATCTATCTATTGCCTGATGCCGTGATCCCCGAAAGGGTGGCCACGAACGAACCGCCCCCATGCACCTCTGTCCCCAGTCAGTCGACGCTCCTCCCCCCAACCAGCACCGCCTTCGTTCATGTACTTCCTCACTCCATCCTTCCACCTCTCATTCGGTCTACCTCTCCCTCTCTGTCCCTCCACCTCACTCTCATACATCCTCTTAGTCATTCTCTCGCTTTCCATACGTTCCATATGGCCGAACCATCTCAAGTTGTTCCTTTTCACACTTTCCAGCACATCTACCTCCACACCGCACCTCCTTCTTACTTCCTCATTAGTCTGTCTATCCCTCCATGTAACTCCGCACGCACTCCTTAAGTAATTCTTCCACTGCTCTCACTCTTGGTCTGAGTCTTTCAACCAACGTCCATGCTTCGCTTCCGTAAGTCAGTGTCGGGATTACCACACTGTCATGCAAGGACTTCTTCACTTCCATACTGACCACCCTATTTCTTGTTACTGCTTTTAGTGTTCCTACAACCCTCTTCCCCTGTTGTACCCTCTCCCGCACTTCTTCATCCATAGTCCCATCTTTACTCAACACACTGCCCAGATACTTAAAAGAGTTGACGATCTCATAGCCTGACCGTTCAGCTTCACCTCACACTCTGTGACTTCACCCCTTTCGAAGACCATAACCTTGCTCTTTCCCGCATTTACCTTCAAATTCCGTTTTTCGCACACTGTTCCAAACTCATTTACCAGACCCTGCAACTCCCATTCATTATCACTCATCAGAACTGTATCATCTGCAAACAGCAGTATAGGTAGCTTCCACTCAATTCCCTCCCTTTTCAGCGATACACCAACATCCACTGCTCTTGATAGTATTTCTTTCATGACTCCATCCATATATACAGTAAACAACCACAGGGACATCACACACCCCTGTTTCAAACCAACATTCAGGTCAAAGAACTCTCTCTGCTCACTCTCCACACATACTGCCGCCTTTGCACCCTCATACATGCTCTTCACTGCTTTTAGCAACTTGCCCTCTACTCCGTATATTCTAAGTACTTTCCACAAACCTTCTCTATCCACTCTGTCATAGGCCTTCTTCAAGTCCATAAAGGCAACATACACCTTCTGTTTCTTCTCCAGATATTTCTCCACAACACAATTCAGGGTAAAAATCTGATCTACACATCCTCTTCCCTTCCTAAAACCTCCCTGCTCGTTGCCTATCCATTTCTCCGTTCGCACTCTCACTCTCTCAATCACTACCCTACTGTATACCTTCCCTAGTACGCTTAGAAGACATATTCCTCGGTGGTTACCACACACTCCTCTTTCCCCTTTGCCCTTATATAGGGGGACTATTATGCCAGTCTTCCAGTCATCGGGTGCACTCCCCTTCTCCCATGCTAGTTTGCACATTTTCCATACCCATTCTATCACTATCTCCCCACCATACCTCAACATTTCCCCACACACTCCATCTGTTCCTGGTGATTTCCCCAACTTCACTCTTTTCATGGCTTCCCACACTTCTGACCTCCTGATCCCCACCTCCTCCTCCACTACTTCTCTTCTTCTCCCTCCCATACCATAGGGGAAGCTAAACTTCCTTATATCGTTCTTGCAGGTAGGTCTTTTTACTTTATAGCTGTGGCCTCTAGTTATTCCTGTATCCATAATTATTATATCCTCCCTATCCAGCCTCTCCAGCCCTCGGGTGCATTTGTACATCATTATCATGTCTCCCCTCTCTCTCCTCTCTTTTAGACTCGGTAAATTTAATTTGTCTAGCCTCTCTTCATATGGCAGTTCTCTGAGACTTGGAACCAATCTAGTAACTGCTCTCTGGATTCTTTCTAACTTGTGAATATGTTTCTTAAGATGCGGGGACCACACCACTGCTGCATACTCCAATCTTGGTCTAATCATACTTTTTATAATTTTCGCTAACATGTTCTCATCCAAGTACTGTAGTTCAGAGCAACTTTCATATTCCCGGCCATTGCATACATTCCGCTAAAGAGCTTGTTAATATGTTTCTCTGGCGACAAGTTATCTTGTATAATCAACCCTAAATCCTTTTTGTTTTTCGGCCTTGCTAATTATATTATCTCCCATCCTGTACTCCCAATTTGGTCTATTCACACTTCTTCCCATATTTAACACATGACATTTACTTATATTAATTTTCATTTCCACTTGGTGCTCCATTTGTATATTTTATCTAAATCCTCTTGCAGCTCCTCACAACTACTTATATTTGTTATTTGTCTCATAATTTTTACGTCATCTGCAAACATTGACATGTAGGAGTTTATGCCTATCGGCAGGTCATTCACGTACATAAGGAACATAAGAGGTGCCAACACAGATCCCTGTGGCACACCACTCTCAACTTTCCACCACGATGAGTAAGTTCCTCTAATGTTGGTCCTCATTTCTCTATCTGTTAAATAGCTCTCCATCCAATTCAGCAAACTCCCCCTGACACATCCTATCGTCTCAAGCTTAGATAACAATCTCTTATGTGGTACCTTATCGAATACTTTGGAAAGGTCTAAGTAGACGCAGTCCACCCATCCGCCTCTTTCTTGCAGTACATCTATCACCCTACTGTAGTAACATAGCAGACTGGTAACACAAGATGTCCCTTCTCTGAATCCAAATTGCTTTGGCGTTATTATCTTCTTTCTCTCCAACATTTTCATCCATCTCTTCCTAATTAGCTTTTCACAAATCTTGCATACAATACTAGTAAGTGAAACTGGTCTTTAGTTTAGAGGGTCCTCAGGGTTTCCATTCTTGTATATCGGAATGATATTAGCTCTTTTCCATTCAACAGGAACCTGTCCTTTATCTAAGGAAGCTTGAATTATGTCCCTCACTGGCTCCACTAATTGCTCTGCACACTCCTTTAAAACCCAGGCAGACACTTCATCCGGTCCCATAGCTTTCCTTACTTCAAGTCCTCTCATCGCAGATAACAGCTCATCTCTAGTTATTTCAATCTTGCTAAGACCAATCTCCAGTACTCCCTCCTGTGGTTCGTCAAAACTTTCCTCTCTAGAAAAAACCGACCCCAATTTGTTATTCATTACCTCGCACATGTCCGATACATTTTCATACGTCCTAGCATCTACTCTTAGTTTAGTAATTTGTTTCTTTACCTTCAACTTACTGTTTATATATTTATAAAACAATTTAGGGTCACTTTCATATTTATTTACTATGTTCTTCTCATAGTTCATTTTAACTTGTTAACATACCTATTCCTCTCCTGTTTATATTTATTCCGATTACTCTCAGTGTTCCTTCTTAATCTAGCCCAAGCTGCATCACGCCTACCCAAAGTTCTTTTTTATTTCATGAACCTACTAAATTTACCTTGTACATCTTGTTCTTTCAAAATAAGATCCCATATCTATTCCCTCTAAATAGCTTTTCAAGGATACATAATCAGCTTTACTATAATTTAGTCTGTCATTTATATAGCTACAGTGGAATCTCGTATCTAACGAATAATAGGTGCCGAAAAAATCGCGTTAGATCTAGATTCGTTAGATATGAATGCATAAACTAATGGGAAAAATGGTAATTGGTGCCAAAATTTAGACAGGGTCCCCATTTTTACCTATTTTTGCCCTTCCGAGTTCTATTTTGTGACATCAAATATATTAAAATCATGTAATATATTAATTATAAGAAGAATTAATAATAAACCAACCTGTGAGTGAATAATGAAGTGTGTAGGTTAGACGATGTCGAAGATATCCGAGCAGGGAGGCTAGGCTAACTGGGATGCGCCGCGCACTTCCTCGCCTCCACCACAGCCTGCCTTTCTTAACATTGCCACTAAAACACGTCTTTGCAACAGATAGGCTGGCTTTAATTTTAGTTTTCTGACTCTTAAAGTTACGCACTGTCCCCTCGGGAAACCCAGTTATTTTCACTATCTCGCAGTTCTTGAGGCCTTTTTCAATTAGTTCAATCACTTTCGCTTTATCCTCTGCCGTATATTTATTAATTTTTTTTCCAACACGCGTAACCCTCTTCACTGGTACTTTTGTCTTTCTTTCATGCATATTTCCATTCTCACCACTCCCCTCTCCAGTACCTGAGGATTGGGTCGACATCACAAAAGGCGTAACACAACAACAGCTTAACCCCTCCAACCCGGATGGGCTCTTGAACGCCCATAACAACCTCGGCCCGCGCAACCCGGAAGGGCTCTTGAACGCCCATTGCTTGCATGCGTGCTTTCGAATGCCGCGCGTACATTTTCGGTATCGTGGGACGGTAGGTGGCGCCACCAGGCGTAAACTCCGCCACAGCAACAGTATCTACCCCGACGCCATCATGGACAGTACGCCAAATAGTGATTCCGCTGTGTCCGATACCGTGCTTCCTACGACGCCCTTGCTTGTTCGTCGCGCCTTACCCCGACGCCATCGCCTAAATGTGTTATCTCCCGGAGGTATTGAGACGACATTGAGACTTTATGAGCGAGCTGATGCCAAGCATAATGTTGATGATGAAGTCAGTGACGACTCCAGTAATTATAAGTCGAGTGATTATGGCCATGAGAGTGATAAAGAAGAGCAATTCCTGGGATTTGCGAGAGAACATGACAGTGATGAGAGTGATGAAGGTGATGTACCAGTTGTTGAGGAAGCTGGTTTACCTAAAGACAGTGAACTTGAGAGAGTGAGCGAGTGGGAGAGTTCAAGGTCACTCACCAAATTTCGCTTAAGTGACACGACGCCAAGCCCTTCCCCAGGTAAATCGCCTTTCAAGCTACATTTGTATAAGCAGAAAATACTTGAGAAGGTGGCCGCGGCAGCTAGGGAACAAGCAAAACTACTTGGTGAGGATGAGGCTGTGAGTGAGGGTCAGCGTGGTGACCCTTCTCGTCCGCCATTGTCTCCCTTATCTACCCACGCCACCCAAGATGACCCGGATGCCCCGCATTCTTCCCCACCACCCCCACCATTGCCAAGGGTTGAGGACCCCACACTTTCGGCCTATTTGCCTCCTAGGTCCCCCGACAGGAGACATACTGCTGCCGAAAAGGGGAAAGGTAGGAAATATACCAAGAAAATTAAGAAAAGTAAGAGAGTTTTGTTCGAGGCTCCCGCGGCGTCCACCCCGGCCGGCCCCAGCCATACGTCCCCGCAACTTTCCCCACGGTCCTCCCCACCTCTCCCGCCTTCAACATGTCTTCCTGAAGAAGTCTTTGAGCTCGCATCACCAATACCTGGCCCTAGTGACAGTGAAACATTGCTTTCTGTCACTCGTCGCAGGCCAAGGAGCCCGGGACCTCGGGGCGACACAGCCTCACCTGCCACTCCTTCCCCACCTCGCCCACCCGCACGCCGCCCACGCATCACTGGTTCCCCGCCAGATTATGTGGGGGCCACTGATGATGAAGGGCACCTCTCTCAAGACTCTGGCCATGATTACATAGGTCCACCGTCAGGGCAAGATGACCACTCTGACGATGACTATATGGACATCGACGACCCTCGACCCATCCGCTTGGCCCGGCGTCGTGCTGCCCGTCGTGCTGCCCACCGCCCTGGCCGCCGCCCTCGCCGCCCTAGGGCGCGCGCCTCCCGAGTTGGCCGTGGGCGTGCTGGGCCACCAGCTGGAGCTCCTCGTCAGCGTAGACAAGACCCATTCTACGTTTTTCAGTGGCAAGACGTAGTTGATGAGGATGCATACAACCCTGATGTGCCAGCTTTTGATGAGGTACTGGAGGGTTCAGGCGTTACCCCCAATTTTCCTGCAGGCCCCAATGCTCCACCACACGAACTGTTTGAGGCCTTCTTTGATGAGGAGGTGGTAGGCTATGTTGTCAAAGAGACAAATAAGCAGCACCAATTCCAGGTCCACTTTTTGGGAAAGGTGACCAAGGGCCACATGAGGCAGTGGACCCCAGTGACTCATAAAGAGTTCATGGTGTTCCTGCCTCATGTCAAGAAGCATAGGTTGCCTGACTATTGGATCACCAATGATCTGATATCCACCCCTGCCTTCGGGAAATATATGTCTCGCGACCGGTACCTTGATATCCTCGCAGCGCTCCATCTTGTCACCAACCTTGACGTCCACCTCCCAGACAAGCTGTGGAAGATTAGGACGTTGTATGAGATGATGCGAGAACGCTTCACCTCCTACTTCAAGCCCTTCCGCAAGGTCGTCATTGACGAGTCTCTTGTGCTGTTCCGGGGAAAACTCAGCTTCCGGCAGTACATCCCCTCAAAAAGACATCGCTTTGGCATAAAATTCTTTGTGCTGTGCGACTGCCAAACTGGCTATGTCCTGGACTTCCTGGTCTACAGCGGGAAGGAAGGGGACTTGCTTGTGGACCCCCTCATTGGCTTTGGCGGAGCAGTGGTGCAAGCCATGATGGACCGCTACTTTCATAAGAATCACGTCCTCTACACGGACAATTATTACACGTCCCCCACTCTCTCACAGTACCTGCATGAGCGCAAGACGGGGACTGTAGGCACAGTACGAGGGAAAAGGAAGGGCATGCCACCTTTCCCTCCAAAGACCAAAAAAGGTGATGTGTTCAAGAAGAAGTCGGGGCCCATTCTGGCTATCCACTGGCACGACCAGCGGAAGGTCAACCTCCTGACCACCATCCACAAGGGGGAAATGGTGGAGACTGGCAAGGTGGATCGCCGCACCCAGGCCAGGGTGACCAAGCCCGATGCTGTCCTGGACTACAACATCAACATGAGGCTGGTGGACAAGTCCGACATGCAGATAGGCTTCATTGACTGCCTGCGTACCTCGTGCAGATGGTACAAAAAGTTCTTTCTGCATATGGTGGACATGTCAGTTCTGAATGCCTACAACATATACAAGCTTCGGAATGTGAACACACCCATGAAGTTCAATAGCCTGCGGAGGTTCCAAAAGCAGGTGTTGACGGAGCTCCTGGAGAAGTATGCTATGCCACAGAGGGCAGTGGCACATCCTGGGCCCGCCGTTATTGACCGCTTGCAGTCTGCTCAATACTTGACTAGGCACAGGCTTGGTTCCCTGCCTCAGAATGAATCCGGAAGAACACAGCAGAAGCGGTGCCATGTCTGCTACAACAGCAGGGTGAAGCCGAGGTCAGGTAAAAAGTCAACCCTGGAGTGTGTGGAGTGCAAGGTGGCACTCTGTGCTGTAGATTGCTTCTTTGATTACCACTCCAAGCTGGAGTTCTAATAATCATACTGAAATTGCCAAATAAAATGACAATATGTACACTATAATTATATATAGGCAAAAAGTGGAAGAAAACCAATGTATTGTAATACAAAAGTCATGTATTATGAGAACATTGATACAAATACAATTACACCATAATAATATGTGAAAGTGACACATATGTATATACCAAGTGACATTCATATGATTAGAACCTATAGAAATATATAAATCAGTGAAAAAAGACACAATAAATTGTATATAAAACGTTTACAAATCATATAACTAAGTGAAAGTGACACAAGACCTAATATTTGATGGCCAAAGTATAATAAACACCTGTGATAACGAATAATCAGTGCCTAATACAACAATAACCTACCTCAATTACTAATAAAATGTACGGTATCGAGTGAAAATGAGCATTATCAGTGACAGTGACACTCTCTAAAGCATATTTGTCAAAGTGAAAGTGACACAAGACCTAATATTTGATGGCCTAAGTATAATAAACACCTGTGATAACGAATAATCAGTGCCTAATACAACAATAACCTACCTCAATTACTAATAAAATGTACGGTATCGAGTGAAAATGAGCATTATCAGTGACAGTGACACTCTCTAAAGCATATTTGTCAAAGTGAAAGTGACACAAGACCTAATATTTGATGGCCAAAGTATAATAAACACCTGTGATAACGAATAATCAGTGCCTAATACAACAATAACCTACCTCAATTACTAATAAAATGTACGGTATCGAGTGAAAATGAGCATTATCAGTGACAGTGACACTCTCTAAAGCATATTTGTCAAAGTGAAAGTGACACAAGACCTAATATTTGATGGCCAAAGTATAATAAACACCTGTGATAACGAATAATCAGTGCCTAATACAACAATAACCTACCTCAATTACTAATAAAATGTACGGTATCGAGTGAAAATGAGCATTATCAGTGACAGTGACACTCTCTAAAGCATATTTGTCAAAGTGAAAGTGACACAAGACCTAATATTTGATGGCCAAAGTATAATAAACACCTGTGATAACAAATAATCAGTGCCTAATACAACAATAACCTACCTCAATTACTAATAAAATGTACGGTATCGAGTGAAAATGAGCATTATCAGTGACAGTGACACTCTAAAGCATATTTGTCAAAGTGAAAGTGACACAAGACCTAATATTTGATGGCCAAAGTATAATAAACACCTGTGATAACGAATAATCAGTGCCTAATACAACAATAACCTACCTCAATTACTAATAAAATGTACGGTATCGAGTGAAAATGAGCATTATCAGTGACAGTGACACTCTCTAAAGCATATTTGTCAAAGTGAAAGTGACACAAGACCTAATATTTGATGGCCAAAGTATAATAAACACCTGTGATAACGAATAATCAGTGCCTAATACAACAATAAGCTACCTCAATTACTAATAAAATGTACGGTATCGAGTGAAAATTAGCAATATCAGTGACAGTGATACCCTAATAAACATATTTTATATAATTGGCCTCAAAATAACTAGAAAATATCAAATAAACATCACATTCTCAATATCAAACACTAAAATCGTCTAAGGGAGATAAATACTTTGGCGCGGCGAGCGGCTAGGTGCGTCGTAGCCATGGCCGAGGCGACGCGTCCGAACGCGGGAAGAATTTGCCGCCGAAAAGCACTCGTCTTCCCGCGCTCACCATTATGCAACCAGAGGGGCTAGAGACCTCTACTCAACGCCATTCGACAGAGGAAGGTTTGTGGAACATTATTCTTTTTTATTCACAACATTACATGACATATTCATTGACTTACAGAGTAGTTAACATAGGCCAAAGATCGTCAAAACACCCGGTACCGGAGCATAGTCGTAAGCTATAGCCCCCGGGGCTGGAGGGTTAAGGTTGGGGCGAGTAACACAACAAAAGATTGAGTTGGGTTGAGTAATGTAGGCCTAAGGTGCGGCGCGGACTGGACTGACAACAGTGACGGGGAGGGAGGGAGGAGGGAGGGACGCCACTTAGCTCAGTACGGTAGGCCTATTTGGCGGGAAATTTGTAAATTCGATACCGGGCACCCAGAATAATTGCCGTTAGATATGGATTTTGGTTCGTTAGATTGAGATCGGGTAGAGCTCCAATAGGGTCGTTAGCTGTAAATTCGTTAGATCAAAATGCGTTAGATGCGAGATTCCACTGTATTGTCTAATCTATTGGCATTACTGAGATCAACTTCCATTTCAGTAATAGGTGATCACATTTGCCTACAGGACATAGATAGTTTATATCACTAATTTCGTGAGGATCTTTTGTAAAAATCAGATCGAGTTTAGAAGGTTCGTTATTACCCCTCATTCTAGTATTCTCCTTCACATGTTGTGCAAGTACATTTTCCGTAACCAACTGGTGTTGGTGCGGCAATCCACATTGGCAGTCTCGACCATGATCCCTTTGTGGATGGTTGTGAGGAGGTTGACCTCCCCCTGGTCGTGCCAATGGATTGCCAGAATGGGCCCCGACTTCTTTCGGAACACATCGTTCTTCTTGGTTTTCTTCGGGAAAGCCGGCATGCCCTTCATTCTCTCTTGCACTGTTCCTACAGACCCATTTTTGTTGTTGTGGAGGTACAGTACTTGGTGAGATTGGGGGACGTGTAGTAATTGTCCGTGTAGAGGATGTGGTTCTTGTTGAAATAGCGGTCCATTATGGCTTACACCACTGCTCCGCAAAGCCAATGCTGGGGTCCCCTTCCTTCCCGCTGTAGACCAAGAAGTCCAGGACATAACCAGTCCTACAGTCGCACAGCACGAAGAGCTTGGTGCTAAAGCGATGTCTCTTTGAGGGGATGTACTGCCAGAAATGGAGCTTCCCCCGGACCAGCACTAGAGACTCATCAATGACAACCTTCTGGAAGAGCCTGAAGAAGGAGGTGAACCGTTGCCGCATCATTTCGTAGAATGTTCTTATCTTCCACAGCTTGTCTGAGCGGTGGATGTCGGTGTTTTTTACAAGATGGAGTCAGGAGAGGATGTCCATGAACCTATAGCGTGACATGTACTTGCCGAAGGCAGGGGTGGCTATGAGGTCTGCTGTAATTCAGTACTGTACTCTGCCAAGACGTGTTTCTTGATATGCGGCATCAACATGGTAAGAGCAAGGAAGACATAAAACTCCACGGCAGTCAATTTGATCCACTGCCTCATGTGGCCCTTCGTTACTCTGTCGAAGAAGTTGACCTGGATATCATGCTGTGTATTGGTCTCCCCGACGATGAAGTTCATCACCTCATCAAAAAAGGCCTCGAAGAGGTCTCCCAGTGAAGAGTCGGGGCCTGTAGGAGTTGTGGGGGAAACTTCTGATCACTCCTGTGCCTCATTGAAAGCAGGCACCTCAGGGTCAAAGTTGTCACCATCTTCCCACTCAAAGACAGTGAAATAGGTGCCTTGGTCTTGGCATCGCCCATGCACTCGGGCGGGCTGAGCACGCCCGCGGCCGACACGGGATGCGCGCACACTAGGGCGGGTAGGGCGGCCCCGAGCATGACGATCACGGGCGGGGCGGGGCGGGGAGCAGGGTCATCGACTAACTCATGTTCAGAACACCTTGTCATTAGACATCTTGTCCACTCGGGGGCCCCATGTAGTCGTCACCAGGGCCAGAGTCATCGGCGATGTCTTCTTCATCACTCCGCCTGGTACTCCGGCGGGGAACGATAGATGCGTGGGTGGCGTGTGGGTAGGCGAGGTGGGGAAGGAGTGGCAGGTGAGGCGATGTCTTCCCGAGGCGATGGGCTTTGAAAAAAAAATCTTCCTCATCACTTGGTGCAGGCAGTGGTGATGCGGGTTCAAATAAATATATTCGCATCCACACTTGCTTATGGCTGGGGAGGTGGGGAGGGCTGTGGAGAAACTTGTGGCTGGGGTGGCACGTCATGGCTGGGCCCGGCAGGGGTGGAGGCAGCGGGGTCCTCGAACGAAGCCCACCTAGTTTTGGTGCTGTTTTTTATGAAAGTTCTGCCTTTCCCCTTTTCAGCAGTAGTAATACTTTTTTTTTTTTTCCTTTTTTTTTCTTTCTATATTCCAACTACAGCACAGTTCTCCCTCTCGGGCACAGGCTGAGAGCCTGTACATCCAACCGCTTAACACGGTGAAGCCTGTGATGTCTTGTTCCAGTCTAGGGAGTGAGACATGTGAAGCACTTAGAGCTCCACTCACGGCTCGAAGCAGCCCCATCTCTGAAGCTGCTCTGCCTTCGTGCTTCACCGTGCTGGCGAAGGGCTCGGGGTCACCTCACTCAGCCCAAATTTCGAGGCCGACCTGGAACTTTCCCACTCGCTCACTCTACCCACATAACCTTCACGAGGTTGTTCATCACCTTGTTCCACTTGTGGTACTTGTTCCCCCTCTACATGTTCATCATCGCTCTCGTCACTGGGGAACCCGACAAACTCAGCGTCTTTGTCTAGGCTCTCATTAGACGCATAGCGTGAGGTAAGCCCAATGCTTTCTTCACTCACATCTCTCTCACTAGCATCACCAGCGATTTCGAGTTCTCTCAAAGTTCTCTCGATGCCTCCCGGACTGAGAATGTCTTTAGAGGTGCGCCGTTGGTTATGACGGGGGTATGCGGTGGAAGCACTATTTTGCGTAGTATCCATGATGGCGGCTAGGCAGAGACTGATACTGCCACGTAGTTCACGCGTGGTGGCGTTGTATATGCATGTAAATACAGTCAGGTCTCGATATGCACTCGTTTCGTACTGTATACACAAATTAATTTGGACACGGTAATCCCCAAAATTCCAAAGTCTGTCACAACACATAAACAAAATGTATATATGCGGACATTTGCAGGCGACGGGGGTCCTGCTTCAACTCCGGGTCGGCACCAGACATTTAAGCACTGCCGCCAAACATTTCCGCACAGTGCGGATTGTAGCAGACGACACAAAACATAGAGTGTGGGTTGTTTATGTTGCAGGATATTGTGTGGTCGACACACAAATAGGTCAGTAGCAGGTCCAAAACAGTTCTTGTTGATGCTGTTAATGCCTGCCTGACACACAGGTAATGTTTCCCCGGACTGGCACTTTCCGCCCAATAGTATAGGGGCCCGAACCTGGTGGTAGCGCTCCAGGAGGCTGCCCTGTCATTGGGCGAAAAATACCAGGCCAGTCATAGTGCCGTGTACGCGCACAGGGTGCATCCCTGCGGCTGGTTCTGGTGGGGCGTACCGAGGCCACTGGATCCTACCCCCTTGTAATCTCTTGGGGGAAGGTGCTGGGAATGGTCCCGGGGTTGACTGGAGCCGGAGTTCTGGGGGGGTGATGCCCATCTGCCAGCCAAACCTACCTAACTATGACTAAAACCAAAGAAAATAAACATAAGTCCGATGAATCAGAACCACACAGGACAAGGACAAATGCCCCCCACAAACTCAGACTTGCTAGTGTGAATGTTGGTAGTTTGAATCTGCATGCGAATGAAGTGGCTGAGATGTGTGAGAGGAGGCGAGTGGACGTCTGCTGTACCCAGGAAAAACACTGGAAGAGGCATGGGGTACAGTGGATTGTCGGAAGGAGGAAAAAATATAGGATATACTGGATGGGTGTGGAGACTGATAAAGCGAAAGGAGGAGTGGGTGTTCTGGTGGAAAGTGTGCTTCAGATTACAAGAGTTAGTGAAAGGCTGATTGTTTTGAAGTTCAAAGTTGGTGAAAGAATTCTGAATGTGATATCTGCATATGCCCCACAGTCTGGTTTACAGAAAGATAAAAGAGGACTTCTGGAATGGCACAGTCAATGTCATTTCAGGCCTCTCGGAGAATGAAATAACAATCGTGGGGGGGGAGGGGGGGACCTCAATGGTCACGTGGGAGCATCTGCAGATGGATACGAGGGGGTACATGGAGGAAATGGTTACGGAAGGCGAATATATATTGGAGTCCTGCGTTGCACTCAACATGGTTGTGTGTAACACAAAGTTCAAGAAAAGACAGAGCCACCTGATCACGTATAACTCTAGGGTCTCCAGTAGCCAGATAGATTACATCTTGGTTAACAGGAAAGACTGGAAACTAGTTCGAGATGTAAAGGTCATCCTGAGCGAAGAATGTATCCCCCAGCATAAGCTACTTGTGTGCGACATGAGCTTATACAGAGATCCTAAGTGCAAGAAGGTATACATACCCAAAAGGAAAGTGTGGCTGCTGAAGAACAAGGAAGTTAGGGATAGGTTTCATAGTGAACTGGAGGAAATGAATAGAAATAAGGAAGCTAGGCCTAATGATGTAAATAGTCAATGGAACTTTTTTAAGCATAGCCTTATCGCTGCCACTGACAAAGTCTGTGGGAAAACAAAGGGTCACCCCAGGAATAAGACCTCCTGGTGGTGGAACGATGAGGTAGAACATGCTGTGAAAGAGAAAAGGAGATGCTTCAAAGCATGGAAGAAAGGAGGCAGCAAGGAGGAATACCAGGCAGCTAAACGAACTGCCAAAAGAGTTATTTACAATGCTAAAAATCGCATTAAGGACCTGGTCCTCGAACAAGTGTGTAACACTGACAATCCCAATGGGATCTTCAACCTAGCTAGGCGAGTTAAAATTGACAGTAGGGATATTATAGGTGAACAGTGTGTTAGAAACGATAATGGGAAGATTGTGTATGCAGAAAATGAAATCAGAGAAGCATGGAAGGCACACTATGAACGATTGCTAAATGTAGAGTTTGATTTTTTTTTTTTTTTTTTTTAAGAGACAATGAACGGAGGAAGGAAAAACACAGATAAAACAAAAAGGTCCATCTGCATCCTCCTCCATTCATAAAATGTTGTAACAACTGATTAAACATTTGTAGATTGTAAGTTTGTGGAAAGCAATTCGAGGGAAGTGAATTCCAAAGAGTAGTAGCTCTGGAGATAAAGGAATTCTGATAAGCAGAAGTTCTGCATTGTGGAGGAGAAAGTGTAAATTCATGGGCACTCACAGCTGCCCTAGTTCTACGGGGAAAGATGTGGAGAGGCGGCACAATTGAAGCAAGTTCCTCGGAACAATTGCTGTGAAAATATCTGTAGAATAATGCAAGGGATGCAAAGTTTCTTCGTATGGATAATGTAGGAAGGTCCTGTGTGATTGCAGGGTTATTGATTAATCTAATAGCTTTATTTTGAATTTTGTCCAACTGCCTCAATGCAACCACTCCACTTCCACCCCACAGAGGTGAACAGTAATCCATCTGAGAACGCACTTGACTTTTATATATTACGGCCAACTGCTCGTCAGTGAAGAATTCTCGAACTCTGTACAGGAGTCCCAGTTTTTTAGAGGCATTCTTAGCAATGCTTCTAACATAATGTGTCCAGCTCAAGTTAGTAGTTAATGTTACACCGAGAATGTCAATACTAGGGGAAGTGGGAATATTTACATCATTAAAAAATATATGGGAGTCAGTGAGATTCTGTCGGTTAGAAAATTGAATGTACTTGGTTTTCTGTGTATTATAGGAAACTAGATTCTTTTGTCCCCATTCATTAATTCTAGAAAGGTCCTGGTTCAGAGAAATTGCAGTGTTTATTTTTGAATTTATAAGATCGGGTTGGGTGAAAGAATTGGTAAATGTGAAGGAACTGTGGAGTGTTGAGTCATCTGCATAGGAATGTATTGGATTATGAGTGGTAGATATGAGATCATTGATATGAATGAGGAACAGAGTTGGGGCCAAAACTGATCCCTGGGGAACACCAGCATTTATTGAGTGAAATTGAGAATAAAGGCCATCTACCATTACACGTATCTTTCTGTTATGAAGATAAGAAGAAATTAGTGGAACTAATGATGCAAGGCCGTAGCGTGACATCTTCGACAATAAGGATTGATGCCAGACTCTATCAAATGCCTTTGATATATCCAGTGCTATTGTATGTGTTTCACCATGTTGGTCTGTAGCTTGGTTGATTTGATGCGTAAGAAAGCAAAGAATGTCTGCAGTTGATCGACATCGTCTAAAACCATATTGCCTATCACTGATTAATTTATTATTCTCAAGATGCTTAATTATGTGATTATTTAATATAATTTCAAAGACTTTACCAAGAGTGGAAGTTATAGCTATTGGTCTGTAGTTTGATGGATCTGAAGAGGCACCTTTTTTAGGAACTGGATGGATGTTTACTTCTTTCCAGGGTACTGGGAAGCATGAGGTATGAGTACACAGACGGAAAATTTGTGCCAATACAGGAGCGAGCACCAAGGAGCAATTCTTAAGTACTATTGGAGGAATTTCATCTGGACCAGGAGCCTTATCTACTGAGAGATTCTGCAAAATAGTTTTGACATGTTTGGTGTGGATATTAAGTGTGGGATTTTCAGGCGAATTAAAATTAAGTACAGGGACATCTTGATTTATTTCATCTAAGGTTGAGTTCGTGGAGAAAATATCCGCAAGAAGGTTAGCTTTACCTCGTGGGTCACTTACAAGATTGCCAGTCGGAGATTTTAATGGTGGAATGGATGAAGCAGTAGTGAAGTTGGATTTGAATGAGTTAAGAGTAGACCAAAATATTTTGTTATCATTTGGATTATTTAGAAGTTTATTTGCCTGCTTGTGGAGAAAGTTTGATTTAGTTAGGTTTAATACAGTTTTGGCATGATTTCTGATGTTTCTAAAGTAATTAAAGGCTTCATGTGTTTTTGATCTTGTGTATGCATTGTAGGCTATTGCTTTTTGTTCAGTTACTCTAGCACAATTATGGTCAAACCATTTAGGTGAATTAGATTTTTTACTGTACTTTTGATGAGGAATAAAAGTTTCCATTCCAATTTTTACAAAATCTTGTATGTGGCTCAAGGTGGAGTGTGCATCATTAGAAAAGAAAGAGGTCCAGGGAATATCAATAAAGAAACCTTGAAGACCCTCCCAGTCTGCCCTATCGTAATGCCATTTAGTCACCAAAACAGGTTCAGAGTGGGAAGGTGTGGTAGGTGATAGACAGGTGGCCTGTATCAGACAGTGATCAGAAGATCCAAGCGGGGACCTCACTGTAACATCATAATTTTCTGAATTGGTTGTTAAAAATAAGTCCAGTAGGTGGGAATTATGATTAGGATTATCTGGTACACGGGTGGGTTGGTTGACTAGTTGAGTGAGATTAAATGAGTCTGCAAATAGCTCACATTCAAGACCAGCATCATCAGTCCTGGCTGAATGAGTGAGCCATTCAACATTATGGACATTAAAATCACCCAACACAGTGATTTCAGAAGAAGCATTTAAGTTGAGAACACTGAGTTGTGAGGACAGAGAATCAAAAAGACTTTGCTCTGGAGGAGTATTTGGGGAACGGTAGATGCAACATATGTATTTAAATTTACCAGCAGAAATTAATTTGTATATAGAATAATCAAAATAGGGACAATTGAAACTAGTAACCTCCTCCAGGGCAATTTCAGATTTTGCGAAGCAACATACACCTCCTTTAGGTCTGAAATTTTGGAGCAGTTGATAACCTGGAAAATTAAATCTAGACGTGTCAGATGTGGATGTTACTCGAGTCTCTGTCAAAAAAGGGAGAGTAGGGGATTCTGCTTGAAGAAATTGGTTTACAGAATTTATGTTAGAGTGAAGTCCCCTTATATTACTAAAGAAAAAGCTGCACCGACGAGCAGCTTTGGGACGTTGCAATGCTCTTGACACAGTCGCATGATGACGGCCGGGAGGGCCCTGTGTCAATGACCCAACCCTGCCGGGGGTAGATATCCGAGGGACCACCAGGTTTGCTCTTAACAATTGTACTGCCATATTTATTAGGTAAGTGTATGGTGTTACATGTATGATTTGTAGTGGGAAGAGTAGTGTTTTATGGATAGAGGATAGCGATGTAGGGCAATGTCGTGAAGTTGGATGTGTATGTTATATAAAGAGGGTTTTCCTGATACCCCTGATGTGTGAGGCAGAAAGATATGTATCCAGCTACCAAGGCCTGGGAGAGATAATGGAATTCAGGCTATTCCCTGAGTCTCCCGAAACCTTGGCGGTAGTACTTCCCTGGGCGGGGCTGCCTACCCCTACTACCTACAAATGGGATAAGGAACAGCTTAGTATCGAAAAACCAATATCTGGGCCCCCTCCTTTGATAGCACCAGCTGTAGTGAGCGACGCAATCAATAAAATGAAGGACGGTAAAGCTCCAGGTTGCTCTGACATTGTCGCTGAGATGATAAAAGCCTCAGGGGAGACTGGTGTAAACTTAGTTACTGAGTTGATAAACACCATTATTAAGGATGAGAAAATCCCAGAGGATTGGCTCAAAAGTGTGATAGTGAATATATACAAAGGAAAAGGGGATGCGCTAGATAGAGGAAATTATAGGGGCCTGAAAATGCTTGACCAAATCATGAAGGTCTGTGAGAGAGTCCTTGAGGGTTTAATCAGGCAAAGCATCTCTATTGATGATATGCAGTTTGGTTTTATGCCAGGACGGGGTGCAACCGATGCTATCTTCATAGTCAGGCAGATACAGGAAAGAAAAACGAACGAACAGCCTCGGATGCGGACGGAACCTACGTTGACGAACCACGACCAACTAAGGACATACCTTCGGACATTCTGAGAATGGCTACGTGGAATGTTAGTGGCATGAATGATGGCACAAAAGAGAGAGAGGTTCTGGAAGTGTTAGTGAATGCCAGGCTGGATGTATGTGGAATGACAGAGACCAAATGGAAAGGTTCAGATGTGAGAGAGTGGGAGTGTGGAATGGGTGTGTGTGCTGGAGTGAGTGAAGGAACAGCGAGAGAAGGTGCATGTTTGTTTGTAAGTAGCAAATGGAAGGAATGTGTAAGCGAGTATGGGTCTGTGGGTTCAAGGATTGTGTGGGTGAGAATGAAAGTAGGAATACAAACGTGGGTGATTGTATGCGTGTATGCCCCGACAGAGGATATACTTGAAAGAAAGAAAGAGGAGTTCTGGATGAATGTGGAGGCGTGCCTGGAGAAGTTTGACAAGAACGAAAGAATATTTCTGATTGGGGATATGAATGGTAAGGTGGGTGATAGGAAAGTTGAGGGAGTGGTGGGAGGGTGGGGGGTACCATCAGAGGTGAATGGGAATGGTAGTGCACTTGTGGACGTATGTGTGGGGAGGAGGCTGTGGATAGCCAACACCTTCTTCCGACACAGAATGATCCACAGGTACACGTGGAAACGGATGTTGACGATGAAGGATAAGACAGTGGTGGAACGAAAGTCATTGATTGATTATGTATGTGTGGATGAACGAATGAAGAAATCTGTGATGGATGCTAGGGTGTATAGGGGTATTGGAGGGGGGTCTGTCTGATCATTATGTAGTGGTAGCTAAGGTTAGGATAAAAAAGAAGTGGGTGAGGAGAGCTGGAGGGAGGCGAGAGGAGGGTGGAGAGGTTGCAGGAGGAGGAAGTCAGGGAGGAGTACAGGAGAGCAGTGGAAAGACGACTAGGTGGGTTCGACCTGGAAGTTATGGAGGAAGTGGAGGAGATGAGCAAGTTGTTTAAGGATGAGATCTTTGCAGCATGTGAGGAGGTGTGTGGAGTGAGGAGAAGAGGGAGGGGAGTGAAAGGTACAGCATGGTGGACAGAAGAGGTAAGAATAGCTGTGAAAGAAAAGAAGAAAGCATATAGAAAGTGGTTGGGTAGTAGAGGGAATGAAGATTCCGAGAGACAGAAACGAGCGAGGTACGTGGAGAGTAAGAGGGTGGTGAAGAGAGTAGTGAAGGAAAGTAAGAGAAGAGTAGATGAGGAATTTGGAAGGAATCTGAGTGTAAAATGGAGGGAGAGTAAGAAACTGTTCTGGAAAGAAGTCAAGAAAGTTAGGGAAGGTAGCAAGGGAAACAGTAAGGGTGTGAAAGATAAGAATGGGAGAATGCTAGCCGAGAAGCAAGAGAGAGTCGAAAGATGGAGGGAGTACTTCAGTGAGTTGCTAAATGTAAGGAATGAAGAGCCAGCAAACATAGCTGGATATGGTATGGGAGGGAGAAGAAGAGAAGTAGTGGAGGAGGAGGTGGGGATTAGGAGGTCAGAAGTGTGGGAAGCCATTAAAAGAGTGAAATTGGGGAAAGCACCAGGAACAGATGGAGTGTGTGGGGAAATGTTGAGGTATGGTGGTGAGATAGTGATAGAATGGGTATGGAAAATGTGCAAACTAGCATGGGAGAAGGGGAGTGCACCCGATGACTGGAAGACTGGCATAATAGTCCCCCTATATAAGGGCAAAGGGGAAAGACGAGTGTGTGGTAACCACCGAGGAATATGTCTTCTAAGCGTAGTAGGGAAGGTATACAGTAGGGTAGTGATTGAGAGAGTGAGAGTGAGAACGGAGAAATGGATAGGCGACGAGCAGGGAGGTTTTAGAAAGGGAAAGGATGTGTAGATCAGATTTTTACCCTGAATTGTGTTGTGGAGAAGTATCTGGAGAAGAAACAAAAGGTGTATGTTGCCTTTATGGACTTGGAGAATGCCTATGACAGAGTGGATAAAAAAGGTTTGTGGAAAGTACTTAGAATATACGGAGTAGAGGGCAAGTTGCTGAAAGCAGTGAAGAGCATGTATGAGGGTGCAAAGGCGTCAGTACGTGTGGAGAGTGAACAGAGCGAGTTCTTTGACCTGAATGTTGGTTTGAAACAGGGGTGTGTAATGTCCCCGTGGTTGTTTACTGTATATATATGGATGGAGTCATGAAAGAAATACTATCAAGAGCAGTGGATGTTGGTGTATCGCTGAAAAGGGAGGGAATTGAGTGGAAGCTACTTTTACTGCTGTTTGCAGATGATACCGTTCTGATGAGTGATAATGAATGGGAGTTGCAGGGTCTGGTAAATGAGTTTGGAACAGTGTGCGAAAAACGGAATTTGAAGGTAAATGCGGGGAAGAGCAAGGTTATGGTCTTCGAAAGGGGTGAAGTCACAGAGTGTGAGGTGAAGCTGAACAGTCAGGCTATGGAGATCGTTAACGCTTATAAGTACGGTACCGGTATCTGGGCAGTGTGTTGAGTAAAGATGGGACTATGAATGAAGAAGTGCGGGAGAGGGTACAACAGGGGAAGAGGGTTGTAGGAATGCTAAAAGCAGTAACAAGAAATAGGGTGGTCAGTATGGAAGTGAAGAAGTCCTTGCATGACAGTGTGGTGATCCCGACACTGACTTACGGAAGCGAAGCATGGACGTTGGTTGAGAGACTCAAACCAAGAGTGAGAGCAGTGGAAATGAATTACTTAAGGAGTGCGTGCAGAGTTACATGGAGGGATAGACAGACTAATGAGGAAGTAAGAAGGAGGTTTGGTGTGGAGGTAGATGTGCTGGAAAGTGTGAAAAGGAACAACTTGAGATGGTTCGGCCATATGGAACGTATGGAAAGCGAGAGAATGACTAAGAGGGTGTACGAGAGCGAGGTGGAGGGACAGAGAGGGAGAGGTAGACCGAATGAGAAGTGGAAGGATGGAGTGAGGAAGTACATGAACAAAGGCGGTGCTGGTTGGGGGGAGGGGCGTCGACTGACTGGGGACAGAGGTGCTTGGGGGCGGTTCGTTCGTGGCCACCCCTTCGGGGATCACGGCGTCAGGCAATAGATAGATAGATAGGAAGCTCCAGGTTGCTCTGACATTGTCGCTGAGATGATATAAGCCTCAGGGGAGACTGGTGTAAACTTAGTTACTGAGTTGATAAACACCATTATTAAGGATAAGAAAATTCCAGAGGATTGGCTCAAAAGTGTGATAGTGAATATATACAAAGGAAAAGGGGATGCGCTAGATAGAGGAAATTATAGGGGCCTGAAAATGCTTGACCAAATCATGAAGGTCTGTGAGAGAGTCCTTGAGGGTTTGATCAGGCAAAGTATCTCTATTGATGATATGCAGTTTGGTTTTATGCCTGGACGGGGTACAACCAATGCTATCTTCATAGTCAGGCAGATACAGGAAAGATACTTACTAAAAGGAAAGGATCTTTACTTTGTGTTTGTAGACCTGGAGAAGGCCTTTGATAGGGTGCCTAGAGATGTTGTGCAGTGGGCTATGAGGAAATTTGGTGTGGAAGAGTGGCTGGTGCGTGTGATAATGAAGATGTATGAGGATTCGCGAAGTGCGGTGAGGGTGAAGGGTGTACTGAGTGATGAGTTCGCAGTCCGTGTTGGAGTCCATCAGGGTTCAGTGTTAAGCCCCCTCCTCTTTATTATGGTCTTGGAGGCACTGTCTAGAGTTTTTAGAGGCGGACTGCCGTTGGAACTGTTTCATGCAGACGATTTAGTCCTAATAGCTGACAGTGTGCAAGATGCTGAGGCCAAATTCAGAGAGTGGAGAGAGGGCATGGCGAGCAAGGGTTTAAGAGTCAATATTAACAAAACCAAGGTTATGCCTTGTAGATTGAGACGAGGCAATGTGGAAAAGAGCGGTGCATACCCATGTGCAGTGTGTGGAAAGGGAGTGGGCGTTAACTCAATTCAATGTAGCATCTATCGATGTTGGGTACACCATGGGAGTAAGAACTGTAGTAGAATAAAGGGACCCCTGCCGAAGGATAAGTCAGAAATAGAGAAATTTGAGTGTGTAGGGTGCAAAGGCAAACTTGTGTTAGGTGATGATCCTGTGGCTGTGAATTTTGGAAATGAGTCATTGGAGCTGATGAACAAGTTTTGTTACCTAGGAGATACCATCTCTGCCGGTGGTGGGGCCGAGGCTGCCACTGTTGCTAGAATTAGGTGTGGCTGGGGGAAGTTCAGAGAACTGATACCAATCCTGACCATGAAAAGAATGCCTCTCCCCCTGAAGGGAAAGGTGTATGCCTCATGTGTTAGAAGTGCAATGACGTATGCCTCAGAAACATAGGCCATTAAAGTAGAGGATGTCAACAGAATGGAGCGTAATGAGATGAGAATGGTGAGATGGATGTGTGGGGCCAGGCTACAGGATAGAATAACAAATGTTGAGCTGAGGAGACGTTTAGGTATATAGAGTATTAGCGAGGTGATACGTACAAGTAGACTGGGATGGTATGGCCATGTGGAGAGAATGGATGAACAAAATTGGGTGAAAAAATGCAGGTCTGTGATTGTGGAGGGAGCTGCACCAAGGGGTGGACCGAGGATGACCTGGGATCGGACTATACGTGCTGATCTCAAATCCAAGAACTTGACAAGTGAAGCAGCCCTTAAAAGGGTTGCCTGGAACACCGCCATTAGGACAAGAGACTGAAACTGCACTTATGTGTGGAACACTCAGTCTTAAAATGTTATGTATGTATGTATGTATGTATTTATGTACACAAATACGTTTTTGTTGGTGGTATAATATCGGCTTAAGGTCGACTAAAGGCTCAAATAGGGGATGTTGGGTTGCTGGAACCATAAGGTTCAGGAGTAATTTATAGAGAGGCCTTCCCTAGGGTTAAGCGCCCCATTAATTACTCTTTCCATTCACCTATTCATAGCCTCCAATAGTGCAGTTGGAATGAATGTACATGCTAAGATTGGTATGCAGGATTCGAAACTACATTGTAAATCGTAGGCTTGTGCATCATTCTTATAACTGTCTTCGTGGCGCAATGCATTAGTTTGTTGATTTTCAGTGTGAGCGTCCTGGGTTCGAATCCCCGGACTGCCACATGTGTTTGTTAATTTCATTAATTGAGTTTAGGAGTAAAGTTGGTTGGTGGAGAGAACATAATAATTTCTAATACACGGTTTTGATATACACTGCATGTACAAGGTATAAATTAACCGTGTATATCGAGACCTGACTGTAAACAATTTGGCGCGCGCGCTTCAAAAGCACGGATTCATGCAATGGCTTCTGGAAGACTACCCGGCGCGCGCGGTGCAAGTTTGATGCCTTCGGGAAGGACATCCGGGCTAGAAGGGTTAAGCTTATTATTGCTATAACCCAAAGTGTTAAGGTTAGTGTCTGCTGTTCACAAGGACCCAGACAGGATAAGATCCGTGATATTACCATCTTTAAGTTCTCCGGAATCTAAACCTATATAACCTAAATGCACAATATTATAATCTGTGTATTGCTTACTTGTATTTTGTATAATACCATTCTCTTATGTATAATAAACTAATTGTGTATATACAGTATATATATATATATATATATATATATATATATATATACAGTATATATATATACATATATATATATATTTTTTTTTTTTCCCTTTTGTTTGAGTTATCCAGCTGAGCTTGCAACAATGGTAATAATGTTTATCTGTTATCAGGTATTTCGAGACAAGCTACAACAGATCCCGTCACTGAGCTCTGGCCGTGAACTAGAAGTGGTGTTTTCCAACATCACTGAGATCTATGACTTCTCTGTCAACTTGTTGGGGTCCCTGGAGGATGCGTTAGAGGTCACCCAGGAGAACGAGGCGCCGGCCATTGGCATCTGCTTTGAGGAGCTGGCCGAGGTCAGTTATTATTTAGGTTTAGAATTTTGAGTCAAAATGGTCATAGTTAGTCACATAACCTAATATAAGTTAACCTGACCTAACCCTATTTAAACCCAGCCAACCTAACCTAGCCCAATCCAACCCAGCCCATCTCTGTACAACTTATCCTAACCCAATCCTGTGCAGCAAACCTAACCCAAGCCATTGGAAACCTAATGTAACCTAACTCTGTTCAACCTAACTTAATCTAACCTAACCCAACCCACTGCTAACCTACAGTAACCCAACCCAACCCAATGCAACCCAACCCTATAGCACCTAACCCATCCCTATAACACCTAACCCAACCCTATAGCACCTAACCCACCCCTATTGCACCTAACCCAACCCTATAGCACCTAACCCAACCCTATAGCACCTATCCCAACCCCAGAGGCTCTGACCAGTGGGTGTATATAACCTTGTTGGTACTCATGACTATATATTATTATATTGATCTGTGTATTATTTCAAGGTCCGTTTATAGATTATGAATACTGTATGATGTTTACAGGATATATATGAGCTAAATCCAGCTTTATGTACAGTCACAGTCATTACTGTCTTAAATGTCCAAGGTATCTAAAGCTAAATTGAATCTCCTCATTAATCCTTTACCTAAGATTTGTATATCCAAGGTTTGTGTAATCACTTTGAGGGCTCATAATATATATGAAGTTGTGACTGCTACTGTAATTTTTTTGGGGGTTGGCGGTTGGACCAACAAGCCTCTCCATAACAGAAGGTTGAGAATGAAACAAATTACCTTGGAATATGGAGTCGATTGATTAGTGGCCACCCTCCTTGGGGATCAGGGCGTCTTATCAATGGCGATTCTATTTAGTTATCGCGGTTTGACTAATATTTACGTCGCAATTATTGTTATTGCTTTGTTTACAGTATTCGATCATGGATATCAATTGTGGTCATGTGCTGTAGGCCTATGTCGTAACTCACAGGATTTATTCTACATGCCCAGACCAATATTTAGTTGTTACTTATTAAATGCAGAAACCTGGAGAAAGATAGTTTTTATAATGATCATATTATTTCCGAGAAGTTCGGAGGTCTCGATTATAGTAGACAATTCAATTGCTCAAAATAATATCCATGACTAGTAATAGAAGGTTAGAGAAAATTAAATATTTGTATTTATTTTAATTAATTAATTTCTTGCACCAAAACAATAGAACACATTCACACAATATTAAACAATCGCACTATTATATTATATGAGTGATATTGGATTGATATATTTACTGCAGAGTTATATTAACTATTGACCATTATTGCTCAATGCTTCACTTTTAAAATGTTCCATATGTTAGCTTAGTCTCTACACGTAATGTTCACTCGGTAACGCCTCTCCATATGTCTTGCTGTCTCTCGCTCCACCGAACTGCTGTAGTAGGCTTAATAACACAGGACTGCTGCGAAGTGGTAGATGAATCTATATCCCCGATGTCAAAGTAGGTAGGAGAGCGACAAGGAAATCGGCTGGCGGTAGCAAATGTGTTGGTAATATCCGTGAGCTACCGCTGCCCGCCGTCTACTGCCCCCAGTCAGCTCTTCACCTCCCCCACGTTATGTCGGTATATGAGGATGACGTCAGTGTTGTATGGCCATTCACCCACCACTCTGAGACATCGAAGCAACCAATGCTGATATTTTGTATGGAATAAAAATGGAGCATTAGAGACACTTAAGTTACGGTCAACATATATGCAGAAAGCATCAATCAAATAAAACTTTCACTCACATCCAAACTTACAATTAATATCAAGGCACAACACTTACATCCTAGTGAAATAGAAGAGTCGAAAATGAGTGGAAAACAACTGGGAAAACTCCTCATTCGAACTCCTATTTCTGAACACTCCTTTAGCAACATTAAGTAACAAAACTAAATCCTTATAATTATATTAATTCTGTTAGGTAGCATATCAATTAACTGTCAATATATTAAATACTTTAGAAAATAACCAATTAATATTAACACTAGATTAGCGGGCTAGCGGTTTATTTATATGTACCGCCCAGCGGGGTGTTTTTAGCCAAAATAGGGCTGTTTACGTGATAATTTTCATGCCTAATACAGGACCCAGAGCGTAAAACAAGTATCTATCCCTGAAAGGGCATAAACAGAGCTTTCCAATGACACCATAACGATCCTTTTATGACGGCTAGTTTTCTTGCAACAACCGCGCAACGCGAGTGCAAAAAGCATGTAATTCGGTACTTTCCCCATACAATTCAGTATGTAGCGAGTGAGAGAGGGAGGGAGGAAGTGGGATTCGTGTCAGTACGTTCGCCGCGGTGGTCTGGAGCAGTCATACGCTCGCTACTCTCCTGCCACCACTTGTCTCTCTCTCTCAGCAACATTACGTGCTGAAATTGCCACACAACTTATGTCGCGCGCCGCCAGATAGTCCAGATTTATTATACTCGACTTATGTTGCGCGCCGACACTTAGGGGTTAACGGTCATAAAAGAGTGCTTACGAACTATAATTTAATCAATGAAACTATAAAAGATTTATTATGAACAAACAATAATTATTATGTCATGACTATTTATAGGCATGACATTACTCTGTGGTCAGAGTAGACTTTTGTTCAATAGAAAAAAATCTAGACTTAACCCGGCAAGCGCGATAGGCCTCACGGAAGGCTTCCTATAGGGAACGCGATAGGCCTCACGGAAGCAAGACCATAAAAAAAGCCTTCCAAAAAAAAAAAGGGCCTATCAAAACAAAGGAATTTGTCTCTAGGTGAGATAATTCCCCTCCAGTACTCATCCATGTAAATCTAACCCACCCCCCTCCCCTCCTTCCCCACCTTATTCCCCCCTCCCTCCCCTCCTCAATTATCACCTATTTTTCCTCTTGTTATCATCATTTATCGGTTATTTTTCTCTCCCGCGATAATGTAGCACAAGTGGGTTGCAGAAAAGATCGTTATGTAACACCCAGACACCGGCCCACACCGCCCCGCTCGTCTCAGTTACCTCACAGACAGCGAGAGAGGAGGGTTGCCTGTGGCTCTCTCTCGCCTGAGATTATGACCGGGTGGCCAATATCTTCGTTTTTCACCACCCAAATGCTTTTCCCACTTATTTTAGCACTCTTGAAGGTTCATATATACATCATATATGTAAAATAAAAGCATACCGAAAACAAATAATGCTCTATATTGTAAATATAACGAATTCTGTCAGAATCCAAGGCTAGAAATGCACAAATAACTACCCTAGCCCCTAGGTCTATTTCGCGCTTGTCAGGTTAATTACCGACGGATGTTAAAGTACTGTACTGACTCTTCACCTCCAACATTCAAGGAAATATATATATTATCAAGAACTCGAAACTATAATTAGATAAACTAAAACTTAACAAATAATTATAATTTAATGATTCTTTCATGCAAGAAAACAGGCAACCATAAATCGAAAGACAAGAGAATGTCCCCGGGGAAACATCAGGCCATCTGATAGTGTCCCTTAATAATGTTCAAAACTTCTAGCTGTTCAGGAGAGTGTTGCGGTGAATGCAAAATAGTAGCAGCAGCAGCAGGCTGATAATATAATTTCAACATATTATGATGAAATCTCTTGAGTTTACCCCCCTTAATCTTGATGATACAGTTGTTGTTGTTGTTGTTGTTGTTCCCCAAGCTGCCTGGCCGAACAGCCCCAAGGCCCCGAGCAAGGCCAAGGCCATAACCGAGCGCCCCCACAGAACCCTCCCTGCCGACCACAATAAAGCCTGGGTGACCGAAGCCACTCCATGGCGGGGAGCTGAGGAGGGTGCAGAAATGCCCGGGAAACCAAAGCCCCACCCAGGGCCCTGTACCCCTCAGCAATTATGAACAAAAAGTTGAGGGGCAAAGGAAAAATGTGATGCTTTGGCTTCCAATCTTTGCTAGATTGGGAGGTCAATCCACGGAAGAGACGCCGTCACTTGAGATCTAGAAAATATATAAGTAAAAGGAACAGTCAGAGTAAGCTATGGATATGGCAGAGATCGCTCAGTTCTCACTCTGATAGACCAGCCCATCACCATTGATGATACAGTTATACTCATTTGGACAAGCAGACACCTCAAATGGTCCCTTCCACTGCATTAACAGCTTGTTTCTTGATGTAGGCAATAACACCAAACACTGATCATCCGGCTTGAACACCCTTGCTTTGGTCTTGCGATCGAAGTATTTTTTCTGCACCTCCTGATTCTTGGTAAGCTCCTCTTTAGCAATATCACAGGTTTCCTGAAGACGGTTCCTTAGGTCAAGGACATATGTGTAAGTTAGTTGTACATCACTGTCATCGGTCTTGTCATCCCAGAGTTCACGCAGCACTTGCAATGGACCACGAGCTGTTCTTCCATAAACAAGCTCAAAAGGGGAAAATTTCAAGCTACTTTGAGGGGCTTCCCTGTAGGCAAAGAGTAGGGGATTCACAAACCGTGGCCACTCCTTAGGTTGCTCTGCAGACATCCGATGTAACATCTTCTTCAGTGTCCCATTAAAGCGTTCCACAAGTCCGTTGCACATACTTCACTCTTCATAGAGGATGTAAATTGAGTCCCCCTGTCAGTCAATACTTTCTTTGGAATCCCAATCCGGGAGTAGATGCCGAGTAGAGCTTCTGCTACGGTCTCCGTTTCTATATCTTTCAGTGGCACCGCCTCTGGCATTCTGGTAGCGAAATCCACTAAAGTTAACATATACTTACTCCCATCATTTGCTCTCACCAAAGGTCCTACTATATCCACGCCCACCTTTGCAAATGGCTCTGCAATGACTGGTATGGGATTAAGAGGAGCTCTAGGTATACGACCTTTGTCGACTGTCCTTTGAAATACAGTATATCACAAGAACGGCACATCCGGCAAATGTCTGCATACATGCCTGGCCAGTAGAATTTGTCTTGAATTCTGGCCAATGTTTTTTTCTGACCCATGTGGCCTCCCATGATAGCTTCATGCCCTAGCTTAAAGACTGCTGATCTGTAGATTTTTGGAACCACAAAAGCATCATGAGTTACACCTCTATTTGAAGTAATTCTGTTGTACAACCGTCCTCTTTTTACTATAAACTGATGAGATTTTCCTCGGTTTCTAAAATTCCTCTTCTCAAGTTGATATTTTCTTACTGTCACCAGAGATGTATCCTGCTTTTGCTCTTGAATAACATTGTCCACTTGAACCAGTTCTTGCAGTGATGAAATCTTAAGGTTAGGTCTTCGAGTGTGTGTAGCATTATTCTGAGCTCTGGTTACAACAGCTGCGGCAATCTCTTCAGAATTATTCGACTCGTTAGAATGTAGTGTCTTTTGTGGTGAGAGGATTTCTCTTGTACTCACATCGAGTGTACCTTCCGTTTGAATTTGGACAGATTCCACACTTCTCACAGCATCCTTAACACCGTTTATATTTCCTATGATGAAATCACAAATTAGAGTCTTTAGGACCGCTGCACAAATAGACCCTGTGTAAAATGGAGTGTCACACTGTACTTGCACTTCTGGAACAAGTTCTACTGCTCCATTAATTGCTTGAAGTCTGAAATGTTTTCTTGTAAAATTTTCTGGCTGAACTAATTTTTCTGCTATGATACATCCAGTAGATCCATTGTCTCGCATGCATATAACTTCTGTGTTGTTTACTTTCCCTGGAGCAGTAATGAGAGATGCATGACAAGATGTCCCACCAATAACAGCTTTACTATATATAATCAGCTAGACATGACATGCTTGCTGTTGGGGATCGCCTTCACTGAAGCCATTTCCCTCCTTTACTCCCTTCACATATTTCTGACTATAGGATTTCTGTCTGGCTGTACTGTCAGGATTTTCCATGGTCACAGCTGCTGCTGCTCCTTTCTGCAGATTCTTGGGGAACTGCTGAAAGTTGTGCGAGGACCTGCGATAGTTTTCCCACTTTTGTTGGTATTCCTTAGCATCAGTCTTCTTACAATTGTCCTTAGAATTTTCAACTTCAGATTCTTGTGACTGGTTAGACTTTCCCGACTGTTTCTGGTGAAATACCTTGCGTGTCGGGTGGCCGTAAGCATCAAACCATGAAGTAGTTTCTTCCACTACTTCCTTTATAGTTTTAATTTTCCTCTGTGTTAGAAAGGAATTGGGGTTTGCGGGACAGCTTTGGAGAAACTGCTCTCGGACCACTAAATCTTGTAGACCCTGGAGATTTTGATCTGCACCATCTAATTTCCACCATTTCTTCAAGGTAGCCGTGATTCTATCTGCGAACTGTCCAGCACTTTCATCTGCTCTTAAGGTTGAATGACGAAACATTTTCCGAGCTTCTTCTACACTCATTCCAAATGCTTGAATAAGTTGTTCCTTTAAATTCTCATAAGTCACTTGTCCTTCATCTCCCATCCAAATATAGACTTCCAGTGCCTTCCCAGTGAGCTCACTAACCAGATGCAAAAGCCTTTCATTTTCAGTCAGGTTTAAGTCAGTAGTCAACCTCTCAAAACGAACAAGATAACTATCTATTTTATCCTTGGTGGGATCAAATGAGGGAATTTTAATCTTAACCTTTGGAAGCGCTGGTACCATGTTATGATTAGTTGCAGTAGCTGCCTGCTGTACTTGAATTTGCAACTGGAGTTGAAGTTCTTCATTCCTGAGTTTAGCACGCCGCTCATCAGACTGTTGCAGTGAAATTTGTAGTTGAAGCAGCTGCAGCTGTTGATCAAAGGAAAAATTTGCCATCTCTACTGTAGGGCAAGATGGTAGTGGTTGTTGTAGCAGTTGAGCTTCAGAATCCCTGCTCTCCAACTCTCGTAAAAGTCTATCACGAGCACGCTCATCACGCTCCTCTCTTTGTACATCCTTAGCAGCTTGGGATGCATCCTTCTCAGACATACTGGTATCCATTGCATGATCCTATAAATGATTATAAATGAATTGGTAGTGGTGGCAGGGTATATACACTGCACCACATTCACTCTCGGCTGGTAGTACAGAAGAATTAGTAGTGGTGGCAGGGGTATGTACTCTGCACCACATTCACTCTCGGATGGCAGTACAGAAGAATTAGTAGTGGTGGCAGGTGTATGTACTCTGCACCACATTCACTCTCGGCTGGCAGTACAGAAGAATTAGTAGTGGTGGCAGGGGTATGTACTCTGCACCACATTCACTCTCGGCTGGCAGTACAGAAGAATTGGTAGTGGTGGCAGGGGTATGTACTCTGCACCACATTCACTCTCGGCTGGCAGTACAGAAGAATTGGTAGTGGTGGCAGGGGTATGTACTCTGCACCACATTCACTCTCGGCTGGTAGTACAGAAGAATTGGTAGTGGTGGCAGGGGTATGTACTCTGCACCACATTCACTCTCGGCTGGCAGTACAGAAGAATTGGTAGTGGTGGCAGTGGTATGTACTCTGCACCACATTCACTCTTGGCTGGTAGTATAGAAGAATTGGTATTGGTGGCAGGGGTATGTACTCTGCACCACATTCACTCTCGGCTGGCAGTACAGAAGAATTAGTAGTGGTGGCAGGGGTATGTACTCTGCACCACATTCACTCGCGGCTGGCAGTACAGAAGAATTGGTAGTGGTGGTAGGGGTATGTACTCTGCACCACATTCACTCTCGGCTGGCAGTACAGAAGAATTAGTAGTGGTGGCAGGGGTATGTACTCTGCACCACATTCACTCTCGGCTGGCAGTACAGAAGAATTGGTAGTGGTGGCAGGGGTATGTACTGTGCACCACATTCACTCTCGGCTGGTAGTACAGAAGAATTGGTAGTGGTGGCAGGGGTATGTACTCTGCACCACATTCACTCTCGGCTGGCAGTACAGAAGAATTGGTAGTGGTGGCAGGGGTATGTACTCTGCACCACATTCACTCTCGGATGGCAGTACAGAAGAATTAGTAGTGGTGGCAGGGGTATGTACTCTGCACCACATTCACTCTCGGCTGGCAGTACAGAAGAATTAGTAGTGGTGGCAGGGGTATGTACTCTGCACCACATTCACTCTCGGCTGGCAGTACAGAAGAATTGGTAGTGGTGGCAGGGGTATGTACTCTGCACCACATTCACTCTCGGCTGGCAGTACAGAAGAATTGGTAGTGGTGGCAGGGGTATGTAGCTATGTACTCTGCACCACATTCACTCTCGGCTGGCAGTACAGAAGAATTGGTAGTGGTGGCAGGGGTATGTACTGTGCACCACATTCACTCTCGGCTGGTAGTACAGAAGAATTGGTAGTGGTGGCAGGGGTATGTACTCTGCACCACATTCACTCTCGGCTGGCAGTACAGAAGAATTGGTAGTGGTGGCAGGGGTATGTACTCTGCACCACATTCACTCTCGGATGGCAGTACAGAAGAATTAGTAGTGGTGGCAGGGGTATGTACTCTGCACCACATTCACTCTCGGCTGGCAGTACAGAAGAATTAGTAGTGGTGGCAGGGGTATGTACTCTGCACCACATTCACTCTCGGCTGGCAGTACAGAAGAATTGGTAGTGGTGGCAGGGGTATGTACTCTGCACCACATTCACTCTCGGCTGGCAGTACAGAAGAATTGGTAGTGGTGGCAGGGGTATGTAGCTATGTACTCTGCACCACATTCACTCTCGGCTGGCAGTACAGAAGAATTGGTAGTGGTGGCAGGGGTATGTACTCTGCACCACATTCACTCTCGGCTGGTAGTACAGAAGAATTGGTAGTGGTGGCAGGGGTATGTACTCTGCACCACATTCACTCTCGGCTGGCATTACAGAAGAATTAGTAGTGGTGGCAGGGGTATGTACTCTGCACCACATTCACTCTCGGCTGGCAGTACAGAAGAATTGGTAGTGGTGGCAGGGGTATGTACTCTGCACCACATTCACTCTCGGCTGGCAGTACAGAAGAATTGGTAGTGGTGGCAGGGGTATGTACTCTGCACCACATTCACTCTCGGCTGGCAGTACAGAAGAATTTGTAGTGGTGGCAGGGGTATGTACTCTGCACCACATTCACTCTCGGCTGGCAGTACAGAAGAATTTGTAGTGGTGGCAGGGGTATGTACTCTGCACCACATTCACTCTCGGCTGGCAGTACAGAAGAATTGGTAGTGGTGGCAGGGGTATGTACTCTGCACCACATTCACTCTCGGCTGGCAGTACAGAAGAATTTGTAGTGGTGGCAGGGGTATGTACTCTGCACCACATTCACTCTCGGCTGGCAGTACAGAAGAATTGGTAGTGGTGGCAGGGGTATGTACTCTGCACCACATTCACTCTCGGCTGGTAGTACAGAAGAATTGGTAGTGGTGGCAGGGGTATGTACTCTGCACCACATTCACTCTCGGCTGGCAGTACAGAAGAATTGGAATTCACCGCGAAGTTTATGTGTAACCATTATGTTTTTCTTTTTTCTTTTTAGCACATATGGAGCATAAGAGAGCATACGGGCCAAATTTCAAACCCCGGTCAAATAAATCTAAACTTGGCTATTCGAAACTCAAATATTAATTCTCAGATTACTAATGAAGTTAGTGCACTGAACCATCAAAATCGAGTCCCTGTTCGGGCTCCAGTTGTCGTAACTCACAGGATTTATTCTACATGCCCAGACCAATATTTAGTTGTTACTTATGAAATGCAGAAACCTGGAGAAAGATAGTTTTTATAATGATCATATTATGTCCGAGAAGTTCGGAGGTCTCGATTATAGTAGACAATTCAATTGCTCAAAATAATATCCATGACTAGTAATAGAAGGTTAGAGAAAATTAAATATTTGTATTTATTTTAATTAATTAATTTCTTGCACCAAAACAATATAACACATTCACACCATATTAAACAATCGCACTATTATATTATATGAGTGATATTGGACTGATATATTTACTGCAGAGTTATATTAACTATTGACCGTTATTGCTCAATGCTTCACTTTTAAAATGTTCCATATGTTAGCTTAGTCTCTACACGTAATGTTCACTCGGTAACGCCTCTCCATATGTCTTGCTGTCTCCCGCTCCACCGAACTGCTGTAGCAGGCTTAATAACACAGGACTGCTGCGAAGTGGTAGATGAATCTATATCCCCGATGTCAAAGTAGTTAGGAGAGCGACAAGGAAATCGGCTGGCGGTAGCAAATGTGCTGGTAATATCCGTGAGCTACCGCTGCCCGCCGTCTACTGCCCCCAGTCAGCTCTTCACCTCCCCCACGTTATGTCGGTATATGAGGATGACGTCAGTGTTGTATGGCCATTCACCCACCACTCTGAGACATCGAAGCAACCAATGCTGATATTTTGTATGGAATAAAAATGGAGCATTAGAGACACTTAAGTTACGGTCAACATATATGCAGAAAGCATCAATCAAATAAAACTTTCACTCACATCCAAACTTACAATTAATATCAAGGCACAACACTTACATCCTAGTGAAATAGAAGAGTCGAAAATGAGTGGAAAACATAACTCTGGGAAAACTCCTCATTCAAACTCCTATTTCTGAACACTCCTTTAGCAACATTAAGTAACAAAACTAAATCCTTATAATTATATTAATTCTGTTAGGTAGCATATCAATTAACTGTCAATATATTAAATACTTTAGAAAATAACCAATTCAATATTAACGGTCATAAAAGAGTGCTTACGAACTATAATTTAATCAATGAAACTATAAAAGATTTATTATGAACAAACAATAATTATTATGTCATGACTATTTATAGGCATGACAGCCTACTTATAACTGTCTTGATGGTACAATGGTTAGAGCATGTAAGTTCTGTATGTGATATCCTGGGTTCGAATTCTGGATGAATCACATGCTTTCAATAATTTAATTTGGGGTGTTATGGTGTTAAGAACGATGTTAAAAACAATGTCAATAGGTTCAAGAATATTTTGTAGCGAGGTCGGTCCTTTGTGATCTGTGCCCCATAAAATGTTCTTTCCTCTCGCTTAAGCATTAGGATATTCATAGTGCAGTTGGGTACAGTACATGATTAGATTAATATACAGTATTCGATAATGGATATCAATTGCGGTTATGTGCTGTACTTATAACTGTCTTGATGGTGTAATAGTTAGAGCATGTAAGTTCTTTATGTGGAGTCCTGGGAGAATCACATTCTTTCATTAATTTCATTTGGGGTGTTATTGGTTTTAAGAATAATGTTCTTGTTGTTGTTGTTCCCCATGCTGCCTGGCCGAACAGCCCCAAGGCCCCGAGAAAGGCCAAGGCCATAACCGAGCGCCCCCACAGAACCCTCCCTGCCGACCACAATAAAGCCTGGGTGACCGAAGCCACTACATGGCGGGGAGCTAAGGAGGGTGCGGAAACGCCCGGGAAACCAAAGCCCCACCCAGGGCCCTGTGCCCCTCAGCAATTATGAAGCAAAAGTTGAGGGGCAAAGAAAAAATGTGACACTTTCACTTCCAATCTTGGTAGATTGGGAGGTCAATCCACGGAAGAGACGCTGTCACTTGAGATCTAGAAAATATATAAGTAAAAGGAACAGTCAGAGTAAGCTATAGGTATGGCAGAGATCGCTCAGTTCTCACTCTGATAGACCAGCCCATCACCACATGACTAGAACCCAATCCTCTCAGCATCAGCTAGGAAAGGCCCTAGAAAGCCGCCTTTGGCGGGGGGATGAATTGATAGATAGAACTGTATTATATATTTTTTTCCCCCTCTCACCGACTTGGTATACCGTTGCAGAGTTTGGAGTTTGACGTGTACGTTAAATACGCCAGTGAGGTTCTGCGGTGTGAGTGTGTAGAGGTGTTGGGGGAGTTGGTGACCCACCCGGAGGTCAGCTCAGCTCTGACCAGTGCCGGACATGGCTTTAAGGAGGCCGTTAAATATGTTCTGCCCAAGATGCTCTTCGTGCCCATCTTTCACTTCTTCTCATACTTCAAAGATTTAGAGGTTAGTTACATAAAATGTTGATTGTTTCTATGTATCTGTTCCTAGATTGTAAGTACAGTAGATTGTAAAATGTTGATTGTTTCTATGCATCTGTTACTAGATTGTAAGTAGATTATAATAATTAAACTAGGTTAAGTAGATTATTTTAGGCGACATAATTCGTAAGATAGTTGTTGTTGTTGTTCCCTAAGCTGCCTGGCCGAACAGCCCTGAGTCCCTGAGAAAGGCCATGGCCATGATCGGGCTTTCCCACAGAGCTCTCACTGAGTGTAGATTGTGTTGTTGGTGTAAGTGGTTGTGTGAAATGCAGTCTTCTATGATGTGTTTAATGGTATGGGGTGCTGTGTTACATCCCGGGCAGGCGTCGACAACGGAGTCATCCAGTCTCTTCTGATAGCTCAGGAGAGCTGGATGGTGTCCGCATCTCAGCCTGGCCAGGTGGACTCTGTCCTCGCGAGGAAGGGAGGATTCGGAAGGATGGATTTCGGGAGGTCGTGCTTGCAGCTGCGTGTTGTCTGTGAGTGAGTGGATGGATCGGTGAGAGATATGAGTATGGATGTGCTTCTGGAAGTTGGTTCGGGGTGGGCAGGGAGGGAGAGAGGACAATAATTGTGTGTGATACCGTGTGCTGGGTGTTGTTTTGATATTTCTTGGTGTCTGTGGGTGTGTTGCCATGTAGTTTAGTGGGTGGTCTTGGTTCGTGGAGGCTGCTGCCAGGAATTGAGTGCCTCTCATGTCCAGATGGTCTTTGACTTTGAGGATTTTGGTTTCTTGATGTAAATTAAAGATACGTAAGATACGTAAGATAGTTAAATTAAAAAGTTGAGTTGCATGAAGAAAACAGTGTTCCGGACAGGGCTTCAAAGAGGCCGTCCACTCACACAGATACTTTTATCTGATTATCTGTATCAGGGTCTGGTACCCACAAAATTTAGTATTTCTGATTGATTGGTACAGTTTATTTAACAAAATTAACTTACAATTACCGGTATAAAACATTAAGTATGTAGTGTATGTATGTATGTATATATGTATATATATATGTATATACTCAGACATATACCGGTACCCCATAGCTGGGGGTGGCTGACTCGAGACAGAGCCATACATTAAGTACATATATATTTAAAAATATATATTATGTTTTTGGATTATCCTTTGGAGAACATGAAAGTTTTCTTTTAAAGGCCCTAAAAACAGTCTGGCAAAAGTAACCAGGTTTATGGAAAGTACTTAGAATATACGGAGTAAATGGCAAGTTGCTGAAAGCAGTGAAGAGCATGTATGAGGGTGCATAGGCGGTAGTGCGTGTGGAGAATGAGCAGAGCGAGTTCTTTGACCTGAATGTAGGGTTGAAACAGGGGTGTGTGATGTCCCCGTGGTTATTTACTGTATATATGGATGGAGTCATGTAAGAAATACAAGGAAGAGCAGTGGATGTTGGTGTATCGCTGATAAGGGAGGGAAATAAGTGGAAGCTACCTGTGCTGCTGTTTACTGGTGATACAGTTCTGATGAGCGATAATGAATGGGAATTGCAGGGTCTGGTAAATATGTTTGGAACAGTGTGCGAAAAACGGAATCTGAAGGTAAATGCGGGGAAGAGCAAGGTTATAGTCTTCGAAAGAGGTGAATCCACAGAGTGTGAGGTGAAGTTGAACGGTCAGGCTGTGGAGATTGTCAGCTCATTTAAGTGTCTGGGCAGTGTGTTGAGTAAAGATAGGACTATGTATGAAGAAGTGCAGGAGAGGTTGCAACAGGGGAAGAGGGTTGTAGGAATGCTGAAAGCAGTAACAAGAAATAGGGTGGTCAGTATGGAAGTGAAGAAGTCCTTGCATGACAGTGTGGTAATCCCGACACTGACTTATAGAAGCGAAGCATGGACGTTGATGAAAAGACTCGGACCAAGAGTGAGAGGGGTGGAAATGAGTTACTTGAGAAGTGCGTGCGGAGTTACATGGAGGGATAGACAGATGAATGAGGAGGTAAGAAGAAGGTGTGGTGTGGAAGTAGATGTGCTGGAAAGTGTGAAAAGGAACACCTTGAGGAGGTTCGGCCATATGGAACATACGGAAAGCGAGAGAATGAATAAGACGGTGTACGAGAGCGAGGTGGAAATACAGAGAGGGAGAGGTAAACCGAAAGAGAGGTGGAAGGATGGAGTGATGAAGTATATGGATGAAGACGGTGCTGGTTGGGAGGAGGGGCGTCGACTGACTGGGGACAGAGGTGCATGGGGGCGTTTCGTTCGTGGCTATCCCTTCAGGGATCACGGCATCAGGCAATAGATAGATAGATAGATACATTATATATAATTTAGTATTTAGGTAATTATAGGTTTGACTCCTGTAAGGAGATAAAGAAAACCTAATATTTAGTAGTGGCCCCGTAATCATTGACGAACATGCCTATTACATAAGGCATCCTCTTCAAACACTAATCCGCCGTAGTTTTGAATCTACCGCGCAGAGCATTTAAAAACTGAGGAGCCTTCATCATGAGCGCACGCGACCTCACTCATGGCTTCAGTCATTATGAATTGGGTTCTCACTACGAAAAAACTTCGTAAAAAATAAAAACAAAAAGAAAATAAGAATAACTATCCAATAAGCTTTCCATCATATCGTGGATGTACTTGTGTGGATCTCTGACCAGACGCTGATTCAGGCGTCATTCTTCCTTCACTGACATATCAAGTAAACCAAAATCCTCAATACATCAACGAATGGGAAGGGGACGGTCGGGAGGGCCCCAGTCGTCAATGATTACGGGGCCACTACTAAATATTAGGTTTTCTTTATCTCCTTACAGGAGTCAAACCTATAATTTATTAGTGGCCCCTCCATCATTGACGAACATGCCTGATTTCTAAGACTGGAGGGGGACATTCGTAATCATATCATAACTCTAGAAAAGCAGATAATAAAAACAACCACATAGTATTCTTACTTTTGAAAATATATTTAACAATGGCGTAGGCCGAAAAAATACAAGAAAAACGGAGTTCAGGCAGGTGCGTGCTTCAAAGAAGCCTGCCTGACAAAAAAAAAAATGGGTAACCCTGAAGATTCTGAACACAGATCTGTAGTTACAAAGGCACCCCACTCAACGAGTGGTGACAAAAAATAACAAGTTATAAGTTTATATGTGCACATAATAAACCCCAACATAAACTTGGAGATAAATTGCAAAGGAACTCCATTATTCTAATATTAAATTGCTTTCGCAGCTAAACTACTCTAACAACACCGTTGTTTTGTACTTAACATTGTACTAGCACAATTTCTCACTGAGAAATTTTCATATCACATTTTAACCTTAATTGTATCACAGCTCTCATACTCCGGCGGGGTCTACGGTGTCCTATGTCAACTGACTGCACCCCCCCCCCCCCCCTTCCCGTGAAAGTAAACAAAAGTGACTGCAGGGCCACCTAGACCCTCTGCCTTAAAGCTATACATGGTAAGGAAGGTTTGTCTAGAGCAACTGACAAGTATCTAGACAGAAACGTATGATTAGACGCCCACAACTGCGTGGACGCTATGTCTTCAACTGAAAAATTTTCAGGAAACGTAAAGAGGCTGCCCATTTGCGTAAATCGTGGGCCCGACCCACAACGCCGGGATTACTTTCTTTAATGACTTCTACCAGAAGAGAGGCTAATCGCCGTTTAAGTAAGCGTTTACCCGTACTTGCTACCCATAAAGCACCTTGGGGGTTTCGAGGAGCTACTCTCAAATATTTGGTTAGAGCTTGTACTGGACATAAATTATGATGCACCTTTCCCCTTTTTAACGCCGGCACCGTGAACTCAGAAAACACGTGTGCACTATGCTCATTCTTGGCTACAAAACCTGGGGAGGGTGCAATGGAAATACATTCATTAAGTCTACCAAACCTAAGACAATTAGGTGTGTTGCTCATCGCCGCCAGCTCAGACACTCTGTTTCCAGTGGCCAAAGCCAAAAGGAAAACCGCCTTTTTTAAGAGTAATGCAAAGTCTGCAGTATTTTGGTACAGACGAGAGTGAAGCAAAGACAAAGCTTTGTCCAGAGACCAAGTAGGCATGAGCTGACGGGGAGGTGGGCGTAGTTTAAAACATGCTCTCATAAAACCTGTTTCCTCCGCCACCGGTATGGAAAGACCCGTAAGGTCTAAAAAGGGCACTCTAATCGCAGTTAAGTGATTTTTTAATGTTACCACAGATAAACGTTTCTGCTCAAACAGATAATTCAAATAATTAAAAACTAATGCCACTGAGGGTACAGTTTGTTCTGTCCTAACGATCCAAGAAGTAAAGGCTTGCCAATGTGATTGATACTGTCGTTTTGTAGACTGAGTATATTGATTGAGTAATTTATTGGTCACATCTCTACCGTATGGTGCTAGCCACTTGGCCTCCTGAATGTCCATAATGCAAAAGTCAGCGAGGTCGCTAGGTTGCCAATCGTGTCTAAGTGGAAATACCCGACCGGGAGCGATACCGGGTCCGGGCACCACATTTTCAATTGCTGGTACCACAACTGCGCCGGCCACAGTGGCGCGATTAGCGAGACTAAGCCTCGATAATCTCGTAGTTTGTTCACTACGTGGCACATTAGTGACGCATCTGGCGGTGGAAACAGATAGATGGAGCTCCATCTGTTCCAGTCTGTCACTAGGGCGTCTGGCCCCCCTGCCGGCGTTTTCGCCCGGCGGGTGAGGTATAGAGGGAGTTTGTGAGTCTCCTCGGACGCAAAAAGATCCACTTGTGGATGGGAGAGCTCTGCAATCATTAGGTTGAAAATGGGTTGCTTGAGCTCCCATTCTACTGTCGTGCTCTGTCTCCGGGACAGAGCGTCTGCCCAGACGTTCGCTACGCCTGGGAGATAAGATGCGTGAAGATAAATATCTAGACTGTTGGCTAGAGCAAAAATCTCTTCCGACACGTTTAGCAACTTCCTTGACCTCGTTGACCCTTGTTTCTGAATACAGTGGACTGCATTCAGATTGTCCATTCTGAAGGCCACCGACTTGCCCCGTAACGCCGGGCCGTGAGCCTGAAGGAAATACAAGGGGACTAGTAATTCTTTGACATTGATGTGCGAGATTTCTAAGTGGGACCAAAGCCCCTGACCCTGGTGCCCCTGATTTGACTGAAATCCCCACCCTATTGTGCCTGACGCATCCGTGTCTACCAATACCGTTGGTGGAGGAGAGGTCCATGACATTATTGAGTGCAATGTTTCCCTCTTCGCCCAGACCGCTAGTAAGGTGTGGATTAATTTCGGGATGGGCCATAATTTTCCCGCCGGTAAGAGCGGGAAATATTTGTTGCCTTCCAATATTAATCGTTTTACTTTCAACCGGCCCAACTTGACAGTTAGTTGAATCCAGTTGAGAGAGCCGACCAGAGACTCCCAGACCCTTCGCGTCGTAGTCAGACTGTGAAGAAACCTGAACAGTTTCCTGCGAAACCTGTTGCGATTGTCCACACTCTGACTCAGAGTGAGAGCGGCGGTGTCCCAGACCAGCCCTATCCACTGAATTACTCGTGAGGGAACAAGGTTTGACTTTACCAGATTTACCTTGAAGCCTATAGTTTTGACATGATTTAAAATGATATTGACATGTTTTATGCATAATTGTTGTGTCTCTGCCACCACCAGCCAGTCGTCCAGATACCACAACACTCTGATCCCTTGTTTTAACAATGGCATCAGGGCTTGCCGGACTAGTTTTGTGAATAATCGAGGTGCCAGGTTCAAGCCGAACGGCATCCTCTGAAAAACAAAATTTTGGTGCCTGATCCGTAAGGCCAAAAACCTTTGAAATCTTTTGTTGACCGATACGTGCCAATAGGCGTCTTTCAGGTCTAGTGAACACATCCAACCTCCCGGCGGAAGTGTTAGCCTGATTTGGTGTACTGTTAACATTCTGAAAGATTCGTTGTGAATGTGAAGATTCAGATAAGACAGGTCTACGACCGGCCTCATCTGAACACTGTCCCTTTTGGGAACCAAAAATAGTTTGGACGTGAATACAGGGTAATTTGGGGGGACCGGGATGATGACATTCTTGGCAATCATTTCCTGGGCTAGTGACTCCACCTCTAAAGAAACAAAATTCGCCGTTGTCGGCTGACGTAATCGAGGTCGCCGGAGCCACTGCCAAGTGATGCCTTTGCGTGCCACCATCCGTGCCCAAGTGTTTAACGGCCATGCTTGGTGACACGTTCGGAACGACCCAGTTAGCAGACAAGGGTTCGCCGGCTGTACTACCCTCGGTTCCTCCGGCCTTAAGGTAGGCGCCGGGAGTGAGAGAGACTTTAGTTTTTTGATGGTGGGGTTGGTGCTGGCCGCTTCGCCGGCTGGCTGGTGTTGGCCGAAGACTGGCCCTGACCTGGTTTATTTTGGCCGCGTCCTCTCTGACCTGAAAACCTACTCTGTCTATGCCTGTACTGACCCTGGGGGGAGTGGGAGGACTTAGGCGGAAGAAAAGGTTTAGATCCCCCTGGCTGAGCTTTAGTAGTAGGCCTGGGTTTGGGGAAGTTAAATGCAGGTTTCTTAGAAGGGGTGGGACTGTGCTTAACGGCCTGTGCCATATTGAACACTGTTCGCCACACTTCAGGGGTCATTAAAGAGGGAGTAAGCACTGGTGACATAACCACCTGATTAGCAATGCGATCAGGTAGCTTGCGAACTAACGACATCCTAAGATCTTGTCGTGCTCGTACCGCCTCAAGCAAGGCGGTACGTATGTCACCCAAGGATTGGATTGACGACTGAAGAATCAGTCGCCGGGATAACTCAACCGATCTTCGAGCATCCGCATCTGCGATTGCCTGAGTGGACCGTAGTAAAGACTTAGCCACCTGCTGAGATACTATGTACTGCGAGAACAGGCGAAAAGCTTTTCCCCGTAGCCTAAATTCTCTGTCTAGGTGAGTAGGGGTAGGGGTAGTGAACGGGTCCTTCAGCTCACAAAGATTAATCTTAGGGGCAGCTAGAAATGAAAACAAAGCTGACGGGACTCCGCCGGCAGAACCCACCGGCATGGAGAACCATGAATGAGTATCCTGAGGTATCTGGTGGGAAGATTTAGAAGTGAAAGTGGTTGCAAAGTTTTGAGCCTCTACCTCCCAATCTACCCAAGGTCCTGGTCCCAACTGTCCCACCTTCAAAACTGGATTAGCTGCGTCGTCTGTGACGGTCTGTAAATCCAGTTCAGGAGTGAGAGCTGACAGAGTCTTAATATCATTAAACCCATCCAGCTTAGACCAGTCTGAAAATAGTTTTGAAGCTGAGGCAGGGGGTAAAGCAGGCTTAGAAGCATACACAAAATAATCTTGGTGATAATAACTAGGTATAGCCTTGATGTTTACGTCCAGAACATTGCCCAAAGTATCCACGGCCCTTAATTTCTTTGACTTATTGCCCTGGATGACCCACTCACGCGGTACCGGGAGTTCCCCTGACAAAGTAGGTTGGGCAAGCTCTGGTTTAGAGGAGTTCAAAAGAACCCATGACTCGTCTGGCCCATAAAGTAAGGGCATAGCTACCTTTCTAAGAGGCGCTTTGTCTAGAGGGGGTGGATTGACATCCGTTATGACCCTGACATTTGAAGTTGTCAATGCCGCCGTAGCAGGCCTCGTGATCCCTGAGGTTAACAGAGTGGGAGGGTTAGGGATCTTAGATAAATCAATCGAAGTCATCAGAGGCCGTACCGTAGAACTTGTCTTGGGAGCCCCCAAGTCCATTGTGGGGTTTTCCTGTTGTTGGCCAAAAAATTTAGATAAAGCATGAGTAAGCAGCCCATATGAGAGAAGCCCAGGGAGAAGAAGAGAAGTAGTGGAGGAGGAGGTGGGGATCAGGAGGTCAGAAGTGTCGGAAGCCATGAAAAGAGTGAAGTTGGGGAAAGCACCAGGAACAGATGGAGTGTGTGGGGAAATGTTGAGGTATGGTGGTGAGATAGTGATAGAATGGGTATGGAAAATGTGCAAACTAGCATGGGAGAAGGGGAGTGCACCCGATGACTGGAAGACTGGCATAATAGTCCCCCTATATAAGGGCAAAGGGGAAAGAGGAGTGTGTGGTAACCACCGAGGAATGTCTTCTAAGCGTAGTAGGGAAGGTATACAGTAGGGTAGTGATTGAGAGAGTGAGAACGGAGAAATGGATAGGCGACGAGCAGGGAGGCTTTAGGAAGGGAAGAGGATGTGTAGATCAGATTTTTACCCTGAATTGTGTTTTGGAGAAGTATCTGGAGAAGAAAAAAGGTGTATGTTGCCTTTATGGACTTGGAGAATGCCTATGACAGAGTGGATAGAGAAGGTTTGTGGAAAGTACTTAGAATATACGGAGTAGAGGGCAAGTTGCTGAAAGCAGTGAAGAGCATGTATGAGGGTGCAAAGGCGGCAGTACGTGTGGAGAGTGAGCAGAGCGAGTTCTTTGACCTGAATGTTGGTTTGAAACAGGGGTGTGTGATGTCCCCGTGGTTGTTTACTGTATATATGGATGGAGTTATGAAAGAAATACTATCAAGAGCAGTGGATGTTGGTGTATCGCTGAAAAGGGAGGGAATTGAGTGGAAGCTACCTATACTGCTGTTTGCGGATGATACAGTTCTGATGAGTGATAATGAATGGGAGTTGCAGGGTCTGGTAAATGAGTTTGGAACAGTGTGCGAAAACGGAATTTGAAGGTAAATACGGGGAAGAGCAAGGTTATGGTCTTCGAAAGGGGTGAAGTCACAGAGTGTGAGGTGAAGCTGAACGGTCAGGCTATGGAGATCGTCAACTCTTTTAAGTATCTGGGCAGTGTGTTGAGTAAAGATGGGACTATGGATGAAGAGGTGCGGGAGAAGGTACAACAGGGGAAGAGGGTTGTAGGAACGCTAAAAGCAGTAACAAGAAATAGGGTGGTCAGTATGGAAGTGAAGAAGTCCTTGCATGACAGTGTGGTAATCCCGACACTGACTTACGGAAGCGAAGCATGGACGTTGGTTGAGAGACTCAGACCAAGAGTGAGAGCAGTGGAAATGAATTACTTAAGGAGTGCGTGCGGAGTTACATGGAGGGATAGACAGACTAATGAGGAAGTAAGAAGGAGGTGTGGTGTGGAGGTAGATGTGCTGGAAAGTGTGAAAAGGAACAACTTGAGATGGTTCGGCCATATGGAACGTATGGAAAGCGAGAGAATGACTAAGAGGGTGTACGAGAGCGAGGTGGAGGGACAGAGGGGGAGAGGTAGACCGAATATGAGGTGGAAGGATGGAGTGAGGAACTACATGAACGAAGGCGGTGCTGGTTGGGGGGAGGGGCGTCGACTGACTGGGGACAGAGGTGCATGGGGGCGGTTCGTTCGTGGCCACCCCTTCGGGGATCACGGCGTCAGGCAATAGATAGATAGATAGAAGCAGCCCATTAATTTCTTGTGCCGTAACAAACTGGTTTGATGAAGAACTTACAGGTGAATCATTAGTATCCTGTGCGGCGTCCAAGCCTGAGCCTGACCCTTGTCCTTCCATCTCCGAAATTATAGAAACTTCGTCTTTCTCCTCCTGATCCTCCTGAGAAGACCCCGCCGAGGCAGGGGTACCTTGTTGCCAAGATAAGTCTGGGATAGAGGATGGGATCGCCGCGTCCCTGTGGACATCGGCTACTGTGTGACTCGTTTGAGTCGGACGTGGGTGGTCAGACCCTGGTTGAGCAAACCGCCAAACACCGAGGCCCTGGCCTACGCTCTCTTGAGAGTCTGAAACATTCTCAATTACTGAACCCCCTGAACTTTCCAATTCCAGGGTTAAAATATTAAGTGGCAAATCCTCTTTTGGGACAGGCGCTGCACTGGACTCTTGGGCCTTAACACAAACTCTGTCTGGGGTAGAGGTACGATGAGATGCACTAGAAGTTGGTGAATGTCGAGAGGACTTCCGTTTATGTGAATCCTTTTTAGAGGATTTATGGCTACGGTGTGACCGCGAACTATTCTTAGATCTGGAGGAATCCTCGCCGTGACCACTGGTGGAACCTTCCGTCCTACTCTTCTTACTCGCCGGTGAAGAGGCACGACTAGATGACTGGTGTCTAAGAGGAGACCTAGACCGGGATCTCGCCCGAGACGAGGAGGCGGATACCGGGGGTGTAGGCTCCCTTGGGCGTTTAGGTGTAGCAGCAGAGGATACAGAACCCTGACCAGTCTCCGCCGGCTTAATACTCGTGACTCTAGAGGAACGTTTAGGGGGAGGGTGTTCGGAGAGCAATCTATCCCAAAGTGGGACGTTGTCACATTGAAGTGATTTATGCGCAACAATGATAGTGTAGGCTGACATCTGTTGCCTAACCTCTCTCAACGCTACCGCCGCGGTCTTATCATTATCACAAAGGACCTTTAAAGCTAATTGGGAGCAAAAAGAACAATTACGCATAACCCAGAGACCCCTTGAACGGTCTAGACATTTAACACACCTTATGCAACGGGTATGCGCAAAAATAGGGATACCAGCACAAGCAGGGATAGTGCACAAAGCAAAAACTGGGGCCACGGTAGCCATGACAGAGACTGGTGGGAGGAAACTACCGCCGGGTCTGTATTGGTCCGCCGGAGCTCAGCTCTGGAAAAAAAGAAAATTTCCAGGAATTAATGCTCATAAGGTTAACCCAACATGTTCGCACACAAGTGTTAATAACCCGCCGGGTAACGAGATGTAATTGACACAAACACAGCTCGCTACGCGGCGGGGTTCAGAAAATCTAAACAAATCTTTTGTTAAAGAAAGTGAAGAATACCCTCTGATATAATATAACGGTCCAGCATGGCGCTTATAGTCTCTTGGTGGTGGTGACTGTCTCAAGATTCAATTTTGTAACAAAGCAACCCCCCATAAAGACGCCGGCCCTTGAAATATTTTAGTAGAATAGCACAGGGCAGGATGATACGAGATCTGATGTCTAACGAATTGTCACAAAAGATCGCCGTAAGTTTGAAGGCGGCGATACCTACTTGTATCACTAAATTAAGTGGTTAAATCGAAATCGAATTTTGTAAATTCCTTAGTTCCTCCACCTAGGAGCACCCGCCGGGTGAGAAGAATCGATAAATTAACCTAATTTGAACCTTCAATCGCCGTAAGAGTAAAGGCGGCGATACACATAGTATCACTAAAATGGATTGGTTAACTAACTGAAAGACATAAGTCGTTCATCCCACCCTACCCAGGTGCACCCGCCGGGTGAGATGTCCAAACGTTAACCCCATAAGTGCCTGTCCCCACTTCTTTGTAAAAGATCGCCGGGGAGGAAAGCCTAAAACAACAGCTAGGTTTTTCAAGTGGTTTTTGTAAAACCGGGTAGAAAAACTACATAACGTATGTCCGCATGAACAACGTTTTATAGATGGGAACAGCCATCCCGCCGGGAATCAAAGGAGGCCTGAAACCAGGCACCCACAGAGACGCAGTCCTGGAGAGCCACAGACACCCCAACGCCGGGGAAACAAGCCAGTGTTAACAACCACGTGTGGCCCAACACGGCTCGCGGCCGGGATTTTCATGGTGAAACCGAGAAAACCCCGCCGGAAGGCAACCCACCCTGAACAGACACCATCTGAACAACAAGAGACACGAGGAGAGCCACGCACGACAACCCCAAGGTCACACAATAATCCGTGGAATTAGCCAATACACAACTAAACCAGGAAACAATTATAGTCCGAGGAATTAGCCAATACACAACTAAAACCCGGATACACATGACACAGTAGGGCATATTTATAAATAATAAACAATAACACTAGTACATGTGGCAAAGCTACGAGCGGCTGGCTAGGCCTAGGTAGACGGCATAATAAAAGTTGAAATATACACAAACACTGGAAATATCACAACAGGAACCACCGCCAACACACCACCGTAGCACATACTTCCGACCAAGGGAAGACTGACTCGGGACCCAGAAAAAACTTCACTAAGTGAAGAAAAATACGCTGGGAATGTCAGAAACAAAGCTTACCTCATCAGAAAGATAAAAGGCAGCACTAACTAACGCGTAGTGAAAGCCGCCTGCATCACAAACTAACACAGCTGTGAAAAAGTTCACATGTCCACAACGGGACCACGAGGGTACATCCGAAATAGATGCCCCATACACTCGACCCAAAATACACTGCACTGCGGGCAACCAGCCCAGGACACTCCTGCTACGCCTATCCTAACCTTACTCGATACATCCTGGAGTAAACAAATGAGAAAAAACTCACTAGGGACGCCACGAATGCGGACCTAGCGGAGCGTGGGGAGGCACGTCCGGGCAGGCTGAACGCAGAGCAGAGAAGGAAGAATGACGCCTGAATCAGCGTCTGGTCAGAGATCCACACAAGTACATCCACGATATGATGGAAAGCTTATTGGATAGTTATTCTTATTTTCTTTTTGTTTTTATTTTTTACGAAGTTTTTTCGTAGTGAGAACCCAATTCATAATGACTGAAGCCATGAGTGAGGTCGCGTGCGCTCATGATGAAGGCTCCTCAGTTTTTAAATGCTCTGCGCGGTAGATTCAAAACTACGGCGGATTAGTGTTTGAAGAGGATGCCTTATGTAATAGGCATGTTCGTCAATGATGGAGGGGCCACTAATAAATATACAGGTATATGTGATTTTAAGGTGTTTTTCCCGATTTTAAGGTATAAACTTTAAAATAACTTTAAAATATAAGTAATATTGATGGAATAAAAGCCTTTTCTTTAGTAAATTTTGAATCTAAGTGAATCCGAGCCTATACCCTGTTCCAAATAGGTAAGCCAGAAATTAGGAACTCCAACCTCTATAACTCAAAAAGGGCTTTAGCAAATGGGTTATAAATTTCCACACCTATTCCCTGGCTGACCCTTCCCAAATGGTAGAAATATTAACTCTATTACTCTCGTTGTTTATAAGTTATCTTCTATACAGCTTATTATTAAATCAGTTCGTGTGTCTGTCTGTTTGTCTGTCTGTGCGTTCTTAATAGGCGGCCGCAGTTTTGGACCTGGGGAGCTGAAACTTTGCATGTGGGTGTCAATTGACCTGGGTCAGGTCATAGAGGGGGCGAGGCCACGATCGGAGGTCGTTTCGAGGCCGAAATTAAAAAAAAAAATGAAAACAATTTGAAAAAAATGGCCGTTTGGGGCAGAAGGAGGCCTCCGATCGAAAAGGTGTATGGAACGAAAGTTGTTTGCAGCCTCCCAAAATGGGGGTACAGATGAGGTCAGATCCAAAATCGGAGGTCATTTAGCGGCCGAAATCGAGGTCGCCGTTTAATGAGGCACAGAGAGGTCGAGGCCGGTGATTATGGTACAGGTAGTAGTAATATTGTGGTAGTAGTGATTGATGATGGTGATTATGGTAGTAGTAGTGGTGGTAGAGGTGATGGTGATTATGGTGGTACAGTATTATTACCCGGGCAATGCCGGGTACCCCTGCTAGTATAGGTTAATGTTCAAGAGTTTTGGACTACTTATTTGGAACAGGGTATAGTATGCTCTCATGTGATGCCATTCTATGTGGTGATTTAAAAAAAACAAATTTGCTAAATATTCAATGCATTATTTCCACATACTAGTGATTTTTATAAGTTCCTTTGACCGGCCACGGACTATGTGTCAGAATATTCTATGTACCCTCGCACCCGGCAAAATTATAAAAACTTAAAAATGAAAAATAATAATGAAAATAACCGGCGTCTTTTCGATGATAACTGTAAATGTAAACTCTGTGTGAATGAATTTGATTTTGAACATCAAACATTTTTTAAAAGTTACATTACCAATACAAAATTTTTGTTTTTAAATTCTTCTGTTAATGTAACATCTCCATGTAAAGTAAAGAATGTTATCTATTTAATAACCTGTGAGAAATGTGGTATACAATATGTTGGAAAGACGGAGCAATGTTTAAGAGAAAGAGCCTACGGGCATAGATCAGGAATTAAGAACGGCATCGACTCCAAGATTCTTCTATATAAGCATTTTAACACAGATTGTACTAAATTTGATTGTAAATACAAAATTATAGAAATTGTTCAAAGTAATCAAAATGTTTTAGATAGAGAAAATTATTGGATTGGAAAATTAATGACCATCTATCCATTTGGACTTAACAATCAAATAAAAAATGTAGGCAACATTTTGTATAAAGATTTATTAAAAAACGATTTTAATAACCCATATTTTAACTTCCCTGTTTTAAACAGAAGACCTGGTAGACACGGTAATAGAAGACTAAATACATTTAATAAAAAGAAAAACAGGTCTGATATTAAAATTATTGTTAATAATTTATATTCATTATATCAAAATTTCGGAATTAAAAAATTAAAAGATTCATTGAAAGGCCTACAAAAGAAAAGTTTTGCTCCTTTTATAGAAAATATTCTAAATAATAAACATAATTTCACAAATAAATTTAAGAATATAGTCTTTGCTTTTATGGGATATATTAGAGCTAATTCTAAGAAATCCAAAGATAACCGTATTAAAGATAAAGTCATGTCCACTTTAAATTATTCCTCTAAAATTTTAGACAAAATTAATGTTAACAGTCTTATTAATTCAAAGAAAGTTAAGTCCATGTTACCAGATGGTTGTAAAGATTTCAAACCATTAATAGTGTATTCATATGAACGACCTGTTGGGTCTATTATTTGTAATTATAATAAAGTTTTAGGAAATCTTTCAGATAATGATATTTTCAATAATAATAAATGCGTGTGTGAAAGAGTCATGGATATGCCAGCTAGCAGACGTGATGCACTAGCAAAGTTCATTTATAGTCCGATATGTCACATATTAACAGGTGATGTAGAACTAGTTAAACATTTTGCAAACGACAAATTAGCGGAGCTATGTCGTAAAGGGTTTAAATTTAGAATAGGGAGTAATAAAGTAACATGGGACATAATTTTAAAAGATATTGTTTTTTCAGTCAATAAATTAAAAGATAAATTGTTAAAAATTGTGTGCTGCAATGCGAGAGAACTAGAAGCATGGTCTAAATTATTAATTAAGTTAATTAGAAATAAAATTTTCTCGCTTAAAAATGAATTTAATCTTTCAGATTTTATAGACTATAATTATAATAAGCGTAAAGCTGATTTAATAAATTTACATAAACATTTTGTAATCACTACAGTAGATAAAGCCAGCAATAATTATAGCTTCACTTGTAAGAAATTTTATCTTGAAAATATGAAAAAAGAATTAGGTATTAAGGGTAACATATTACGTAAAAATATTTGCGGTAATTCTGTTTATGAAATTCAAAATAATCTGAATATTGATAACTTAATCGATGAACATACCAAGAAAAATATAATATTTGATATTAAACTTTCTGATAAGAACAAGTGCATTGCAAAATTATACATGTTACCTAAATTTCATAAAAGACCTTATAAATATCGCTTTATTGCCGGAGCAAAATTTGCTACCACTAAAACTCTTATCAGAACAAGTCGTAAATTGCTTAAAATACATTAAAAGTACTCATAAAAGATATTGTAATACCATCATGAGAAGAACTGGCATTAACTATTATTAGAGTGTTGACAATTCGTTAGAAGTTATTGATAAAATAAATACCATGCCGAAAGTTACCTCGGTACATAGCTTCGACTTTTCAACTTTGTATACCAATTTGCCTTTAGATTTAGTATATTCAGAGCTTTGCTTTATTATAGATTTCCACTTTGACAGGTTCGTTAGGAATGGTAATTATTTCATAAATGTTTATACATATTTTAATAATGCATCACTTAGCTCTCTACTCCCACTAGTTCTGTATATTTTGATAGAACTAAACTTAAAGATGCCCTTAAATTCCTCCTTTTCAATACTTATGTTAGATTCGGGCCGTACATTTTCAAACAAATATTAGGAATTCCTATCGGTGGAAATGCTAGCCCTTTAATTGCAGACTTATTCTTGCTTGCTTTAGAATTTAAATATATAAAAGACTTAGTTGACAGTAGCAAGAAAAATAAAATTCCAGAAAAATTAGCACTTGCTAAACTGTTAAGTAATAATAGTAGATATATTGATGATATTCTTGTTTGCAATTTGTTAAATTTTAATCAAGTTGCTAAACTTATTTACCCTAATTCTATTCCCCTCACACAATGTAACGTAAATTATAAAGTTGAAAATTTTCTTGATATAAATATAGAGATTGTTAATGAACAGTGCATACTTAAAGTATATCACAAAGTTGATGATTTTAATTTTAACGTAATAAACTTTCCTTTCCCTAGTAGTAATATCGATAGTAAAATAACTTATAATTGTTTTTATTCCCAATTAATAAGATTTTGTAAAATCTGCACTAAAGTAGATGACTTTTGGGCTAGAGCTAGGTTACTATACAGACTCCTAGTGGACAGAGGTTTTGAGGCAAGTAAATTGTTCCATAAATTTAATCTTTTTAGGGTCAATTATTGTGACTGTATTCTAAAATTTGACATCAATAATTTTAATCAAGCATTTTTAACTTGAAGTTTCTTGTATAACCTCTGCTTACTTTTTGTCTGTATTTATTGTTTATCTTTTTCTTTTTCTATTATTATTATTATTATTATTAATATTGATGATTTTTAAATTTATTGTTCTTGTTAAAAGAGTACTCTTTGTTTAAATCTGTTGTTACTTCATATTTTTCAATTATTTGTCTTTATATTATATGTATTCATTGTCGATAGTATCAATTGCTTACTTTTGCGATTTCCTTAGTTTATTTGTGCTATAAATGTAGGTTATTTGTAGGGTAGTTATTGATAGGGGTCACTTGAGGCATGCTATGCTTACAGGTACCTACCCGATAGCACTATCGTTAGTGAGTGCTGTACTGTATTTTATATATTATTTTGTAATAGTATAGATATCTTATCAATATTTGTATTTTGTACTATTGTTAATGTCTTGTCATGTTGCAAATTTGATTTTAAATAATATTTTGACATTTAACATGTAGTTTCTTTATTCATGCAGAGTTTAGTAAAATTTGCCAGAACGTCCCGGACTTCCCAAACTTGACTACTTCCTTTAACGTGACGATAGTGCGTTGTTATATGTGCGATTAGTTTGCTTGGGAAACAGATTAACTTGCTCATGTAGTAATGTACACCCTATGTGGTGGATTGTGTTCTTTTATTTAATAATTTTCATTTTAGTAAGTGTTGTTTCCACATAGCGATTTTGATAATTTAATTTGACTTTATATTGTCCTTGTCCCAATTTTGGTTTGTTTAGTTTGCAAGTTTTACATTTTAATCTTTATAGTGTGCAGTTCCTGTTTTAATTTGTGTTTTTTGCAAGTTAATTAAGCTCTTATGTTTTCTCTCCCTCAGATCCTGCTAAGTTTTACCCGGTCGGAGGAGGAGCGTGAAAGTTTAGAACAGGCCAAGGGTTGTTTATGGCCGCTACAGAGTGATCTGGAACGCTACATACATAACTCTCCATATGCTACATACATCAAGAGAAAGCTAAAGTAGGTCCTTGTGTGTTTAACCCCTATGGAGCGGGCATATTGCCCCGAAATTACCTTCATTCCCTGCTAATTTTCATGCATAAGCAAGAGCCAGAGCATAATACAATTATATATCCGTGAAAGTACAATGATAGAGCTTTCCAATGACACCTGAATCATCCCAGTTCGACCTCTGGTTATCTTGCAACGATCTTGCAAACGAAGGCCAAAATCGGTAAAAATTATCAATTCTTTGCTGTTTTCGCTAAGTGTGACGCTGCACATGAGAGAGAGAGCTCAGGCCTCAGTATGCTCCCGCGGCCTGTAGGCTGCGGTTGACCCCCCCGCGCTGCAACAGCTGGACTTGCTCTCAGGCTTCAAAATGGCACCCGTCATATGACGGGCCCTGTACAGAAGGGGGTAAGGCTATATACTATACTCAATTCACAATAACTAGGCCAGAATAATAACTCTTACATTCTTATAACTTAGGAAGGACTGGAGCAAACTGGCTGTACAGTAAACCCCCGCTAACTCGGACTCTTTTTAGTCGGAAACCCGCACTTCTCGGAATGGCATCGGCCTCTCGGAAATTTCCGAGTTGGGCGGGATTTGTGTCCGGTATACAATGTTCTCTCACTCAGTTTTAAGTGATTTTAGGATGAATTGAAGCCTGTGCCTTTTAATTATTGTGTTAATATTTATTACTATGTACTGTACTGTCCCTGAAAACATAATAAGGTTCGTATTTGTCATTAACCCGTTCAGCCCCGGCTAGTTATAATATTTTGTTCACCCCAGTCCCAAGCCATTTTCCACTTCTTTTTTTGTTTGCTAAAATGGAAGACAAGGATGAGAAATGAAAAAAAAAAAATAAAAAAAATCACCTCGGACATTGGGGGGGGGGGGAGCCTCAAAAAAAATTGTTGAGCCAAAATGGAAGAGAATGGTGAGAAATGAAGACAAAAATAAAAAAAAACTCATTTCGGTCATTTGGGGGGGGGGGGGGGGTTTCAATAGTTCGTCTCCCCCGCATGACCACCCGCCCGGGAGCACTAGGGTAAAAACTGAGTATGGCATTGTACGGCATACATCCTAAGGAGTGTCTCACATAAATCTCAAGCCTCTAGCTCCCATACGACCGGAGTAATGAAGGTTCAAAGTGGCAGTGAACTAAGGGTGTAAACTATCCCCACTAAGCCCACCACCACCAGCCGCGCGGCTGTCTCGGCCCGCTCACACCTACTGGCCCGGCTCCCACACACACTACGGTACCTCCCCCTCCTATTCTCCCGCCATTTCCTACCTTACGAGCCACGTAAGTGTTTTTTATATGTCGGACGCACGTGATGCGTCGCTGGGAGTTGGTGATCAAACACTGCCGACGCAACACGTGCGACGCTGGGTCTCACCGGGTTAATATGATGAATTTCACATTTAAAAAATATATATACAGTATATAAAAAAAAAAAAAAAATTATCTCAATTTTCTCTGACGTGGACTTTCCTCTTCTAATCCGGAATTTTCCCTCTCTTAAGTCGGTCATAAGTCGGACTTCGGACATCTCGGAAAATCGGGCTTCTCGGAAGTGGTCTCCCCCCAATTAGTCCGAGTTAGCGAGGGTTTACTGTACTGTAATTTGCTATTCATATTTACTGGTTGACTCTTTCCAATTGGTAAAATTATCGCCACCATTACTGAAGTATTTTTTTTAGTTAAGAGGGGTTGGGGCCGAGATTTCTGGCCTACCTATGATGAACAGGGTACTGTATAGATCCAAGAAGGTTTAAAGCCCATGAATGTACAATACCGGTACAGTATAATACTATACAGTGTACTAATTCTATGTATGTTTTATGCTATTGGTATACAGTATTAATATTTTTGTGTCATGCCCCAGCCAGGGTTTGAACCCAGGCCAGTAGTGCAGCACTCCAGCACCTAAACCAATAGACCACCTAGGAGCTTAAAAGTAGTGGCTTCATTTGGAATTATATCCCAGCCACCACCACCCGCTCCTACTCGTGATCACGTAGCTAGATACCATACACACACACACCTCACACACAAACACTAGCAACTAAATACCGTAAAGTGGGGTAACTTCGGATTTGGATCATAACTTCGGACATCGGCGATAATAAGTAATTAGACATTATCATTATATAATGGAAACGCTTTTTATTGTTTTTTTTTGTGGGGTCCGTTTAGAGAAATGGCAAAGGAAGATGTAAAAGTCCTAGGAAACTGACATGAGTATATGTACACTAAAAAAATATTATATATATGACGAAAATATGTACATTTTTTGCTACCCTGCCAAACTTCTATCACCCTGAAGAAATTTGTTTGTATGAATGATGTTGTGACTGATATAATTTGTAGTAACATTACCAGAGACAACATCCACCAAAGGAAATTTGTTACACTTGTATAACGCTCTAGCTAGAACACTTATCATTTAACCGATTGTGTTTTAAAAAAAAAATGTGCTAACTTCGGACATGGAACAAAACAATCGTTTGTTATTATTTGCCCTATGAAAATCATTCATAATACTTGTCCATCATTAACATGGTGGTAAAAGATTAAATAATCATTCTCTGAGTCCAAAAACCATAAAAATATGATAATATGCTAACCGATTTATGTATTTCGGATAATTCTGGATATATAATATATATAAATTAGGAGAGGCATACAGTATATCTTGTCCAAAATTTTTTTTATCTGCCGAAAGAAACACCAACAAATACGTTATACCTATACAAATTCTCAAATTCATAAAAGTGTATATGCAGTGATATAGTATACATACCTATATATTTTCACTAGGCCTAGTTAATTTTTGAGTTATTGATTAGACAGCATTGGTTATTTTTCCTGATCAATATTTTCTAAGAGTGAGCTCAATGCCTAACGAGAACAGATCCAAACAAAATATATGTTAAACATCGTTTATAACCCCCTCCTATACTGATTATACAGGCCTAAAAGTATTGACTGTGCATTTTCCACTAAAACATCGGACAGGAATAAGCAGCAATAATAAAATATTCATATAAAATAGTAGGAGCCGAAAAATGAATGAAATAAGGCCACGAACGTACGTCCGAAGTTCTCCTCCGTTTGTCCGGAGTTATCCCAGCTTTCTTGGCAATCATTTTCCATAAGAAATCACCGTATGTCCGAAGTTATCCATACATGTCCGAAGTTATCAACTTTTCAAGCAAACTTCGGAAATCATTTAGGATAAGGATAGCTCTCTTATTATGGGGGATAATTTTAGGAGGCTTCCTGGATTACGGCGCACTATCGCCATGCATCACTTGACCTAGTTAAATCTCTATACAGTGGTCCCTCTCATTTAGCGAATACATTAGTCTAGCCAAACCATCGCCAAAAGTGAATTTCGCCAAACACGAATAGTACTTTAAATGGGAAAATTATCCATTAGTCTTTGACGAGGCCCGAGTTCACCCTTTTGGGCCTTTTCAAACCGCCCGCCATGCACATCGTCGATCGCCGACACACTCGGCGCCGTCTGCTTACTCTATTTTTGCTTTGCGCAGTGGCAGTATCGTAACCAATGAGGTTTAGTTTTCCGAGTGACGTATCTGCTACTGCTGAAGGCCCAAAACACGGTTAAAGTTTTCACATTTCATCTTTGCCTAGTACTTGCGACACCTCGGTTGGGTTACCTTCTTTGGAAGGTAATCAAGTCGTACCCCACCTGCTCGTGGGGTACACTTTGTGGACACTTTGTACTCGTGGTGACCTCGCAAACACCCATTTCTATTTATTTTTTCCATTTATTCTTTTTTCAAGATAGGGTGACACAAACGGGGGCGGCGCTACCTGGGTTTATCCCAGGTAGTAGTTTAATTTTACTCTAAATTTTATTAAGTGTTTTGTATATTTTTAATTGTAGGCTACATTAATATAAACAATGGCCGGCCAAGGCAAACGGAGGCAGAGTTTATTGGGAGATGAAGAGAGCTATGAGTTTGAGGGATTTCTGGCAGAGGGTGGTGAAGTGGAGGATCAATTGACTGTAGTGAAGAGACAGATGATGGGTCTGTTAAGATGGAAGGGAGTTATGGAGAATTGGAGGAGAGATATAGGTGTGAAGGTGGAGTCACTGACAGAAATATGTGGAGCCAGTTCAGTAGCAACTGCAGATGGGCCATTAATTGCTAACCTAGATGCAGTGATAAGGAAAGTAGATGAGCTGGAGGCAGAGAACATGGCACTCAAGGAGCAGCTAAAGGAGTATGAGGGCCATTTAAGTGAGAAAGTAAAGGGAGTAATAAGTGAGGAGAAAGATGAGTGGACAAGGGTGGGGAATGCTAAGGTGGATGCATTGGAAGAAATCATGAAGGAGCAGGTGGAAGAGAGAGAAAAAGAGAAAAGAGAGTTTGAGAAGAATGTAGTGCAGGTTTTGAAGAGCAAGGAAAAGGTAGTGAGGGAAACAGCGGAGACCAAAAAGGAGCCGACCAAACGCACCACTGAGGTGGTAGATGGTGGAAAGAAAAAAACTGTCTGGGACTATCAGGTCCTGGTAGTGAAGCCAAAAGACCGATCCTCCGAGCCAGTAAGCCCACCAGATACAAAGGCAATCGAGACTGCTTTGGCTTCGGTTCCGGTTAACAAGTTAACTAGAACTGAGTCAGGTGTACTGGTGGTACGACTTCCATCCAAGAAAGCCAAAGAAGATGCAGGAAGGGCCATCAATCAGTATTTGGGGGTGGACAGTGCCTTCAGTGTCTCCGAACCAAAGAAGATGATGCCAAAAATGACTCTGGTAGGCATTGCTAATGACGCTGAGGATAATGAGATCATTCCCAGCATCCTCAACAAGAACCCAAGAATAAAGTCCCTGGTCGACGATGGCTTAGCTATGAATTTGCTATTCACTAAGCAAAAGAGTGATGCACACACTAAGATTGCGGTAGTAAAAATGTCACCTGAAATACGCTCTTCCATTGTGGATGATGGCAATTCTGTGTATGTTGGACTTGTGAGATGTCGTGCATACGATCGCTTCTGGGTTGTTGTTGTTGTTGTTGTTGTTCCCTAAGCTGCCTGGCCGAACAGCCCCGAGTCCCTGAGAAAGGCCATGGCCACGATCGGGCTTTCCCACAGAGCTCTCATTGAGTGTAGATTGTGTTGTTGGCGTAAGTGGTTGTGTGAAATGCAGTCTTCTATGATGTGTTTAATGGTATGGGGTGCTGTGTTACATCCCGGGCAGGCGTCGACAACGGAGTCATCCAGTCTCCTCTGATAGCTCAGGAGAGCTGGACGGTGTCCGCACCTCAGCCCGGCCAGGTGGACCCTGTCCTCGCGAGGAAGGGAGGACTCGGAAGGATGGACTTCGGGAGGTCGCGCACGCAGCCGTGTGTTGTCCGCGAGTGAGTGGATGGATCGGCGAGAGACATGAGCATGGATGTGCTTCTGGAAGTTGGTTCGGGGTGGGCAGGGAGGGAGAGAGGACAATAATTGTGTGTGATACCGTGTGCTGGGTGTTGTTTTGATATTTCTTGGTGTCTGTGGGCGCGTTGCCACGCAGCCCAGTGGGTGGCCCTGGTTCGTGGAGGCCGCTGCCAGGAATTGAGTGCCTCTCATGTCCAGATGGTCTTTGACTTTGAGGATTTTGGTTTCTTGATGTAGGCGATCTGTGGGTGCAGCAGCTGTGCAGCCTGTAATGATCTCCAGGGCCCCGTTTTGAACAGTCTGCAAGGTCCCATGATGTGCTTCAGCCAGGCTAGAAGCCCAGGCCGGGCTTGCGCATTCCATCACTGATCCTATGTATTGTTTATATACTGTGGTGGTAGCCTCCTTGCTGTGTCCAAATTCTGTGTGAGCAAGTGACCTGAGGGCGTTAAGTCTGGGTGTCAGTTTCTTTTCAATGTTTGTGGTGTGCTGCTCGAATGTCACATGAGTATCACATGTTACTCCTAGGACTTTGGGTGTGTGTGTATGTGTTAGGGGTGCGTTGTTTATGGTGAGTTGAGGGATGTATTCGTGTTCTCCTGTCCAACTTGTGAGCAGGGTTGCGGTGGATTTGGCTGGGGCTAGATTAAGTCTGTTTGTAGTGCACCAGCCATGCAGTGTGTTGAGATAGGGTTGAAGGAGATCTGTTGCTCTTTTTGGGTCATGGTGTGTGCATGTGAGTGTTATGTCATCTGCATAGGAGGCTAAGTTTATTTGGGGCGTATTGGGTGTAGTTATATCGTGCATGTACAGATTGAAGAGTGCGGGCGATAGGACGGATCCTTGTGGGACTCCGTTTGGAAAGTTTCTGATTTTAGATGACTGACCGGCAAAAGATACGTGTGCACATCTGCCTGCTAGGAAGTTGGCCAGCCACCGTTTTGTGTTGTTGTGCATGTTTGTGTTGTAGATTTTGTTTGTTAGGTTGTGGCGGGGGATGGCATCGAAGGCTTTACTAATGTCGAGTGTGGCTAATAGTGATCTGTGTGGTGGTCTAGCTGAATTGATGCCGTCGAAAGCTCTTTGTGTAAGGTCTGTGAGAAGAGTGTTTGTGGAGTGCAGTGGCCTAAAGCCATGTTGTGTTGGAGCTAGGGGTAGGTCAGGTGTAATTAGTTGTAATACTAGGCGTTCCATGACTTTGGAGGGGGAGCAAAGGAGTGTGATGGGGCGGTGCGAGGAGGGTAGCGTGGGGTCTTTGTTGGGTTTGGGGAAAGTGATGATGATACCATGCTTCCAAATGTCTGGTATTGTGTTGTGTGAATAGCTGTAGTTTGATATGTTAGTGAGTGCTTGTATGCCTTGTGGTCCCAGGTGTCTGAGGTGTATGTTGCTTATGTTGTCTAGGCCACAGGCGGGTGAGTGCTTGAGATTGTTGATGATATGCTTTGTCTGGTGATTGGTGAAGGGTGTATAGTCAGGGTCTGTGGGGAATTGTCTCTTACGTCGGATGACACGTCGGTCGTCTTTGTGAGGTTTTAGGTGGCTGACATGTGAAAAGTGATTGATGAGAGTGTTTGCTTGTTGTTTACATGAAGGAGTAGAGTCTGTTGTTGTGATTGCAGCATGTGATTGTGTTGTGTTGCTGTTGGAAAGTGTGATGCTGTTTAGTGTTTTGTATCGCTTCTGGGTAACACAATGTTACCATTGCCAGGGCTTTGGTCATACCAGTGACAGGTGTTATCGGAAAAATGAGGATCCAAAATGCAACTTCTGTGCTGGTACTCATAACTCAAAAGACTGCACCAACAAGACTTCCCCCAAATGTATAAATTGTATGAGCTCCACATCAGTTACGGAGCCGCCAAATAATTTCGCCTCAAGTAGAAATTGTCCTTTAATGACAGCTCAGAGAAATAAAGTTATTGAGAACACCGATTTTGTAGGTTCAAAAAACTGAAAAATGCACATGGGAGCCGGTTGAAACTGGGTCTGTTGAATGTTCGTTCCTTGCGTAACAAAATGGATCATATTTGCGAGATCTTGGATGAACGTAACCTTGATGTATTATGTCTCACTGAGACCTGGTTGTTCGAGTCAGATCTGAATATTATCCAGGCGGCATTGCCTAAAACCCATTCCATAATAAATGTTCCTAGGCCTAGGGGAGATCATCCGGGTGGTGGAGTGGCAGTTGTCTACTCCACATCTCTGGTGAATATCTTGCAAATAAGCCATAACCCAGCCCCTCTTTATTATGAACTGTTGGAAGTGGAAATAAAACTCCATCAACAAATTCTAAGAATGGCAGTTGTCTATAGGCCTGGCCATCGTGGCACAGATAGGGGTTTTATGGAAGAGTTTGGGCAGTTTCTCGAGGAATTTTCTGCTAAAACTGGAAGACTTTTGATGTGTGGAGATTTTAATTACTGGGTTGACAGCCCTCATCTGAAGCCATTCTCTCCTGAGTTCCTTGAGTTGACTGATCAGAACAATTTTGTAAACCATGTGTCCCACCCAACTCATATCTTAGGACACACCCTTGACTTGGTTTTCTCTCCTGTGGGTTGTGGTGGTGTTCTGGATGTTGATGTTGAGAATGCTGACCCTAATACCTCTGATCATGCTTTGATTACTTTCAGCTTTGATTTCCCTAAGCCACTCACACATGAAAAAGTAATCAGATTTAGAAATTATAAAAATGCAGACCTAAATTTGGCTAGCAGTGAAGTAAAACAGTACTTGGGAAGTATTGATACTTCCAACCTTACTTCAGATGAGCTGGTGGAGGTACATGGAAATGCACTTAAATTAGTGTTCGATCATCACTGTCCAGAAGTAGAGAAGAAAATCATAGTACGAGATGATTCGCCCTGGTATAGCACTCGAGTTAAATTTCTTAGAAGAGCGCGTAGAAGAGCTGAACGTGAATGGCGGAAAAATAAAACAGACTCTACATGGTTGCAATACCTGTCAGCCAGAAGAGCTGTGGTCTACAAAATCAAAGATGAAAAGAAAGTGTATTATCAGGGAAAAGTTGACTCGTGTGGTAACGACCAGAGGAGGTTGGCTTCAATTGTAAACAGTTTACTTGGAAAAACAAGAGTCAGCTTAAGACCTTCTGTACCTGATGCCGAGTTGGCTGCCAACTTTGTGGCATTTTTTGCTGGCAAGATAACTCGCATAAGACAGGAATTGGATGATGCTTCTGTTGGTGAAGAACTTTCAGTTGTACTCCAACCCCGACACATTCCTAATAATGTCCTCTCATCCTTTCACTCAGTAGAGGTGGACATGATCTCGTCCTACATAAGAAACCTCAATAAAACATTTTGCCCGTTGGATCCCATAAATGTTTCCAAGCTACCAAGAGTCTATGATCACACAGTTGAGTTTATTTCCAAAATAATTAATAAGTGCTTCTCTGAAGGTAGCTTCCCACATTCTGAAAAGCATGCACTACTCCGACCTACTCTAAAGAAACCTGGACTTGATGTTGAGAACATGTTGAACTATCGTCCTGTCTCCAACCTGTCTTTCATATCAAAGATATTAGAGCGTGCAATACTTGACCAATTACAACCACTACTTCAGCAGAATGAAACTATCCCAATTTTTCAGTCTGCTTACCGACAGCATCATTCAACTGAAACAGCATTGATTAGAGTACATAATGATCTAGTTGAGAACATTTGCAATGGTGTGGCCTCACTATTGGTCTTGCTTGATCTCTCTGCGGCTTTTGACACAGTGGATCATGAGTTGTTATTGAGTGATCTTTATGATTGTGGTGTGCGTGACTCCGCTCTCTTGCTTCTTGGGTCGTACTTGTCAGGTAGATCCCAGAGTGTGATGGTAAATCAAGTGGTCTCGGACTCGACACCCCTGCAGTATGGTGTTCCGCAGGGATCAGTTTTGGGTCCTATCCTATTTATAATTTATATTAGCAGTTTGTCTCTTCTGCTTCGTGCACATAATGTCACCTTTCACTTTTATGCAGATGACACCCAGATTTATGTGAGAATCACAAATATAGTTGATATACGGAGTAAGATGGAATTGTTGATGTCTGATATCAAGAAGTGGATGAGAGCGAGAAAACTTAAACTAAATGATGGTAAAACTGATATTCTCATCATCCGAGGAAATAGAAGAGCTGATGATATGGTAGGTGCCCTCTCCATCAATGTGGGTGGATCTCAGCTGCGACCGGCCAACTCTGTTCGAAATCTGGGTGTATATGTGAACTCCCGATTAGATTTCAAAGAGCATGTAAACCAGATAGTTAAAAGTTGTTACTTGCACATCAGAAATCTCTATTTGGTGAAGCCGTTTATAACCAGACGTTGCCTCCTGACGTTGGTTCACTCATTGGTCTTCTCTCGTGTTGATTATTGCAATGCCCTGTTGGTGGGTCTTCCAAATTATATTTGAAGAAAGTTTAATCTGTTCTTAACAGGGCCGCAAGACTAATTTTTGGTGTTCCACCTAGAACTCCTACTACATCTCTTCACATAGAACTGCACTGGCTGCCAGTAAGAGCAAGAATAGAATTTAAGTTGTGTTTGGTGACTTTTAAGGTTCTCAAATTTGGTGAGCCTAGGTACCTTGCGGAGCTGCTCAGGCGCCCACCGGCACACCATGGTGTAGTTGTGCGTCATGACAATGACCCTTTTCGTCTTGATGAACCAAGGGCTTTCCAGCAGTCTTCTTTCTTTGAGAGGTCATTCTCCTACATGGCTCCGAGGTTGTATAACAGGTTGCCGCTGTCCATGAGACAACTGAGTTCTGTTGAATGCTTCAAGAGACAACTTAAGACTTTTCTCTTTGAGAGAAGCTATGATCTTGAGAGAGGTGTCATGACAGATGGCTATAGAGTTTAGGCTATTTTGCCACTGCTAGTGATTGTTAAATGTGTGTTGTATATGAGCCTTCTTTTGATGCATTGATTTTTGTTCTTTTTTCTTTCTCTTTTCGAGCGCTAGTGAATTCTTCGGAAAAATTGGCGCTTATGAGAAATAAGTAACATGCTTATTATTATTATTAGAAGACATAGGCCTAGCCTATATATCTCCACAAAGAATTGACCTAACCTAGGTTAGATGTCTATATCAGGCAGCAGAATTCATTGTTATCTTGTGAATAGTCTTATTGATAAGGAATAACCACATAACCTTAGCAACAAGTTGCTAAGTCACTAGCTAGCCAGACCAAGAAATTATCTAACCTAGCTTAGATATATATATCAGGAGGCATAAATCACTTTTACCTTGTGAATGGTGAAGACTAGAATTTTCTATACCAACTGCTTTTCGATTGAGCAAAATAATGAAATTGGTTTTGGATGCGTGGTCATTTCTTTGATTAATTATATTTATCGATTGGGCCCCTGAGTCAGCTGATGCGCGCGTGTGTGTTTGTGTGTCGCAGACTGTTCGGCAGAATAAACAAAGCAAAACACAAGAGATATGAGGTTCACAAATCGGTTTGGTCAAGATTACTCTGTTAATATAGCCTAGCCTCGGCCTAAGAGTAACTCTCAATACGGCGCTCTACTGTAGCCTACATGAAACATTAAAACAGCAATAGAAAAGACAATAGATAATAGATTTTATTTACCATGAATTATTTAGAGTTAGGCCTGGTGAGACTAGCTTGCGGGTGGCGCATTCTGGGCCGACGCCATTCCGTGACGTCAGCATTCTCGCCAAAAGTGTATTTGAAGCGCCAAATTCGGATTCTGGTACCATATCCAACCTATCGCCAATACTGTGTTTCGCCAAGCTGAAATCCGCTAAACGCGAGGGACCACTGTAATGTGTTTACACTCGGGAGAAATTGTTAAAAATCCTCGAAACATGTCCGAAAATACCGCATTTTACGGTACTAGAGAAGGATACTTGTAATCTGGGGCACATTGAAGGCCTCACTGAATAAACAAGTAGAGCCCTAAATAAATTAATATTTTTGTGTCATGCCCCAGCCAGGGTTCGAACCCAGGCCAGTAGTGCAGCACTCCAGCACCTAAACCACTAGACCACCGAGGAGTGTAAAAGTAGTGGCTTCATTTGGAATTATATCTCATCCACCATCACCCGCTCTGACTCGTGATCACTTATAATAGATCCTATGTACAGTAGGTTTAAAGCTATGTACCGTACTAGATCCATGTATGTATAATATATGTACAGTCTGACCTGCCAATACGCGAGCTTTTAATACGCGATTCACCTTATACGCGAGGAGGGGGTCGAATCATACCCAAAACTTTCAAAACGCGTGATGTACCTTTAAAACGCGAATCCGGGCCCGATATAAGGGCAATTCCGGGGAGTTCAGCTAATACGCGAGGCCCCCCACCATTCCGCACCAGTTACGTAGGCACGCAGGGCATTGTGGGATACGCCAGTCTACCCTCAGTCCACGCTCGCGCAACAGCTGTCCGACTCGTGTTGGACATTTACTGTTAATTTTAAGGTGAGTTTATCATTATTGTTATATTTTCTTATGATTTGGATGTTTATGTATACATATATGTACCTTTTGTGGCAATTGACGGAGATAAATAGGCCTAAAGTAGACAACTTGGAGTCAGTGCCGCCCATATCGATTTATTCCCATATAATACTCTATTGCTAATACGCGAATTTTCATTCCGCGCCCTCGCGTGTCGCCCATATTCTCGCGTATTGGGAGGCCAGAATGTATATTTATTAGTGGCCCCTCCATCATTGACGATTATGCCTATTACATAAGGCCTCCTCTTCAAACGCTCATTTACCGTAGTTTGAATCTACCGCGCAGAGCATAAAAAATTGAGGAGCCTTCATCATGAGCGCACGCAACCTCACTCATGGTTCTGTCATTATGAAATTGGGTTCTTACTACGAAAAAACTTTGTAACAAATAAAAAATAAAAATAAAATAAGAATAACTATTCATAAGCTTTCCATATACTCGTGGATGTACTTGTGTGGATCTTTGACCAGACGCTGACTTCAGGCGTCATACTTCCTTCTCTGCTCTGCGCTCAACCTGCCCTGACGTGTCTCCCCACGCTCCGCTGGTTCCGCATTTGCTGCGTCCCTAGTGAGTTTTTTCTCATTTGTTTACTCTGGGATGTATCGAGTAAGGTTAGGATATGCGTAGCAGGAGTGTCAAGGACGGGTTTCCCGCAGTTCAGTGTATTTGGGTTGTGTGTTTGGGACACCTATTTCGGGTGTACCCTCGTGGTCCCGTGGTGGACGCGTGTTACATTTTTCGCGTCTAGCTAGCCTAGTTATTTAGTTGGCTTTAACTATGCGTTATCAGGCTTCTTCTTATCTTTCTGATGAAGTTGCCTTATTGTTTGTTTACTGACGTTCCTAGCGTATTTTTCTTCACTTAGTGAAGTTTTTTCTAGGTCCCGAGTCAGTGCTTCCCTCTCCCGGGATTGTTTTTTCTACGATGTGGTGATGGCGGTTGTTCCTGTTGTGATATTTTACAGTGCTTTTTGTTTATATTACGACGTGATTAAGTGTGTTTTCCGTCTGCTCAGGCCTAGCCAGCCGCTCGTAGCTTTTTTACATGTACAAGTGTTATTGATTTATGACTTAAATATGTAATACCGTGTCATGTGTGTCCTAGATTAGTTGTGTTTTGGCTTAATCCGGGGCCTAATTGTGTGTCTCAGATTGCATCTGGCTAGTGTGGGTTGCCTTTTCTGGCGGGTTTTCTCGATTGCTCCGAGAAAATCCGGCTGGTTTTTTCGATTGCACCGAGAAAATCCGGCTGGTTGCCGAGTTTTATATCACGCGTGGTTAAAATAGGCTAGTTTCCCCCGGCGAGTGGTGGCCTGAGGGCTCTCCAGGACTGCGTCTCTGAGGTGGAGCCTGTGTTCAAGCTTACTATGTGTTTCCCGGCGGGATGGCTATACCCGTTTCACTAGGTGTTCATGCGGACACCGGTGGAGTATAGTTTTTCCCGGTTTTTGCAAAGCCATTGAAAAACTAGGCTGTTTTGTTTGTTTGGTCTTTTCACCCCGGCGATCTTTTGCAAAGAAGTGGGGATAGGAACAATTGGGGTTAACATTTAATTACTTTCACACCCGGCGGTTGAATCTTGGGGAGGTGGGATTAACGGATTTGCAATTCGGTGGAGTTAGCCAGACAATTGAGGGATACAATTGGGTATCGAGGCCTTCCAATTACGGCGATCTATGAAGGCTTCGAGAGAAGTCGGATCAATAAACGTTTAAGATAGGCTTACCCCCTTTTTAACTGCGATATTATAAGGAGGCCGGCGTCTTAATATGGGTTTCCGGTGGCCAAAAAAAAAAAACACTGGGAAGACTGCGTCATTTATAACGACATGCTCGTCTCTATATTATGTCGGAGGATATGCTTAAATCTTTTGGACAAGTAAGGATATTCAAAAATCTTTACATAAGAACCTACAGGGTACCGTAACAAGAGGTAATAGTGGTGTATTACGTCTTGTTGCCCGGCGGTTCATTAACACTTGTGTTAGAACATTTTGGGGTAACCTTATGAGCATTAATTCCTGGAAATTTTATTTTTTCCAGGGCGGAGTTCCGGCGGGTCAACAGAGGACCAGAAGGAGCCCGGGGGTGGGTTAGCTCTTCCCAGTCTCTGTCATGGCGCCACTAGACCCTGTTTTTGCTCTGTGCTTAACACCCTCCTGTTCAGGGATCCCTATTTTTGCCCATACTCTATGCATCAGATGCGTCAAATGCTTGGACTGGTCAAGGGGTCTGTGGGTGACGAAGAATTGTCCTTTTTGTAGTCAATTGAGTACTAAAGTTTTACAACAAGATAATTTGGCCGCGGCGGTTGCATTGTGCGAGGTCAAACAACTTTTATCCACTTATGCTACTTCAGTGGCTCCTAAAGCTCTGCAGTGTGATAACGTAGTTCTGTGGGACAGATTGATTGCTCAGTATCCCCCACTTAAACGTCCCCCTTCTAGAAGTAGAGTAAATGTGCGTAAGTCGACTGAGACTGGGCAGGGTACAGTGCTTACTCTCTCCTCCGGCACATCTAAGAGACCTCGAGAGCCGACACCCCCGGCGACAACTTCCAAGTCAAAATCGAGGTCCAGGTCACGGTCTCCCCTCCGACAGCAGCCACATAGTCACTCTACTTCCCCTTCGAGAAAGAAGTGCAAGGAGGAGAAGCCCAAGGATAGTCCTAGTGGAAAATCAAAGTCAAGGCGAAGTCACAAGTCTTCTAACAAGGATACTCATGTACGAAAGACCTCAGGCGTTCGCCGGGGCCTCGTACCTCGCTTTCTGCCTCTACTCCCGACATGTCTCATGTCCAATCTGACAGGTCGGGAGTGGAGTCAGAGACTGTGGTGGGGGATATACCGGCGGACAAGGTGTCACCTAATACTCTTACCAGTTCACATGTACCAGCTTTAGAGTGTTCTACCAGCAGTTATAACCCTCTAGAGGGCTCGAGTGAGGGCTCAGTAGTTGGTGTGGTACCTAGCTCACAAGTGAGTTCCGGCCAAGACCGGGGAGTTTGGAGGTACTCCCAACCATGGCGTGACGGCTCACATCATTCTTATGCACCAACGATAGTGGCAGACGTCCACCGGGACGCTGAGATCCCATCGTCCATCCCGGACTTAACATGGCACCATGAGGGGGTCCCGGCTTCGGCGGAATCCTTTCCTGAAAGGCCAGGGGAAAGGGATGAGGGTTCTATAATTTCTGAGATGGAGATTCAAGAGTCAGGTTTAGTGATGGACGACTCTCAGAGTCGGAATGATTCGCCACACAGTTCATCCTCTGCTAAATTTGTCACAGCTGATGAAATTAATGGGTTACTAGCGAATGCACTAACTAAGTTTTTTGGTCAGCAGCAGGAGACTCCCACAGTTGGTTTGGGAGCTTCCACGACAGCATCGAATGTCCGACCTCTGGCTACTTCTATTGCTTTAACACAAATTCCGCACCCTCCCCCTGTATCACCTACTATGGTTACTAGGCCAACTTTGGCGGCACTGACTACTTCCAATGTGAGAGTAATAATAATAATAATAATAAGCATGTTACTTATTTCTCATAAGCGCCAATTTTTCCGAAGAATTCACTAGCGCTCGAAAAGAGAAAGAAAAAAGAACAAAAATCATTGCATCAAAAGAAGGCTCATATACAACACACATTTAACAATCACCAGCAGTGGCAAAATAGCCTAAACTCTATAGCCACATGTCATGACACCTCTCTCAAGATCACAGCTTCTCTCAAAGAGAAAAGTCTTAAGTTGTCTCTTGAAGCATTCAACAGAACTCAGTTGTCTCATGGACAGCGCCAACCTGTTATACAACCTCGGAGCCATGTAGGAGAATGACCTCTCAAAGAAAGAAGACTGCTGGAAAGCCCTTGGTTCATCAAGACGAAAAGGGTCATTGTCATGACGCACAACTACACCATGGTGTGCCGGTGGGCGCCTGAGCAGCTCCGCAAGGTACCTAGGCTCACCAAATTTGAGAACCTTAAAAGTCAAAAAGAGTAGTAGCAGATGTAAATCCTCCCCCTTTAGACAAAGCGCCGGTCTGAAAGGGAGCTATGCCCCTCCTATACAGGCCAGACGAGTCATGGGTAACAATGTTCCCAGCAAAGCCAGAGGTAGCACAGTCCACTATGTCGGGGGAGCTTCCGGTACCACGTGAGTGGGTTATGCAAAGGAATAAATCTAGGAAGTTACGTGCTTTAGATATTCTAGGGAATGTACTTGATGTGAATATTAAGGCCATTTCTAACTATTATCACCATGATTATTTTGTGTATACTTCTACACCTGCCCTACCCCCTGCGTCAGCTTCAAAACTGTTTTCGGACTGGACCAAGCATGACGGTTTCAATGATATAAAAGCACTGTCAGCTCTAACACCTGAGTTAGGTTTAAAGACGTTCACAGACACAGCCACAAATCCAGTTTTGAAGGTGGAGCAGTTGGGTCCGGGTCCTTGGGTGGAATGGGAAGTGGAGGCTCAGAACTTTGCAACAACCTTTACTTCTAAATCTTCACACCAAATTCCACAAGAAAGACATTCTTGGTTCTCTATGCCGGTATTCTCTGCCGGCGGAGTTCCCTCTGCTTTATTTGCTTTTTTAGCTGCCCCTAAAATTAATCTATGCGAGCTTAAAGATCCCTTTTCCACACCGTCCACTGCTCACCTAGACCGGGAGTTTAGGCTACGTGGGAAAGCATATAGACTGTTTTCCCAGTATATTGTCACACAACAGGTAGCGAAGTCAATGCTCAGATCTGCTCAGGCAATCGCGGACGCGGAAGTCCGAAAGGCTATCAAAACTATCTAGATGCTTGCTACTCCAGACTTCTATACAGTCTCTGGGGGATATCCGTACAGCCTTGCTAGAGGCGGTGCGGGCACGACAAGATCTAAGGATGTCTCTCGTGAGGAAGCTCCCGGATAGGATTGCAAATCAAGTAGTTATGTCCCCTGTTCTAACTGCCTCTTTAATGTCCCCGGAGGTGTGGAAAACAGTGTTCAACATGGCTCAGGCCTTTAAGCACAGTCCCGCCCCATCTAAGAAACCTGCTTTCAATTTTACCAAGCCCAAACCAGTCACAAAAGCTCAGCCTGGTGGGCAAAGCCCTTTCATCTGCCTAAGTCCTCTTCCACCCAAAGTCAGGCTCAGTACAGATACAAGCAAGGAAAGTTTTCAGGTAATCATAAAGGACAGAAGTATCAGCGACCAGGCCAGGGCCCGTCTCCGGCCAAATCCGGCCAGTCATCAAAGCATACACCACCACCAAAAAACTAGGGTCTCTCACTCCCAGGGCCAGTCTTACGGCGGGTGGATCAGAGGGTAGTTCAGCCGGCGAACCCTTGTCTGCTAACTGGGTCGTTCCGGGCGTGTCATCGCGCATGGCCATTAACCCTCCCGCCCCGGCTACGCATTACATAAATATTCCCCGAAATCCGGGTGTTTTGGCCGAAAAACGTCTAGGCTAGGCTACCGTATCATTGTTAAGCTGACTGCTTCCCGCATTCCCGCGCATCCCCAAGCGTAGCTGTGTTATTTACCTGTAGAATGGCGTTAAGTAGAGCTCTCTAAGTCAAGTGCTTGATTTGTGATGATGATTTCATTGGAGATAACTTTATGGCCAAAACAGCCACTGTACACTACTTTTCGATACTTAACAACAACATACAGGCACACACGAACAAGCGACGCTCTCCTTCTTGTGGCCGGAGATGCGGGGCGTCGGTCCAGCCGGCTGTTGTTTACATGCGTCGGACCGATGCCTCGCACACGGAGCTCACAGGCTTTCAAGCAATGGTACAATGTTGTACCACCCGGGTTCCTGGGGGCAAAACATAATGGTACACACGTGTACCACCCGGGGTTGAAGGGTTAAACACATGGGCGAGGATGGTGGCACGCAAAGGCATCACCTGGCAGTGGCTCCGGCGACCTCGCTTACGTCAGCCGACAAAGGCAAATTTTGTTTCATTAGAGGTGGAGTCACTGATCCAAGAGATGATCGCCAAGAATGTCATCATCCCGGTCCCTCCAAATTACCCAGTATTTACGTCCAAACTCTTTCTAGTGCCCAAAAGGGACAGTGTTCAGATGAGGCCGGTCGTAGACCTGTCTTATCTGAACCTCCATATTCACAAAGTTTCCTTCAGGATGCTGACAGTGAATCAAATCAGGCTAACACTTCCGCCGGAAGGGTGGATGTGTTCTTTAGACCTGACAGACGCGTATTGGCACATCCCGGTAAACAAAAGGTTTCAACGATGTTTGGCCTTACGAATAAAGCATCAGACTTATGTCTTTCAGAGGATGCCGTTCGGTTTGAACCTAGCACCTCGCTTATTCACGAAATTGGTCCGGCAAGCCCTGATGCCCATGTTAGAACAAGGGATCAGGATTTTGTGGTATCTAGACGACTGGCTGGTGGTGGCAGAGACGGAACAGTTATGCATCAATCATGTCAACATAACATTAAATCATGTAAAATCTCTAGGGTTCAAGGTAAACCCGGTAAAGTCAAACTTTGTTCCCTCACGAGTGGTCCAGTGGATAGGGCTGGTCTGGGACACAGCTGCTCTCACTCTGAGTCAGAGTGTGGACAATCGGAACAGGTTTCGCAAGAAACTGTTTATGTTTCTTCACAGTCTGACTACGACACGGAGAGTCTGGGAATCTCTGGTCGGCTCTCTCAACTGGATTCAACTAACTGTAAAGTTGGGCCGGTTGAAAGTCAAACGTTTAATATTAGAGGGCAACACATTTTTTCCACTATTGCCGGCGGAAACATTATGGCCCATCCCAAAATTAATACACAGCTTACTAGTGGTCTGGGCGAAGAGGGAAACATTGCACTCGGTCATGTCATGGACCTCTCCTCCGCCGACGGTATGGGTAGACACGGATGCGTCAGAAACGATAGGTTGGGGCTTTCAGTCAAACTACGGGCATCAGGGTCAAGGGCTTTGGTCCCTTTCAGAAACCTCCCACATCAATGTCAAAGAGTTACTAGTCCCCTTGTATTTCCTTCAGGCTCACGGCTCTACTTTACGGGACAAATTGGTGGCCTTCAGGATGGACAATCTGAATGCGGTTCACTGTATTCAGAAACAAGGGTCAACGCGATCTCGGAAGTTGCTAAACGTGTCAGAAATGATTTTTGTTCTAGCCGACAAGCTGAACATTCATCTTCACGCATCTTATCTCCCAGGCGTAGCAAACGTCTGGGCAGACGCTCTGTCTCGGAGAAAGAGCACAACGGTAGAATGGGCGCTCAAGCAAAACATTTTCGACCAAATTATTGCGGAGCCTTACCGTCCACAAGTGGATCTGTTTGCGTCCGAAGAGACTCACAAACTCCCGCTGTACCTCACCCGCCGGACAATAACGCCGGCGGGGGGACCCGACGCACTGGTGACGGACTGGAACATGTGGAGTTCCGTTTATCTGTGTCCGCCACCAGACGCTTCTCTAATGTGCCACATAGTAAACAAACTATGGGATTATCGGGGCGTAGTCAAGTTAATCGCGCCCCTGTGGCCGGCGCAGTTGTGGTACCAGCAATTGAAAACGTGGTGCCCGAACCCGGTGTCGCTCCCGGTCGGGTATTTCCACTTAGACACGATTGGCAACCTAGAGACCTCGCTGACTTTTGCATTATGGACATTCAGGAGGCCAAGTGGCTAACACCGTATGGTAGAAACGTGACCGATAAATTCATGAATCAATATACCCAATCTACAAAGAGACAGTATCAATCGCACTGGCAGTCCTTTACTTCTTGGATAATTAGAACAGAACAAACCGTACCTTCGGTGGCTTTGGTTTTTCATTATTTAAACTATCTGTTCGAGCAGAAACGTTTATCTGTAGTAACGTTAAAAAATCACTTAACAGCAATTAGGATGCCATTCTTTGACCTTACAGGTCTAACCATACCACTAGCGGAGGAAAAAGGTTTCATGAGAGCATGTTTTAAACTCCGCCCACCTCCCCGTTAGCTCATGCCTACCTGGTCTCTGGACAAGGCGTTGTCTTTACTTCATTCCCGTCTGTACCAAAATACTGCAGATTTTGGCTTACTTTTAAAAAGGGCAGTTTTCCTTATGGCTTTGGCTACCGGGCACAGGGTATCTGAGCTGGCGGCGATGAGCAACACACCTAATTGCATAAGGTTTGGTAGGCTCAATGAGTGTATTCATTTTGCACCTTCCCCGGCGTTCATCGCCAAAAATGAACACAGTGAACATGTGTTTTCGGAGTTCACGGTGCCGGCGTTAAAAAGGGGAAAAGTGCACCATAATTTATGTCCAGTGCAAGCTCTAACCAAATATTTGAGGGTAGCACCTCTGAATCAACAGAGTGCTTTATGGGTAGCGAGTACGGGCCAACGCTTAATGAAACTAAAACTAGCTTCTCTCCTAGTCGAAGTCATTAAAGAGAGTAATCCCGGCGTCGTGGGAAGAGCCCACGATTTACGCAAATGGGCGGCCTCTTTGCGTTTCCTTAAGAATTTTTCTGTTGAGGACATAGCGTCCACGCACCTATGGTCCTCTAATCATACGTTTTTGACTCGATACCTTTCAGTAGCTCTAGACAGACCTTCCATGCCATGTATAGCTTTGAGGCAGAGGGTCTAGGTGGCCTCTCAGTCACTTGTTGTTTAGGTTAAGAAAAGAGGGGGGGGGGGTGCAGTCAGTGTAACATAGGACACCCTAGACCCCGCCGGAGTATGTGTACGGAGCATACGAGCTGTGATACTGTATATAGGTGTTGTGATATAAAATTTCTCTGTAGTATGCATTACAGGAAATTGTGCTAAAGTACAATAGTAGTAAAACAACAACTCTTGTTGTAAGTAGTTTTGGCTGTGAAGCAATATAATTTTAAGAAAATCTCAGTAGTTGCGACTGCGAGTTTTATTTTTAATGTACGTACTTCTGCATAAGTACAAGAGTTCAGTACTTCTGCGAAAGTACAAGAGTTCATTTTATGTTTGGGTATATTTTTAGGAATATATCCACTAGTTTAATGGGGTTTATATGTGCACATGTAGACTTATAAGTTTTTATTTTTCACCACTTACTTTAAGTGGGGTGCCTTCTTAACTAGCAGATCTGTGTACAGAGTCAACCCTTTTTTATTCAAGCAGGCTTCTTCGAAGCACGCTGCTGCTTGTACCCCTTTTTGAATATTTATGCGCAAAATATATATTTTTTACAAAGTAAGAATACTATGTGGTTGTTTGATTATCTGCTTTTGCTAGAGTTATGATATGATTACGAATGTCCCCCTCCAGTCTTAGATATCAGGCATAATCGTCAATGATGGAGGGGCCACTAATAAATTATAGGTTTGACTCCTGCAAGGAGATAAAGAAAACCTAATATTTAGTAGTGGCCCCGTAATCATTGACGACTGGGGCCCTCCCGACCATCCCCTTCCCATTCGTTGATGTATTAAGGATTTTGGTTTACTTGATATGTCAGTGAAGGAAGTATGACGCCTGAAGTCAGCGTCTGGTCAAAGATCCACACAAGTACATCCACGAGTATATGGAAAGCTTATGAATAGTTATTCTTATTTTATTTTTATTTTTTATTTGTTACGAAGTTTTTTCGTAGTGAGAACCCAATTTCATAATGACAGAATCATGAGTGAGGTTGCGTGCGCTCATGATGAAGGCTCCTCAATTTTTTATGCTCTGCGCGGTAGATTCAAACTACGGTAAATGAGCGTTTGAAGAGGAGGCCTTATGTAATAGGCATAATCGTCAATGATTACGGGGCCACTACTAAATATTAGGTTTTCTTTATCTCCTTGCAGGAGTCAAACCTATAGTATGGACTCCGGCACTTACCCCATTATTGTTTTGTTTTTTGAGGGGGGGGGGGGGGGCACTTGAGACAGACCCCCCTGGGTCTCTTGGTCTTCTCCTGGGCGAGCTAGATGTGTGTGATTTTTTTTTTTTTTTCCCCCTGTTCGGGCTGTCTCGAGTCAGCCACCTCCAGGGATGGGAGTACTGTATATAAATACATCATACATTAACCCAGTGTGACCCAGCGTCGCACGTGATGCGTCGGCAGTGTTTGATCACCAGCTCCCAGCTACGCATCACGTGCGTCCGGCATATTAAAATCAGTTACGTGGCTCGTAAGGTAGGAAATGGCGGGAGAATAGGAGGGGGAGGTACCGTAGTGTGTGTGGGAGCCAAGATTTTTGTTTGTTTTCATTTCTCATCCTTGTCTTCCATTTTAGCAAACAAAAACAAGAAGTGAAAATGGCTTGGGACGGGGGTGAACAAAATATTATAACTAGCCGGGGCTCAACGGGTTAATAGCTGTTTATTGGAGATTATTCTGAAAGTTTGACCCCCTTGGATGTAGCGATTTGTATGATTCATATTATCACCAACCCACCAATTAACTTACAAATAAGCCAAATTAATGAAATAAATTAAACTAATGAATACATGTGGTACTCTAAGGATTCGAACCTATTCGAACCTATGATACTCACACCAAAATTCCGCGGACTAACCATTATTTGAGGATCTGGTCCTTCGACTAAAATGGACACGATTGTACTCTCTCCACCCCTACAGTGAGGTCAACCTCCGCCACAGGAAGCAGAGTAAACAACAGACGTTCGTGAGGATGAAGGATGTGCAGCGGAATATAGACGGCTGGGAGGGCAAGGTCATCACTTCATGCTGCAATGAATTTGTCTTTGGTCAGTCAACCGTACTTATAGTCGCTTTCACTTCGGCTGATGGTAAATTGAATCCTTTGCAGCTGATGTCTCTATACTTACTGGGAGAATATAAAACTACTTTGTCTTTGTGCCATATTAATGCCAAGTTTTCATCATTGACAACATATTTCGCTACAAAGTCATCGTAATATAAAAAATAATCAAGATAGAGACGTGGCATTTTACCGTCAGCTGGGAAACAAAAACTTGATTTTTTAGTTTAATGTACTGTAGTGTTTTATTTATTTATATTTATGCGAAAAACGGAATTTGAAGGTAAATACGAGGAAGAGCAAGGTTATGGTCTTCGAAAGGGGTGAAGTCACAGAGTGTGAGGTGAAGCTGAACGGTCAGGCTATGGAGATCGTCAACTCTTAAGTATCTGGGCAGTGTGTTGAGTAAAGATGGGACTATGGATGAAGAAGTGTGGGAGAGGGTACAACAGGGGAAGAGGGTTGTAGGAACGCTAAAAGCAGTAACAAGAAATAGGGTGGTCAGTATGGAAGTGAAAGAAGTCCTTGCATGACAGTGTGGTAATCCCGACACTGACTTACGGAAGCGAAGCATGGACGTTGGTTGAGAGACTCAGACCAAGAGTGAGAGCAGTGGAAATGAATTACTTAAGGAGTGCGTGCGGAGTTACATGGAGGGATAGACAGACTAATGAGGAAGTAAGAAGGAGGTGTGGTGTGGAGGTAGATGTGCTGGAAAGTGTGAAAACGAACAACTTGAGATGGTTCGGCCATATGGAACGTATGGAAAGCGAGAGAATGACTAAGAGGGTGTACGAGAGCGAGGTGGAGGGACAGAGAGGGAGAGGTAGACCGAATATGAGGTGGAAGGATGGAGTGAGGAACTACATGAACGAAGGCGGTGCTGGTTGGGAGGAGGGGCGTCGACTGACTGGGGACAGAGGTGCATGGGGGCGATTCATTCGTGGCCACCCCTTCGGGGATCACGGCGTCAGGCAATAGATAGATAGATAGTGTTTTATTATAGTGATAGTGTTTGTAGGTGGGGTGAGGGTTGCTGGCAGATAGATGATAAAGGAGCATTGGTGTGATTCATTTGTGACCTCCCCCTCGGGGATCAAGGCGTCTAGCTATATAGATAGATCATTTTCTCCAACACATTGCTTACTCCTCCCCAAAAAATTAGTGGATTTTTGAGTGGCAAGACCAACATTTCCTTAGCACTTTGTTTTTGGAATTGGAGCTTAATTCTATATATTGAAACAATATTACTGTATATGGAATATTACTTATCCCTCTTTACATAGTACTCTTTCTTCCTCACTACTATAATGAAATTATCTATCTATCTATATACACATACCCCGTTTTTTTTTTAGGGGGGGGGGACTTGAGAAAGCGCTCGAACAGGGACAACACAACAAAAAACAAAACACAAAATCACACACATCTACGTCATCCAGGAGAAATGCCCAGAGACCCAGGCCCATTTGGGGTCTCCAGCAAGATTCCCAGGTCCCAGATCTCCCGGAGAGGCTCCGATTTCCGCAGGCAGACACGCAGCGGAGCACACCACAATGCCCGCCCACCGTGCATCCAGGCGTACCCTTCATTTCTACCTGCTCCCCTGGCCAGGTGCCTGACGGGCTATTATCTAGTCCAGCTGGTGCCTGACCCCCTCTCTCAAACGACCGCATTTACACTCATCTATTCACTAGCATTCTCCATTCATTCCTATTTATTACCACTTCTCTTGCCTGATCTATAGTCATTCGTATATCTTCCAATGTTTGTCCTACACAGATTCTCCATCTCAGTGGAGGTCTTCCTACCCCTCTACCTCCCCTTGTACCTGACTCACATTATGCTCTTTGTAAGCCTTTCATCTTCCATTCGCTCAACATGTCCATACCAGCTCAGCACCCTTCTGTCCACTCTGGCCGACAAATGTTCCTGCTGCCCCACTCTCCTACGTATATCTTTATTCCTCAATCTGTCTCTACGAGTCACTCCACATATACTCCTCAAGCAGCTCATCTCCATCATATCCAGCTTTCTTCTCCTTTTTTCTTCAGAGTCCATGTCTCAGCCCCATACATCACTGTTGGTACAAATATCCCTTGATACATTGCACTTTTAACTTTCATTCCGAGATTTCTCACCTTCCACATACTTCCCATTTCTCCAAAAACTTTCCTTCCTTCTCATACTCTCTGTTTTACCTCCATTTCCATACCTCCACCCCTGCTTATCATTCCTAGATATTTAAAACACTCCACTTTTTCCATTATTTCCCCATCCAGCCTCACATCTAGATTCACTCTATGAGCATCTCTATTACACACCATCACTTTACTTTTATTGACATTCACCCTCAGCTTCCTCCTTCCACAAACTACACCAAAATCTTTGACTACTTGCTGAAGTTTCTCCTCAGAATCCACCACCAACGCTGTATCATCAGCAAACAGCAACTGATTCTATTCCCAATCTCTACCATTCTTTCCTACTAAACCCAATAGATTGGAAGCCAAAGCGTCACATTTTTCCCTTGCCCCTCAACTTTCTCTTCATAATTGCTGAGGGGCACAGGGCCCTGGGTGGGGCTTTGGTTTCCCGGGCGTTTCCGCACCCTCCTCAGCTCCCCGCCATGGAGTGGCTTCGGTCACCCAGGCTTTATTGTGGTCGGCCGGGAGGGTTCTGTGGGGGCACTCGGTTATGGCCTTGGAATTGCTCGGGGCCTTGGGGCTGTTCGGCCAGGCAGCTTGAGGAACAACAACAACAACAACAACTAAACCCAATCCTCTACCCATAGTTCTCATTTTCACCTTCACCACACCATCCATATATACATTTAACAGCCACGGTGACATTACACAACCCTACCGCAGACCTACATTTACCTCAAACCATTCACTCAACTCATTATTTCGTACTCTAACACACACTCTGTTCTCTTCATGATAACTCTTAAAGGTGAATTACAGGGATGAAAGAAAAAACTAAGTTTACTACAGGGTCATAACTTGGCATGAATATACAGTCGACGCTCGATTTAACGGACCCCGATACAACGGATTTCGGATTTAACGGACTCTGTCCGTAGCCGGACAATGGACCCAGCAACGGACAAAGTCTGTTGCTCGAAAAAATGTTGGAGCAAAGTCCGTTGCTCTATCTATTTATCTCTCTAATGCACCTACCTAAATCCCTTATACATTAACATAACTATGTCTTATTTGGACTTTTTGTAATCTTTGAATCATTTCTAATGTGATGGAATTGAAAAATATATTATCCTTCCAGCACATAGATAAATAATAAATAAGATAGTCAACAAAATATTTCAACTCCCCTCCGTGCGAGCAGAGACGGAAGATTTACGTTTGATAGATTTTTTGTTTTGTTTTTTCCCTCGATATACACTCTTTCTATCTATCTATCTCTCTAATTCATCTACCTAAATCCCTTATACATTAACATAACTATGTCTTATTTGGACTTTTTGTAATCTTTGAATCATTTCTAATGCGATGGAATTGAAAAATATAATATCCTTCCAGCACATAGATAAACAATAAATAAGATAGTCAAAAAAATAGTTCAACCCTCCCCTCCGTCTAGGCGCCGAGCTTCCGAGACGAGAGATTTACGTTTGATAGATTTTTGGGTTTTTTTGGTTCCCACGGTATACACAAAATGATGGGAAAATATTATAACATGTTTTTAATTGACATTTGTGTCGTTTTTGCTGATTATGAGTTGGTGGAAAAAAATGTCTTTAATTCTATCATATCGGAAATGATTCACAGATTATATAGAGACCAAATAACATACACTTTTAAGTGTGTTCAATAGTTTTGCATTATCAATAGGGTGTAGCACAAGGCTTATCAACATTATCACAGTAACGGGGTCGGGGTTGAGGCCGGGACGGGGAGGGGAGGGAGTAGGCCTACAGAAGCGGGGATATCCTTCCTTTTTTTTTTTTTTTTTTTTTTTTTTTTTTCCCCCATGTGAAATTTATCATATTAATGACAAATAAGACCTTTATTATGTTTTCAGGGACAGTATAGCACAACGTGTCCCTCAAGCAAAAAAAAAAAAAAAAAAAAAAAAAGGAAAAATACGAAGGCAATTTTCCAGCTACGGACTTTTTCCAGCAACGGACTCGGTCTCCCCCCTATTAGTCCGTTAAATCGAGCGTCTACTGTACTGTAATATGTATATGGGCAATATCGATATAATTCTATTAAACTCCAGAAAAAAATACTAGTTTATAGCGCCGTTGGCATCTGGTCCGTCAGTTGAGAGAGTTCCAGCTGATTTGTGTGACAACATTGTATGTAAACATTGGATACTTGTCCCAATCTCACACGCTCGTGGACAGGTCTGTTATTCTTATTTAGTACCTTTCAATTCAATACTCAAGCTCTGCAAAACATCGAACAAGGTCCTGAAGATGTGGTGCACATAAAGAAATATTCCAATCTCGCCAACAATAAATATACAGGCAGTGTTTTCGAGTGTTTTATCGTGGTCACAAGTCGAGGGAGGTCGCTTCCAAGGCCTATTTCTTAATGAAAGTATCGTTTTCTGTTAATTTTATATATCGCAGTCCCTTGACCAGATAGTGATTAAGCCAAATGTTGAGCTGTAAACATGCTTACAATTTATAAGAGTTGCTCACATAAAATAAAACACGGATTCCCCCCTTTCCCGTGTCTAGTGTTCCCGCCATCGACAATAGTGACGTCATGGTAAACACGCCAGTGCTCGCCACATAAAATAACTTAGATAAGCTATATTTCCATATTGTTAGGACACATTGATGAAAGTTCTTCAGTATCATACCCCTAAAACCAAGCAGATCCCAATGGACATTGTAGTTTGAATAGGTTTCATCCCTGGAATTCACCTTTAACTCATAAGCTGCGCAGCTATGGTATTTGAAAGTGCCCGCCATGCGAAGGTATTCTGATTAATTCCTGACTAAAATCCATATGCGCCTATTTTACTTTTAATATGAACATGTGAACATTGGAAAGCAATAAATCAAGTGATAACAGCAATTGTCTGGTGAAAATCATATATTTTAGCCCCATGGTCGTAATCTGACCTTGACCGGCGAGAGTAAGACACCCTCCCTTTCTGGTGTCTAGTATGGTACTGAGAGACAAGGAGAGCTCTCAGACTGGCTTATAGGGTCGGAGATACACTCTTCCACCCTCCTTCCTCTCTCCCACCCGTCCTCACATGAAAATACTCGATAAATATCAGGAATAATAGGGAAAATACCGGATAATTGAGGAGGGGGGAAAAAGAGGGGGGAGGAGGGGAAGGGGGTTGGGACACATGTGTAGGAGTGGTTGTTGTTGTTGTTGTTCCCTAAGCTGCCTGGGCGAACAGCCCCGAGTCCTTAAGGAAGGCCATGGCCATGGTCGGGCTTTTCCACAGAGCTCTCAAAGAGTGTAAATTGTGTTGTTGGCATAAGTGGTTGTGTGAAATGCAGTCTTCTATGATGTGTTTAATGGTATGGGGTGCTGTGTTACAACCCGGGCAGGTGTCGACGACGGAGTCATCCAGTCTATTCTGATAGCTCAGAAGAGCTGGATGGTGTCCGCATCTCAGCCTGGCCAGGTGGACTCTGTAGGAGTGGTAGCAAGTAATGGAGGGGAATTATCTCACCTAATCACAAATTGCTTTGTTTTGAGTGCCACTGGGATGTTTTGAAAGTTTTTATTTAGGCCTTGTATCTTAACCCTCTCACGTTCTTTACGCAATTTTGAGCCGATTAGGGATACTTTAAAGCCTTTGTTACCATCAGGGGTATTTAGAAACCTTTAGTTTAGTTACTTTAACTTCTACAGTTGTCTTTGAGTTAGCTGTGGGCAGAAAACTAATTTTGGAGAGGTAATTATAAGAGTGAGAGAACTCTATTTCTTATTGCTAATCTGGCAACCTCTGCGTCATATGGTCGTGAGAGGGTTAAGAGTCTGGCCGCATTCGCCCAGTAGAACCTCTTAACCTCAGAAGTGCGCATGGGGGTAATTAGACACCTCTGCCTGTGCGCATGTATTTGAGCTGTTTCCATCACTAAAATATTAATTTTACCATAAATAGCATTAATACTTATCCATATGCGCCTATTATAGGTTGATTATAAAGGTATTAACCTGTTACAACAATAAAACAAGTGAAAACAGCGTTTGGATGGTCAAAATCGGCGATACAGGGCGGGAGTTACATAATGTATGGGTGAGGCAACCTCCTTTCCCGCCAATTTCCCCCAAGGCTGGATAGACACTGTCGATCGATACTCTCTCTCTCTCTCTCTTGCACTCGCTTGCTAACAGTGATGACAATGCCCTGCTTGCAACTCGCTAATGTTAGCATGAAAATATACCTCAGAATAAGGGAATAACAGGGAAAATAGGTGATAACTGAAGGAGGGGAGGAAAGTGGGGAAGGAGGGGAGGTAGAGGAGTGATATTTTGCATGGCCCACGGGCAATTTTTTTTTTTTTTTTTTTTTTTTTTTTTCGATGTTTAAAGTTGATTTTTTTTTTCTGACTCTTAACCCGTACAGCCCCAGCGACGCGCCTGACGCGTCGGCGATGTATGTAACGCACAGCCCCAGAGACGCGCCTGGCGCGTCACCCTAATTGCGCCGACCGTAACCTCAGGTGTAGCCACTCAAGAGGGCTCAGATTTGTATGGGAACTGTGTACGTATCCCACGCAACCGTGCCGATGGTTGAAAACTCTCAAAGTCCACGTGCGTGCGCGCGAGCGCGCAATAACCTGTTTTTTTGGGATAATTGCCTTCAATTTTTTACTCTTATAAAATTCGTTTTCGGGGGCTCTGTAGGACCATTTTTTAAGCTTTTTGAGCGGTTTTTCGTGGTTTTTCCTTCATTCCTAACCCATTCGCTATTGTTTTTGGAATAAAACCATTTTTTGAAAACCGGCCGGGTTCTGGTGCGCAAACATTACAAAACTAGCCGGGGCTCCACGGGTTAAGAGTCTTCCCGCAGTCCGCCGGGGGAACTCTTAAGAGTCTTCCCGCAGTTCCCGGGTTAAGAGTCTGGCCGCAGTCCAGAGGTTAACTGCTCTTTAAAAATTTCCTCCAATTTCATAAATCCTTAGTACCTTCCGCATAGCTTGCCGATCCACATGATCATACGCTTTTTCCATATACATAAATGCCCAAAATATCTCCTTATGGTTCTCTAAATACTTCTTGCATAGCTGTCTTACTGCAAACATCTGATCCACACACCTTCTTCTCCTCCTAAAACCGCACTGCTCTTCTCCTATGCACCTTCCGTACCCTTTATTATCCCTCTATCAACACCCTGCCATACAGCTTTCCAACCACTGATCGTAAACTAATACCTCTATAACTTGAACTCCTGTCTCCCTTCCCCTTGTACAACGGCACAATACATGCACTCCTCCAGTCTAGTGGTACCATTGACACAACAAAGCACACATTGACTAGTCTCACCAGCCAATCTCCACCCTTCTTAATACACTCCACAGCAATACCATCCATACCTTCTGCTTTTCCCACTCTCATTTGTCTCACTGCTTCTTTCACCTCATTTTCCCCAACCCTTTCATTCATTCCCTGCCACCTGGGTGGCCTGGGTAACCTATCTTCATCAACCACTGCCTCCCTTCCATCTCTTACATTTAGCAAAAGTTAAAGATACTCAGCATATCATTTCCTCACTTGCACTCCTTCCACTAGTAATTCTCCATTGCATCTTTCACCGACTCTTCCCTCTTTTTCCTCCTTTCTTTGCTATATTTACCTCCTTCCAGAACATCTTCTTTCGTTCCTCAAAATTCTCACTAAACCTTTGGCCCCACCCTTTGTTTGCATTTTTCTTCACTTCCCTAATCTTTTGTTTTGACTCTCTCCTTTTCTCCTTGTACAGTTGGTCAAGGATGAAAGTATACAGTTTTTCGTCTGCTATAGCCACACATGGTTTGTCATGTTGGCAGCCATGACAGCCTTTCCACTAGCCCAAACCATCCCAACACACATGGGGTTTATTATATTGATACATTAATTAATATACGGAGTGCTTCGAAAAAGCGTTTCCATAAATATCAAAAGTTAGAGAATTATTCATAAACCTTCAGGGTGACTAAATACTGGTATGGAGATAGCAAAACAAAGCTGGGGGCATACGCTGGAACAGCGCGTAGCCTCGGCGCTCGCCTCCGTTTCATTGCCCTTTGGATCACATATAATCCAGTGTTGGGGATGAAAGTGAAATATCAATATTTACCTACTTATTAATTAACAAGTATTATTAGATTCCTCTTTCTACTCATTATTTATTATGAATGTTATAATGTTAAGTGTATATCGATTATCTTTTATTGCCACTCCATATTCGTCTACTTTGGATACACAAAAATCTAATTCCTAAACGTGGATGTAAGGAAGCCTGTGTGTTCAATAGGGTAATGACCCAGCAATTTTACTCATCTTGCGAGCGCCATTGCTTTATGAGTCAGTCCTCGAAGCATAATGAGGCTTTACTTGTGATTTTTATTTATTTATTTATTTATTATTATTTTTATTTTTATCAGCAGAACACCTGCAAACCAACTGCAACATTGATATCACCATACCCTACATTATTAGCCACATATTACCACGTGTGAAAATGGACCTGTATTCCACTGAAATATCGTATATAGGTAGACGTTTTGATTTTCGTTTTCACTCTCGCATTTCTTGTATATCTATCAATAACATTAAGTGTTTAATATCTCCGAAGTGATATTCACGTCAAAGATTATAGAGCAATATATTCATATTTCCGTCTTACAACTAAGTCCAGGAACACGTTTTTAAACACCCTGTATAAGGTGGGCGGGCTCTGAGATATGGCTACCAGGGCTGCCAACATGACAAACTATGTGTGGCTATAGCAGACGAAAAACTGTATACTTTCATCCTTGACCAACTGTACCTCTCCCATACCTCAACACTACCATCCTATGAAACCCTCTCATACCACTGTCTTTTCTCCTTAACTGCCTTTCTCACCGTATCATTCCACCACTCGCTTCCCTTCCTGATACCTCTGCCTCCTACTTTCCCTTTACCACATACTTCCTCTGCACTTACTTTCACTCCTTCCTTAAACTGTTTCCATTTATCCTCTATTTCTATCTCTTCCATCTCTCTCACTTCCATCCACTTTTCATTTAGTCTTTCCTTGTACTCCCTCTCTTTTGTACTATTCTCTAACTTACTAACTTTAATTGCCTCTCTTATGCAAGCCCTGCCTTGGCAACTAAGCTAGCTGAAACTCATCACAAGACCTTGCAGACTATTCAAAATAAAGCCCTAAAAATCATCACAGGCTGCACAGCTACTACACCTACAGATCACCTACATCAAGAAACCAAAGTCCTCAAAGTCAAAGACCATCTGGACATAAGAGTCACTAAATTCCTGGCTGCAGCCTCCACAAACCAACACCACCCACTACACTACAGTGTGATGGGCTGGTCTATCAGAGTGAGAACTGAGCGATCTCTGCCATACCCATAGCTTACTCTGACTTTTCCTTTTACTTATATATTTTCTAGATCTCAAGTGACAGCGTCTCTTCCATGGATTGACCTCCCAATCTACCAAGATTGGAAGCCAAAGCATCACATTTTTCCTTTGCCCCTCAACTTTCTCTTCATAATTGCTGAGGGGCACAGGGCCCTGGGTGGGGCTTTGGTTTCCCGGGCGTTTCTGCACCCTCCTCAGCTCCCCGTCATGGAGTGGCTTCGGTCACCCAGGCTTTATTGTGGTCGGCAGGGAGGGTTCTGTGGGGGCGCTCGGTTATGGCCTTGGCCTTGCTCGGGGCCTTGGGGCTGTTCAGCCAGGCAGCTTGGGGAACAACAACAACAACAACTACACTACATGGCAACACACCCACAGACACCACGAAATATCAAAACAACACCCAGCATATAGTATCACACACAAATACTGTCTTCTCTCCCTCCCTGCCCACTCCAAACCAGCTTCCAGAAGCACATCCATACTCATATCTCTCACCGTTCCATCCAATCACTTATAGACAACATGCAGCTGCAGGCATGACCTCCTGAAATCCATCCTTCTGAATCTACCTGGCCAGGCTGAGATGTGGGCACTATCCAGCTCTTCTGAGCTATCAGAAGAGACTGCATCACTCCGTCGACGACACTTGCCTGGGATGTAACACAGCACCCCATACCATTAAACACATCCTCGAAGATTGCATATCACACAATCACTTATGCCAACATAATCTACACTCCTTTAGAGCTCTGTGGGAAAGCCCGACCGTAGCCATGGCCTTCCTTAGGGACTCGGGGCTGTTCAGCCAGGCAGCTTAGGGAACGACAACAACAACAGCCTCTCTTACATCACACTTGTCTCGCATTCTCATACATGTATTCAAAGAACCAGGCAGTCTCTTGAGATCGGCCCATTCAAACGTAATCTTCACGGTCAGGAAAGTTTTTGCGAGAAGCCTCACCTGCAGGCAGAGGGATACGAACCCCCCCAGGGGGTAAGGGGGCCTTCACCTATGGTGGAGGAAAAAAAGAATATGCCTCTCGCATCCTACTGCGTGTCGTACTAGGCGACTAATAGGGGGGATGGCGTTAGACTTGCGGACACACAGCCATTACTATACAATGAAGCCTTATTATTGGCGCTGGCATTGTACATATGACAGTGCTGTGACAGGGCTTCATTGTTCTTGTTCCAAGTTGCCTAATGGCGGCACACTGGCGGTGGGTGTCGCTCCCTCTGGACCCAGACCTGGCGCCTTGGGCCCAACCTGGACGAAATGGATCCAGAGGGTACAGTATGTAGTGTTTCCCCGGACTGGCACTTTCCGCCCGAACCTGGCGGTAGCGCTCCAGGAGGCTGCCCTGTCATTGGGCGAAAAATACCAGGCCAGTCGTAGTGCCATATACGTGCACTAGGGTGTGTCCCTGCGGCTGGTTCTGGTGGGGCGTACCGAGGCCACTGGATCCTACCCCCTTGTAATCTCTTGGGGGAAGGTGCTGGGAATGGTCCCGGGGTAGACTGGAGCCGGAGTTCTGGGGGGGAGGGTGATACCCATCTGCCAGCCAACTTACTTAATATGACTAAAACTAAAGAAAATAAACGTAAGTCCGATGATCCAAAACCACACAGGCTAAGGAAAAATGCCCTCCACAATCTCAGACTTGCTAGTGTGAATGTTGGTATTTTGAATCTGCGTGCAAATGAAGTGGCTGAGATGTGTGACAGGAGGAGAGTGGACGTCTGCTGTGTCCAGGAAACGCTCTGGAAAGGGCCTGGGGTACAGTGGATTGTCGAAAGAAAGAAAAGATATAGGATTTACTGGATGGGGGTGGAGACTGATAAAGCGAAAGGAGGAGTGGGTGTTCTGGTGGCTGAAGAGCTGGCGAAAAGTGTGCTTCAGATTACGAGAGTTAGTGAAAGGCTGATTTTTGAAGTTGAAAGTTGGTGAAAGACTTCTGAATGTAATATCTGCATATGCCCCACAGGCTGGTCTACAGAAAGAGATAAAAGAGGACTTCTGGAATGACACCGTCAGTGTCATTTCTGGCCTCTCGGAGAATGAAATAACAATCGTGGGGGGGACCTGAATGGTCACGTGGGAGACTGCAGATGGATACGAGGGGGTACATGGAGGAAATGGTTACGGAAGGAGGAATCTGGAAGGCGAATATATACTGGAGTCCTACGTTGCACTCAACATGGTTGTGTGTAACACAAAGTTCAAGAAAAGACCGAGCCATCTGATCACATATAACTGGGGTCTCCAGTAGCCAGATAGATTACTTCTTGGTTAACAGGAAAGACTGGAAACTGGTTCGGGATGTAAAGGTCATCCCGAGCGAAGAATGTATCCCCCCAGCATAAGCTACTTGTGTGCGACATGAGCTTATACAGAGATCCTAAGTGCAAGAAGGTATACATACCCAAAAGGAAAGTGTAGCTGCTGAAGAACAACTTACAAGGAAGTTAGGGATAGGTTTCATCGTGAACTGGAGGAAATTAATAGAAATAAGGAAGCTAGGCCTAGCGATGTAAATAGTCAATAGAATTTTCTTAAGCATAGCCTTATTGCTGCGACTGACAAAGTCTGTGGGAAAACAAAGGGTCACCCCAGGAATAAGACCTCTTGGTGGTGGAACGATGAGGTATAACATACTGTGAAAGAGAAAAGGAGATGCTTCAAAGCATGGAAGAAGGGAGGCAGCAAGGAGGAATACCAGGCAGCTAAACTAACTGCCAAAAGAGTTATTTACAATGCTAAAAATCGCATTAAGGACCTGGTCCTCGAACAAGTGTGTAACACTGACAATCCCAATGGGATCTGCAACCTAGCTAGGCGAGTTAAAAATGACAGTATGGATATTGTAGATGAACAGTGTGTTAGAAATTATAATGGGAAGATTGTGTATGCAGAAAATGAAATCAGAGAAGCATGGAAGGCACACTATGAACGATTGCTATATGTAGAGTTTGAATGGGATAAGGAACAGCTTAGTATCGAAAAACCAATATCTGGACCTCCTCCTTTGATAGCACCAGCTGTAGTGAGCGACGCAATCAATAAAATGAAGGACGGTAAAGCTCCAAGGTGCTCTGACATTGTCGCTGAGATTATAAAAGCCTCAGGGGCGACTGGTGTCAACTTAGTCACTGAGTTGATAAACACCATTATTAAAGATGAGAAAATCCCAGAGGATTGGCTCAGAAGTGTAATAGTAAATATATACAAAGGAAAAGGGGATGCGCTAGATAGAGGAAATTATAGGGGCCTGAAAATGCTTGACCAAATCATGAAGGTCTGTGAGAGAGTCTTTGAAGGTTTGATCAGGCAAAGCATCTCCATTGATGATATGCAGTTTGGTTTTATGCCAGGACGGGGTACAACCGATGCTATCTTCATTGTCAGGCAGATACAGGAAAGATACTTACTAAAAGGCATGGACCTTTACTTTGTGTGTGTAGACTTGGAGAAGGCCTTTGACAAGGTGCTTAGAGATGTTGTGCAGTGGGCTATGAGGAAACTTGGTGTGGAAGAGTGGCTGGTGCGTGTGATAATGAAGATGTATGAGGATTCGCGAAATGCGGTGAAGGTGAAGGGTGTACTGAGTGATAAGTACGCAGTTTGTGTTGGAGTCCATCAGGGTTCAGTGTTAAGCCCCCTCCTCTTTATTATGGTCCTGGAGGCACTGTCTAGAGTTTTTAGAGGCGGACTCCCGTTCGAACTGTTTTATGCAGACGATTTAGTCCTAATAGCTGACAGTATGCAAGATGCTGAGGCCAAATTCAGAGAGTGGAGAGAGGGCATGGCGAGCAAGGGTTTAAGAGTCAATATTAACAAAACCAAGGTTATGCATTGTAGATTGAGACGAGGCAATGTGGAAAAGAGCGGTGCATACCTATGTGCAGTGTGTGGAAAGGGTGTGGGCGTTATCGCAGTTCGATGTAGCATCTGTCGACGCTGGGTGCACCATGGGAATAAGCGCTGTAGTAGAATACAGGGACCCCTGCCGAAGGATAAGTCTGAAATAGAGAAATTTAAGTGCGTAGTGTGCAAAGGCGAGCTTGTGTTAAGTGATGATCCTGTGGCTGTAAATTTTGGAAATGAGTCATTGGAGCTGGTGAACAAGTTTTGTTACCTAGGAGATACCATCTCTGCCGGTGGTGGGGCCGAGGCTGCCACTGTTGCTAGAATTAGATGTGGCTGGGGGGAAGTTCAGAGAACTGCTGCCAATCCTGACCATGAAAAGAATGCCTCTCCCCCTGAAGGGAAAGGTGTATGCCTCATGTGTTAGAAGTGCAATGACGTATGCCTCAGAAACATGAGCCGTTAAAGTAGAGGATGTCAACAGAATGGAACGTAATGAGATGAGAATGGTGAGATGAATGTGTGGGGCCAGGCTACAGGATAGAATAACAAATGTTGAGCTGAGGAGACGTTTAGGTATAAAGAGTATTAGCGAGGTGATGCGTACAAGTAGACTGGGATGGTATGGACATGTGGAGAGAATGGATGAACAAAATTGGGTGAAAAAAATGCAGGTATGTGATTGTGGAGGGAGCTGCACAAAGGGGTGGACTGAGGAAGACCTGGGATCGGACTATATGTGCCGATCTAAAAAAAAATGGGTGAAAAAATGAACGTCTGTGATTGTGGAGGGAGCTGCACCAAGGGGTGGACCGAGGAAGACCTGGGATCGGACTATACGTGCCGATCTCAAATCCAAAAACTTGACAAGTGAAGCAGCCCTTAACAGGGTTGCCTGGAACGCCGCCATTAGGACAAGAGACTGAAACTGCACGTATGTGTGGAGCACTCAGTCTTAAAATGTTATGTATGTATGTACAGTATAACTGGGCCAGCTTGTTTAAATATACAGTATATACTGTATACTGTATGTGTGTATGTGTGTGTGTGTGTGTACTTACACTACACTAGTTGTACTTACACCAGCCGTCCGGCTGGCTCAGTTGACAGCATGCCTGATTCCCATCTCGAGGTCTCGCGTTCAATCCCCGCTCAGATTGAAAAGTTTTTCTGGGATATAGCCGGCGGTTACCATCTCCCCATGAGCAAGGGGGATGGGTAATGGTCTCTGGTAGACTAAAGAAAGCCAAGCGCTTGTGAATCCTCGAAGGAGGAGATACGGGCGCTATATAAGTAACCAGAAGATTATTATTATTACACTAGTTGTATTTGCGGGAGTGAGCATGCTCGTTAATTCCCGCCTCCTAAGATATATTTGTCATACCGTGCTTTGAAACTATGCACTGATGGTGCAGACACTACTTCGGCTGGCAATTTGTTCCACCCACTAATCGAGTTGGTAGGAAATCTTTTACTTTTCAGATCAGATTTACTATTAAGCACTTTTAGTTTGTAGCTGTGACCTCTTGTTCTCTCACCTCCATCCCTCTCTATGAAGTTTTCTTGGTCGATTTTGTCAATACCTCTAACACATTTGTATATCTGAATTTGCTGTCCTCGTTTCCTTCTCTGTTCCAGTGTAGGTAGATTCAATCTCTCGAGCCTCTCTTGGTACTCCAAATTTTCCAAACCTGGGATCATCCTCGTAGCTGCTCTCTGTACCCTCTCAATTTTGTGGATATGTTTCTTCATGTGAGGGGACCACACTACAGATGCATACTCCATCCTGGGTCTTATTATTGCCGTTATTATTTGTTTCATGGTGTTTTCATTAAGATAATTGAAAGACATCCTGATATTTGCCAATAGTGCTAGTGATTCTCTCACTATCTTATTTACGTGGCTTTCTGGAGACATTTTATCCTTAAATTCTATCCCCAAGTCTTTTTCTTTTTCTGCTTTGGGAATCACTTCGTTTCCTAGTTTATAATCTTTTCTAGGTCTGTACTTGCTTTTACCCATTTCTAGAGTCTTACATTTCCCTGCATTGAACTCCATATTCCATTTGATGCTCCATTCATGGATCTTTTGCAAATCTGCTTTGAGCTCAAGGCAATCCTCCTGGGTTCTGATCGTTTTAAGCAGCTTAGCATCGTCCGCAAACATGCTCATGTAGCTTGTTAGTCCCTCAGGTAAGTCATTTACAAATATTAGAAACATGATTGGGGCTAGGACAGATCCTTGTGGTACTCCACTCGTAATTTGAGTCCAGTTTGACGATTTCCCCCTTACTGTTGTTCTCATCTGTCTTCCGCTAAGGTAGCTCTCCATCCATTTCAGCAGTTTGTCTCCTACTTTTCCCTCATGTTTTAATTTCCACAGCAATCTCTTGTGTGGAACTTTGTCAAATGCCTTTTTAAAGTCTAGGTAGACACAGTCTACCCATCCTTCCCTCTTGTCCACTGTGCCTATTACTCTAGAGTAAAAACTCAACAAGTTGCTTACACATGATCTGCCTCCTCTGAATACAAATTGTCGGTCAGTAATTAATCTTTTGGATTCCAGGTAGTTCACCCATTTGTCCCTTATTAATCCTTCCAGAATCTTCATGAGGATGCTCAATAGTGATACAGGTCTATAGTTCAGTGGTTTATCTCTGCTTCCTCCCTTAAATATAGGAATAATGTTTGCTCTTTTCCATTCTGTAGGTACTATCCCTGTGTCCAATGATTTGGTCATTATATCATATAACGGTATACTCATTTCCTTAGCATTTTCTTTAATAATCCAGCCTGATACTCCGTCCGGTCCAGCGGCTTTGTTTGGATCCACCTTACTCATTTTGTCTATGAGCTCTGGTCTGTTAAATGTGACTTCCGGCATTTCCTCTGTACCTATCTCATTGGTTTCTGGTGCAATGAATTCTCCTTCTTTTGTAAATACTGATGCAAAATTTCTATTTAGTTCTTCCGCAATCTCTGTATCCTCTTCTATGATTCTGTTTCCACTTTTAATCTTTACGATCGTGGCTTTTATCTTCCTTTTGCCGTTTACAAACTTGAAAAACATTTTTAGATTCTTTTCATAGTTCTCCACTATCCCTTTCTCATGGTTTGCCTCTGACCTCCTCATTTCTGTGTATTTGTTTCTCTCCTCTTTATACTTTTGCCTGTTATCTTCCGAATCCCAGTTTCTCATCTTTTTCCAGGCTTTGTTTTTTGCTTCCTGTGCTTGCCTACATTCGCGGTTAAACCATACTTTGCGATTACTTTTTTTCCTTTTATTAATGTACTTAGGGACAAAAGTTTTTATACCAGTATCATAGATCTCCATGAATGCCTTGAGTTTTTTGTCTACCTCACTTTCAGATAACACCTGATCCCAATTTTGTGACTTGAAAAAATCCTGTAGTCCTTCGAAATCGGTTTCTGGAATACATCCAGTGATTTTCCTTGTGCTTTTCCCTTCCCTTGGGTAGATTATACTTCAATAGTAAGTCTATGTCTAGAACTGCATGGTCGCTTTTTCCTAGTGGGCATAGGTACTGAATACTTTGAACCTCCTCCTCCCTTCTTGTGAATAGAAGGTCCAATCTAGCTGGTTGATCACTTCCCCTTACTCTTGTTGACTCTTTTACATGTTGGTATATAGAATTTTCCATGGCCATACTTAAAAATTCATAGCCCCAACTTTCCTCCCCTGTTCCGGCTTCAAGATCTTCCCAATTCACTTCCTTGCAGTTAAAGTCCCCACACATGACTATTTCATCCTTTGAAGCCAAGATATTTCCTAGCACACTAATTGTTTCCTTACGCATTAGGCTATGCTCCTCCTTACCCCATGTCTTCGTCTTGGGAGGTACATACGCTACTATCACCACTATTTTTTCGTTTCCACCAATCTCTATTGCTAAAACTTCTGCTGTTGAAGTTTCTAGTTTTATCTCAGACACAATCAAATCTTTCCTAGTAAGGATGCACACTCCACCTCCATGTCGAAATTTTCTGTCCCTCCTCCAAATCCTGTATTCAGACCATCCTAGCAAATTTATATCAAGGTCCTCTCTTAGTTTTGTCTCAGTGAGACATACTATTTCTGGTTTCTTAGTATTGAGTAAGTCTGTTAGTTCTAGGTTCTTAGAGATTAGCCCATCGACATTGCTATATAGAATCCTTATACTTTCTAGTCCCCCATTACCTGCTCCAAGCGCCTTATCTGCGGCGGTCTGTTCCCTACCCCCTTTTACTTTTAGTTTCTTTTTACCGAAAGTTTCATAATCTTCCCCTTTCTTAATCCGTAAAAAAACTTATTCTTTTCTTGTTCTGTCCTCTTGCTATTTTCCTCCTTGGCGGTTTTCCTTAGTACTGTTCAGCCTCCTTCTTTCTCTCTTCTTCTGGTAAGTCTCGCCTGATGTAGATTTTGTCCTTACCCTCTAACCCTTTTAGCCTAGCTGCTACTGCCATGATTTCATCACATGTCCTTCTTGACTTAAATTCGATTTTTACCAGTCTATTGTATTCCTTTGTATATTTTCCCAGCCTAAACATGTCTGCTATTTCCTCCTTCCAGGTGTCCTCCTCATCTTTAATAGATTCCAGAATCTTGTTGATGCGACCTTCATCCTGCTCTTTTCGTTTTGTCCAGTCTAGTTCCTCCTTTTCTTCCACCCCTGATATTATGAGGCAGTTAGCCCTACGACTTTCTTCCTGGATGGCCTGAGAGTTTTCGTAGATGCCTTGCTTAACCATACTTTTTACCTGGTCCTTTATCCTAACATCTTGCTGTTTCTGTTCATCCAATATCTTCCTGAATTCGTCACTGTGTGCCTTCCTTACACTGTCTAAATCTTTTACCACTTGGTCTCTAGTCATGCCCCAAGCATTTTTACCTTCAGAGATACTGGTGTCTAGCCTAGTCATTATCACTGCCTTTTCTCTCTCCACTAACTCCAACCTGTTCTTCAACTCACCATTCTCTGTAACAATTTCCTTCTTAACTATCTCCAAGCCGGTCACTCGGTCCTCCAAGTTCTTGATTTTGTTCAACAGCATGTAGCAAAATTTTCCAGTGTCCTCAGTCGTCCATGTTGTCATGAAACCGGGAAACTCCGGCTCTCCCTCCGATTCGTCACTCCCGCCTTTATCAACCCTCCCCCCCTCAGCCCCCTCGTCACCTTCATTCACCATCTTCCCCACCTATTTCCTCTTGAAGTTGGAACCAAATATCTTGCCTCTTGTGCTGGGTAATACTTACATAGGACATATACTTTTACCCACCATACTGAGCCGAGAACTTCCCGTGCCGAAAACAACAATATTGTGCGGTCTCTTCCGTTTGTTCACTCACACCCTCTACTATTAGTCAATAATTTCCCACTTGCCAGCCGAAGTTTACTTGTTTTTTATCATCATCCTAATCCCTGGAGTTCCAGGGATGTGTGTGTGTGTGTGTGTGTTTGTTTTATATTTAATGTGCTGTACTGTGTGTGTGTGTGTATTAGTGATTTCCGTGGAGCGAATTTTGCCGCGATGTTGACAATATTGGAGCTTTTCAGACACTAATTTCGTCATACATCACAACAACAACATTGATCCGACGTCTCCTTCTTGTTTTCGGAGGTGCGGTGACGCAATGACCGGCTTTGTTTACATGCGTCGGACGCACGGCGTTCAGACCAAGCTGAATAGGCTTTCAAGCTTACTGCCTGGTATAAGGACAAATAGGGTCCTGCTCGACTGCCGCGGTGTCCTTATAACAGGACAGCCGAGCTGGAAGGGTTAAAGCCTGTGGAGATGAGTCCGAGTGAGCGGGAGCACGACAGGCCCCTGTCCGCTCTCCAGCCAGCCGCTGCACTGAGGGTATGAGCCATAAACCCGCTAAACATAGCAGGGCTGCCAAAGGCAAATGGAGCGCGACATTAGCGATATTTGCTCAGTATTAGCGAATATCTATGGTGGCGCTGCGGACAAATCCCGCGCGCTACGAAACTCGTTCTGGTGTCATTTTGAAGCTATTTTTTTCTAGTATTTGGCGGAACACATATAATTTCATTCAGATACTTACTCAATTATTCAGGAGTGCATAAATGAGCCCTAATACAGTACAGTATAGCGGAAATATGCACGCAGCGTAAGTGTTAATAATGCGTCACTTAGCTCTACTCCCACTATACAGTACTCGGTTTCATTTCAGCTGACGGTAAATTGAATCCCTTAGCAACGGATTTCTCAATAACTAACGGAAAAATAAGAAACTACTATGTCACTGCTTCATATTAGTGCCAAGTTTTCTTAATTAACAAAAGATTTCGCTACCAAACCTTCATTAGAGCGGAGTAATCAAGCTGAAGAAATAGCAATTTACCGTCAGCTAGAAATAAACAGACTATAATTCAGTATATTTTGATAGAACTAAACTTAACCCTTAATTAGCGGCGAGCAACATAAGTCGAGTTAAATAAAGCTGGACTATGTGGCGGTGCTCGACATAGGTCGAGTGGCAATTTCAGCACGTAATGTTGCTGAGAGAGAGAGACAAGTGGTGGCAGGAGAGTAGCGAGCGTATGACTGCTCCAGACCACCGCGGCGAACCTACTGACACGAATCCCACCTCCCTCCTCCCTCTCTCACTCGCTATATACGGAATTGTATGGGGAAAGTGCCTAATTACATGCTTTTTGCACTCGCGTTGCACGGTTATTGCAAGAAAACTAGCCATCATAAAAGGATCGTTATGGTGTCATTCGAAAGCTCTGTTTATGCCCTTTCAGGGATAGATACTTGTTTTACGTTCTGGGTCTTATTTAGGCATGAAAATGATCACGTAAACAGCCCTATTTTGGCTAAAAACACCCCGCTGGGCGGTACATATAAATAAACCGCATAGGCCGCTCTTAAGGTGTTAAAGATTCCCTTAAATTCCTCCTTTTCAATACTTATGTTAAATTCGGGCCCTACAATTTTAAATAAATATTAGGTACAGTATTCCTATGGGTGGAAATGCTAGCCCTTTGGTTGCAGATTTATTTTTGCTTGCTTTAGAATTTAAATGTATAAAAGACTTAGCTGACAGTAGCAAGAAAAATAAAATCGCAGAAATATTAGCACTTCCTAAGTTGTTAAGTAATAATAGTAGATACATCAACGATATTCTCGTTTGTAATATGTTAGATTTGAACCAAGTCGCTAAATAAATTTATCCAAATTCCATTCCCCTCACACAAGGTAACATAAATGATAAAGTTAAAAAATTTCTTGATATAAATATACGGTCAGGCTATGGAGATCGTCAACTCTTTTAACCTAACAAGTGCGCATGGGGGTAATTAGACACCTCTCCCTGTGCGCATGTATTTGACATGTTTCCGTCACTAAAATATTAATTTTACCATAAATAGCATTAATACTTATCCATACGCGCCTATTATGGGTTGATTATAAAGGTATTAACCTGAAACAACAATAAAACGAGTGAAAACATCGTTTGGATGGTCAAAATCGGAGATATAGCCCGCGAGTTGTATAATGTATGGGTGAGGCAAGCTGCTTTCCCGCCAATTTCCCCCAAGGACACTGAGACACTAGAAAGACACTAGCGAGAGATAGCTAGAAATGTGAAGGATAATCCAAAAATATTCTGGAAGTACATTCAGGAAAAGTTAACAAGAAGAGTAGGGATCCCAGAGCTGGTAGGGGGGTTGAATGATGGGAGTAGAGCGGAGACTGATAAGGAGAAAGCAGAGGTGCTGGGGAAATACTTTGGGGGGGTACTAACAGTGGAGTCGGAGGATGCAGTGCCTACTATTCCCATCAAACAGGCACCGGCACTAGAACTAATAGAGTTTCCCATGCTAGAATAAGAAGGGCTATAGAAAAAATGAACAGAAGTAAGTCACCGGGACCGGATGGGATACACCCAAGAATCATAAAGGAAGGAGGGGAGATGTTAGTAGAGCCATTGAAAATGTTAATTGAGGTATCGTTTAATACAGGACAAATCCCGATGGACTGGAGAGAGGCGAACATAACAGCTATATTTAAGAAGGGAAAGAGAAATGACCCAGGGAATTATAGACCAGTCAGTTTGACAAGTGTTGTGTGTAAACTAATGGAAACGGTAATTAGAGAAGGAATAATGGATCATATGAAGTCAAACCAACTTTTCAGTGGGAGACAGTTCGGATTCTTGCCAGGGAGGTCGACGGTACTACAGCTAATTAAGGTGGTAGATGATTGGATGCAAATTCTAGAAGATGGTGATGTAATAGACGTGGTATATTGCGATTTTATGAAGGCCTTCGATAAGGTCCCACATAAAAGGTTAATAGAGAAAGTTAGAAGCTATAATATAGGGGAGAAATGTGTGAAATGGATAGAAGCCTTCCTGAAAGATCGGAGACAGAGGGTACTGGTGAATGGAATAGGCTCGGGGTGGAGGGAAATTACAAGTGGGGTACCTCAGGGATCTGTGTTGGGGCCACTGCTGTTCGTTATATTTATCAACGACTTGCCTGAAGTTATAACTAATGGAAGTGAGGTATACCTGTATGCGGATGACACTAAACTGTATAGAAGAGTGAGGAGTAAGGAAGATATAGGTTTGCTTCAAGGAGATGTGGAGGGCATGAAGGGATGGTCTGAGCATTGGTTAATGCCTTTTCATCCAAAAAAATGCAAGTACATGCGGATTGGGACCAGCAAGATAGACAAGGTAGGATACAGTATGTATGAAGCGATGGAGGAAGTGAGTGCAGAAAAGGATATAGGAGTAGTGATAGACAATAAGTTAAATTTCTCAGAACATTTAGCGGAAAAGATAAACAAAGCCAATAGAATTGTAGGGCTGATAAGGAGGACATTTGTGTCACTTGACGAAGAAATCTTCAGGAATCTCTATACAGCGCTGGTTAGGCCGCACCTGGAATATGCGAACCAGGTGTGGGCTCCATATATGGTAAAGGATATAGAAGCAGTGGAGAAAGTGCAGAGGAGAGCTAGCTAGCTGGTACCAACGTTGAAGAACGCGGGCTATGAGCAGAGGTTGAGGACACTGGGGCTTCCGACACTGGCATATAGGAGAAAGAGAGGGGATATGATAGAGACTTTTAAGATAGTGTCAGGAAAGTACGATGAGGATGTGTGTGAAGGTATCTTCTTGATGCGGGAGGGAACAAGAACGAGAGGACACTCTAAGAAAATTTACAAAGAAAGAAATAGGCTTGAGAAGGCAAAGAACTCTTTTGTGATAGAGTGGTAAATGAGTGGAACGCACTGCCCCAGTATGTAGTCGATTCCGAATCAATAAGGGAGTTTGAAAGTAATCTTGATAAAGCATGGGGAAGACAAGATTTGAAGTTTGATTATAAAACAAAAATACAGAATAGTAAAAATTTTGCGTCTGCTACCGCCGCCGCCAACACCGTGAACGACCGCAGCAGTGCAAGTACTGGTACTGAGCTGGATACACAGGCATAGTTTGCCTTTTTCCAGAGGATTTACTGTAAGAAATACTGTAAGAGACACAGTCGATCGATACTCTCTCTCTCTCTCTCTCTCTCTCTCTCTCTCTCTCTCTCTCTCTCTCTCTCTCTCTCTCTCTCTCTCTCTCTCTCTCTCTCTCTCTCTCTCTCTCTCTCTCTCTCTCTCTCTCTTGCACTCGTTTGCTATCAGTGATGACAACGCCCTGCTTGCAACTCGCTAATGTTAGCACGAAAATATACCTCAGAATAAGGGAATAACAGGGAAAATAGGTGATAACTGAAGGAGAGGAGGAAAGGGGGGAAGGAGGGGAGGTAGAGGACTGAGATTTTGCATGGCCCAGGGGCCAAAAAAAAAAAAAAATTTCGATGTCAAAAGTTGATTTTTTTTTCTCTGACTCTTAAGAGTCTTCCCGCAGTCCGCCGGGGGAACTCTTAAGAGTCTCCCCGCAGTTCCCGGGTTAAGTATCTGGGCAGTGTGTTGAGTAAAGATGGGACTATGGATGAAGAAGTGCGGGAGAGGGTACAACATGGGAAGAGGGTTGTAGGAACGCTGAAAGCAGTAACAAGAAATAGGGTGGTCAGTATGGAAGTGAAGAAGTCCTTGCATGACAGTGTGGTAATCCCGACACTGACTTACGGAAGCGAAGCATGGACGTTGGTTGAGAGACTCAGACCAAGAGTGAGAGCAGTGGAAATGAATTACTTAAGAAGTGCGTGCAGAGTTACATGGAGGGATAGACAGACTAATGAGGAAGTAAGAAGGAGGTGTGGTGTGGAGGTAGATGTGCTGGAAAGTGTGAAAAGGAACAACTTGAGATGGTTCGGCCATATGGAACGTATGGAAAGCGAGAGAATGACTAAGAGGGTGTATGAGAGCGAGGTGGAGGGACAGAGAGGGAGAGGTGGAGGGACAGAGAGGGAGAGGTAGACCGAATGAGAGGTGGAAGGATGGAGTGAGGAAGTGCATGAACGAAGGCGGTGCTGGTTGGGGGGAGGGGCGTCGACTGACTGGGGACAGAGGTGCATGGGGCGGTTCGTTAGTGGCCACCCCTTCGGAGATCACGGCGTCAGGCAATAAATAGATAGATAGATATAAATATACAGATTGTTAATGAACAGTACACACTTACAGTATATCACAAAGTTGACAATTTTAATTTTTACATAATAAACTTTCTCTTCCCTAGTATTTTTTTTTTTTTTTTATTACCATAGTTTAACCAGACCACTGAGTCACATGACGAGACTCTCATAGGGCTGGCCTTCCCTAGTAGTAATACTGATAATACAATTACAGTACATTAATATGTTTTTTACACCAACCAACTTCACATCTAAACTCAATTAATGAAATCAACAAATACATGTGGCACTCCGAGGACTCGAACCTAGGATACTCACATAAAAATTCCGTGCACTATGCATTACGCTATCAAGACAGTTATAATTGTGTTTTATTCCCAACTAATAAGATTTTGTAAAATTTGCACTAAACAAGATGACTTTTGGGGTAGAGCTAGATTACTATACAGACTCTTATAAGACAGAGGTTTTGATACAAGTAATTTGTTGCATAAATTTAATCTTTGTAAGGTCAATTATTGTGACTGTATTCTTAAACTTTATACTGTACTGTATCAAAAATGTTAATCAAGCTTTTTTAACTGGAAGTTTCTCGTATTATCTGTGTTTACTGTTTGTCTGTATTTATTTATTGTTTATCTACTTCTAATGTTGTTATTTATTTTTTATAAAATTAAATTTTCTTGTTAAAATAGTACAGTACAGTCCCGAAATAAGCATGTTCGAATTGAGCGAGTCTCCAATTAAGCGAACACCAAAATTTTAAATTTTAAATACCGAATTGAGCGAATTCATGTCAAGTTAAGCGAATGCCGGATCAAAGGCAAGGAAATTCAAGGAGAAACCGAGATAAGTGAAGTTTTCTCCAACTGCGCGAATCCACGGTGACGCAGTTTAGCAGACCTTGCTTTGCCTTGGGGATCTGCCTCAGAGCCCCCACCTCTTAAATAACACACCCAATCATCATAGGATTAGTTCAGTACATAGTCAAGCTATTGTTATAATTTTATTACCATTTTGTACTGTTGTACAGTATTATCATTTGTTAGGTATACTGTAGGGTGGGGTTTGATAGTGACAGGGATCTGCCGTGTTTGAAACGGACCTGCTGTTTTTAAAAGGGATCTGCCGTGTGTGGGCCAGTCGGCTCTCTGTAGACTCCTGTTTTCTTACGTTCTTATGTTCTTATAAGATTTTTTTTACATGGTAAAGTCTGGGTCGGCCATCCACCGAATTCCATTGCCCGCATTGTTCGAATTAAGTGAATACAATTAAGCGACCACGTTCGTCCACCAAATTCTCGCTTATTTCGGGACCCGACTGTACTCTTTGTTTAAATCTGTTGTTGCTTCTTTATATTTTACAATTATTATACTTTATTTTATTGTATCTATTCACTTTTGATAGTATCAATCGCTTGCCTTTGTGATATCCTTAATTTATTTTTACTATAAATGTAGGTTTATTTGTAAGGTAGTACTGTAATTGGTAGGGGTAAATTGTTCATGCTATGCTCACTGGTAGTGTACCTACCCTATAGCACTATCGTTAGTGAGTGGTGTATTTTGTACTATTGTTAATATCTTGTCAAATTGCAAATTTGTTTGAATAGAAAATTTTGACATAAATTGTAGTTTCTTTATTCATACAGAATTGATAAGAATTTACCAGAACGTCCTGAACTTCCCAAATTGACTAATTACTTGAACATGACAGTGGTGGTTTTGTCTTTTATTTCAAAATTTTATTTTACTAAAGCGTTATTTCCACATAGCGATTTTGATAAATTCTTTTGTCTTTATATTGTAACGTCCCTGTTTTGGTTTGTTTATTTTGCAAGTTTTACATTATAAATATAGGCTAATGTAAAACTTTCAAAATAAACAAACCAAAACTGGGACGACACAAGATAAGCGCAAAGTAACTAATCAAAACCGCTATTGGGAAACAACGCTTAACCCGGGAACTGCGGGGAGACTCTTAAGAGTTCCCTCGGCGGACTGCGGGGAGACTCTTAAGAGTCAGAGAAAAAAAAAAATCAACTTTTGACATAAAAAAAACAAAAAACAAAAAAAAAAACAAAAAAAAAAATTGGCCCCTGGGCCATGCAAAATCTCAGTCCTCTACCTCCCCTCCTTCCCCACCACTTTCCTCCTCTCCTTCAGTTATCACCTATTTTCCCTGTTATTCCCTTATTCTGAGGTATATTTTCGTGCTAACATTAGAAATCCGGTTGCAGGGTGTGGTCATCACTGATAGCAAGCGAATGCAAGAGAGAGAGAGAGATTATCGATCGACTGTGTCTCAGTGGCCTTGGGGGAAATTGGCGGGAAAGCAGCTTGCCTCACCCATACATTATACAACTCGCGGGCTATATCTCCGATTTTGACCATCCAAACGCTGTTTTCACTCGTTTTATTGTTGTTTCAGGTTAATACCTTTATAATCAACCCATAATAGGCGCATATGGATAAGTATTAATGCTATTAATGGTACAATGAATATTTTAGTGACGGAAACACCTCAAATACATGCGCACAGGGAGAGGTGTCTAATTACCCCATGCGCACTTCAGAGGTTAATAAAATAAAATTTGAAATAAAAGAACACAATCAACCACATAGGGTGTACATCACTACATGAGCAAGTTAATTTGGTTCCCAAGCAAACTAATCTCACATATAACATTGCACTATCGTCATGTTCAAGGAATTAGTCAGTTTGGGAAGTACTGGACGTTCTGGACTTCTGGTATATATTACTAAATTCCGTATGAATAAATAACCTACAATTTGTATCAAATTTTATAATAAGGTAATTTGCAATTTGACAAGATATCAATAATAGTACAACAAATATACAGCACTCACTAACGATAGTGGTATCGGGTAGGTACCTGTAAGCATAGCATGCCGCAAGTGACCACTACCAATTACCCTACCCTATCCTACAAATAACCTACATTTATTGTACAAATAAACTAAAAAATCGCAAAAGCAAGCAATTGATACTATCGACAATGAATAGATACAATATAATGAAGAAAAATTATTGCAAAATATGAAGAAGCAACAACAGATTTAAACAATCTCTTTTTAACAAGAATAATTAATTTTAATAATTAATAATGCCAATAGAAAAAGATAACAATTATTACATACAGACAAAAAAAAATTGTAAGCAGAGGTTAAACGAGAAACTTCAAGTTAATTATGCTTGATTAATTACTTATTGATATCAAATTTTAAAATAGTCACAATAATTGACCTTAAAAAGATTAAATTTTTGCAACAATTAATTGCAACAAAACCTGTGTCTACTAAGAGTCTGTATAGTAACCTAGCTCTATCCCAAAAGTCATCTACTTTGGTACATCTTTTACAAAATCTTATTAGCTGGGAATAAAAACAATTATAAGTTATTTTACTATCAAAATTACTACTATAATAATGTTCCCCCTTACCACCACCACCAGAGGGCGACCTAATGAAGCTGGGAGCCACGGGAAAGAAGTTAACTGAGCGCCATGTGTTTCTCTTCGACGGCCTCATTGTGCTGTGTAAGAGTAACAACAGGCGATCATCAGTCACTGGCCAGGTGGGTACATACCGGGTACATATTCAAGGGGGTAGGTTTTTTTTTTTTTTTTTTCATATTTTCACATAGCAATTTTGGTTAATTCTTTTGCTTTTATATTGTCTTGTCCTTGTTTTGGTTTGTTTATTTTGCAAGTTTTACATTAATCTTTATTTATTTATTTTTAAATTTCCATGCTAGACCTCTATTAAGCCAGACCTATGAGAGTTCTGTATGGAACTCAGTGGTCTGGTTAATCTGCTCTACATAACTAACATTTTGTTAAGCTTAAACAAAAAAACACTCCCTTGACCCCCCTTCAAGATAAATTTTTAAATTTTTTGGTAGAAAAATATCCTAAAATTACAAGCTCGTTATCGCACGCCAGGAAAATATTGACACTTTAATGGCATGAAAAGTCCTAATATTGACAAAGAAATGGGGTGAAAGGTCTTAAAATTATTACCAAACTAATCAAACGAGCGTCTTAACCCCTCCAAGGGAAGGTGTGGCAGAGTGGTCTTGCCACTGGACTGGTAATCCAATGGACCCGGGTTCGAATCCCAATATGTCAATGGGAAGATATTATTGGGATGGAATTTATGCTGTACCTAGTTTCAGTGCATTACTACAGCACACTGAAATGCCAAAACAAAATACCCTCATTGTTCCCTGATTAAATAGCACTGTATGAATATTCCCATATTCAAAATATGCTATAGGGGGGCAATGCCTAGTGAGTTAATTGCTCAATAAGTGGCGTTCTGAGAGTGAGGGTCCGAGCCTGGGGAGTGAGACTGTGAAGCGCAGAGGCGAAGAAGCTTCAGAGATAGAGTTGGGTTTGAGCCGTGAATAGGTGCTTCGCATGTCTCACTCCTTAGACTGGAACAAGACCTCACGGGCCTCACCGTGTTCAGCGGTAGAGTGTAAAGGCTATCAGCCTATGGCCGAGAGGGAGTAGTTGGAATATAGAAAAAAAAAAAAAAAAAAAAAAAAAAAAAAACACGGTTGTCCTCTTATGCTCCATACCCCCAGAATCGGCCCATATGGGGCCTAATGGCCTTATAACTGAATTTATAATTGAATTTACCAGAACGTCCTGAACTTTCCAAATTGACTAATTCCTTGAACATGACGAGAGTGCGTTGTTATATGTGCGATTAATTTGCTTGGGAAACAGAATAACTTGCTCATGTAGGCCTAGTGATGTACTGTACACCCTATGTGGTGGTTTTGTGTTCTTGTATTTAAAAAATATATATTGCTGAAGCGTTATTCCCACATAACGATTTTGATAAGTTCTTGTGTCTTTATATTGTGTCGTCCCTGTCTTAGTTTGTTTGTTTTACAAGATTTACATTATAACCTTAATAGTACTACCGTCACTTCTTCCTCTGACAAAGCTGACTTCTTCGCCCAGACTTAAGCTAGAACTCCACCTTGGATGATTCCAGTGCTATCCCTTCCTCTCCACCCCCATCTCACTTACTCATGCCTAATATCCTAATCTCTTCTAAAGATGTAATTGCTACCATCTCTGGGCTTAATACTAAAAAATTGTGCTTCCTTGCTGACTCCCAGCCTAGGCAGAGCTCTTCCGTCTCTGTCTCTCCTCTAACGTCTTCCCTTCTTGGTGGAAGTTTGCTCTCATTCAACCTGTCCCAAAGAAGGGTGACCGCTCTCAACCCTCCAACTGCTATCCAATTGCTATCATTTCTTGCATTTCCAAAGTTTTTGAAACTACTGTACAATATTGTTACTTCAAAATTTCATAAGCATCTCTCTTCTCATAATCTACTTTCAGATCGCCTTTCGGGACTTCGCTGAGACCTTTTCTATTGCGCTAGACATATCGAAGGCCTTTGATAGAGTCTGGCACATATCTCTAATTTCTAAACTATCCTCCTTCGGTTTCTATCCCTCTATCTGTGCCTTTATCTCTAATTTAGTTTCTGGCCGTTCCATAGTTGCGGTTGTGGATGGCCATCGTTCACTTTCTCAACCTATCACCTCCGGTTTTCCTCAGGGTTCTGTCCTATCTCCAATTATCTTTCTATCTACCTATCTACCTATTTATCTGTATATATATATCTATCTATCTATATACTCAGGCACATACCCCATAGCTGGGGGTGGCCGACTAGAAAAAAACAAAAAAAACAAAAAAACAACAACAACAACAACAACAACAACAACAACAACAACAACAACTAAATTCGAGTTCACACACATCTAGGTTGCCCAGGAGAAGACCCATAGACCTAGGCCAATTTCGGGTCTCTTGGGGTATCTTACTAATATTAATTAATGATCTTCTCAACTGTACCACCAATCCTATCCATTCATATGCTGATGAATACTTTGCACTATTCAACTAATTTTTCAGACCCCCCCAGCATGCAATCACTCAAAAATTCATGTGATGATGCCATAGAACACTTATCTTCTGACCTATCAACCATTTCCATTTGGGGCAGAGAAAATCTTTTTGCTTTCAATGCTTCCAAAACCCAATTTCTCCATTTATCTACCTGTCAAGAACTCCCACAGGTCTATCCCTTATACTTCAACAATACACAAATCAACCCTTCATCTTCTCTCAATATTCTCAGTCTCTTTTTCTTCTGATTTCACTTGGAAAGACCATATTACCACCCTTGCTAAAACAGCTTCCCAGTAGCTGGGTGTGCTCAACCTCCTCCGGGGGTTCGTTACCCCTGCACAGCTTTTTGCTCTGTACAGGGGCACAGTGCATCCATGTACAGTATTGAGTACTGTTCGCATGTGTGGGGAGGAGCCTTTCACACGGCACTTCTTGACAAAGTAGAAAAGAAAGCCTTTCGTCTCATTAACTCACGTCCACTCACCGACTCTTTGCAATATCTCTCTCTTCTCCTTCAATGTTGTATCTCTCTCGCTATACTACCGCTATTACAATAATCAGTGTTCCTCAGAGCTCTCTCAGTGTATACCACCTCCTCTACGTAGAGTACGTAGCACCCGTCTTGCAACACAATCCCACCCCTACTCTGTGCAACTCGCCAATCCAAGAGTGAAACGATATTCCCAGTCATTCTTCTATTCAATAGCTGAGTTCTGGAACTCTCTCCCTGAATCCATCTTCAAACTCTGTGTGTCCAGGCATTTTGGCTCGAACATTTCTTGATTTTGGCCCTGTCACTCTTTCAACTCTGGGGGAGGCACTCGTCACAGGCAGTTCTGCCTTTTGTCTCCCTCATCCACATAGAAACAAAATTGTGGGAGAAAAACCAACAACCTCCCCCATAAATCTCCCCAAAGATCTTATTTCATCCTTATATTTTTGTATCTTGTGCAGTAATAAAGTAAGAAACGCATATCTTTAACTCTAGCTAATAGGGTTTTATGAAGAGCCCGATTCACACTAATTAATATACCCGTGTTTACCAACATGTAATGAAATTGAAAAGTAATATTTTTTTCTGTTTTCAGATTGGGGACTACAGATATAAGGAAAAATACTTAATGAGGATGGTAGAAATTCTAGACAAAGAAGACACTGAAGGTTAGTTATTTGGTGAAGTGTTCCTGTTATCTGAAGCACATGATTATAATTTTGATTTTAATAGTAACATAATAATAAACTATTGGTACAGTCTTCGGTCACCCAGGCTTTATTGTGGTCGGCAGGGAGGGTTCTGTGGGGGCGCTCGGTTATGGCCTTGGAATTGCTCGGGGCCTTGGGGCTGTTCGGCCAGACAGATTGGGGAACAACAACAACAACAACAACAGTGTATATAATTTTATTTGGTATATGACTGTGGTTAGGATGACCCTTATAGGTTTCAGTGGCTTGCTATTATGTTAAGACTACTAGCCAATTTGCATGCATGTTTCAATTATTATGCAATATTATTATAAAATACCCGCAGTAAAATGAGCAGAAATATATTTATATATTTCACTATTGTCAAGAGAGTATATGAGTCAGATACAAGGGTAGGTAGAGGGGTAGGAAGACCTCCGTTGAAATGGAGTGATTGTGTAGTACAAGCGTTGGAAGTTAGAGAGATGACTGTAGAACAGGCAAGAGAAGTGGTAATCAATAGGAATGAATGGAGAATGCTTGTGAATAGATAAGTGATAACATGGTCGTTGGGAGAGGGGGTCGGGCGCCAGTTGGACTAGATAATAGTCCGCCAGGCGCCTGGCCCTGGGAGCCAGTGTATATGAAGGGTCATGCCTAGATGTGAGGTGAGTGGGCATTGTGGTGGTAAAGCTCCGCTGCTTGTCTGCCTGCTGAGACCGGAACCTCTCCGGAAGGTCTGAGACCTGGGAATAATTTGCTGGAGACCCTAAATGGGCCTGGGTCTCTAGGTCTTCTAGGTGACCTAGATATGTGCAAGTTTTTTTTATTTTCTATTATTATTTATTTACTTATTTATTTATTTATTTTTCCTTTTCGGGCTCTGTCTCAAGTTGGTCACCCCTAGCTATGGGGTATGTGCCTGCGTATATACAAACATACTATTGTCAAAATGTACGTTAACTCATGCATAATATGATGATGTTGACTTGAATGGCCTGGGAGAATACTCCATACATACACATACACAAACACATACACAAATTTAAAGACCGAGTGCTCCACACAAATGTGGTTCTGGTCTCACGTCCTAATGGCGGCGTTCCAGGCAGCTCTGTTAAGGGGACGGCCGCTTTTTAGGCATAAAAAGCTTGAAATCCTGAAATCCTGAAAATACCATTAGGTGTTATAATGTGTTTGTTCAACATCCTTTCATAAGCCAGTGAAATATTATTAGTGAAAACCCATTGGATTTTTTTTTTTTTTTTTTATGTTTTCCAAACTTTTCCTGTATTTCTAAAAACGTTATATAGCGAACTTTGAAATTGACAGGCTCAATAACTACTGGTCGTACGAGGATCGTACATATATAAATGGAAAGAGCGTAAAATACTCTACAACCTCCCAACAGCTGTATCTTCTACTCAGCCGTGTTCATGCGTAAAATATTGTAAGCCAAAAAAAAAAAAAAAAAAATTCCACCCAATTACCTTAGACTTTCATATGTTTTTCTCAACACCTGTTTTGTCGCACTTTGGGATCTAATAATTAATGTATTATTGGGCCTCTAGGAATGTTTTATATACCATTGGAAAGCGCATTAAATGCTCTATAAAGTTATTGTCTCCTTTTTTTTAAATTTGAGACACAGCCCCTTGGCATATGTACCGTAGCTAACCACCGAGTACAAAATCATTACCTAATTTCCAAGTCACCTAATTCCGCAATTAGATAAAAACTAAAAAAAGTGGATCAATAGAGTTGTAAAACTGCCTGTCCTAAGTTGTCTGATCCCTCTGAAAATATTATACAGTGCTTGGGTTTCGAATTATTCGACTTCCGAATTTTTGTTTAATTTTCGAGCTAATTTCCACCCTAATTCAGGAACTAATTGACCTAGAATAAAAAACAATTAACAAAAAATCCTTGTTACATCATCCTCTATACGTGTGCGAAATCTCATTGAAATCGGACGAAGTGCAGTGACACCCCCTATTAAAAAGCGGCCGGTCCCCTTAAGAGCTACCTCACTTGTCAGGTTCTTTGATTTAAGATCAGACCGCAAAGTCCGATCCCACGTCTTGCTTGGTCCGCCCCTCGGTGCAGCTCCCCCCCACATTCAAGGACCTGCATCTTTTCACCCAGCTTTTTTCATTCGTCCTCTCCACGTGTCCAAACCATCCAAGCCTGCTAGTACGCATCACAACACTGATACTCTTGATATCTAACCTTCTCCTTAGCTCCTCACTTGATATCCTATCTTGCAGTTTGGCACCATATATACATCTCACCATTCTCATCTCATTGCGTTCCATTCTGTTGATATCATCCGCTTTGACAGGCCACTTTTCTGAAGCATATGTCATTGTACTTGTAACACATGAAGCGTATACCTTTCCCTTCAAGGGGAGAGGGAGTCTTCTCATGGTGAGTAGTGACAAAAGTTCTCTAAACTTTCCCCAGCCACATCTTATTCTGGCTATAGTGGCGGCCTCAGCCCCACCACCGGCAGAGATAGTATCACCCAAGTAGCAAAACTTATCCACCATCTCCAGTGCCTCGTTGCCAAAGTTGACACTCTCGAGCCAGTCATTGAATACAAGCTCGCCTTTGCATACTATGCATACAAATTTATCAATTTCGGACTTCTTCCTTCACCCCTTTTCTGCATACTGTGCATGGGTACACTCTTATCACGTACAGTACAATGTCGAGTCGCAGCGGCCCTCTGGGAAACGGGAGGCCAAATCATCAACGACCTGGCAAGGGCTGAATGAAAGCTTGTATTTATTAACACCTTCAACTTATCTCCATGTCATGTTCTGTTATAGTCAAGACCATAAAAGCGGCCTGTTCGTCCCGGGCTGCGTCCGTGTTTATAAAAACGTGTTTATCAATTAACAGGTCTTATGGGAATGAATTAATTTCGTACCAGCCACTTTCCGAAAGTCTCCTTTTTGAGCCTTCAGCCTACCTTAAGCAGACAATATACCATGAACAACAAAAAACAAACATTGTAAATGACATAACATAACATCAATTTAATCATCAATAAGATTTGTTTAGGACCAGTTTTGTGTTAAAGAAGATGTGTTGATGTATGGTAGATATCCCCGCTGCTGACCTCCCTCCCTCTGCCCCGGCCCCAATCCCGACCCTGTCACCAATTCTATTTCTAATTTTCATAAATGATCTTCTCAACTGTACCTCCAGTCCTATCCATTCATATGCAGACGACTCTACCTTACACTACTCAACTAGTTTTCCAGAACACCCCAGCCAGCAATCCCTCAAAAACAAACTTAATGAAGCTGTACACCACTTATCTTCTGATCTAACTTCCATTTCCAATTGGGGCAGAGAAAACCTTGTTACCTTTAATGCTTCCAAAAACACAATTTCTCCACCTATCTACCCGCCATGAACTACCAGAGGACTATCACTTATACTTCAACAATACAAAGATCATCCCTTCATCTTCTCTCAGTATTCTTGGTGTCTCTTTTTCTTCTGATCTCTCTTGGAAGGACCATATCACCACTCTTGCTAAGGCGGCCTCCCAGAAGCTGGGTTTGCTCAACCGCCTCAAGGAGTTCTTTACCCCTGCACAACTTCATGCTCTGTACAGGGGCACAGTACATCCTTGCATTGAGTATTGTTCACATGTGTAGGGAGGATCCTCTCCCACAGCACTTCTAGACAAAGTAGAAAGGAAAGCCTTTCTTATCATTAATTCCTGTCCACTCACCGACTCTCTACAATCTCTCTCTCTTCGCCGCAATGTTGCATATCTCTCGCTATTCTATCGCTACTACAATAATCAGTGTTCCTCAGACCTCTCTCAATGTATACCACCTCCTCTACGTAGGGTAAGTAGTATCCGTCTGGCAACACAATCCCACCCCTACTCTGTACAGCTCTCCAACTCGAGAGTGAAACGATACTCCCAATCTTTCTTCTATTCAACAGCTGACCTCTGGAACTCTCTCCCTGAATCCATATTTCCCTCTTTCTATGACTTAAATTGTTTCAAACTCTGTGTCCAAACATTTTGGCTCGAACATTCCTTGATTTTGGCCCTGTCACTCTTTCAACTCTGGGGGAGGCACTTAGTTACAGTCAGTTTTGTTTTTTGTCTTCCTCATCCACACACATTAAAAAAAAATAAAAAAAATAAAAAAAAAAATATATATATATATAATATACCGGTATATATACAGTACAGTATACAGTATATATATAAAACGCATATCTGCCTCTTCAGGTCCACCAATGTGTTCATCATCATCATAAAAGCCCAAGAACGGGAGGGGGGTACATTTAACAAGGCCACGCGCGGATATTTCTGACACATATACGGTGGGCAGAGACGTTCAACTGAGGAGCGGGAGGCGAGCAATGCCGAACCAAGCCGAGGGGACCCGAGTGTGACGTCATCGGCCGAGCCGTTGTCCACGCTTTTCCGTGACTTTGCCCGCGCTGTGGCTAACTTGGAATTTTTTTGGGTACTGTAATGTGCCCAAACAAATCCGTGCAGTCGAAATACGCGTTTATGGCGAGTTGGCGACCTGACTGTATTTTGAAATTGTTTCAATTATGCAAGATAAGATATCTAGTGAAGAGCTGAGAAGACAGTAGGGTATCAAGAGTATCAGTGGTAAGATGCATACAAGCAGGCTGGGATTGTTTGGGCATCTAGAGAGGATGGATGAACTAAACTGGGTGAAAAGATGCAAGTCTGTGAATATGGAAGGAACTGCACCGAGGAAAATGTGGGATCAGACTATACACTCTGATCTTGAAATTAAAGGTCCTGACAAGGTAGACATCTCTGAACAGGACTACCTGGAGTGCTGCCATTAGGATGTGTGACCGCACCACATATGGTACAATCGGTCTTTAAAATTATGTATGTATGTGTATGCCACCTCTGTGCCTCTTTCCCCATGGTATAGTATATTTATTTATTAATAATGTGAGTATAATTTTTCCCCAATCTGAAATGTTATATTGTATTTCAGAGGTAAGATACGCGTTTGAGATCCGGCCACGAGACCAACCCAGTGTGGTGCTACTGGCCAAGAATGGCGAAGATAAGAGCAACTGGATGGCCGTACTTGTTATGCTCAACACTCGCAGGTAAGCACTGTGATGCACGTCAGCTCCCCAGCGACCACGAGGGGGCAGCGGTTGGCTCCCTATCCTCTTCTCCCCTCTCCCCAGGCAGTGAAATGGGCTACATTTATCAGAGAATGTTGTTCTTTCTTTCATAGGGTTCGTGTTGTTACAGACAGTCCCGTGGTGGTCTTTCCTTTCGTCTGTGACAACGGGAAGTATTTTATATAATTAGTAGAATATAAGATGCATTGTGGAGGGAGAGAGAGAATAGCGAGGGCGTGGTGGTAATGTGTGTGTGCGTAGGTATGTGTTGCCTCCCTCACTCAAGGTGTTTTCCCGCTCGCGCGCTTTCCTGCGCCCTTGATTGGCTTGTGGTTCCTGGCGCCTTCTGCAGCCCTGCTACCTGGTGACGTAGTCATCTGTGATTGGCGGCCGCGGTCCTGGGACGGTGGTGCGGGCTCCTGTCCTTGTGTCTCCCTCAGAGCTCCTCGTAGTGCTGTAACGCTGACATCCCTTTGCAATCTATCAGCCCACCTCACCCCCCTATTGCGAACTTTCTCTACCACTGCTTACCTTCTTCTCTCTGTATATCCTACTATTAATTAACTGCCCTTCCCCTTGACGTTGATTTCATATATCCGTCACTGTATTATACAGCGAGCTCTCAGAGATATTATATGTACTTAGTTAGGCATTTTGGATCAGAGGGTTATCCATTTTGGCTTGAGGAGGTTTGACATACTCATCGTGTTGCCCCAACCTTATTTTCTTGGGTTTCTGCCAGGTCAGTCGATGCTAGACTGGGGAGAGGCTATCAGGTTGCAGTTTCCTATGAGCATAGACTTCGTTGAGCCTACGCAACTGTACCGGATACCTGCGGAGGCCTAGGTCATTTTCTTGTCTGTGTACCTTAGAGCCTAGCACTGTGTTGGCGTGAGGGCGTTGGCCTAGTCCACCCAGCACTGTGCTAGCTCGTTAGCTTTTGACTTAGGAGGGTCGCCAGGAGAGAACCAGGTACACGAGACCTGGATCTCTCAAGAGAGCACCCTGTCATTTAATGTAACTAGGCGCACAGACTTGAGAACGACACTAGGCTACCGAGCAGGTGGCTCGGCCCAGGTAGGTTAGCCTACGACTGCCCCGTTAGACTTCGTCCACCTGGCAGACCCCCGATTAGGGTTTATAATCTCATTGTGTATATGTGTGCAGCATTATTGCTCCTTATGTTTATAGTAAGTCGTGATTGTTGCCGAGAGACCCAACCAGAGCAGGCTAGTGCCTGGTGGGAGAAAGCACATCTTTTTGTGGTTAGAGTTTAGACTGCCGACTGTTTTATAATTACACCTGTGCCAGATAACACCGTATGTCCCTACACTATATATGTTCCCACAGTAATAATACACAGTTCAGAATCCGAGACGTACTTCTTAGTTGCATCTGACTTTTGCAGAAGATTCTGGCATGATGCTTTAGGACTTTCTTTGTTTCACTTTCTTTCAGACAGGAGTGACAGTTTACTGATTATTTAACGTAACGTTAATTATCCTTCTTCTAGTTTGCTATTAAATCGTTGCTGCGATTTAATTACGCTAGCTATCTTTTTCCTTGTATACCTTAATAAAGTAATCATATGTTGTATGAGTATAGGCTGCTTCAGTGATCATCAGCCTATAGTGTGCACCTTTTACCGAGTCATAGGATACCTCGTTGTCCAGGCACGACTCAGGGCGGTATAGGTGTTTTGTTCTCCAGTGGTTAAGGCAGGGGTTGGAACTAGTGTTACTGTTGTTGCATTTAGCCTTATCTAGTTCAATGATGAAGAGCCCCGTGTCTTGTAGAACCTGGATCGTAACAGCACATAGATGTTTACCCTACTGTACTACCTATTGCTAGACACCATGATCTCCGAGAGAGTGGCAACGAATGAAGCGCCTCCATATTTCGAGGCAAATAGTTTGATTCTCTAGCTTGTTTTGGGGGAGGGTTGCTAGACCAACCGGTCACTAATATATAGTAAAGGTCTACAGAAGTCCTTGGAGTAGAGGTACTTGATGGACTATTGTACTATATACCCATGATAGCATGGCTTAACCCCTTCAGTACAATTAGGCCTTTTTTTATCTTTTATTCTAGTTAACATAAGAATTATGAAGTTTAAGATGGGCCTATGTTATTTAGATGGTTATTGTGTGCCAAATCCAACCCCTGGAATGGCTGCCTTGAGGTGTTTGGGGTGGTTCTATTCTTGCATGGAACTGGAGACTTATTTATAAGTAACTTCACTCCCTATCTATCATGTCTGTGTCTGTCTGTCTCACTCTCTCTGTACGGTATGTATTTGTATTGTATGTTTGTAGCAGTTACAGTGATTTCTTGTTGCTGCCTTGTTGTAGCACAGTGGGGGCTGGTGTGTTGCGGATCCGCCAGGTGCAGGTGCTTCAGGGGGACTTTGTTAAGTCTTGCTGAGACACTGTTCATGCTATACCAACATCAGCCACTGTGGTGACATGTTGGCTCTACCCACCTTTGCCAGCGACCCCACATTATGGACTGGGTTTTGGGATATGTTTCGATGTGTGGTGCACAAGAAGGCTGACTTTAATGCAATTCAAAAGCTAACATACTTAAAGGGTCAGCTGCAGGGAGATCCTTAAAGCTAATCGAAGGCTTCACGGTCCAGCACAACTGGAGTTACTGACTGGAGTTAATAATGGTGCCAACCATTATTACAAAATAGTGCGACCTGGATATAAAAGGGAAGGTAATTTGGTTCTACTTCGGAATAAGACTTCCAACCAAATATGGGTATGCACTTAGTGGTTCATATGCAGCGACCGCTTCCAGCTCTAGCACTGAGGTTGTTACAATACTCAAAGTGGCAGTAACCCAACTAGATCAGTATATGTCTACTGGATAATATCCATGCAAAGAAGAATTGAATGCTTTCTGGGATTTAGACCATATTGGTATATCACCTAAAGATCATTCACAAGCTGAACGGCAAGCTTTGACTAACTATGACGAAACAGGTATACATGCCCAAAAGGAGAGTGTGGCTACATACGTACATCAAATTTTAAGACTGAGTGTTCCACACATATGTGCAGTTTCAGTCTCTTGTCCTAATGGCGGCGTTCCAGGCAACCCTGTTAAGGGCTGCTTCACTCGTCAAGTTCTTGGATTTGAGATCGGCACGTATAGTCCGATCCAAGGTCTTCCTCGGTCCACCCCTTGGTGCAGCTCCCTCCACAATCACAGACCTGCATTTTTTCACCCAATTTTTGTTCATCCATTCTCTCCACATGTCCATACCATCCCAGTCTACTTGTACGCATCATCTCGCTAATACTCTTTATACCTAAATGTCTCCTCAGCTCAACATTTGTTATTCTATCCTGTAGCCTGGCCCCACACATCCATCTCACCATTCTCATCTCATTACGTTCCATTCTGTTGACATCCTCTACTTTAACGGCCCATGTTTCTGAGGCATACGTCATTGTACTTCTAACACATGAGGCATACACCTTTCCCTTCACGGGAAGAGGTATTCTTTTCATGGTCAGGATTGGCATCAGTTCTCTGAACTTCCCCTAGCCACCTAATTCTAGCAACAGTGACAGCCTCGGCCCCACCACCGGCAGAGATGGTATCTCCTAGGTAACAAAACTTGTTCACCAGCTCCAATGACTCGTTTCCAAAATTCACAGCCACAGGATCATCACTTAACACAAGCTCGCCTTTGCACACTACGCACTCAAAAATTTCTCTATTTCTGACTTATTATTCGGCAGGGGTCCCTTTATTCTACTACAGCGCTTACTCCCATGGTGTACCCAACATCGACAGATGCTGCATTGAATTGAGTTAACGCCCACTCCCTTTCCACACACTGCACATGGGTATGCACCGCTCTTTTCCACATTGTCTCGTCTCAATCTACAATGCATAACCTTGGTTTTGTTAATATTGACTCTTAAACCCTTGCTCGCCATGCCCTCTCTCCACTCTCTGAATTTGGCCTCAGCATCTTGCATACGGTCAGCTATTAGGACTAAATCGTCTGCATAAAACAGTTCCAACGGGAGTCCGCCTCTAAAATCTCTAGATAGTGCCTCCAAGACCATAATAAAGAGGAGGGGGCTTAACCCGGGAACTGCGGGAAGACTCTTAAGAGTTCCCCCGGCGGACTGCGGGAAGACTCTTAAGAGTCAGAGAAAAAAAAAAAAATTTTTTAACCCTTCCTCCCCGGGCTGTCTTACCCAATGACGGTCGCCCCTACCCGGGCGAAATGGCTGAAAAACGTCTAGGCCTAGGCTACCGTATTTATGTTTATTTTCACTGCTAGAACTTTCCCACTCATCTATAATCGTAGTGCGGTTTTCAATCTGTATTTTGGCATTGAGTAGAGCTCTGTAAGTCAACTGGTTCAGTTGTGATGACGATTTCAGTGGAGCCAATATTGCAGAGATGTTGCCAATATGGGGGCTTTTCAGACACTAATTTCATCATGACATCAGAACAATAACATTGAGGAGTCTTCTCCTTCTTGTTTTCGGAGGTGCGGTGACGAACGCTTGGGTTTGTTGTTGTTCCCTAACCTGCCTGGCCGAACAGCCCCGAGTCCCTGAGGAAGGCCATGGCCACGATCGGGCTTTCCCACAGAGCTCTCATTGAGTGTAGATTGTGTTGTTGGCGTAAGTGGTTGTGTGAAATGCAGTCTTCTATGATGTGTTTAATGGTATGGGGTGCTGTGTTACATCCCGGGCAGGAGTCGACAACGGAGTCATCCAGTCTCTTCTGATAGCTCAGGAGAGCTGGATGGTGTCCGCATCTCAGCCTGGCCAGGTGGACTCTGTCCTCGCGAGGAAGGGAGGATTCGGAAGGATGGATTTCGGGAGGTCGTGCATGCAGCTGCGTGTTGTCTGTGAGTGAGTGGATGGATCGGTGAGAGATATGAGTATGGATGTGCTTCTGGAAGTTGGTTCGGGGTGGGCAGGGAGGGAGAGAGGACAATAATTGTGTGTGATACCGTGTGCTGGGTGTTGTTTTGATATTTCTTGGTGTCTGTGGGTGTGTTGCCATGTAGTTTAGTGGGTGGTCTTGGTTCGTGGAGGCTGCTGCCAGGAATTGAGTGCCTCTCATGTCCAGATGGTCTTGACTTTGAGGATTTTGGTTTCTTGATGTAGGTGATCTGTGGGTGCAGTAGCTGTGCAGCCTGTAATGATCTTCAGGGCTTTGTTTTGATTAGTCTGTAAAGTCTTATGATGTGTTTCAGCTAGGTTAGAAGCCCAGGCTGGGCTTGCGTATTCCATCACTGATCTTATGTATTGTTTATATACTGTGGTGGTAGTTTCTTTGTTGTGTCCAAATTTTGTGTGAGCAAGTGACCTGAGGGCGTTAAGTCTGGGTGTCAGTTTCTTTTTAATGTTTGTGGTGTGCTGTTTGAATGTCATATGAGTATCATATGTTACTCCTAGGATTTTGGGTGTGTGTATGTGTTAGGGGTGTGTTGTTTATGGTGAGTTGAGGGATGTATTCGTGTTCTCCTGTCCAACTTGTGAGCAGGGTTGCGGTGGATTTGGCTGGGGCTAGATTAAGTCTGTTTGTAGTGCACCAGCCATGTAGTGTGTTGAGATAGGGTTGAAGGAGATCTGTTGCTCTTTTTGGGTCATGATGTGTGCATGTGAGTGTTATATCATCTGCATAGGAGGCTAAGTTTATTTGGGGTGTATTGGGTGTAGTTATATCGTGCATGTACAGATTGAAGAGTGCGGGCGATAGGACGGATCCTTATGGGACTCCGTTTGGAAAGTTTCTGATTTTAGACGACTGACCGGCAAAAGATACGTGTGCACATCTGCCTGCTAGGAAGTTGGCCAGCCACCTTTTTGTGTTGTTGTGCATGTTTGTGTTGTAGATTTTGTTTGTTAGGTTGTGGCGGGGGATGGCATCGAAGGCTTTACTAATGTCGAGTGTGGCTAATAGTGATCTGTGTGGTGGTCTAGCTGAGTTGATGCCGTCGAAAGCTCTTTGTGTAAGGTCTGTGAGAAGAGTGTTTGTGGAGTGCAGTGGCCTAAAGCCATGTTGTGTTGGAGCTAGGGGTAGGTCAGGTGTAATTAGTTGTAATACTAGGCCATGACTTTGGAGGGGGAGCAAAGGAGTGTGATGGGGCGGTGCGAGGAGGGTAGCGTGGGGTCTTTGTTGGGTTTGGGGAATGTGATGATGATACCATGCTTCCAAATGTCTGGTATTGTGTTGTGTGAATAGCTGTAATTTGATATGTTAGTGAGTGCTTGTATGCCTTGTGGTCTGAGGTGTATGTTGCTTATGTTGTCTAGGCCACAGGCGGGTGAGTGCTTGAGATTGTTGATGATATGCTTTGTCTGGTGATTGGTGAAGGATGTATAGTCAGGGTCTGTGGGGAATTGTCTCTTACGTCGGATGACACGTCGGTCGTCTTTGTGAGGTTTTAGGTGGCTGACATGTGAAAAGTGATTGATGAGAGTGTTTGCTTGTTGTTTACATGAAGGAGTAGAGTCTGTTGTTGTGATTGCAGCATGTGATTGTGTTGTGTTGCTGCTGGAAAGTGTTTTGTAGAGTTTTTTGGGGTTTGTTTTGTGATCAAGTGTTTGTAGGAAGTTATTCCAATTTAGTTTTTGTTGTTCTTGTATTTTGTTGTTAGTTTGGGTGTTGAGTGCTTGAATTTGTTGTGTGATGTCTTGTGTGTGGGGTGCTGGGGAGTGTTTCAGTATGTCGCTTGGGTTTGTTGACATACGTCGTACGCACGGCGTTCAGACCAAGCTTAATTAGGCTATTAAACTCATGCCTTAGATAAGGCATACCGGGTAGCGGCCCTTCTTTCGTGCTGTCCTTACCCAAGGCAGACCGGGTAGGAAGGGTTAACCCTTCCTACCCGGTCTGCCTTAGGTAAGGACAGCACGAAAGAAGGGCCGCTACCCGATATGCCTTATCTAAGGCATGAGCTTAATAGCCTAATTAAGCTTGGTCTGATTTAACCCTTCCTACCCGGTCTGCCTTAGGTAAGGACAGCACGAAAGAAGGGCCGCTACCCGGTATGCCTTATCTAAAGCATGAGCTTAATAGCCTAATTAAGCTTGGTCTGAACGCCGTGCGTACGACGTATGTCAACAAACCCAAGCGTTCGTCACCGCACCTCCGAAAACAAGAAGAAGAAGACTCCTCAATGTTATTGTTCTGACGTCATGGCGAAATTAGTGTCTGAAAAGCCCCCATATTGGCAACATCTCTGCAATATTGGCTCCACTGAAATCGTCATCACAACTGAACCAGTTGACTTACAGAGCTCTACTCAATGCCAAAATACAGATTGAAAACCGCACTACGATTATAGATGAGTGGGAAAGTTCTAGCAGTGAAAATAAACATAAATACGGTAGCCTAGGCCTAGACGTTTTTCAGCCATTTCGCCCGGGTAGGGGCGACCGTCATTGGGTAAAACAGCCCGGGGAGGAAGGGTTAAACATCGAAAAAAAAAAAAAAATATATATAAATTGCCCTTGGGCCATGCAAAATATAAGTCCTCTACCTCCCCTCCTTCCCCACTTTCCTCCCCTCCTTCAGTTATCACCTATTTTCCCTGTTATTCCCTTATTCCGAGGTATATTTTCGTGCTAACATTAGCGAGTTGCAAGCAGGGCATTGTCATCACTGTTAGCAAGCGAGTGCAAGAGAGAGAGAGAGAGAGAGAGTATCGATCGACAGTGTCTCTTCAGCCTTGAGGGAAATTGGCGGGAAAGGAGGTTGCCTCACCCATACATTATGCAACTCCCGCCCTGTATCGCCGATTTTGACCATCCAAACGCTGTTTTCACTTGTTTTATTGTTGTAACAGGTTAATACCTTTATAATCAACCTATAATAGGCGCATATGGATAAGTATTAATGCTATTTATGGTAAAATTAATATTTTAGTGATGGAAACAGCTCAAATACATGCGCACAGGCAGAGGTGTCTTAATTACCCCCATGCGCACTTCAGAGGTTAACACTGAACCCTGATGGACTCCAACACGGACTGCGAACTCATCACTCAGTACACCATTCACCCTCACCGCACTTCGCGAATCCTCATACATCTTCAAGGAAGTTAGGGATAGGTTTCATAGTGAACTGGAGGAAATTAATAGAAATAAGGAAGCTAGGCCTAGCGAAGTAAATAGTCAATGGAATTTCCTTAAGCATAGCCTTCTCGCTGCCACTGACAAAGTCTGTGGGAAAACAAAGGGTCACCCCAGGAATAAAACCTCCTGGTGGTGGAACGATGCAGTAGAACATGCTGTGAAAGAGAAAAGGAGATGCTTCAAAGCATGGAAGAAAGGAGGCAGCAAGGAGGAATACCAGGCAGCTAAACGAACTGCCAAAAGAGTGAATTACAATGCTAAAAAAGGCATTAAGGACCTGGTCCTCGAAAAAGTGTGTAACACTGACAATCCCAATGGGATCTTCAACCTAGCTAGGCGAGTTAAAAATGACAGTAGGGATATTATAGGTGAACAGTGTGTTAGAAACGATAATGGGAAGATTGTGTATGCAGAATATAAATGTAGAGTTTGAATGGGATAAGGAGCAGCTTAGTATCGAAAAAACAATATTTGGACCCCCTCCTTTGATAGCACCAGCTGTAGTGAGTGACGCAATCAATAAAATGAAGGACGGTAAAGCTCCAGAGTGATCTGACATTGTCGCTGAGATGATAAAAGCCTCAGGGGAGACTGGTGTCAGCTTAGTCACTGAGTTAACCCTTGTCTAGCGGGGTGTTTTGGGCTCATTTGGGCATATTCAGGCCCTCCTGCATGATAAATCAAGCATCTGCATGACAAAAAAAATATTTAGCAAAAAAACTAGGCACTAAAAGCTTCAAAATGAGACCAGAACGAGCTACGTAGCACTCGTGGTTCTCTTGCAGTGGTGCCACGAACATGGAAGTTTAGCATATATCGGTATATGTTTCCCAGCTATGCTCACTAATGGCTACACTGCCGGCCTCTCGAGAACACAGGGAACATGAGTTAATGGGCGGCGGTAAGCCCTGGGAGTCGGCTGTCTGGCCCGCTGCGCTCCCGGCCATTTGCACTCTAATTTAACCCTTTAAAAGCCTTAATAATGCTCCTAACTTGCTGCAAATTGGTGCACGACTTAAGTCGAGCGCCGCTCTTTAACCCTTCCTCCCCGGGCTGCCTTTCTTAAGGACGGAGGCTGTATCCGGGCGATCTGGCTGAAAACACAACAAAAGTAAACTAAGGCTAATCTCGCTTAATATACTACCTACATTAATCAAACATATGTCAAAATGGGCGCCTTACCTTGCCGCGTAGAATGGCGTTAAGTAGAGCTTTCTAGCTCAAGTAGTTCCGGAGTTATGGTGATGGAAGTGGAGGTAACTTTTGCCGCGTATTTACCTCGGCGCGTCCGAACGCTCAACCGCGGCCCAGGCTACGACGAATGTTTTGACTCGTCGCTCTACCTTGAATTATGGTGGGAAGCGATTTTTTAGTGTTTTATTGTTTATTATGCCATATATTATTGTTATTATGATATTTTCACTCAATAAATATATTTTTCTGAAGTAATTTGTGTCTCTGTCACTTATACTTAGTTTTATTGTTATTATTATAGTAGTTATGATTATTTATACTGGACTATGGTAATTGATAGTGTCATTTTCACTTCTTTATTGTTAGGAACATATATTTTAGTGTCACTTTCACTTGTTCATATTGTTCTGAAGGCACTTATTATTACTTATGTGTGTCTCTTTCACTTAGACTTAGTTTTATAGTAATTATTATAGTAGTTATGATTATTTATACTGGACTATGGTAATTGATAGTGTAATTTTCACTTCTTTATTGTTAGGAATATATATTTTAGTGTCACTTTCACTTGTTCATATTGTTCTGAAGGCACTTCTTATTACTTATGTGTCTCTTTCACTTATACTTAGTTATATTATTATTATTATTATTGAGTGTCACTATCACTGTCACTTACACTTCAATAGTTTGCCAGAGTGTGGAAATCATTGAAGCAGGTGCCAGCACACAGTCCCACCTGACACTCGAGGCATTGCCAAGTGGTTTTTGTGGGTTTGCTTGGTCGTCGAGTTGTGCGGGTGCACACATAGCACCTCTTCTGCATCCTTATTCGGCTGTTAGGACCCTGGAAAGGAAGGGCGACGAGCTGGTGCTTTCTCAAGAACTCGGCACACCCTATTCTGTCCATCATGCCTGGTCCTTGTAGTGGCCTCCCTGGTGTACCCGCATGTTTTACCAGGAGCTCATGTATCAGCTGCTTTTGGAAGGTCCGCAGGCTCTTGTACTTGATGACTGGACTCCTCAAACAGTAGATGTTGTATGCGTTGAGGACAGACATATCTATTGTATGCAGGACAAACTTCTTGTACCACCTGCAAGATGTTCGCAGGCAGTCTATGAAGCCCATCTGCATGTCGGACTTGTCGACAAGGCGCATGTTCAGGTTATAGTCCAGAACAGCAGCTGGTTTTGTGATAGGGTTCTTCGTTTTTCGGTCCACCTTCCCTGTGGGGACCATCTCTGCTTTGTGGCATGTGGTGAGGAGGTTGACCTTGCGCTGGTCATGCCAGTGTATGGAGAGGATGGGGCCACTCTTCTTATGGAAGATGTCCGTCTTCTTAGTTTTGGTTGGGTAGGCTGGCATGCCCTTCCTCTTCCCCTTCACTGTGCCGACAGTTCCGGTCTTGCGGTCATGGAGGTACTTGGCGAGGATAGGCGACGTGTAATAATTGTCGGTATAGAGGACGTGGTTGTCATGGAAGTACCTCTCCATCATCCTCTTTACCACAGCGCCGCCAAAACCAATGAGGGGGTCAATCTCCACCTCACCACCCTTGCCGCTGTAGACTATAAAGTCGAGCACATATCCCGTCTTGCAGTCGCAGAGGACGAAGAGCTTGATGCCGAAGCAGTGTCTCTTTGACGGGATATACTGTCGGAAGTGCAGCCTACCACGGAACAGGACCAGAGACTCGTCGATGCACAGCTTCTGAAATGGAATCAGGTAGGTGGAAAACCGATGACGTATCATGTCATACAGTTGCCTGATCTTCCAGAGTGTGTCGGGCTCGTGGACATGCATGTTATTTGTCAGGTGGAAATATGAGAGGATGTCGAAGTACCTATCCCTTGACATGAATTTGCCAAATGCTGGAGTCGTTGTGAGGTCGCCAGTTATCCAGAACGTGCTTCTTTATGTGTGTCATCAGCATTGTGAGTGCCAAGAACACATATAATTCTGCCACAGTGAGAGCTCTCCATGCCACCATCTTGGCACTGGTCTTCCTGCCAAGAAAGTTTGAACAGATAGCCTGGTGGTTATTTGTCTCTTTGACAAGGTATTCCATGACTTCATTGTCGTAGAAGCCACAGAAAAGTTCACTGGGGGTGGCATTTGGGCCACAGGGATATGCTGGTGACACCCCAGAACCCTGTTGTACCTCGTCAAAGGCAGGAAAATCTGGCACAAAATCCGCCCCATCTGACCACACAAACATTTCAGCAGCTCGAGGACGAGGACGTGGAGCTGCAGCAGGCACACGCCCTGGACGCCCTGGCACACGCCCTTGGCCACGTGGATGCCCAGGCGGACGCCCTGCACGCCCAGGCCCAGGCCCAGGGGCAGCGGCGTCGGCAGGCTGACTACGTCCACGACCTCGAGGTCCTTTGACTCTTCTTGTCGGGACTCCCTCTTCCTCTTCCTCTTCCTCAGGCGACGTCAGGTCATCTGGGGCAATGTTGGGGTCGTCAGCATCCTCTTCAGGAGACAACTCTGGTGAAGAATAGACCGGGCGTCGGCGGCGTGGGGCTGCGGGAGGTTGAGCAATGGGAGTCTCGGCCTCGGGAGTTGGGCTCCTTTTGCGGCTAGCCGTGGACTTTTCCGCAGGAAATAAGGACCTACGACGCGGGGCCTGTGGTGACACACTGTGGGAGGCCAATGGCGCACTTGTAGAGGCCCTTTGGTCATCCTGAGGGACAGATGAAGCCGAGGGCTGTGGGTGGCCCTCCCGGCGTCCCGGGTCAAGGCGTCGGGACAAAGGAATGCGGGTGGTTGCTAGGCCTGGGTCGGCGTCACTCTCACTATCTACGCCTTCCCTCACTTTTTCTGCCTCCCTGCGTGCTTTCTTGGCTGCACTTTTCACTAAAGACTGTTTGTAGAAGTATTTACCCACTTTCAAGGGCGTACGGGCAGGCAAAGGGGAAGGTCCTGGCGTAGGGCTAGGGCTAGGCCTAGGCCTACCCTGACCTACGAAACTAGGCGAAGGGGTTGGCTCTAGCACACTTGGTACTTCAATAGCACCTTCCTCCACCACTTCCACATCAGGATCATCACTACTATCACCCCCCTCAAATAAATCAACATTGTCATCAGCACCAAATCCCACAAAATCGTCAATTTCGCTCCCACTTCTACTCTGAATATAGAGGTTTTTGTCCACAGAGCTTTCACCACTGCTCAAATCCTGGTTGAAAAGTTCACGTTGTATTGCACTATCACTTAGCAAACGTTTCACTTTCCTTAGTTTCTTTTTCTTCTCGGTTGGCAGAGGCGTAGATGTTGCAAGCGGGGTAGCACTGGGACGCGCGGGAGATTGCATAGTATCGGACGCGTCGGAATTCATTTTTTTGCTGTAGCTCGCAATGGCGGCAACGTAGGAACTGATAAGCGTGGTAGTTGAGGCTTGGTGGCACTGCGGTCGCCCCCGCAAAGTAAAATTTGCCCGCGCGAAATTTAAAGCACGCTTTCAAGCAAATGCCTTAGGTAAGGCATACCGGGTAGCGGCCCTTCAGCCGCGCTGTCCTTACCTAAGGCAGCCCGGGTAGGAAGGGTTAAAGTGATTTCATGTATTAGGAAAACCTATATTAAAAGAAGAATATAAAAAATATAAATACAAATGTATTCCTAATCCCTAACATTTTTCTTTTGTCCCGATCCCAGTATGCTGGAGCGGACCCTAGACAGCATACTACTGAACGAGGAGAAGCAACACCCGCTGCGACTACCAGACGCTGCAGAATACATGTTTGCCATCGAGGACTCCGAGGCAAACATCGTCATCGAGGAGAAGGAGAACTCAGGAACACCACTCATTAGGGTTAGTAGGATTTGTTATTTAGAATCTTTTTATCTTGAATTGTAGTTTCTCTATTCATACAGAATTTACCTGAACGTCCTGAACTTCCCATTTGATCACTTCCTTGAATATGACGAGAGTATGTTAATGTACATGTACTGTAATTTGTTTGCCTGAGAAACAAGCTTATTTGATCATATAGTGATGTACATTCTATGTGATGGTTTTGTGTTTTATTTTTTCATATAGTATTATTGTTTTATAAATCTTCAATGTATTGTTTCCACATAGTGATTTTGATAAGTTCTTTATGTCTATTTATTGTGCAGTTCATGTTAAAGTTTGTTATTAATTAAAATGTAAAACTTGCAAACTAAACAAACCAAAATTGGGACAAGGACAATATAAAGTCAAATTAAATTATCAAAATCGCTATGTGGAAACAACGCTTACTAAAATGAAAATTATTAAATAAAAGAACACAATCCACCACATAGGGTGTACATTACTACATGAGCAAGTTAATCTGTTTCCCAAGCAAACTAATCGCACATATAACAACGCACTATCGTCACGTTAAAGGAATTAGTCAAGTTTGGGAAGTCCGGGACGTTCTGGTAAATTTGACTAAACTCTGCATGAATAAAGAAACTACATGTTAAATGTCAAAATATTATTTAAAATCCAATTTGCAACATGACAAGACATTAACAATAGTACAAAATACAAATATTGATAAAATATCTATACTATTACAAAATAATATATAAAGTACAGTACTGTACAGCACTCACTAACGATAGTGCTATCGGGTAGGTACCTGTAAGCATAGCATGCCTCAAGTGACCCCTATCAATAACTACCCTACAAATAACCTACATTTATTACACTCTAACCTCCATTTAACGGATTCCGATTTAACGGATATCGGCAATAACGGTCAAAAAATGTAGGCCGGACAATGGACCCAGCAACGGACATAGTCCGTTGCTATAAAAAAGTTGGAGCAAAGTCCGTTGCTCTATCTATTTATCTCTCTAATGCACCTACCTAAATCCCTTATACATTAACATAACTATGTCTTATTTGGACTTTTTGTAATCTTTGAATCATTTCTAATATGATGGAATTGAAAAATATAATATCCTTCCAGCACATAGATAAATAATAAATAAGATAGTCAACAAAATATTTCAACTCTCCCCTCCGAGCCAGCAGAGCCGGTAGATTTACGTTTGTTAGATTTTTTGTTCTGTTTTTTCCCTCGATAACACACTCTTTCTATTTATCTCTCTAATTCATCTACCTAAATCCCTTATACATTAACATAACTATGTCTTATTTGGACTTTTGTAATCTTTGAATAATTTCTAATGTGATGGAATTGAAAAATATAATAACCTTCCAGCACATAGATAAATAATAAATAAGATAGTCAAAAAAATAGTTCATCCCTCCCCTCAGTCTAGACGCCGAGCTTCCGAGACGGAAGATTTACGTTTGATAGATTTTTTGTTTTGTTTTTTCCCTCGATATACACTCTTTCTATCTATCTATCTCTCTAATTCATCTACCTAAATCCCTTATACATTAACATAACTATGTTATTTGGACTTTTTGTAATCTTTGAATAATTTCTAATGTGATGGAATTGAAAAATATAATATCCTTCCAGCACATAGATAAATAATAAATGAGATAGTCAACAAAATATTTCAACCCTCCCCTCCGTCTATGCGCCGAGCTTCCCAGACGGGAGATTTACGTTTGATAGATTTTTTTTTTTTGTTCCCACGGTATACACAAAATGATGGGGAATATTATAACATGTTTTTAATTGACATTTGTGTCGTTTTTGCTGATTATGAGTTGGTGGAAAATAAAATCTTTAATTCCATCATATCGGAAATGATTCACAGATTATATAGAGACCAAATAATATACACTTTTAAGTGTGTTCAATAGTTTTGCATTATCAATAGGGTGTAGCACAAGGGATTACCAGGATTTATTTCAGGTACAGTAAAAAAAAGGATGCATAACAGTTAAATGTCACGATCCGGACACCTGTACTCAACACCGAATTTTTTTTCAAGGAATTTCCGGATTACATCCGGACTGGACAGTATTTAGCAGCAACGGACATTTAGCAGGAACGGACAGGTGCTTGCACGCATTTGTCCGTTAAATGGAGGGTCGAGTGTACACAAATAAACTAAGGAAATCGCAAAAGCAAGCAATTGATACTATCGACAATGAATACATATAATACACTGTAAAGACAAATAATTGCAAAATATGAAGTAACAACAGATTTAAACAAAGAGTACTCTTTTAACAAGAACAATCAATTTAAAAAATCATTAATATTAATATTAATAATAGAAAAAGAAAAAGATAAACAATAAATACAGACAAAATATAATAAATACAGACAAAAAGTAAGCAGAGGTTATACAAGAAACTTCAAGTTAAAAATGCTTGATTAAAATTATTGATGTCAAATTTTAGAATATACTGTTTTACATTATAATGATCTCTATTAGTACATCACTGAATCACTGTTGTTGTTGTTGTTGTTCCCTAAGCTGCCTGGCCGAACAGCCCCGAGTCCTTAAGGAAGGCCATGGCCACGGTCGGGCTCTCCCACAGAGCTCTCAAATAGTGTAAATTGTGTTGTTGGCGTAAGTGGTTGTGTGAAATGCAGTCTTCTATGATGTGTTTTATGGTATGGGGTGCTGTGTTACAACCCGGGCAGGAGTCGACGACGGAGTCATCCAGTCTCTTCTGATAGCTCAGAAGAGCTGGATGGTGTCCGCATCTCAGCCTGGCCAGGTGGACTCTATCCTCGCGAGGAAAGGAGGATTCAGAAGGATGGATTTCGGGAGGTCGTGCTTGCAGCTGCGTGTTGTCTATGAGTGAGTGGATGGAACGGCGAGTGATATGAGTATGGATGTGCTTCCGGAAGTTGGTTTGGGGTGGGCAGGGAGGGAGAGAAGACAGTATTTGTGTGTGATAGCGTGTGCTGGGTGTTGTTTTGATATTTCTTGGTGTCTGTGGGTGTGTTGCCATGTAGTGTAGTGGGTGGTGTTGATTCGTGGAGGCTGCTGCCAGGAATTGAGTGCCTCTCATGTCTAGATGATCTTTGACTTTTAGGACTTTGGTTTCTTGATGTAGGTGATCTGTGGGTGTAGTAGCTGTACATCCTGTGATGATTTTAAGGGCCTTATTTTGAATAGTCTGTAAGGTCTTATGATGTGTTTCAGCTAGGTTAGAAGCCCAGGCCGGGCTTGCGTATTCCATAACTGATCTTATGTATTGTTTGTAGACTGTGGTGGTGGTTTCTTTGTTTTGTCCAAATTTCGTGTGGGCAAGTGATCTGAGGGCGTTAAGTCTGGGTGTCAGTTTCTTTTTCGTGTTTGTGGTGTGCTGTTTGAATGTCATTTGGGTGTCGTATGTTACTCCTAGGATTTTGGGTGTGTGTGTGTGTGTTAGGGGTGTGTTGTTTATGTTGAGTCCCGGGACGTAATCGTGCTCTCCTGTCCAGCTTGTGAGGAGGGCTGCAGTGGATTTAGCTGGGGCTAAATTGAGTCTGTTTGTAGTGCACCATTCATGTAATGTGTCGAGATAGTCTTGAAGGAGTCTTGTTGCTGTGTCTGGGTTTTGGTGCGTGCTTGTGAGTGTTATGTCGTCTGCGTAGGAGGCTATGGTTATTTGGGGTGAATTTGGTGTATTTATATCATGCATGTACAGATTGAAGAGTGCGGGCGACTGGACGGATCCTTGCGGGACTCCGTTTGGGAAATTTCTAATGCTAGATGACTGACCGGCAAAAGATACGTGTGCACATCTGCCTGCTAAGAAGTTGGCCAGCCATCTTTTTGTGTTGTTGTGCATGTTTGTGTTGTAGATTTTGTTTGTTAGGTTGTGGCGGGGGATGGAATCGAAGGCTTTACTAATGTCAAGTGTGGCAAGTACTGATCTGTGTGGTGGTCTAGCTGAGTTGATGCCGTCAAAAGCTCTTTGTGTAAGGTCTGTAAGAAGAGTGTTTGTGGAGTGCAATGGCCTGAAGCCGTGTTGTGTTGGAGAAAGGGGTAAGTCACGTGTCATCAGTTGTAGTACAAGGCGCTCTATGACTTTGGAGGGGGTGCAAAGGAGTGTGATAGGGCGGTGTGAGGAGGGTAGCGTGGGGTCTTTGTTAGGTTTGGGGAATGTGATGATGATACCATGCCTCCAGATGTCTGGTATTGTGTTGTTTGAGTAGCTGTAGTTTGATATGTTAGTGAGTGCTTGTATGCCTTGTGGTCCCAGGTGTCTGAGGTGAATGTTGCTTATGTTGTCTAGGCCACAGGCGGGTGAGAGCTTGAGATTGTTGATGATATGCTTTGTCTGGTTGTTGGTGAAGGGTGTATAGTTAGGGTCTGTGGGGAATTGTCTTTTGCGTCGGATGACACGTCGGTCGTCTTTGTGGGGTTTTAGGTGACTGACATGAGAGAAGTGATTGATGAGAGTGTTTGCTTGTTGTTTACGTGAAGGAGTAGAGTCTGTTGTTGTGATTGCAGCATGCGATTGTGTTGTGTTGCTGTTGGAAAGTGTGATGCTGTTTAGTGTTTTGTAGAGTTTTTTGGGGTTTGTTTTGTGATCGAGTGTTTGTAGGAAGTTATTCCAATTTAGTGTTTGTTGTTCTTGTATTTTGTTGTTAATCTGGATGTTGAGTGCTTGAATTTGTTGATTGATGTCTTGTGTGTGGGGTGCTGGGGAGTGTTTCAGTGTGTCACGTTGTATGATGAGGTTTTGAATTTCTGGTGAGAAGTTGGGGTTGTGGTTTTTTATGTTACCTCTTGGAATGTGTTTCTTGTCGGCGTTTTGGATAGTCGTGTTGAATGTGTGTACAGCATTGTTGATGTTAGTGATGGGTGTACTGTTTAAGGTTTCAAAGTGTTGTTCTGTCTCATTTGTGAAAGCTTCCCAGTTAGCTCTTTCATAGTTAGTGTAAGTGTGTGTGTGGCTAGCTGGGGTGAGTCTTGTTTTGGTGGTGATAATGATCGGGAGGTGGTCTGAGCCTAAGGTTCTGACCACCCTCCAGGATGTTGTGGGGGCGAGTTCGGGGGAGCAAAAGGTGATATCAGGAGATGATGGGGTGTAGAGGGCTTGGTGGGAAGTATGGATATGCTGATGAATGTTATTAATGATATATAGGTTGTCTGTTTGGTGTTGTAAGACCAGCCCTCTGTCTGTGTCGGGGTTGTCGACAAACCAGGCCGATGTCTTTGCATTGAAATCACCACCCAGGATGATATGTGGGGTGTTTGTGATGTGTTGTATTTGTGGTCTGTAATCGTTTGGTACTGTAGGGGATGTTTGGTGAGGGATGTATGTGTTTATAATGGTAATGTTGGAGCTATTGCCAGTGCGTATTTTAATTGATTGAATTTCTGTTGTGTTGTTGAATTTCTGTTGTCAATACATCCTACAGTGATTCCCAAGGAACCGCCACAACTGCCCCCTCCCTGGGGGCACGCGTCCTTGGGAATCACTGTAGGATGTATTGACAAGGCAAGGAGTTGTTATAATGTAAAACTTGCAAAATAAACAAACCAAAACAGGAAAAACACAATATAAAGACAAAAGAACTACAGTCGGTCCTCCGGTAACGCGGCTAATGTGTTCCGGTAACCTCCCGTGTTTGCAAAAAACGCGTTACCGAAGCCATATGTTTACATGTTAAACGTACCTTGGTGTTCTGGGGGTTTCCACAAAGTCCACTTTTTCTCCATAGAAGCCTATGTTATAATAATTAAATCAATTATAAAGGTTATTGGACATGTGCATTGAGTTGATTTGCCCATTGTAACAACTCTTACCTCTGATTAAATATTTCTTTTAGGCTAGGCTAGTTAAGGAGAGATCACAGCAGTCCCGCCATTTTTCGATCAAAGCTCTGAAATCCCGCCATAATATTTCTCACCTCACACAATTACTACACATTTTAGAATGGTCTACTCTTCATTCAACGCACAGCAACAACCATATCTACATCTGGTATGCATAACAACTTGGTTAGGCCATTTATTTGCAGAGATATGAGCATCGGTAAATGGCGAAAATCGGAACTTCGAAATTCCCGCATAACTCGCCGTCTTATATTTCTCACCTCACACAATAATTACACAATGTAGGGTGTTCTAGTCTTCACCCAATGCACGGCAACGATCATATCTTCATCTGGTATGCATAAACACTTGGTTAGGCCATTTATTTGCAGAGATATGGGCATCGGTAAATGACGAAAGTCGGGAGTAAAGGTTCGGCGGCCGAGATAGCCTAGCCACGTATTGCACACAGCGACAACACACACTCGCACACACTCACTCGACATAGCCAAACAATAACATAAGTGTGTTTCGGTAATTATTCTCACCTCACACAATAACTACACAATGTGGAGTATTCTAATCTTCACCTAATGCACGGCAACAATCATATCTACCTCTGGTATGCATAAAAACTTGATTAGGCCATGTATTTGCAGAGATATGAGCATCGGTAAATGACAAAAATCAGGAGTAAAGGTTCGGCGCCCGGCTAGACCCCGCGTCAGTGTAAGTGTTGACCGTGTTAGCAAAATTTTGGATATTTGGGGTGTACTGTGTGCCACCAAATCCGCGTTTCCAAAATGCGCGTTACCGGAGGACCGACTGTGATCAAAATCATGAAATTGATCTCCTACTATCTTAAGACCTGGCCACACGGCCATTTTCAGTTTCCATTCCGCGAGGAACTCGGGGAAGAGATACTGGAAAATTTCCGGTGAGAATAAAAAAAAGTGTTCACACGGAATAGCTGAATCATAGGTGGTGTCCATGGACAGAGAATCACCAACAGAAAGCATATGTATCTATTTACATAGTGATATTAATGCATCTTTAAGCCACTCACATGATCGGATACGTTGTGCTTTGGCAGACATAGTTAAGAAGAGCCAAAGATAAACCAAATGCGTCTGCTGGTGCTTAGGAATTCCACAAGCCCAACCGCGTTTAAATAAAGCCTTCAAACCGATATTAGCAAGTCGTTTGGTAGCTCAGTTGGTAGAGGTTAGACCTCATAAACGGGAAGACAAGCGTTCGATCCCACTCGAATCCTAAGTATTTTATATTTGTATTTAATCTATCTATCTATCTATCTATCTATCTATTGCCTGACGCCGTGATCTCCGAAGGGGTGGCCACGAACGAACCGCCCCCATGCACCTCTGTCCCCAGTCAGTTGACGCCCCTCCCCCCAACCAGCACCGCCTTCGTTCATGTACTTCCTCACTCCATCCTTCCACCTCTCATTCTGTCTACCTCTCCCTCTCTGTCCCTCCACCTCGCTCTCGTACACCCTCTTAGTCATTCTCTCGCTTTCCATACGTTCCATATGGCCGAACCATCTCAAGTTGTTCCTTTTCACACTTTCCAGCACATCTACCTCCACACCACACCTCCTTCTTACTTCCACATTAGTCTGTCTATCCCTCCATGTAACTCCGCACGCACTTCTTAAGTAATTAATTTCCACTGCTCTCACTCTTGGTCTGAGTCTCAACCAACGTCCATGCTTCGCTTCCGTAAGTCAGTGTCGGGATTACCACACTGTCATGTCATGAACACACAAAAACAAAATACAAATTCACACACATCTAGGTCATCCAGGAGAAGACCCAGAGACCAGGGTCACCAAGGTCCCTCCAGCACTCCCCCGGCCCCCGACCACCCGGAGATGTTCCGATCTCAGCAGGCAGACATCCAGCGAAGCCCTACCACTGCAAGCCCGCCCACCACACTTCCAGGCGCTCCCTTCATATAAACCGTCTCCCCGGGCCAGGCGCCTGATGGACTATTTTCTAGTCCAACTTGCGCCCGACCCCTTCCCCCAAATGACCACGTGTTCACTCATCTATTCACAAGCATTCTCCATTCATTCCTTTTTATTACCATTTTCCTTGCCTGATCTATAGTCATTCCTCTATCATCCAAAGCTTGTCTTACACAGTCTCTCCATCTCAATGGGGGTCTTCCTGCCCTTCTATCTCCCCTTGTATCTGACTCATATATTCTCTTTGTAAGCCTTTCATCTCCCATTCGTTCAGTGTTGGCACAACAATTCCTTGATACATAGCACATTTTACTTTCATTCTGAGATTTCTCACCTTCCACATACAGTAGGGTCCCGCATAAAACGTGTTCGCATAAAACGAGTCTCGATTAAAACGACCGACCTAAAATTCGCTTTGTACGAAATATCGTCGCTTTGTATGAAATGTCGTTCGCTTTGTACGAAATATAGTTCGCTTTGTACGAAATATCGTTCGCTTTGTACGAAAATTTTCGCTTACAGTGAAAATTGACGATATTGCGCCACCAAAATGCTGTGTTCACATAAAACGAAATCGCATAAAACGCCCTCGTTTATCGACCATAAACTCGTTTTATGTGAGACCCTACTGTACTTCCCATTGCTCCGAAAACCTTCCTTCCTTCACACACTCTCTGTTTTTACCTCCATTTCCATACCTCCACTCCTGCATATCGTTCCTCCTAGATATTTAAAACACTCTACTTGTTCCAATATTTCCCCATCCAGCCTCACATCTAGCTTCACCCTACGATCATCCCTATTACACACCATTACTTTACTTTACGTTAACCTTCAGTTTCCTCCTCCCACAAACCACACCAAACTCTTTGACTACCCGCTGCAGTTTCTCCTCAGAATCCGCCACCAACGCTGTGTCATCAGCGAACCGCAACTGATTCAACTCCCAATCTCTACCATTCTTTCCTACTAAACCCAATCCTCTTCCCATAGTTCTCATTTTCACCTCCCTCACCACACCATCCATAAACATATTTAACAGCCATGGTGACATTACACAACCCTGTCGCAAACCTACATTTACCTGAAACCATTCACTCAACTCACCATTTCCTACTCTAACACACGCTCTGCTCCCTTCATAAAAACTCTTAACTGCTTTTCACAAATTTCCTCCAATTTCATAAATCCTTAACACCTTCCACATTGCTTCACGATCCACATGATCATATGCTTTTTCCAATTCCATAAAAGCCCAAAATATCTCCTTATGCTTCTCTAAATATTTCTCGCATAACTGTCTTACTGCAAAAATCTGATCCACGCACCCTCTTCCCCTCCTAAAACCGCACTGTTCTTCTCCTATTGCAACTTCCGTACACTTTATTATCCTCTCTATCAACACCCTGCCATACACCTTTCCAACCACTGATAATAAACCAAGTGTTCTATTACTTGAACACTCTTGCCGATCTCCCGTCCCCTTGTACAACAACACAATACATGCACTCCTCCAGTCTAATGGTAACATTGACACATCAAAGCACACATTGAATAGTCTCTCCAACTAAAATCTATTATCACATCTCCACCCTTCTTTATACACTCCACAGTAATACCATCCAAGCCTGCTTTTCCCACTTTCATTTGTTTCACTGGTTCTTTCACCTCATTTTCCTCAATCCTTTCATTCATTCCCTGCCACCTGGGTGGCCTGTGTAGCCTATTTCCATCAACCACTGCTTCAATCACTGCTTCTCTATCATCTCTTGCATTTAGCAAAGATTAAAAATACTCAGCATATCTTTTCCTCACTTCAACTCCTTCCACTAGTAATTCTCCATTTTCCTCTTTCACTGACGCTTCCCTCTTTTGTCCTCCTTTCCTTACTCTATTTACCTCCTTCCAGAACCCCCTGGTACTACTCTCCTTGCCGCGGTTGGGGGGCTTCGGGGCCGGCGACTGGAGCTTGATGGGGGATGGTTGTGGTTATTTCCCTCCCTCTCTCCCCTTGAGCTTTCGTCTTCAGCTTGACTAATTTTGAGTAGTTTTTCATTCCTCATTCTATGTTTTTCCCCTTCTATTCTTATTCTGTCCTATTCGACTGTCCTCGGGCAGCCTGTATCTCATGTCTCCCTGGCCTGGCTAGGTAGCAGACTCCTGACCTGATTTGTCTCTTTGGTTGCTGATGTGGCCAGACTGGCTTGATTCCCTTCGGTATTGCATTTTTTGCTTCTCGATGTGATTTTTTCTACCTTCGACCGGATCTCTCATTCTTCGCCCTGATCACTTCTTGGTTGGTGTTGCGGTGTAGCGGTTCTTTCCTCATCCTTCGGCCCTGCCCAATAAGAGCTCTGATGTGGAGCTCATGTGGTCCGGCTGAACTGGTGAAATGGCGAAAAATGTCTGCGTGTCTTCACCTTCTTCGATTTGTTCCCCTCCTGCCCTTCCCTCTCTATATTGACTCGTTTAGTTATATATATTGATTGAATCCTTTGGGCCAGCCCTATGAGAGTTCTTTTATGGAGTTCAGTGGTCTGGTTAAACTAATATTACCAAAAAAAAAAAAAAAAAAAAAAAAACTCCAGAACATCTTTCGTTCTTCAAAATTCTCACTAAACCTTTGACCCCACCTTTCGTTTGCATCTTTTTTCGCTTCTCCAATTCTCCGTTTTCCCTCTCTCCTTTTCTCCTTGTACCTCTCCCATACCTCAACACTACCTTACCTTACCTTAGCCATCCTGTAAAATCCTCTCAAAACACTGTCTCTTCTCCTCAACTGCCTTTCTCACTGTATCATTCCACCATATCATACATCTTCTTATATGGCCTGTTAAATTTATCGTTTTTGTTTCTTAACGTGGAATATGGTAGCCTTGGAATGACTGTAAACAAACACATGCATTACTGAACGTCTTTTGTTTTTTGTTTTGTACGAGAGGCGGCCAAGCCTTTGGATCGGAATATACGCCGCGGACTGGGAGAGGAGAAACACCAAGAAACCAACATGTTGGTTCCCTCTTTCCTAGTGAAATATGACACCTCGGCGAAATTTGCACTTCCAATACTCGGACCTCACCGGCGGTCGGGTAAAAACCTGACCGTGTGACCAGGCCTTTATTCTATTTCAAATTAATGTATTTTAATGTACAGTATTTTAATCAGGAGCGGATCCAGCTCAGGCTTAAGGGGTGGGATGATATATATACATGAGGGGCGCCATGACTTTATATGTATTGTGTTTCAGATAAAATGCAGTATATATCAGATGTAAGGGCGCAATTTTGGTCATTAAGGGGGGGGGGCCCCCCCCCCCTGGATCCGCCACTGATTTTAATGTTAATGTATGTAATAAGCAGGAGTAGAGGTATGGTAATTAGGCAAAACAGAGAGTGTGTGAAGGAAGGAAGTTTTTTGGAGCAATGGGAAGTACAGTACTGTATGTGGAAGACGAGAAATCTCGGTATGAAAGTAAAAAGTACAATGTATCAAGGAAATGTGCCAACAGTGATGTATGGGGCTGAGACATGGGGTCTGAAGGAAAAGGAGAGAAGAAAGCTGGATGTGATGGAGATGAGCTGCTTGAGAAGTATGTGTGGGGTTACTCGTAGAAACAGATTTAGGAATGAAGAGATATGTAGGAGAGTGGGGCAGCAGGAACTTTTGTCAGCCAGAGTGGACAGAAGGGTGCTTAGCTGGTGTGGTCATGTTGAACGAATGGGAGATACAAGGGGAGATAGAAGGGCAGGAAGACCCCATTGAAATGGAGAAACTGTGTAAGACAAGCTTTGGATGATAGAGGAATGACTATAGATCAGGCAAAGGAAGTGGTAATAAACAGGAATGAATGGAGAATGCTTGTGAATAGATGAGTGAACACATGGTCATTTGGATGAAGGGGTCGGGCGCAAGTTGGACGAGTTAATAGTCCATCAGGCACCTGGCCCGGGGAGACGATTAATATGAAGGGTGTGCCTGGAAGTGTGGTGGGCGGGCTTGTGGCTCCGGCTCCGCTGCATGTCTGCCTGCCGAGATCAGAACCTCTCCGGGTCGTCGGGGGCCGGGGGAGTGTTTGATGGACCTTGGTGACCCTGGTCTCTGGGTCTTCTGGGTGACCTAGATGTGTGTTAATTTGTGTTTTGTCTGTGTATGTTCGTTGTTTTATGTTGTGTTTTCCCTGTTCTTGCTCTGTCTTGAGTCGGCCACCCCCCCCCCCAAAAAAAGGAAAAAGAAAAGGAAAAAAAAGGTAAAGTGGGGGATTTGGCCTGAGTAAATAGATAGATAGATAGATTTTTAAATAGTAATCACTATTGCATCTATTAATTATTATGTTCTATCCAACAACCAACTCTACTCCTAAAATCGATTAATGAAATATTACAAACACATGTGGCAGTCCGTGGATTCGAACCCAGAACGCTCACACCGAAAATCAACACCTTATGTATTGCGCCACGAAGACAGTTAAAGAATGGTGGACACTGCCTACGATTTATTATGCAACTTCGAATCCTGCATATCAATCTAAGCATGTACACACATCTCAACTGCAACTCACGTAGGCTATGCATATGTGAATGGAAAGAGCAATTAATGGGGCCTTAACCACTAGGGAAGTCCTCCTGATAAATTACTCCTGAACCAATATTAATTATTATGTTCTATCCAACAACCAACTCTACTCCTAAAATCGATCAATGTAATATTACAAACACATGTGGCAGTCCGTGGATTCGAACCCAGGACGGTCACACCGAAAATCAACACCTTATGCATTGCGCCACGAAGACAGTTAAAGAATGGTGGACACTGCCTACGATTTATTATGCAACTTTGAATCCTGCATATCAATCTAAGCATGTACACACATCCTAACTACAACTCACGTAGGGTATGCATATGTGAATGGAAAGAGCAATTAATGGGGCCTTAAAATGTAAAACTTGCAAACTAAACAAACCAAAATTGGGACAAGGACAATGTAAAGTCAAATTAAATTATCAAAATTGCTATGTGGAAACAACACTTACTAAAATGAAATTTATGAAATAAAAGAACACAATCCACCACATAGGGTGTACATTACTACATGAGCAAGTTAATCTGTTTCCCAAGCAAACTAATCGCACACATAACAACGCACTATCGTCACGTTCAAGGAGTTAGTCAAATTTGGGAAGTCCGGGACGTTCTGGTAAATTTTACTAAACTCTGCATGAATAAAGAAACTACATGTTAAATGTCAAAATATTAATTTAAATTCAAATTTGCAACATGACAAGACATTAACAATAGTACAAAATACAAATATTGATAAGATATCTATAGTATTACAAAATAATATATAGAGTACAGTACAGCACTCACTAACGATAGTGCTATCGGGTAGGTACCTGTAAGCATAGCATGCCTCAAGTGACCCCTATCAATAACTACCCTACAAATAACCTACATTTATCGCACAAATAAACTAAGGAAATCGGAAAAGCAAGCAATTGATACTATCGACAATGAATACATATAATATAAAGACAAATAATTGCAAAATATGAAGAAGTAACAACAGATTCTTGAAACTTGCAATTTTATCTCGGTTTATGGTATTTAATTTTTAAAGGATACAAACAATTGATTTCCCAATATACAATTTTATTTGGATTGTGTTCTTTTATTTATAAATTATTATTTTACTTAAGCGTTGTTTCCACAGCGATTTTGATTAGTTGTTTTGTCTTTTTACTGTGTTCATATAAGTTTTGGTTTGTTTATTTTGCAAGTTTTAGATTATAATTTCAATCTTTGGAAAGAAAATGTTCAATGCCGTGATACTTGAATGGAGAAATTATACTCATATGATGGAAAAGTAGTTTTATAGTAGTGACACAACAGTTTAACCCTTTGAGGATCTAAGATGCATTTGTCCATTTTTGTTTTGGTTATCAGTAGACGATTTTATGCAATTTAGGAAGGATATCGAGGAATTAAAGGGGCATATACTAACTCAACTATCTCTTTAGCCCCACAAGTTCACCCTATGCTGTATAAAATCGTCTAATGATTTTCAGAATATACTGTCAAAATGCGTCATGATCCTCAAAGGGTTAAACTCTGGAGTCTTCTTCACCTATAATGGACTCCAGAGAGAGTGTTGTTACATTAAGGGGGGATGGTTGTTTTTTCTGGACACCTTTCTCCTTCATATTTAGCTCCATTAGTTTTCAGATTTTAAGACATTAGGCCCATTACTTTGGTGATTCTAAGACTTTTTGACACATTTCTTTGTCAATATTAAGACAGGCAGACATGCAGCGAAACCCTTGTGGTGGTAAGGCTTCGCTGCATGTCTGCCTGCCGAGATCGGAACCTCTCCGGGTGGTCGGGGGCCGGGGGAGTGTTGGAGGGACCTTGGTGACCCTGGTCTCTGGGTCTTCTCCTGGATGACCTTGATGTGTGTGAATTTGTATTTTGTTTTTGTGTGTTCATTGTTTTCTGTTGTGTTTTGTGTTCTCCCTATTCTTGCTCTGTCTTGAGTCGGCCACCCCCCCAAAAAAAAAAGAAAAAAAAAAAAAGGAAAAGTGGGGATTTGGCCTGAGCATATAGATAGATAGATAGATAGATAGAAGACCTTTTGTGCCATTTAGGTGTCGATATTTTCCTGGCAAGCGATAGCGAGCCTGTAATTATAGGAGGAATCGACCATTGGTGGGGACATGTTTTTACCGTAAAATATACAAATTTATCTTGAAGGAGGGTATTGGGGGTGTTTCTTTAAGCTTGATAGATGCCTAGCGAGGAAACTAAAAAATATATAAATAAATACTGTAAATAAATAAATAGACAAAGAAATATACCCTACCCCCTTAATACCATTTTCTATTACTTTATACATACAGTACATACATACATAAAATTTTAAGACCGAGTGCTCCACACATACGTGCAGTTTCAGTCTCTTGTCCTAATGGCGGAGTTCCAGGCAACCCTGTTAACCCCTCCTCCCCGGTTGTAATTTTAAAATGACACCACGGCAGATGGGCAGGAGCCCGGGTGTCATTTTAAAATCCGTAAGCTTGAAAGCCTATTTAGCTTGGGTTGAAAGCCGTGCGCCGAACCGTATGTAAACACAGCCGGTCGGAGCGACGCGCACCTTCAAACACAAAAAGAAGTCGGACTCTTGTTGTTATTGTTTTGGAAACAAGAAGTAGTGTTATTATTGTGAAGATATTGCTAAAATTGCGGAAAAATGCGCTCCACGGAAATCGTCATCACAACTGAATCAGTTCACCTAGAGAGCTCTACTCAAGGCCAGTCTACAGATACGAAACAGTCCTACGTTTTGAGATGTGTGTGAATTCTCTAGCAGTTAAAATAACAAAGATAGGGCTAGGCCTATTACGTCGTTTTTCGGCCAGATCGCCCGGATCTCAACAATGTCCTTAGGATGGCGAGCCCGGGCAAGAAGGGTTAAGGGCTATTTACTTACTTACTTTTGATACTTTTGATATGTTCGCCACTCTTCTAGCGGCACCGAGGAGCGCGACGCCCCTCGTTATGGGTGGTGATTTGGTGCAGCAGACTGTTTGAAGCGATAGCTCGCTCCCTTGCGAAGACGGGCTCATCTGGCACTTTTTGCAGTTCGACATCGAGGGCTCTCTTGAAGTTGTCTAACGAGACGTCCCTCATGTCTCTTACTCGCCGTGGGAGTTTGTTGAAGAGACGTGGGCCTCTGTGTGATAACCAGCCCTCTCGCAGAGAGCCCATAGCACCCCTGTTATTCATCCGGGGGATATCGCATTTCCAGCCTCTCCTATCACTGAATTTCATGACTATCAGAGTACAGTATGTAGGTTTGGTACTAAACCCTCTGCGATTTTCCACGTGTATATTATTAGGTAACGTTCTCTTCTACGTTCCAGCGAATACAGATTCAGTGCTCTTAAACGCTCCCAATAGTGTAGCTGTTTTACCGAACTTATATGCGAAGTGAAATTGCTTTGTACACTCTCTAAGTCATTTATTTCACATGCTTTGTATGGGAATGTTAATACGCTACAGTATTCATGCCGCGGTAGCACTAGAGATTTGAAGAGCGTTATCATAGGTAATTCACCGCATGTTTTAAATGTGCGCAGAATCCAACCCGTTAGACGTTTCACAGCCGCAACTTTGACCTGGTTATGTACTTCACTGCTTCACTTGTCAAGTTTTTGGATTTGAGATCGCCACGTATAGTCCGATCCCAGGTCTTCCTCGGTCCACCCCTTGGTGCAGCTCCCTCCACAATCACAGACCTACATTTTTTCACCCAATTTTGTTCATCCATTCTCTCCACATGTCCATACCATCCCAGTCTACTTGTACGCATCACCTCGCTAATACTCTTTATACCTAAACGTCTCCTCAACTAATCATTTGTTATTCTATCCTGCAGCCTGGCCCCACACATTCATCTCACCATTCTCATCTCATTACGTTCCATTCTGTTGACATCCACTACTTTAAAGGCCCATGTTTCTGAGGCATACTGTACGTCATTGCACTTCTAACACATGAAGCATACACCTTTATGTGGGTATAATTTCCCAATTCTATCTTTGTGAATTTAATTTGAAGTTGTAATCACCATAAAACATAGTAGCAATCAATATCATATTGTATTTGTTTATTTACTTTTTCTTTCAGGGAGCCACGTTACCGAAGCTTGTGGAGCGACTAACTTACCACATGTACGCCGACCCTATGTTTGTACGAACCTTCCTCACCACATATAGAAGTTTCTGCACTCCCATGGTAAGTCATACTCTTTACTGTACTGCTATATATTGACTTCCCCGGCATACCAACACCTGTTTCTTCATTTCATTGTGGCTATTACTGTATTTGACCTTTTTAGTCAGGTTAAGAAAGCATAGCGGGAGTCAGAGCGTTAGTTGAGATACCTGTATATATTTCCCCTTCGCTACCTAAAGGATTTCCCAGAGCTGAGTTGTTTTTGTAGTAGCCCCAAGATACCCTTTATGGGAATCTCTGCGGCATCCAGGTAGTCCATCACCTCTCTCGGGTTGGTCCAGAGATGTCTGAGTGAGGTGATATTCAAGATGTGTCTGTCTTGAGCAAGTGTTAGGCAGTGGAGTATTAAGTGTTCAGCCACAGGCCGTAGCTCTATTGGTAGAGCGTTCGCCTGCTAACCGTGAGGTTGACGGTTCGAGCCTCGGGCCAGCCAGTGAGTTATTGGCAGATGTCAGTGCTGTTGGTGAACGGTGCGGTCTAGCAATCTGTGGCAACTATTCACTAAGTCCCTGATTCATCAGGGCACCCACCCTAGCCTTGCTATTCAGCAGGGAGTGTATGGTGGTAAAAACTGCATCATCTATTCTGAGTGGGATGTTCACAACGGCGACAAGAAGTGAGATCTCTCCAAAGCTTAGCAAATCATCTAATGTTAGCCAGAATAAAATAAAATAGCCTCATCATATCCTACAGGGGTTGATATATTGTTCACTACCATACTACCTATTGCTAAAAAATATACACCACAAAGTCAGGCTTATTGCCTAATGTTATATTTCAGCTGATGGTAAATTGAATTCCTTAGCAACAGATTTCCGGTGTCACACAAGCACTTTAGTGGCAGATATATCGGAGCCACAATATCCAAGTCAGAAGTAGCTAATATTCAGTTTATTATTTAACAAGATTCTCATTCATTATATCTGCATTTTGTATCTTTAATCTCATAATTTTGTACAGTCCAATTTAACCCTCATACATGCTCTGCACTGCTTTCAGCAACTTGCTGTCTACTCCTTATATTCTCAGAACTTTCCACAAACCTTCTTTATCAACTCTGTCATAGGCCTTCTCCAAGTCCATAAAGGCAGCATACAACTTATGTCCTTTCTCCAGATATTTCTCCACAACACATTTCAGGGAAAGAAAATCTTATCTACACATCCTCTTCCTTTCCTAAACCCGCCCTGCTCGTCAGCTATCCATTTCTCCATTCTGTCTCTGACTTTCTCAATCACTACCCTACTGTACACCTTCCCTACTATGCTTAGTAGGCATATTCCCCGGTGGTTACCACACACTCCTCTTTCCCCTTTACCCTTATACAGGGTGACTATTTTGCCTGTCTTTCATTCATCAGGTGCACTACCTTTCTCCCATGCTAGTTTACACATTTTCCATACCTATTCGATCACTATCTCACCACCATACCTCAGCATTTCCCCACACACTCCATCTATTCCTGATGCTTTGACCATCTTCACTCTTTTCATGGCTTCACACTTCTGACCTCTTTATCCCCACCTCCTCCTCCACTACTTCTCTTCTTCTCCCTCCAATACCCCATTAAACTTTGTTTGCTGGTGCTTCATTCCTTACACTTAGCAATTCGTTGAAGTACTTCCTCCATCTTTCGACTCTCTCTTGCTTCTCGGCTATCACTCGCCCATTCTTATCTTTCACACCCTTACTATTTCCCTTGCTACCCCCTCTAACTTTCTTGACCTCTTTTCAAAACAGTTTCTTACACTCCCTCTATACAGTACTTCTAATTCAATCATACTAAGTTTCCTTTCATGCAATATCATATGGTGCTTTTGTTAATTTAATTTGAAGTTACTGGTGTTATGAACGATATTTGTTGATAAATAAAATAAGAGAGTCTATACAAATGAATGTGGCCAACTGTACATTATCTAATTACTTAGCTAATCTAAACTGCTTATTCCACCCTTGTAGGAGTTGCTAGATCTGTTGATGCAGAGGTTTGACATAATGGAGCTGGTTACCTTACAGTTTTCCATCTCCTTAGTTATTCAGTATGCAGTATTGGTACAGCATTTATCATACAGTAAATAGGTACATTTGTGGTCATTAATTCAGATGCATTTAGAGACCTTGCAAACATGTAAAGGAACTTCCGAAATACAAATATCAGGTAAAAAATTAATAAGGAGTTTCAATTCAACCCAAAACAGCTTAAAAACAAAATGTACAGTACCGGTACTGTATCAGCATTAATGATGCCGAAACATATATTTTTGAAGCTATCTCGGGCTGAATTAAATCTCCTTATTGATTTTTACCTGCTATTGGCATTTCAGAGGTTTGCTTAATAAGTTTGAGGCTTCAAAATGAATCAGACCGCGACTATGCAGTATCTAATTCGCTACCTAATCGAAACTGCTTATTCCACTCTTGTAGGAGTTGCTAGAGCTGTTGATGCAGAGGTTTTACATAACGGAGCCAGTGCTGCCGGAGGTTAGTGAGGAGGACCCCCAGGAAGTGAAAAACCAACAACTATCCATACAACGCGAGATACTCAAGAGATTCCGCAAGGAGTACGCTCAACCAGTCCAGTTCAGGTCAGTAGCACAACAAAACAATATACTGGTACTGTAATTTAGTTCCAGTTTTCCCTGTTGACTAAACAAAAATATATCCCCTCCAGACCCTTTTTAAGCTAGGAAATACCCCCCAGATCCCCCGATCGAAGACCGATTACCCCACGGTATAGTAACATAAGGAGGTAGGCGCATGGCGGTAGTATTGGAACCACGACAGTCACTTGTTTGGGCCTCCGTGACGTCACTGAATGACTCGTGTACCATCTCCCAAGCTAAATATGGTGTTCTAACAGGATCAGTATATTGCGTTTTCCACCGAAAATGTAAAGTGACATGGATAAACATATACATATATACTGTAGTGTGACAGGACCCTAGTCTATTTGCTAAAGTTGTTATTTTTTGCATTTGAAGAATATATATACGGCTATGAGGTAGTATATAGCCGACGTCGCTTCAAATTTTACCGCGGAAATGCGATGATATTTTTGTTGACCTAATTACCTAATATGTAGAGTACAGTAATGTCGATTGATCATCATCATCATCATCTCCGACGCCTTGCTTCCCCCTGGGAAACCCCCACTAGAGGATGGCCATGACAGAAACGTCTCCAAGCTACTTTGTCAAGACATGCCTCCTTTGCCCGTGCCACAATGCCCCTTCCACTACGTGGAAGTTTTTCTTCAATATATTTTTCCACTTTCTTTTCCCATACCATAGGTGGTCTTCCACTACTAGCGGTTCCACTCACCTGACTCCCATATATCTTTCTTGGCATTCTGTCTTCATCCATTCTCTGAACATGACCATACCACCTCAAAGTACTTCTCTTTATCCACTCAACCACACCACAATCAATGCCCAAAGCCTGCTCTTCCATTCCAAAGGACTCGTACACTTCCCTATTACTTGGCCCATCTAGCCTATTCATGCCAGCTGCCATGCTGAAAAAGCTCATCTCCACAGCTCTTAGTTTGAAGAGGTCCTCGTCACTTGCCGTCCATGTCTCGCTTCCATACGAGAGTGTTGGGAGCAGCACACTGTTTCTCAGTGACTTTTTTACTTCCTGGCTAACCATTCTTCCTTTGAGAATACTATCAAGTTCTCCAATAACTTTTCTCCCTTGCATTTTTCTCTCTTTTATCTCACTCTCCATTTTACCATATTTGCATAGTACAGCTCCCAAATACTTGAAACTTTCAACCTCTTCTAGTACTTCATTTTTCAATTTTATTTTACAACTTTTCTTGTGTTCTTTCTTGATTCTATATTTTTCCTTAAAATCTATAGTTTCATGCATTCTTCTCTCAAACACCATTACCTTACATTTCCCTACATTGACCTTTAACTTTCTCTTTTCACATACCCTGTCAAAGTCAGTGACCACTCTCTGAAGTTCTTCAGCATTTTCCGCCAACAGGACTGCATCGTCCGCATATAGGCATGTTAAAATCTTCCATGTTCTTCCCTCTGATTCCAGTCTAGCTCCCACACCCATTGATACAGCCCTACATTCCCTAATCACTCCATCCATGTATATATTGAACAACCAAGCTGACATGACACATCCATGTCTTACACCTACATTGACCTCAAAACTTTCACTTAACTTATCCCCTACCTTCACATTTGCCATTGCATTCCTATAAAAAGATTTTACTGCCATTAGCAACTTTCCTCCCACACCATATACTGTTAACACATCCCACAGGCCCTCCCAGTCTACTTTGCCGTAGGCTTTTTCCAAATCCATGAATGCTGCATAGAGTTTTCTGTTTTTGGCCAGATACTTCTCTACCAACAATCGCATTGAGGCTATCTGGTCAACGCAGCCCCTGCCCTTTCTGAAACCTCCCTGTTCCTCGCCTATTTTGTCATCCGTTATCTTCTGTAGCCTCTGTGTTACTACTCTTGCGTGTACCTTTCCAGGTATGCTAAGCAAGCTAATTCCCCTATAATTCTTACATTCTTCTTTACTACCCTTCCCTTTGTACAAGGGTACTATCACTGCTTTCATCCAGTCCTCTGGTACACTTTCCTTTTCCCATGCTAATTTACATAACCTATGCATTATGTCAACAGCTTCTTCTCCTCCATATCTCAGCATTTCACCTGGGATGTTATCTACTCCAGCAACTTTGCCCATTTTAAGTCTATTGATTGCTTCTTTTACTTCTTCTCTGCTTATCTGGCTTTCAACTACCCTGTTTATTCTACCTCTCTCCATTCCTATGGATGAGATCTTTGCCTTCCCCCTACTCTTTACAGCTAAGCTACTAAAATGATCTTTCCATACTTTCACCACACCATCACCCTCTACCACTTCCCCATTCATGTCCCTCATCCTACCACCTGAGACACTCTCAGTCTTCTTCCCTCTGGCTTCTTTCACAGCTCTGTAGTATGCTTTCTTGTCATTCAGAAACTGTTCACTAATCTTTCTCCCATATGCCTCATCTGTCTTCCTTTTAGCGTCTTGTATCGCCCTCTTCACTCTTTGTTTCAAATTTTTATATTCTTCTTTCCTCGCATCTCTAGTTTCTCTAGGTATATTCTTTTGCAGCATACTCTTTCTGAAATCTTTCTTCTTTTTCACTATTTCTTCTATCTCTTTACTAAACCATGCGTTACCTTTCTTCTTCCACATTTTAAAGGTTTTCTTCCCACATACTTTCTCAGCTGCTTTAATCATGGAGTCTCTTGTACCTTTCCATACTTCGTCTACAGTATTTCCCAGATCTATCATAACATCCATGTCCTTTATAGTCTCTTTCAGGATGTCCTTGTATTTTGTTGCATTACATTCTTCATTTAATTTTCTCACATTTATTCTCTCTACTGTCAGTTTTCTCTCTTTCCTCTCATATTTCCACTCTTTCCTTATCCTCACTTTTGTCAGCACTGTATAGTGGTCTGATCCCGTCAGCATACCTCTTACAGCTTTTGAATCTAAAATTCTTCCTTTTAGTCCGGAGTCCATCATGGCGTAGTCAATTAGAGATTTCTGTTCCTGCTCACCTTCACCTCTGTGCCATGTATATCTATGAATGTGACGATGTTCAAAAAATGTGTTAGCCAGAAACATCTCTCTCTCCGCACATACTTCTAAAAGGAAGTCACCATTCATATTCCTACCCTCCACACCCCATTTACCCACTATACCTTCTATTTCCTCGTTTCCAACTCTACCATTCATGTCGCCTACTAATATTACTTGTGTACACTCTTGCCTTTCTCTTATACATTTATTGACTTTATTCCAAAATGTTCTATTTTCTTCCGCACCTTTCCCAGTTTCTTGGTTGACTGGTGCATAGACACACATAAAAGTATACCTATCTATCCCAATCTTGCACTCACAGTGTCACACCATACAATTCTTGAGTCCACGCATCCATAGTTTTTCACACACTTCCTCAACCTTTCTGACAAAATTACTGCTACCCCTTCCTTTTTCTTACGTTTATATCCTGCATCCAATCCAGACCAGACAACCCATCCTTCCCCATCCCACATATCATGCTCACTCTCACCATCCCACACTCCAGAACCCAACAGGTGCGTCTCACCTACCCCACACACATCCACACATCCATCTTTAAGCTCTCGCATCAGACACTCTCTCTTGCTAAAATCATTTATGCCATTGGCATTGAAGGCACAGACACGGAGCACGCTTTCCTTCACCCGAACGACGGTTCCACCACTTTTCTGCTTTGTTCCTCCACCCCCGAGGGGGTCCTGGCCGGCAGCATACCGAGCACAGTTGTTTCCCAGGAGGACTTGGGGCCTGGACATCGATATCAATGTCGATTGATATCGATAATATTATTGTAGTAGGATCCAAGCTACATGTTAGCATTGTTATTTGATATATGTGTAGTTTACTGTATATGAAGAGATATTTCGAAGGTGTTGGTGATATTCGATTCGTCGGTTGGGAGAAAAGGTAGGCCTAAACGGATTCTCGTTTATCCCTAGCTTAACTTCCTTTAAATTCACGTAGTTTGCCTCTGACACTCATCAACTTTCACCCAGTGATGGTGTGTGAAGGTGTATGAAGGCCTAGGGGATGTGGAGAGATGATTTGTATAAATATATGGCCAGCTAGAGGGAACATAAATTTCTACGAAGCGAAATGGTGAGAGTTGGGGGAGAAGAACGGATGGTGCCCTCTGACGGCCAGAGAGAACACTATAGCGGAGCCTATGTCAACAAACGATGGTATACGAATATTTCACTAAATATTCGCTTATAGAATAATCAACGTTATTCCGACAACTATATCTTATATTATGACGGTACCATGGTTGAGCGTGAAGTCACAAAATAAAAATAATTAATAGAAGTCTGTTTAGTGCTTTTTAGAAGCCTTTATGTATATGAGTTCAAGAATTCGGTGCGTCTACCTTCTATGTTACTATACCGTGGATTACCCTTAACCCTCCAGCCCCGGCTATGTATTATATATATATTCCTCGAAACCCGGGTGTTTTGGCCGAAAAACGTCTAGGCTAGGCTACCGTATATTCGTTAATCAGACTGCTTCCCGCATTCCCGCGCATCCCCAAGCGTAGCTGTGTTATTTACCTGTAGAATGGCATTAAGTAGAGCTCTCTAAGTCAACTGGTTGAGCTGTGATGATGATTTCATTGGAGATAACTTTATGGCCAAAACAGCCACTTTACACCACTTTTCGATACTTAACAACAACATACAGGCACACACGAACAAGCGACGCTCTCCTTCTTGTGGCCGGAGATGCGGAGCGTCGGTCCAGCCGGCTGTTGTTTACATGCGTCGGACCGACGCCTCGCACACGAAGCTCACAGGCTTTCAACCACTGGGCGTTCAAGAGGCCTTCCGGGTACCTGTTATATGCTTTTTTATGGGCGTTCAAGAGCCCTTCCGTGGTGAGAGGGTTAATATGCATGCTTGCTATCGCTCGCCCAGAAAAGAAATTGACACCTGGATGGCATGAAGCGTTATATTATCGCTAAGCTAATGGGGTGAAATAGGTGTACGTTAGTAAAAACACGCACAAAAAAGGAGTATGCTTAGCTAATGGGGTGAAATAGGTGTACGTTAGTAAAAACACGCACAAAAAAGGAGTATGCTTAGCTAATGGGGTGAAATAGGTGTACGTTAGTAAAAACACGCACAAAAAAGGAGTATACAGTACTTAGCTAATGGGGTGAAATAGGTGTACGTTAGTAAAAACACGCACAAAAAAGGAGTATGCTTATCCGCTCCAAATGTCCCCCAGACCCATCTTCAAGCTATTTTTGTAAAATTTTCAGTAGAAGAGTGTTCCAGCCAAAGGTAGGTTTTTTCTAATTTGAAGGCTCACTCGCTCACCCTGAAAAAATTAACACCTGAATGGGGTGAATTGTCTTATAATCCTCTGTCTTTACCTGCATTTATTAAACACTTTTCTGTACGGTATAGGATTCTATAATTGACTTTGTCTGTTATGTTTCAGGGTATTAAACGTTTTAAGACACTGGGTAGACTACCACTTTTACGACTTTGAGGAAGACATGAGCCTTCTCGACTGCCTCAACACCTTTCTGGAGAACGTCAAGGGCAAGTCTATGAAGAAATGGGTCGAATCTATCACCAAAGTCATCGCCAGACGGGTCAGTCTTGTACGCACTGTTAATATTTGTTTACTTTTTTTTTAGTGTTTCAAAGACTGATTACAGTCTATTATTGTTTAGTCCTCTAAACCAACCAAGTAACCAAATACACAGTATATTTATACAATAGTCACAGGCCATAGCGTGGTTGGTAGAGCTCTCGCCTGTAAACTGTGAGGTTGATGGTTCGAGTTTCGGGCCAGCCAGTGTGTTATTGGCAGATGCCGGTGCTGTTGGTGAACGGCGCAGTCTAGTAATCTGTGGCAACTGTTCACTGAAGTCCCTGATCATCAGGGCACTCACCCTAGCCTAGCTCTTGAGCAGGGAGTGCATGGTGGTAAAAAACGCATCAATTCTGTGAGAATATTGATTGATTCAATCATTTTCGAGCAATGTATTTTTAGTGGCACTCTAAACTAAGAAGAATGTCTCCCCAGACCCCCTTAAAAAATAAAAGGCCTCCCAGACCCCCTTCAATCGGCCAAAGGCAGATTTCTTCTAAATTGCAGACTCGCTCTTGCTCGCCCAGAAAAAAACAACACCTTAACAGGATGAACTGTCTTATAATTGCCAAACTATTGAGGCAAAGCATCTTAGAATCACCAACCTAATGGAGTGAAACAAGGCTGGTCCATATAGACCCACCTTGCATGGAAACAAATTAACTTACTCATGTAGTGATGTTCATTCTATGGTGGTTTTATGTTCTTTAATTACAAAATTCTTACTCATGTAGTGATGTTCATTCTATGGTGGTTTTGTGTTCTTTAATTACAAAATTATATTTTGCTAAATTTGTATTCCCACATTGTGATTTTGATAAGTTCTTTTGTCTTTATATTGTGTCTTTTGGTCTGTATATTTTGCAAGTTTTACACTATAATAGGGTTAAGGCAAAAGGCCATAGTGTTCCCATATTTAATGCGGTTCAAGTTAAGAAACAGTCACACTCCTAGTTTTTATTATAATGTAAAACTTGCAAAATAAACAAACTAAAACAGGAACGGCACAATATAAAGATAAAAGAACTTATCAAAGTCATTATGTGGTACTAACCTGACCTCTAAGCAATCTAACTTTACTTAACCAACTAGCCTAATCTAACCTAACCAATTATGACACAATCAAATCTTACCTCAACAAACTTAACCTAACATGACTTTAAAAACTAGCCTAATTTAACCCACAGAACCCCAGCGACGCAAACCATGCGTCCTCAATGTACAGTATGTAACGCTAAACCCCAGCGACGCAAACCATGCGTCCTGGCCTGTCCGGTCCCAATTACTCCGGTCCTATGGCACCTAGAGGGCTCAGATTTGTATGGGAACTGTGTAAGTATCCCACGCAACCTTGACAATGGTTGAAAACTCTCAAAGTCCAACCGCGTGAGCGCGCAAAAACCGGTATTTTGGGTGTACAGTATTTGCCTTCAATTATTTACTCTTGTAAAATTGACTTTCGGGGGCTCCGTAGGACCATTTTTTGAGCTTTTTGATTGTTTTTTTGTGATTTTTCCTTCATTCCTAACCAATTCGCTATTGTTTCTGAAAAAAAAAAAAAATCAAAACAGCCGGTCCCTGGTGGTACATTTATTATAAACTAGCTGGTCCTCAGCGGGTTAACTTAAACAAACATGAAACAATCATATCAGTTTGTCAACTCCCCCATGCGTGGCAACAATATTCTTGATCTCATCCTCACAACGAAAGATGATTTAGTAAACCAAGTCGTGGTAGGCGATGAATTTAGTTCAAGCGATCACCGCTCAATAACCTTCAACATTAACGTCGATAACGTCAAACCAAACGAAAGCCAGGAGAAAGTACTAAATTTCAGAAGGGCTGACTTTCACAAGCTGAAAAGCATGCTCAATTCTACCAATTGGAATTTCATAACCACCTAACAGTTATTAAGAATATTTGGGACACATTCTCAAACATATATACTGTACAGTCAGGTCTCGTTATACTGTACAGTACATGCATTTCGTATACACGGATTCGTTCGGATATGGTAACCCCCAAATTTCCAAAGTCAGCCACAACACGGAAAAAATTTGTATATACAGTACGCAGAAATATGCAGGCAACTGCTGCAACTCCGGGTCGGCGCCGGACATATCCGCACCGCCGCCGGACATTTCTGCTCGGTATGTAGTAGAGATGGAACGAATATCAATTTTCACTATTTGCGAATACGAATACGAATACAAATTTTTTGTTGTAAAATTCGCGAATACGAATACGAATAGCGAATATTTCAATCCTTATTTCATCCTTCAAGAACTGGTATTTATTTTTATGTCACCAACAAACGTTAATTAAATTACTATGAAATTAATTACCAGAAGTTAATGACGATGTGAATGTGTAATTCTTAAATATCATAAATGAACTGTATGAATTAATGTTTAATATATTGTAAGAGTTCAGCCATAGAAAATTTAATAATTAAAATTAAATCCATTAAATTTTCTGTTTCCAGTCCTCAGTCCCAATGTTGCCGCTTTTTTGGTACTAAAGTACCAGATCTGGTACATTTGACTCTCAAGTACATTTTATACATTTTCCAATAAAACAGTCCATATCTGGTACTAAATACGAAATCAGTAAGGAAATATGATGGAATATATTTTAGTGACAGCTATTACATTGGATATGTCTGAAATGGCAATATTGCGACGGTTCAAATGTCCAGGTCCAGCACACGTTCGTTTACCGGGCAGTGATTCCACTTTAGAATAATTTGGTAGGCCTACTTTTCACTAGTTTGATCTGGTACAGTACTATTAAATACAGTTAAGTAGTAATACTGCTCAGTCCTCCTTCATTCCACTTTAGCGGCCCCAACGCACATCTACACTGTTATTTATTCGTTTTTGTTAACTTTAAAAATTAATATTTAAAAATTTTGTATATATTCTATTGGTTTCGTGAACATATTCGCATATTTGCAAATAACTACAGTATGAATGGAAATGCGAATACGAATACGAATATTGAGAAACATAGAGAATATTCGGACATACGAATACAAAACGAATATTCGGTCCATCTCTAGTATGTAGCAGACGACACAAAACATAGAGCAACATAGAGTGTGGTTTGTTTACTATCGCTTAATAAACCTCAACTCAATTATATGCAAGTTGCTTGAAACAATAGTCCAAAATATAATTGTATGCCATTTAGAAATTAACAACCTTATAAAGGACTCGCAACATGGTTTCCGAATTAAACGCTCATGTCTAAGGAACCTCCTTAACTTTTTCCACGATATCTTAAATGTATATGACGAATGTGGAGAGTGAGCAGAGCGAGTTCTTAGACCTGAATGTTGGCTTGAAACAGGGGTGTGTGATGTCCCCGTGGTTGTTTACTGTATATATGGATCGAGTCATGAAAGAAATACTATCAAGAGCAGTGGATGTTGGTGTATCGCTGAAAAGGGAGGGAATTGAGTGGAAGCTACCTATACTGCTGTTTGCGGATGATACAGTTCTGATGAGTGATAATGAATGGGAGTTGCAGGGTCTGGTAAATGAGTTTGGAACAGTGTGCGAAAAATGGAATTTGAAGGTAAATGTGGGGAAGAGCAAGGTTATGGTCTTCGAAAGGGGTGAAGTCACAGAGTGTGAGGTGAAGCTGAACGGTCAGGCTATGGAGATCGTCAACTCTTTCAAGTATCTGGGCAGTGTGTTGAGTAAAGATGGGACTATGGATGAAGAAGTGTGGGAGAGGGTACAACAGGGGAAGAGGGTTGTAGGAACGCTAAAAGCAGTAACAAGAAATAGGGTGGTCAGTATGGAAGTGAAGAAGTCCTTGCATTACAGTGTGGTAATCCCGACACTGACTTACGGAAGCGAAGCATGGACGTTGGTTGAGAGACTCGGACCAAGAGTGAGAGCAGTGGAAATGAATTACTTAAGGAGTGCGTGCGGAGTTACATGGAGGGATAGACAGACTAATGAGGAAGTAAGAAGGAGGTGTGGTGTGGAGGTAGATGTGCTGGAAAGTGTGAAAACGAACAACTTGAGATGGTTCGGCCATATGGAACGTATGGAAAGCGAGAGAATGACTAAGAGGGTGTCCGAGAGCGAGGTGGAGGGACAGAGAGGGAGAGGTAGACCGAATGAGAGGTGGAAGGATGGAGTGAGGAAGTACATGAACGAAGGCGGTGCTGGTTGGGGGGAGGGGCGTCGACTGACTGGGGACAGAGGTGCATGGGGGCGGTTCGTTCGTGGCTACCCCTTCTGGGATCACGGCGTCAGGCAATAGATAGATAGATAGATAGATATGACGAAGATATAGCAGTTGACATCGTCTACCTTGATTTTCAAAAAGCAATCGATAAAGTGCCTCACAACAGACTGATTAAAATGTAAAACTTGCAAACTAAACAAACCAAAACTTGGACAAAGACAATATAAAGGCAAACTAACTTATCAAAATCGCTATGTGGAAACAACGCTTACTAATATAAAATTTATGAAAACTTAAAGCTCATGTTATTCACGGGTTTGTTCTTCAATGGATTCAGGATTGGCTAAGCGAGCGAGAGCAACGAGTAGTAATCAACAGCATAGCCTCAAATATGAATAAATGTTACAAGCGGTGTACCACAAGGCTCAGTTCTCGGTCCAATTCTATTTCTTAATTATATTAATGATATTGATGATGGGCTATCATGCAGAATCTCCATATTCGCTGATGACACAAAAATTGCAAGCAAAGTAAACTCACCATCGCACATACAAGAGATTCAGAATGATCTAGACAAGCTTTCAAACTGGGCTCAGACATGGCAAATTTATTTCAATATAGATAAATGAAAAGTCTCCACATCGGCAGTAAAAATGAAAGTGCAAACTACCGTATTCGATTAACGGAATTCAACTAAGGAACGTAAATACAGAAACGGATCTTGGAGTAACTAACAAACAATTTAAAACCTGCCCAACAAGTCGCTGAAGTTGTTAAAAATGCAAATAAAATTATTGGCTTCATTGGGAGATCTTTTGAATATACTGTACAGTAAATCCGAAAACGTTATACTGTAGCCTAAGCACTTTATATAATTTATCGGTTCATCCGCATTTGGAATATTCTGTCCAGTTTTGGTCGCCATATTATATAAAGGACATTGGAAAACTAGAGAGAGTAGAACGGAGAGTAACCTAAATGATTCCCCGATTAAGAAATAAACCATATTATTTTTATTAATCTCACCACCACACCCCCAATGAAATTAATTAAAGTATATATGATCCACCGGGATTCGAACCCGGGTTATCACACACATATTTTTGCCACCTTAACCATTACACCACCAGGACGGTTAAAGGTTTATGCACACGCCTACGACTTATTATCCATTCTCGAATACTGGATATTAATCTAATCATGTTCATATTCCCAACCGCACTATGGTAGCCTACTGTTTAAGTGAGAGGAAAGAATATTCATGGGGCACAGATCATATAGACCGGCCTCTCGAAGAAATATCCCTAAACCTACTAATAATATTATTTTTATTAATCTCACCACCACACCCCCAATGAAATTAATTAAAGTATATATGATCCACCGGGATTCGAACCCGGGTTATCACACACATATTTTTGCCACCTTAACCATTACACCACCAGGACGGTTAAAGGTTTATGCACACGCCTACGACTTATTATCCATTCTCGAATACTGGATATTAATCTAATCATGTTCATATTCCCAACCGCACTATGGTAGCCTACTGTTTAAGTGAGAGGAAAGAATATTCATGGGGCACAGATCATATAGACCGGCCTCTCGAAGAAATATCCCTAAACCTACTAATAATATTATTTTTATTAATCTCACCACCACACCCCCAATGAAATTAATTAAAGTATATATGATCCACCGGGATTCGAACCCGGATATGAGATATGAGATATGAGGAAACCATATGAGTTTTGCTGAGACTGTTAGCGCTATACCAACATCAGCCACAGTGATAACATGATGGGACGTTGTTGTGGCAAGACTTTGTTGTACTGTGCTGCAGTAAAGACTGTAGCCACCGTGTAATGATTGTTGTGCACTGTGTGCAGTACTGTGATTGTACCATGGAAGCCACATTCACTGTGGACGGTTGCGGTCTTTAAACCCGTATGTATGTATGTATGTATGTATGTATGTATGTATGTATGTATGTATGTATGTATGTATGTATGTATGTAAAGACTAAAAGAGTTAAACATATTTACCTTGACAAACCGCAGAATAAGAGGGGACCTAATATAAGTTTTTTAAATTATCAAAGGCCATAACAACATGGATGCAAGTAAGTACTTCACACTAGATAACTCAAATTACACAAGGAATATTGGTTACAAAATTGTCGGACAGGCATTTAATTCACATGAAGCGAAGCACTTCTTTTTCAACAGAATGGTTAACTTGTGGAATAAATTGCCTAGAAGTGTTGTAGAGTGCCATACAGTCTTGACATTCAAATATCGCTTTGATAAATATCTTGCCATGAACCCCCGACTTACTGCCTTTGTGCCTGAGTAATGTAAAAGTTTCAGTATCATACATAGTACTATAATTTTCTTTCTGACAGTCTTTCTGGAGTTGAAGCCCTTCAGTTAATGGCTGTGGCAATCTCTCTTATTTACAACCTAGTAAGGCCCATTAGGTCGGTTGTTGCTTGAATCCTTTGTATTCCTTTGTATAACCCAAGCAAACCAAGACTGTTTAGGCCTAGTACTGTGGCTGTTTAGGAGTATGCCCCTCTTTAATTTTTGTTTTCTTTTTTTTTAAGTGTGAGAAGGGAACCGTGGCAAAGCTGCCCGTAACGAGTGTCCCCTCCAAATTGAAAGAATGACAGAGCCAAATTAGAGTATGGTAGTAAGCTATATCCCTCCAAATTGAAAGAGTGACAGAGCTAATTTAGAGTATTAAACTATATCTATAACTCTTCTTTTCCATGCTTTCCTGATGAACCTAACACAGAGAGCCATGCGGGTAAGATATCCTATTAGACACAAGAGTTTGTGTGACGGTGTGCGTGATATGTTTGTAGCTCTGTAGTAACTTGTAACCTGCAGAGTACAGAAATATCCTGTCCCAATTGCAGTTTATGTATTTATTTAATTATACTGTAGTTATATTCATAATTATTACCAACCCACCAATTAACTTACAAATAAACCTAATTAATGAAATAATGAAATTAATTAATACATGTGGTACTCCAAGGATTCGAACCTATTATACTCACACCAAAATTCTGCGCACTAACCATTACGCTATCAAGACAGTTATATTAGTTATAGACAGTTATATTAGTTGTTTATTTAGGTGTTATCAACTTGAGGATGGAATGTGGTCTGTTCAATATCAAGCAATTCTCATAATGCCTAACTTGAACCAATCATTGAAACTCTGAAGAATATCAAGTTAGAAACTAACTTATTAAGCAATACATTGTTTGTATGTATGTACAGTATGTACATGAACAATATCTATGAGATAATGAAGTAATACAATTAGTGATTAATACTTATGAAAAGTGGGGATTGGGCCTGAGTACATACATACCTGTTCATACATACTTATGAAGCCTTTAAGAAATACTATGTATGTATGTATAATGTTTGTATATACTCAGGCAGCGGTCTAGTTAAACTAAGTGAAAACAAAACAAATATATATTCTCGGGCACATACCCCATAGCTGGGGGTGGCCGACTCGAGACAGAGCCCGAATAGAAACAACATTTAAAGTTCCAATTCTTAAGTTCACTTTCTCGTTCCCTCGCCCCTTACTCTGTCTCATCTAGTAGGTTAATTTGACAAGGAGAGGAGGATTCCTAGGCTCCTGCCCTCAGAAGGAAATGTAGGACGGTAAAAGAAACGGACATAAACAGCTAAGGTTGGGTAGAGGATACCCAAACCTCACCTTGGATAGGACCAGCCTTCACCCTACTAGAAACAATAATATGAAATATGTAGCATTATTCAAACATGATATAACAAGTTAGGTAGATGTGCTGGAAAGTGTGAAAAGGAATAACTTGAGATGATTCGGCCATATGGAACGTATGGAAAGCGAGAGAATGACTAAGAGGGTGTACGAGAGCGAGGTGGAGGGACAGAGAGGGAGAGGTAGACCGAAAGAGAGGTGGAAGGATGGAGTGAGGAAGTATATGAACGAAGGCGGTGCTGGTTGGGGGGAGGGGCTTCGACTGACTGGGGACAGAGGTGGATGGGGGCGGTTCGTTCGTGGCCACCCCTTCGGGGATCACGGCGTCAGGCAATAGATAGATAGATAGAAAGATAGATAGATATAACAAGCTTGATATTTAACCTTTTCAGTATGTGATGACATGTTCCTTTCTTTTTATTCTGGCTTTCAGTACATAGGCTACATACACACTTACACAGTGTACATTTAATTAAAGACTTAGGAATGGTAATCCATAGGGGATATGATTTAAGTCTGTAATCCTAATGGTGGCATTCCAGACTGCCCTACTTATCAGTTTTTAAATTCATATTATCAGCAACCCACCTAATGACATGATATCATGTCGTTCTCGATCTACCCCTCCTTGCAGCTCCCACCATTTTCACAAATTTGCATCTCTTCACTTACCTTTGATGATCCATCCTATCAATGATATTCAGTTTAGGAAAGATCTGTGAATGTAGATGGTTAATTAAAAGGTCATATAAGTAACCATTCATCTAGTTCATGTATCTAACCATTTTACTAGTTCAAGTAGCCAACTGTTCTACTAGTTCATGTAACTAACCATTCTAGTAGTTAATGTAATTAACTATTCTGCTAGTTCATATAAATAACCATTTTACTAGTTCATATAACTAACTGTTCTTCTGTTCTTGGCGGGTGCCCAACCCCGAAAGGGGTTGAAATAGGGGAGCTATCCCCCCGCCAAAGGCGGCTTTCTAGGGCCTTTCCTAGCTGTTGCTGAGAGGATTGGGTTCTAGTCATGTGGTGATGGGCTGGTCTTTCAGAGTGAGAACTGAGCGATCTCTGCCATACCCATAGCTTACTCTGACTTTTCCTTTTACTTATATATTTTCTAGATCTCGAGTGACGGCGTCTCTTCCGTGGATTGACCTCCCAATCTACCAAGATTGGAAGCCAAAGCGTCACATTTTTCCTTTGCCCCTCAACTTTCTCTTCATATTTGCTGAGGGGCACAGGGCCCTGGGTGAGGCTTTGGTTTCCCGGGCGTTTCCGCACCCTCCTCAGCTCCCCGCCATGGAGTGCCTTCGGTCACCCAGGCTTTATTGTGGTCGGCAGGGAGGGTTCTGTGGGGGCGCTCAGTTATGGCCTTGGCCTTGCTCGGGGCATTGGGGCTGTTCGGCCAGGCAGCTTGGGGAACAGCAACAACAACAACTAACTGTTCTACTAGATCATATAACTAACTGTTCTACTAGTTCATATTTTCACAAATTTGCATCTCTTCACTTACCTTTGATGATCCATCATATCAATGATATTCAGTTTAGGAAAGATCTGTGAATGTAGATGGTTAATTAAAAGGTCATATAAGTAACCATTCATATAGTTCATGTAACTAACCATTTTACTAGTTCAAGTAGCCAACTGTTCTACTAGTTCAAGTAGCCAACTGTTCTACTAGTTCATGTAACTAACCATTCACTAACATATCAAACTACAGCTATTCACACAACACAATACCAGACATTTGGAAGCATGGTATCATCATCACATTCCCCAAACCCAACAAAGACCCCACGCTACCCTCCTCGCACCGCCCCATCACACTCCTTTGCTCCCCCTCCAAAGTCATGGAACGCCTAGTATTACAACTAATTACACCTGACCTACCCCTAGCTCCAACACAACATGGCTTTAGGCCACTGCACTCCACAAACACTCTTCTCACAGACCTTACACAAAGAGCTTTCGACGGCATCAATTCAGCTAGACCACCACACAGATCACTATTAGCCACACTCGACATTAGTAAAGCCTTCGATGCCATCCCCCGCCACAACCTAACAAACAAAATCTACAACACAAACATGCACAACAACACAAAACGGTGGCTGGCCAACTTCCTAGCAGGCAGATGTGCACACGTATCTTTTGCCGGTCAGTCCTCTAAAATCAGAAACTTTCCAAACGGAGTCCCACAAGGATCCGTCCTATCGCCCGCACTCTTCAATCTGTACATGCACGATATAACTACACCCAATACGCCCCAAATAAACTTAGCCTCCTATGCAGATGACATAACACTCACATGCACACACCATGACCCAAAAAGAGCAACAGATCTCCTTCAACCCTATCTCAACACACTACATGGCTGGTGCACTACAAACAGACTTAATCTAGCCCCAGCCAAATCCACCGCAACCCTGCTCACAAGTTGGACAGGAGAACACGAATACATCCCTCAACTCACCATAAACAACACACCCCTAACACATACACACACACCCAAAATCCTAGGAGTAACATATGATACTCATATGACATTCAAACAGCACACCACAAACATTAAAAAGAAACTGACACCCAGACTTAATGCCCTCAGGTCACTTGCTCACACAAAATTTGGACACAACAAAGAAACTACCACCACAGTATATAAACAATACATAAGATCAGTGATGGAATACGCAAGCCCAGCCTGGGCTTCTAACCTAGCTGAAACACATCATAAGACCTTACAGACTATTCAAAACAAAGCCCTGAAGATCATTACAGGCTGCACAGCTACTGCACCCACAGATCACCTACATCAAGAAACCAAAATCCTCAAAGTCAAAGACCATCTGGACATGAGAGGCACTCAATTCCTGGCAGCAGCCTCCACGAACCAAGACCACCCACTAAACTACATGGCAACACACCCACAGACACCAAGAAATATCAAAACAACACCCAGCACACGGTATCACACACAATTATTGTCCTCTCTCCCTCCCTGCCCACCCTGAACCAACTTCCAGAAGCACATCCATACTCATATCTCTCACCGATCCATCCACTCACTCACAGACAACACGCAGCTGCATGCACGACCTCCCGAAATCCATCCTTCCGAATCCTCCCTTCCTCGCGAGGACAGAGTCCACCTGGCCAGGCTGAGATGCGGACACCATCCAGCTCTCCTGAGCTATCAGAAGAGACTGGATGACTCCGTTGTCGACACCTGCCCGGGATGTAACACAGCACCCCATACCATTAAACACATCATAGAAGACTGCATTTCACACAACCACTTACGCCAACAACACAATCTACACTCAATGAGAGCTCTGTGGGAAAGCCCGATCGTGGCCATGGCCTTTCTCAGGGACTCGGGGCTGTTCGGCCAGGCAGCTTAGGGAACAACAACAACAACAACTAACCATTCTAGTAGTTAATGTAATTAACTATTCTGCTAGTTCATATAAATAACCATTTTACTAGTTCATATAACTAACTGTTCTACTAGATCATATAACTAACTGTTCTACTAGTTCATATTTTTAACATTGTTCTTAACACCAATAACACCCAAATAAAATGAATGAAAGTGTGTGATTCTCCCAGGATTCAAACCCAGGATATCACATAAACACGCTCTAACCATTACACCGTCAAGACAGTTATAAGCACAGCACATGACCACGATTGATATCCATTTATCGAATACTGGATATTAATCTAATCATGTACTGTACCCAACTGCACTATGAATAGCCTAATGCTTAAGCAAGAGGAAAGTATAGGTTTGACTCCTGCAAGGAGATAAAGAAAACCTAATATTTAGTAGTGGCCCCGTAATCATTGACGATTATGCCTATTACATAAGGCTACCTCTTCAAACGCTCATAAGCGTAGTTTGAATCTACCGCCGCAGAGCTCAGAGGAACCTTCATCATAAGCACACGCAAAATCACTCATGGTTCGTCTTTATGATTGGGTTCTCACTACATAAAAACTTCGTAACAAATAAAAAATAAAAATAAAATAAGAATAACTATTCATAAGTTTTCCATATTCCGTGGATGTACTTCTGTGGATTCTTGGACCAGACGCTGACTAGTGCATTGTTCAGCCTTCACTGACATATCAAGTATACCAAAATCCTTAATACATCAACGAATGGGAAGGGGATGGTCGGGAGGGCCCCAGTCGTCAATGATTACGGGCCACTACTAAATATTAGGTTTTCTTTATCTCCTTGCAGGAGTCAAACCTATAATTTATTAGTGGCCCCTCCATCATTGACGATTATGCCTGATATCTAAGACTGGAGGGGGACATTCGTAATCATATCATAACCATTGCAAATAGAATAGGCATATAATCAAACAACCACATAGTATTCTTACTTTGTACAAATTATATATTTATGTATAAACTTTATACAACATATAAAAAGGGGTACAAGCAGGGGCGTCCTTAAAGAAGCCTGCTTGAGGAAAAATGGTAACTATGAGAATCTGTTCACAGATCTGAAAGTTAAAGGCACCCCACTTAAATTAAGTGGTGAAAAATAAAACTTTATGTTTACATGTGCACATATAAACCCCATTATTCTAATGTGTATATTCCTTAAAATTAGACACAAAAAATAGAATAAATTCTTGTACTATCGCAGATGTACTGTACTTACTAAAATGCTACTCGTAGTTGCAACTACCGAGAACTCTTAAAATTAAATTGCTTCAACAGTGTATCCCACTTAAAGAAACAATTGTTGTACTACATCCATTGTACCTCAACAACATTTCCCGTAGTCATTACTACAGAGAAATTTTAATCACAACACTTATACATTGTATCACAGCTCGTATACTCTGTACATATCCTCCGGCGGGGTCTAGGGTGTCTTATGTTTCACTGACTGCACCCCCCCCCCCCCTCCTCTTTCTTAACCTAAACAATTAGTGACTTAGAGGCCCATCTAGACCCTTTGCCGTAAAGCTACACATGGCATTGATGGTTTGTCTAGTGCTACTGACAGGTATCGAGTCAAAAACGTATGATTTGAAGCCCATAGTTGAGTAGTAGCTATGTCTTCAACAGAATTTTTTTTGAGAAAACGTAAAGATACTGCCCATTTGCGTAAATCGTGGGCCCTACCCACTACGCCGGGATTACTCTCTTTAATAACTTCTACTAGCAGAGAAGCCATTTTACGTTTCATTAATCTTTTACCTGTACTCGATACCCATAAAGCACCTTGTTGGTTAAGAGGTGCCACTCTCATATATTTGGTTAAAGCTTGTACAGGACACAAATTATGGTGCACTTTACCCCGTTTCAACGCCGGTACCGTGAACTCTGAGAAAACATGTTCACTATGTTCATTCTTGGCGATGAACCCTGGGGAAGGAGCAATATGAATGCAATCATTTAGTCTACCAAACCTTATGCAATTAGGGGTGTTGCTCATCGCCGCCAGCTCAGACACCCTGTTACCAGTTGCCAAAGCCATAAGGAACACAGCCTTTTTTAATAGCAATTCAAAATCTGCCGTATTCTGATGCAGACGGGAATGAAGCAAAGATAACGCTTTGTCAAGAGACCAGGTAGGCATGAGCTGATGGGGAGGTGGGCGGAGTTTGAAGCATGCTCTCATGAAACCTGTTTCTTCTGCTTGTGGTATGGTTAGACCTGTCAGGTCAAAGAATGGCACCCTGATAGCTGTTAAGTGATTTTTTAGAGTCACTACAGATAGACGTTTCTGTTCAAACAAATAGTTTAAATAATTAAAAACTATGCCACCGAAGGTACTGTCTGTTCTGTTCTAACTATCCAAGAAGTAAAGGACTGCCAATGAGATTAATATTGCCTCTTGGTAGATTGTGTGTACTGATTCATAAATTTATCTGTCACGTTTCTACCATACGGCGTTAGCCACTTGGCCTCCTGAATGTCCACAATGCAAAAGTCAGCGAGGTCTCTAGGTTTCTGAATGGGACCAAAGCCCTTGACCCTGATGCCCTAGGTTTGACTGAAAGCCCCAACCTATCGTCCCTGACGCATCCGTGTCTACCCATACCGTCGGCGGAGGAGAGGTCCATGACATGACTGAGTGCAACATTTCCCTCTTCGCCCAGACCGCTAGTAAGCTGTGTATTAATGTTGGGATAGGCCATAATGTTCCCGCCGGTAATAGTGGGGAATATTTGTTGCCCTCCAAGATTAAACGTTTGACTTTCAACCGGCCCAACTTCACAGTTAGTTGAACCCAGTTGAGAGAACCGACTAGAGATTCCCAGAGTCTCCGTGTCGTAGTCAGACTGTGGAGAAACATAAATTTTGTTTTGCGAAATCTGTTTCGATTGTCCACACTCTGACTTAGAGTGAGAGATGCTTTGTCCCAGACCAGCCCTATCCACTGAATTACTCATGAGGGAACAAGGTTTTGACTTTACTAAGTTGACCTTGAATCCTAGAGATTTGACATGGTTTAACGTAATGTTGACATGAGTGTTGCATAACTTTTCTGTCTCTGCCACCACCAGCCAGTTGTCCAGATACCACAAGATCCTGATCCCCTGTTCTAAAATGGGCATCAGGGCTTGCCGGACTAATTTTGTGAATATGCGTGACGCTATGTTCAATCCAAACGGCATCCTTTGAAAGACATAAGTCTGATGCATTATTCTTAACGCCAGATTTTTTTTTAAATCTCTTGTTTACCGGGACGTGGCAATACGCGTCTGTCAGGTCTAATGAACACATCCACCCTCCCGGCGGAAGTGTTAGCCTGATTTGATTCACTGTCAGCATCCTGAAGGACACGTTGTGAATGTGGAGATTCAAATAAGACAGGTCTACGACCGGTCTCATCTGAATACTGTCCCTTTTTGGTACTAGAAATAGTTTGGATGTAAACACCGGGTAAGTCGGGGGGACTGGGATAATGACACTCTTGGTAATCATCTGAACTACTGACTCCACCTCTAAAGAAACATGATTGGCCTTTGTCGGCTGACGTAAGTGAGGTCGCCGGAGACACTGCCAAGTGATGCCTTTGCGTACCACAGTCCTCGCCCATGTTCTTAATGGCCATGCTTGATGACACGCCCGGAATGACCCAGTTAGCAGACTGGGGTTCGCCGGCTGGACCACCCTCTGTTCCAACATGCCTTTGACTGGCCCCGGGAGTGAGAGCGACCTTAGTTTATTGCTGGTGGTGGTGTACCCTTGGGCGACTGGCCGGGTTTGGCTGGAGGTGTGCCCTGACCTGGTCGTTGGTGAAACCTGTGGCCTTTACCTGAGAATTTACACTGTTAATACCTGAACTGAGCCTGACCCTGGGTGGAAGGGGACTTTGGCTGATGAAAAGGCTTAGACCCGCTAGCTTGAGCTTTCGAAACTGGTTTGGGCTTAGGGAAAGTGAAGGTAGGCTTCTTAGGTTGAGAGGGACTTTGTTTGAATGCTTGTGCCATTTTGAAAACAGTCTTCCAAACTGCTGGGGAAATCAAAGAAGGAGTTAGAACTGGAGACAGAACTACTTAGACCTTTCCAAAGCATTCGATAAGGTACCACATAAGAGATTGTTATCTAAGCTTGAGACGCTAGGATGTGTCAGGGGGAGTTTGCTGAAATGGATGGAGAGCTATTTAACAGATAGGGAAATGAGGACCAACATTAGAGGAACTTATTCATCGTGGCGGAAAGTTGAGAGTGGTGTGCCGCAGGGATCTGTGTTGGCACCTCTCATGTTCCTTATGTACGTGAATGACCTGCCGATAGGCATAAACTCTTACATGTCAATGTTTGCAGATGACGTAAAAATTATTAGACAAATAACAAATAAAAGTAGTTGTGAGGAGCTGCAAGGGGATTTAGATAAAATATACGAATGGATCACCAAGTGGAAAATGAAATTTAATATATAAGTAAATGCCATGTGTTAAATATGGGAAGAAGTGTGAATAGACCAAATTGGGAGTACAGGATGGGAGATAATATAATTAGCAAGGCCGAAAAAGAAAAAGATTTAGGGTTGATTATACAAGATAATTTGTCGCCAGAGAAACATATTAACAAGCTCTTTAGCGGAATGTATGCAATGGCCGGGAATATGAAAGTTGCTCTGAACTACTTGGATGAGACCATGGTAGCGAAAATTATGAAGAGTATGATTAGACCAAGATTGGAGTATGCAGCAGTGGTGTGGTCCCCGCATCTAAAGAAGCATGTTCACAAGTTAGAAAGAATCCAGAGAGCAGTCACTAGATTGGTTCCAAGTCTCAGAGAACTGCCATATGAAGGGAGGCTAGACAAATTAAATCTACCGAGTCTAAAAGAGAGGAGAGAGAGGGGAGACATGATAATGATGTACAAATGTACCCGGGGGCTGGAGAGGCTGGATAGGGAGGATATATTAATTATGGATACAGGCATAACTAGAGGCCACAGCTACAAAGTAAAAAGACCTACCTGCAAGAACGATATCAGGAAGTTTAGCTTCCCCTATAGATGTATTGACAAATGGAATGGGCTGGAGGAGGAGGTGGTAGGGGCAAGGAACATCCATATTTTCAAGAAAAAATTGGATAAAAAGTAGACTGAGAGACGGGACAACACGAGCTTAGCTCAACTCCTGTAAACTACAATTAGGTAAATTAGGTAAAAGGTAAATACTTGGCTTGCAATACAGTCAGGAAGTTTCTTCACTAAGAACATCCTCAGATCCTGCCTTGCTCGAACTGCCTCTAATAAGGCTGTCCGAATATCTCCTAAAGACTGAATGGAAGTTTGGAGAAGCAAGCGCCGGGAAAGTTCAATGGCCTTCCTGACTTCCGCAGCTTCGATCGCCTGAGAAGAGCGTAACATAGACTTTGTTACTTGCTGGGTAACAATATATTGCGAAAACAGTCTAAACGCTTTTCCTCTTAACCTAAACTCGCGGTCTAGGTGAGCTGGGGAAGGCGTGCTAAAAGGATCTTTTAATTCTCACAAATTGATTTTAGGGGCAGCCAAGAAATCAAACAAAGCAGAGGGGACTCCTCCGGCACTAAAAACGGGAAGAGAGAACCAAGTATGGTTTTCTTGAGGGATTTGGTGAGATGTTGAAGTGAAAGTAGTGGCAAAATTTTGAGCCTCTGTTTCCCATTCCACCCAAGGTCCCGTACCCAACTGCCCCACCTGCAAGACTGGATGAGAGGCTGAGTCTGTGATCGGAAACATATCCAACTCCGGCGTCAAAGCAGAAAGTGCCTTGTAGTGAGGGCAATCGGTACTAAATAGGACAAGAATTGCTCACAAGGTGATACAAGCATAAAACTTTCCACAATAGTTCACAAAGACCTATTTTACAATTTCAGGGCAGGAGCCACCGAGATTTCAGTGTTGCATAGCAACGGTTGCTAGGCAAATAATTTTCCTTAGCAACCGGTAGCAACAATGCAGTTTCTGGAAAACTGTGAGGTGCTATGGTTTTTTCTCAACTCCTTGTTCTAAAAAACATGTAGCATTGCATTTGGAGATCATATACAAGAATTATGTGGCATAAAATCCAATTTAGGGCAAGTCAGGCTATAAAAATGCCACTCCTAAAGCTTCAGACACTGTTGTCACAGTCACTTTTGCATTTGCAGTAGGCTGTGCATTTTAGATGCGCATCAACACATTTGCAGTCTGTGCATCCTCCTCGGCAAGAACACTTCAGTAGTTCTGGGCAGGTTGCACTGGCTTCGGGCAAGTTAGACCACAGAGGCCTCCACTTTTCTGGGCAAGTCCATCCCCACTCACTTGGAGAGGGCAACTGTCGTTCTGGCACCGTGGTGCAGCCCCAGTGGTGCCCACCTTGTAGTACTGCCCTCTTCATGTGTTGCTGTAGAGCAGCCTTGGTTGGAGGTAGACATGATATCTGACGTCCTTTGTGGATGAACAGATTCTTTCTGACTTCATTGATGGAACGAGAAGTTGCTGTCCTGTCATAGAGTCGAATGGTGAAGTACTCCAGAGAAGCCTCAGTCGCTTCACCAATTTGTTCAGGTGCATTGTGCAGCTCATAGAATGTCGCAGTAAATTCATCATGTGCCACCCACACTTTCCATGCAGTCTTCTTTCCCACCTGGACCAGATGGGACACGGTATCACAACCTGTATAAGCATGGAACACAGGCAGTGCCAAGGATCTTTCTGTGCCAAGTGAAGCACATATTTCATGAGCTGGGATGTACCTAAAGTCCTTTCCACAACCAAAGGCAATCCAGAGTTCTATCTGCTGTCTCTGAGCCAGCTGCTGTACGACTGCCACTGCCAATACTACCACGTCAGTGTCCACAGTTCGAACAAGGATCTTGTGGAAGCCCTGCATAACAGCATCACTGACATGCACCATGATCCTCGAGTCTGCCTCCTCATGGTTGCAGGGAGCAATGTTGCTGGTGTCTCGTGTAGGTAAGCATAGCACATTGGCACCATCAGTAACAATGAGAGTCTGGTCTCCTGATGCATTTTCCAGCAGTTCCTTGTTCAGGAATGTAAACAGGTCTGTCTTGTTGTTGGCCAAGCGAAGGAACTGCTGCCAGTTCTTTGGTGTTGGGCTAGACGCCCCAACTCGTCTGCGCTGAATAGGACCAGTGACACGTTGTTCTCTTGTCTGTGACTTGAGGCTGTTATCGAAGTACTGGTCCCAGACAACATCCACTCTCAGAGCCTGACTTTGAGCATTGTTTATGTATGGAAGAAAGACCTTGGCAGCATAGTCTCCAAATGTCTTGCAGCCCTCAGGTCTAAGAAAGTGAACAAGTGCCGCACCATCCATGATTCGCACTTCAGTCTCTGGTGTCACATCATTTGATGACCCTACTTTCTTTTCAAGACATTCTATGAGATCAGACTTCTTCCCTGGACGTAGCTGCCCATAGGCAGACAGAGATGGAGGAAATGGGAGGTTTTCATGATTGAAGAAATTGTTCAAGTCACCTTTCCTTGTCTGACATGCAACATACAGACTTGCAAACAGCGAAGATTCACTTTTGAGGAGACTGAATTTGTTCCCTGATTTGTTTGATCGTTTGCCTTGGACATTGAACAGTACCACCTTGTTCCTGGTAATTGTTGCTGTGATTGGCTTAGTATTTGTTCTGAGCCGCTCTTCCACAAATGTTGCATACTGCTCCTGACCCTTTGATGCGAGAGTGGTTAGACACTCGACTGACTGCTCATCCATGATGTCCTTTGTATGGAGTCTGAGAAGGTTCTGCCCTTTCTCCTCAAATGGGCTCCCCATGTCCTCCATTACACTAACTACCGCCTGAACCTGTCCAGCAAACAACTTCTGGGTTGACCGGGTTTGTTCATGATGGTTTCTTTGCCCAGAACTTTGTTGTTTCCCTACCATGGTCGCTTCAAACTCAGAAATTACTCTGACAAGTTCTGGTCCTGCCACTGCCCATCTCAAGAGGGAGTTTGCATCCTGGGTAAGCCCGATGATTCCGCCTTCATCCTTCATTACTCCATTGTTTTGTTCATGGCAGTGATCGACAGCAATGAGGGAGAATTTTCTCTGGGATTTTGCCACAACAAACTTGCCTTGCTGAAATTCTTTGGCAACATCTGGATGAGTGTGAGATAGACTGCTCATGTCACGCACATGTACGGACATCCAACGTGCGTAGTGGGTGTGGTTGAGACTGAAGAACCAAGGTGTCAATTTCTTCAATGTATCCACATACAAATCAAAGTCACCAGTACTTAGTGATCGCACAAATGTGAACAAGAGAAGTTCCAGCTCTAGACTCGTATGCCAGTACATGAACTGAGGACTTTCAGCTTTTCGCCGTTCACACCATGTGCTGAAAGTGTCTGTGGATTCTTCAGAATTGTTTGCAACATATCCATCATAAGCCTTCTTGAGAAGGATGTACAATGCACGCAGTGACTTGGTGAGCATGACGGGTTCGAGTCACATGTGATGCCTTCAGGAAGGACTCAGCAATGCCTGGTGTGGCAACATCAGCTTCCTGGAGAATTTCCACCCAACCACTTCCATCAAGCCAATGACCCAAAGCTTTCAAGCCTGTCATTTCAGTGTGTAGACCCCCCATAAGCATTACAAACTTGTCCTCACCATACAGTTCGGAAATATTCCATTGCAGCTTCTTCAGTGTAGCATACAGAGGTTGGTCCCCACTAATCACTGGAGTCTGGCCAGGGTTGAGGTGATGAACTGCTGACTTCACCACTTCCATGCAATGCCGAAGCATAGATGGTGAGCTGGCTTCCTCAACAAAGAGAGGCATCATGGCATTCACAGATGGCAGAATGTCTGGGTCTGGCACTCTGCTGGCATGGTATGCTGCCCAAGACAAAGTCGCCCCGTGCGATCTGTACACCTTCCGGGTAATTCTTAAGCCCCGTTACCCTTGGCTCGGCTCTCTCGCGCTGGCACATCCTGTCAATTCAGGCGCGGCTATCTAACTACATCTACCAACTACAAACTACAGTTTAGTAGCTAGTGGATTTGGGGCTGTTAGATAGCATTTGGGACACTGATCTAGATATACTAGTACTTATTAAAGTACTAGTATATCTAGATCAGCTGGCACTGAACCCCATGCTGAGTTACACAGCAGTGATGTCACCAGTGTGCCCTGGTTGTGTGCTGACATTCACTCTATTATATAGATATACTGTATATGCTTTTATACATCTTTTGAACCATTTTAGGAGTGAATATAGGAAAATAAATAAAAGTACAAAGTCATAACACTTCATAGTAGTTCAGAAACTGCATCGTTGCTGCCGGTTGCTAAGGAAAATGCTTTGCCTAGCAACCGTTGCTATGCAATACAGAAATCTCGGTGGCTCCTGCTCTGAAATTGTAAAGTAGGTCCTTGTGAACATTTCCGGGAAGTTTCATGCTTGTATCACCTTGTGAGCAATTCTTGCACCCATTTCCTTGACATTGATGTCGTTAAAGCCATCATTTTTAGTCCAGTCAGAAAATAGCTTTGAAGCTGAGGCAGGGGGGCAGGGCTGGTATTGATACATACACAAAAAAGTCATGGTTATAATAACTTGGAATGGCCTTAATATGAACATCTAAAACATTTCCTTGACTATCCAATGCTCTGAGTTTTCTAGACTTATTGCTTTGGATTACCCACTCATGTGGTACAGGGAGCTCCCCCGAAATAGTAGCTTGTGCTTCCTCTGGCTTAGTTGGTAACATTGCTACCCATGACTCATCAGGCCCGTATAAAAGAGGCATAGCTCCTTTTTTGACTGGTGCCTTGTCTAAAGGGGGGGGGGGGGGAGTTATGTCTGATATGACTCGCACATTGGAAGTAGTGAGAGCTGCTGTGCCTGGCACATTGGAAATGGGATCTGACCCAAGAGGAGGGTTAGGTATTTTAGCTAAAGCAATGGATGTAGCCAGAGGTCGCACATTCGTCGACGTCGCTGGAGCTCCCATACCAACTGTAGGAGTTTCCGGCGTAGGGCCAAAGAACTTATTAAGTGCATTTAATAGTAATCCATCAATCTCTTCTGTAGTTACATACCTAGCAGATGACGAACTCCGTGGAGATTCGACAGTACCCTGAGAGTCGTCTAGATGGTGACCTGACTCTTCAACTTCCATCTCTGAGACCAGAGAACGCTGTTCTTCATCCCTTAAGTCTGGCCTATCATGGGAAGATCCCGCCGAAGCCTGGACCTCCACATGCCGCCATGTTAAATCTGGGATAGAAGATGGTACATCGGCATCCCGGTGGACGTCAGCCACTACTTGAGTCACAAAAGGATGTGTGCTGTCCTGCCAGGGCTGTGAGTATCGCCATTCACCTTGGCTGTGGCTGTTACTCGCTTGCGAGCTTGGTATACTCTCCAATTGGGAGCCCTCACCCGAGCACCCTAGAGGTTTATAGTTTCTGGAAGATACTTCTAAATCTGAGGCTGACACATGTGATCTGGTAGAAAAAGCATGAATATCAGGTGATGAAATGTCCGCCGGGGCATCCTCCACCACATTCTCTGACTCCACCCCCGACCTGTCAGATTGGACGTTAGACGTGGTGGGGGTAGAGGCAGAAAGCGGGATACAAGGCTCCGGCGACAGCCGTGAGTCCTTTCGTGCCGGAGGATCCCTTTTGGATGATTTATGACTTCTACTTGACTTATGCTTAGTTCTAGTAATGTCTTTAGGTCCCCTACTCTCTTCCTTTTTCCTCTTCTTTGAAGGTGAAGCAGAGTGGCCCGAAGCTTGCACCTGCTTCCTCAGGGGTGACCTTGATTTGGACCTCGTCGCCGTTGCCGAGGGTGACGGTGAGCGAGGCCTCTTAGATTTGCCGGGGGAGGGTGTGGTAACCTGTCCCCGCCCAGTCTCTGAGGTCTTACGTGCACGTATCTTACACTTAGGGGGGGCATGTTTGATAATTAAAAGCTCCCAAAGCTCAAGGTTATCACATTGCAATGCTTTATGTGCTACATTCGTTGAATAAGTAGCGAGAAGTTGTTTCACTTCTTGCAAAGCCACCGCCGCAGTATTATCCTTTTGAATTAGAACTTTAACACTTAAGAGGTTACAAATTTCTTTGTCACCCATATCCCCCGTGACCGATCGAGGCATTTAACACATTTAATGCAAAGCTTGTGTGCAAAAAGGGGGATACCTGAGCATAACGGCGTTGAACATAAAGCAATGAGAGCTTCTAGTGCCGACATGACAGAGATTGGTGGAAATCTACCCCACCCCCGGGATCTACCTGGTCATCTGGCGCCACGCCGGTACTCCGCCCTGGAAAGAGAAAATTTCCAGGAATTAATGCTCATAAGGTTACCCCAAAATGTTTCAAAAACATGTGTCACAAAACCGCTGGTCAACGAACCGTAGCCCTCAACCACTACTTTTCGTTTTCCTTTAGTTTCATATTAAAGATTTCAGCATATCTTTACCTGTCCAAAAGATTTAAGCATATCTTCTGAATCTTCATAAAGATGAAGCATATCTTTATTAATGATGAAGTCTTTCAAGTATCCCTTTACACTTGAAACACTAGTAAGATTCAGGCATCTTTTTATCCCATAAAAAGTCTAAGCCTATCTTAATCTCTAATCCGACTTCTCCCAGAAGCCCTCATAGATTGCTGTCTTGAAGGCCGTGATACCCTATTGTATCAATCAATTGTTTGGTAAACCATAGCGAATTGCAAATCCATTAAAATAACCACCCGAAGGTACAACCGCCGGGTTTCATATTAAATGTCAAACCAATTGTACCTGCCCCAGACCTCTTTGTAAAAAGGTCGCCGGGAGGGAAAGACCAAACAAACAAACAGCAAAGTTTCAATGGCTTTGAAAAGCCGAGAAAACCATATCCAACAGTTGTCAGCATGATCACCTAGATAAATGTGTGGGGCCCACCTCGCCGGGAAAAAACACAGGAAGCCTGATCACAGGCTCGACCACCGAGAACGCAGTTTCTGATGAGCCCTCAAGCTACCAAACTCGCCGGGATAACTACCGATTTTAACCAACTTGACTAAAACCCGGTAAACAAAACGGCTTTCTCGGAACAATCGAGAAAAACAGCCGGAAAGGCAACCCACACCAATCAGAACGCAATCTGATAAACATACTCAGACACACAGTCCGAATCTCCTGGATCAGCCAATCACAACTAATCCAGGACACACATGACACATGAATACATTTTTATCATAATAAACTATGAAAACACTTGCATATGTGAAAAAACTACGAGTGGCTGGCTAGGCCTGGTGAAAACGGAAAAAACACTTAATGACGTCGAAACACAATCGAAAAGCACTCCATCCCACCAAAACTGGAACAGCCGCCACATCAACATCGTAGAAAAAACCCCGGGTAAGGGTAACACTGACTCGGGACCCAGAAAGAACTCCACTACGTGAAGAAAATACACCAGGAACGTCAGTATAAAACAAAATAGGCTACTCCATCTGAAAGATAGCTAGAAGCCCGACATCGCGTAGTTAAAGCCTCTTAACAAGCTAGGACTAAAGATGGCTAAACACGGAAAACAGTTTCAGAGCGTCCTCAACTCGGCCACGAGGGTCCGTCCGAAATAGACGCCCCAACAAAAACGACCCAAAATACACTTGTTCTGCGAGAAAACCACCCATGACACCCCTGCTAAGCTAATCCTAACCTTACTCAAGACATCCCAGAGTAAACAAATGAGAAAAAGCTCACTACTGTAGGGACGCAAGAATGCGGAATCAAAGCGGAGCACTGTGGGGAACACGTCCGGGTGGGGTGAACGCAGAGCAAGGAAGGCGGAACAATGCGCTAGTCAGCGTCTGGTTCAAGAATCCACAGAAGTACATCCACAGAATATGGAAAGCTTATGAATAGTTATTCTTATTTTATTTTTATTTTTTATTTGTTACAAAGTTTTTTTGTAGTGAGAACCCAATCATAAAGACGAACCATGAGTGATTTTGCGTGTGCTTATGATGAAGGTTCCTCTGAGCTCTGCGGCGGTAGATTCAAACTACGCTTATGAGCGTTTGAAGAGGTAGCCTTATGTAATAGGCATAATCGTCAATGATGGAGGGGCACTAATAAATAACATTTTATGGGGCACAGATCACATAGGACCGAACTCGCTACAAAATAGTATTGAACCTATTGACATTTTTAACATCGTTCTTAACACCAATAACACCCCAAATTAAATTAATGAAGACATTTGATGCTCGCTTAGGCCCAGAGGGCTAGTATAAAATAAATACATCTTCAACAACAATAAATATTTGATTCTCTCATGATTCGACCCAGGACATCACATACAGAACTTACACGCTCTAACCATTACACCATCAAGACAGTTATAAGTACAGCACATGACCACGATTGATATCCATTTATAACTAACCATTCTTCTAGTTCATATAGCTAACTCTTCTACTATACTCTGTTTCTTTTCAACTGATGGTAAATTGCAAAGATCCCATCAAGATTTATCAGTTATTTTGAAGATTTTGTAGTGAAATATGGTGCTAATTTATAAACATGGTCTTAATATGATGCACAGACATAGTAGTTTAATATTTTTTCATTAAGTATCGAGAAATTAGCTGCTAAGGGATTCAATTTACCGTCAACTGAAAAGAAACAGTATAGTTCATATAACTAACTGTTCTACTAGTTCATATAGCTAACTGTTGTTGTTGTTGTTGCTGTTCCCCAGGCTGTCTGGCCTAGCAGCCCCAAGGTCCTGAGCAAGGCCAAGGCCATAACCGAGCGATCCCACAAAACCCTCCCTGCTTAACACTAATAAAGCCCAGTTGACTGAAGCCACTCTAAGGCGGGGAGCTGAGGAGGGTGCAGAAACGCCCGGGAAACCAAAGCCCCACCCAAGGCCCTGTGCCCCTCAGCAATTATGAAGGGAAAGTTGAGGGGCAAAGGATAAATGTGACACTTTGGCTCCCAATCTGCCAACCTCTAGGTTGGCAGTAGGGAGGTTAATCCACGGAAGAGACGCCGTCACTTGAGATCTAGAAAATATATAAGTACAATAAAAGGAACAGCCAGAGTAAGCTATGGGTGTGGCAGAGATCGCTCAGCTCTCACTCTGATAGACCAGCTCATCACCACATGACTAGAACCCAATACTATCGGCATCAGCTAGGAAAGGCCCTAGAAAGCCGCCTTTGGCGGGGGGATAGCTCCCCTATTTCAACTCCTTTCGGGGTTGGGCACCCACTAGCTGTTCTACTAGTTGTTTTTGTTGTTCCCTAAGCTGCCTGGCCGAACAGCCCCGAGTCCCTAAGGAAGGCCATGGCCACGGTCGGGCTTTCCCACAGAGCTCTCAAGGAGTATAGATTGTGTTGTTGGCGTAAGTGGTTGTGTGAAATGCAGTCTTCTATGATATCCTTATTAGTATGGGGTGCTGTGTTACAACCTGGGCAGGAGTCGACGACGGAGTCATCCAGGCTCTTCTGATAGCTCAGAAGGGCTGGATGGTGTCTGCATCTCAGCCTGGCCAGGTGGACTCTGTCCTCGCGAGGAAGGGAGGATTCAGAAGGATGGATTTCGGGAGGTCGTGCCTGCAACTGCGTGTTGTCTATGAGTGAGTGGATGGAACGGTGAGAGAGATGAGTATGGATGTGCTTCTGGAAGCTGGTTTGGGATGGGCAGGGAGGGAGAGATGATAGTATTTGTGTGTGATAGTGTGTGCTGGGTGTTGTTTTAATATTTCTTGGTGTCTGTGGATGTGTTGCCATATAGTGTAGTGGGTGGTGTTGGTTCGTGGAAGCTGCTGCCAGGAATTGAGTGCCTCTCATTTCCAGATGGTCTGTGACTTTGAGGACTTTGGTTTCTTGATGTAGGTGATCTGTAGGTGAAATAGCTGTGCAGCCTGTGATGATTTTTAGGGCTTTATTTTGAATAGTCTGTAAGGTCTTATGATGTGTTTCAGCTAGGTTAGAAGCCCAGGCCGGGCTTGCGTATTCCATCACTGATCTTATGTATTGTTTATAAACTGTGGTGGTGGTTTCTTTTTTATGTCCAAATTTTGTGTGGGCAAGTGACCTGATGGCGTTGAGTCTGAGTGTCAGTTTCTTTTTAATGTTTGTGGTGTGCTGTTTGAATGTCATTTGAGTATCATATGTTACTCCTAGTTCTACTAGTTCATATAGCTAACTGTTCTACTAGTTCATATAGCTAACTGTTCTACTAGTTTATATAGCTAACTGTTCTACTAGTTCATATAACTAACTGTTCTTGAGCTGGAGTGGCGGCGTCTTCGTCGTGAGTCCACATCCCGGGGCTGCCGACCCTCCTGGCCAGGTATAAATTGCCGTTTGATGGGGGCCATCTGGCTGCCGACCATGGAGAGCAGTCCTGGGAGCCAAACTGCCACAACAAACCCCTGCCCCCTCCTTGGGTGTACAAGAACCTGGGAGTGGCTTTGGTCGCCCGGGCAAGTACCACACCTCTCATAATCACACACACGCACATTACACTGGTTTATCTACACCGAGAAATGACTCTCCGACTGTCATTTCTCGAAGACTTCTTCTAGCTGGAGACATCGAGAGCAACCCTGGACCCATCCTCAAATACATATGTCCAACATGCTCAAAACTTATCACTTCAAGTCGCCACACAAAGGGTTCAGTTCTCTGCAACTCATGCGAGAACTGGACATATTTCACCTGCACAACACTTGCCTCCACGGAACACTACACAAACACCTGACCTGTTCCTCATGCCCCTCCCTTTCCCAGTCAAACCCCTCTTCTACACCCCCCACACTTCTATCCAACTCACCAATCCTTTCTGCACCACCCACATCCTCAACCCCTCACATCCCACCCCAACCTAATCCATCCATACCCTCACCTCCTGCACCTCAATCCCCATCCCCACCACCACCTCGCCCATCTCCCTCACCCCCACCCCCACCCCCACCTAAACTTCCACCTCCACATCCACCTCATCCCCGTGCAGCAGCACCCAGCTTACACCGCACACACAACATCAACATACATACATACACACATACATACATCAAATTTTAAGACTGAGTGCTCCACACATACGTGCAGTTTCAGTCTCTTGTTCCAGGCAACCCTGTTAAGGGCTGCTTCACTTGTCAAGTTTTTGAATTTGAGATCAGCAGGTATAGTCCGATCCCAGGTCTTCCTCGGTCCACCCCTTGGTGCAGCTCCCTCCACAATTACAGACCTGCATTTTTTCACCCAATTTTGTTCATCCATTCTCTCCATATGTCCATACCATCCCAGTCTACTTGTACGCATCACCTCGCTAATACTCTTTATACCACTAAACGGAGAGAGCATTAACACAGAGAAAAATTAACTCTTACACTTCATCAAACAACACAACATACACATTGCCATCTTACAAGAAACAAAACTCCACACAACACAAAAAACACCTACATTTCATGAATTCACCACCATCAGACAAGACTGAGCCGACGGCGGCGGCGGTGGACTCATCACCTTGGTCATCATCATCAATAAACTTCACAGACACCAGTGCGCATACCAAATCCCTCCTCCCCCCACATGATAACACAACAGAAATACAATCCATCAAAATAAGCACTGGCAATAACTCCAATATTACCATCATAAATACATACACTCGTCCCCCCCCCCCCAAACATCCCCCACAGTACTCAACGAATACAGACCACAATTATAACAAATCACAAATACTCCATTCATCATCCTGGGTGGTGACTTCAATGCCAAGACGTCGGCCTGGTTTGTCGACAACCCTGACACAGACAGAGGGCTGGTCCTACAACGCCAATCAGATAACCTTTTCATCCTTAACAACACCTATCAACATACCCATATTCCCCACCAAGCCTACTTCCACCCACCATCTCCAGATATCACCTTCTGCTCCCAACAACTCGGCCCCACAACATCCTGGAAGGTGGTTGGAGCCTTCGGTTCCGACCACCTCCCGATTATTGTCACCACCAAAACCAGAATCACCTCAGTTAGCCACAGATACACATTTACTAACTATAAAAGAGCCAACTGGGAAGCTTTCACAAATGAGACAGAACAACACTTTGAAACCCTAAACAGCACACCCATCACCAACAATAACAATGCTGTTCACACATTCAACATAACTATCCAAAACGCTGACAAGAAACACATTCCAAGAGGTAACAGAAAAAGAAACTACCCCAACTTCACACCAGAAATTCAAAACCTCATCAGACAACGTGACACACTGAAACACTCCCCAGCACCCCACACACAGGACATCGCACAACAAATCCAAGGACTCAACCCCCAGATTAACAACAAAATACAAGAACAACAAACACTAAATTGGATTTACTACCTCCAAACACTTGATCACAAAACAGACCCCAATAAACTCTACAAAAGAGTAAACAGCATCACACTTTCCAACAGCAACACAAAAAAATCACATGCCGCAATCACAACAACAGACTATCCCTTCATACAAACAACAAGCAAACACTCTCATGTCAACCACCTAAACCCCCAAGACGACCGACGTGTCATCTGACGTAAGAGACAATTCCCCACAGACCCTGATTATGCACCCTTCTCCAACAACCAGACAAAGCACATCATCAACAATATCAAGCACTCACCTGCCTGTGGTCCAGACAACATAAGTAACAAACACCTCAGACACCTAGCACCACAAGGCATATATATATATATTTTTTTTCTATATTCCAACTTACTTCCTCTCGGGCATAGGCTGAGAGCCTTAACATTCACTGCTTTACAATGAACAGTGAAGCCCGTGAGGTCTTGTTCCAGTCTAGGGAGTGAGACATGTGAAGCACGTAGAGTACAACGAGCACCTGCCATCTTGCCTTTACATGAGGCACGGTGCTCACTCATGGCCCGAAATGACCCCATCTCTGAAGCCACCTCGTTCCCGTGCTTCACTGTCTCACCCCCTACACTCGGACTCTCACACTTACACACACACAACGCCACCTGTTGAGCAGATAACTCACCAGGCATTGCACCCCTATAGCATATTTTGAATATGGGAATATTCATACAGTGCTATTTAATCAGGGAACAATGAGGGTATTTTATTGACGTTTCGGTGGGCTTGTGGTAATGCACTGATACTAGGTACAGCACAAATTCCATCCCAATAATATCTTCCCATTGATACATCGGGATTTGAACCCGGGACCTTTGGATTACCAGGCCAGTGGCAAGATCACTCCACCACACCTCCCCTAATAATAATAGATTATTGTCACGGTGCCAATTGTAATAGGACACGTCTGGACTAATAGGTTACTGTAACACTTGCCCATTATCTAGGAAATATATCTATATGTTGATAGTGTGGAATTAAGTCGTTACTTTAGATCAAAATAGACAAATATCCCCTGTGAAATTATGGCAACTAAAGTCCCAGAACATGCTATACATTTATATCTATACTGACTCGATGCAGTAATATATTTGAAAAGAAAATTGCAGTTCCCAGTTTGCGGGATATTAGAGTACACAGATTTATTGTAGTGATAGGTATATATATTGTAAGAAGTCCTGTCTGATGACTAATAATTGTATTCTTAAAGTTAGCAAGAATTAAAGAAACAAACATTCCTACTAAAATTGGTTTTATTGAATAGCGACACTGAAATTGCATTAAGAAAAGAGACAATTTCATTCACACACTCTGCCACTCAATCTAACCCACTTACCTAAATATAATTACCCAGTATTATAACTACCCCAAAGATTACCCCAAATCATTATACTGATTACTGCTAGTCATACGAAATCTCACATCAACCAACCCTTTAGTCTACTGTGACACTGATAACGATGTCCAGCCCGGCAAATGACCGCATGATCGAATAAGCACGAGACGTTATCGCACCCGTCAATCACACTCATCACACTCTCTCTCTCCACTCTCACCTCAGTCACGTGACTTGCTAGACTAATGAGAGTTGCCTATTAAAAGGGTCTCAAAACGGGCAGTACGACAAGTCCTAGGGAGTCAAGCCTACAATCCTCTAGCGGTAACCTCACCCTCTGTGGGGTTAAGAGCTACGGCGTCACTCGGCGTCACTCACCGACACACACCACACACACGTGACTCGCTAGACTAATGAGAGTTGCCTAATTAAAGGGTCTCAAAACGGGCAGTACGTCAAGTCCTAGGGAGTCAAACCGACAATCCTCTAGCGGTAACCTCACCCTCTGTGGGGTTAAGAGCTACGGCGTCACTCACCACACCCGCACACACCCACACTCACCCCTGGCCACGTGCATAGCTAAATCAGTGGGAAAACACCGCAGGGGAACTCTGTCGCCCTGGCATCCCTAGCCTTTAGCAAGCCCTCTGTGGGGTCATGCTTACACCTGCCATGCTCGGCCATAGCATTAAGCTAATTCGGTCGGCGTCACAACCTTGGCCATGCGCACGGTCTGGAACAGTCCTGGTGACTGGCCGACGCACCCAAGCACACCACCACACATCACTCTGGATATCTCAATCAACGTTGACACTTGTCTAACTGAATTGAACTCACCTGATTATGGTAGAATTATGGCCCGAGGTGACCACGGGATCCTGCTGGCCCATTCATTGCGTGCACAACAAAAAGTGAGTGGTCTCGTTAGGGCTGGGCAGGAGAGAAGAACTATCCTGGGCATCCCTGCCCCCTTTATACCCTCGGTCCCCTCCCCCAAAACGCATTTTGAAATAGGTGCCAATGAAAAGCCTGACACAACCTATGACCACGCCTACAAGCGCGAACGCACACACAGTATGCGTAGCTCCTAGCGGTACACAGGCCTCACACAGGCGCACCTCCCACTCTCCCCTTCTATCACTACAGCTGATCTCTCGCCTCCCAATTTTCCTGCGCTGGATAAATCTACCTATCTACCTATAAGTATATAATCTCAGTCATGGACCTGTGACAGCATACAAGCACTCACCAACATATCAAACTACAGTACTGTACAGTTATTCACACAACACAATACCAGACATCTGCAAGCATGATGTCATCATTACATTCCCCAAACCCAACAAAGACCCCACACTACCCTCCTCACACTGCCCCATCACACTCCTTTGCACCCCCTCCAAAGTCTCAGAATGCCTCATACTACAACTGATCACACACACACTACCCCTAGCTCTAACACAACATGGCTTCAGGCCACTACATTCCACAAACACTCTTCTTACAGACCTTACACAAAGAGCTTTTGATGGCATCAACTCAGCTAGAGCACCACACAAATCACAACTTGCCACACTCGACATTAGTAAAGCCTTCGATGCCATCCCCCGCCACAACCTAACAAACAAAATCTATAACACAAACATGCACAACAATACAAAAAGATGGCTGGCCAACTTCCTAGCAGGCAGATGTGCACATGTATCATTTGCCGGTCAGTCATCTAGCATCAGAAACTTCACAAACGGAGTCCCGCAAGGATCCGTCCTGTCGCCTGGATCTGTACATGCATGATATACCCACACCCCACGCACCCCAAATAAATATAGCTTCCTACGCAGACGACATAACACTCACATGCACACACCAAGACCCAGACAGTGCAACACTTCTCTTTCAACCCTATCTCAACACACTACATGACTGGTGCACTACAAACAGACTCAAGTTGTACCCCAGACAAAGCCACTGCAACCCTCCTCACAAGCTGGACAGCCGAATACAAATGCACCTGCACCTCAACATAAAACAAAAAACCTAACACACACATACACACACAAAATCCTAGGAGTAACATATGATACTCTAATGACATTCAAACAACATACCACAAACATAAAAAATAAAATGACACTCAGACTTAACGCCCTCAGGTCACTTGCCCACACAAAATTTGGACACAACAAAGAAACTACCACCACAGTATACAAACAATACATAAGATCAGTGATGAATTATGAAAGCCCTGCCTGGGCTTCTAACCTGGCTGAAATACATCACAAGACCTTGCAGACTATTTAAAACAAAGCCCTAAAAATCATCACAGGCTGCACAGCTACTACACCTACAGATCACCTACATCAAGAAACCAAAGTCCTCAAAGTCAAAGACCATCTGGATATGAGAGGCACCCAATTCCTTGCTGCAACCTCCACAAACCAACACCACCCACTACACTACATGGCAACACACCCACATACACCAAGGAATATAAAAACAACACCCAGCACATAGTATGACACACAAATATTGTCATCTCTCTCTCCCTGCCCACCCCAAACCAGCTTCCAGAAGCACATCCATACTCATATTTCTCGCCATTCCATCCAATCACTCATAGACAACACGCAACTGCAGGCACGACCTCCCGAAATCCATCCTTCTGAATCCTCCCTTCCTCGCGAGGACAGAGTCCACCTGGCCAGACTGAGATGTGGGCACCATCCAGCTCTTCTGAGCTATCAGAAGAGACTGGATATCTCCGTCGCCGACACCTGCCCAGGATGCAATACAGCACCCCATACTATTAAACACATCATAGAAGACCTCATTCTACACAATCACTTATGCCAACAACATAATCTACACTCCTTGAGAGCCCTGTGGGAAAGTCTGATCGTGGCTATGGCCTTCCTTAGGGACTCAGGGTTGTTTGGCCAGGCAGCCTACGGAACAACAACAACAACAACAACAACAACTGTTCCACTAGTTCATATAGCTAACTGTTCTACTAGTTCATATAACTAACCAACCATTCTACCTGTTCTTGTAGCTAACCATTCTAAGCATTCTTATATGTAACCCATTCTCACCATACACTACATGGCAACACACCCACAGACACCAAGGAATATAAAAACAACACCCAGCACATAGTATGACACACAAATAGTGTCATCTCTCTCTCCCTGCCCACCCCAAACCAGCTTCCAGAAGCACATCCATACTCATATTTCTCGCCATTCCATCCAATCACTCGTAGACAACACGCAACTGCAGGCACGACCTCCCGAAATCCATCCTTCTGAATCCTCCCTTCCTCGCGATGACAGAGTCCACCTGGCCAGACTGAGATGTGGGCACCATCCAGCTCTTCTGAGCTATCAGAAGAGACTGGATATCTCCGTCGCCGACACCTGCCCAGGATGCAATACAGCACCCCATACTATTAAACACATCATAGAAGACCTCATTCTACACAATCACTTATGCCAACAACATAATCTACACTCCTTGAGAGCCCTGTGGGAAAGTCTGATCGTGGCCATGGCCTTCCTTAGGGACTCAGGGTTGTTTGGCCAGGCAGCCTACGGAACAACAACAACAACAACAACTAACTGTTCCACTAGTTCATATAGCTAACTGTTCTACTAGTTCATATAACTAACCAACCATTCTACCTGTTCTTGTAGCTAACCATTCTAAGCATTCTTATATGTAACCTATTCTCGCCATTCTTCTAGATGAACATAGTAGTCTTATAGCTAACCATTATTCTTGTCACTATATAGCTAGCCATTTGTGTCTTATTTCCAAATTGTGATTTTGTAAAATCCACCTACTAGACGAGACAGAGAAAGGGGCAAGGGAACGCAAAAGTGGTCCCGGATCCTAAGAATTGGAACTTTAAATGTTGTTCAGTTTCGGGCTCTGTCTCTGGTTGGTCACCCCCCAGCAATGGGGTTTTGTGCCTGAGTATATACAAAAATATACATATGATTTTGATAAATTCTTTGTTGTCTTTATGTTGTGCTGTTCCTGTTTTGGTTTGTTTGTTTTGAAAGTTTTACATTTAATAACTAAAGCCGCTATCACACCAGAGCTTTTATCGTCAACTTTTGATGCTCAACATTTTTCTGGCAACTTTTCTGAGATCATTAGCACTGGTGTCATAAATGAGGTGACAAAAGTGGTTATGAAGTTTACCTCATAAGCTGCCAGACATATGTTGTGGAAAAAAGTGCTCATATTATTAAAAAAAAAAAAATAATTATAAAAAACAAAAAACAAAAGATGTGCTGTATATAACCTAACGTTAAAATGTTGTCTATGTGTTCCACAGTGTAACGAGGAGCGTCGAGAGATCACTTTCAGCCTGAACCGGTCGCCCCCGCAGCCCAAATGGCATATCACTATGGAGAAGAAGGACTGGGAACTCATACTACCACTCACAGCCGGAGGAATCAATCAATTTGTAAGTTATTTGACCTTATGTTTTTTTTTACTACCACCACCGGATGCCCGTTGCCAGCCTACTTACCGATCATGACCTCTATAATTACCATGCAACGCAAGTTGAGTGCGTAGTAAGCAAAGGCGAGCTTGTGTTAAATGATGATCCTGTGGCTGTGAATTTTGGAAATGAGTCATTGGAGCTGGTGGACAAGTTTTGTTACCTAGGAGATACCATCTCTGCCTGTGGTGGGGCCGAGGTTGCCACTGTCGCTAGAATTAGATGTGGCTTGGGGAAGTTCAGATAACTGCTGCCAATTCTGACCATGAAAAGAATGCCTCTCCCCCTGAAGGGAAAGGTGTATGCATCATGTGTTAGAAGTGCAATGACGTATGCCTCAGAAACATGGGCCGTTAAAGTAGAGGATGTCAACAGAATGGAACGTAATGAGATGAGAATGGTGAGATGGATGTGTGGGGCCAGGCTGCAGGATAGAATAACAAATGATGAGCTGAGGAAACGTTTAGGTATAAAGAGTATTAGCGAGGAGATGCGTACAAGTAGATTGGGATGGTATGGACATGTGGAGAGAATGGATGAACAAAATTGGGTGAAAAGATGCAGGTCTGTGATTGTGTAAGGAGCTGCACCAAGGGGTGGACCGAGGAAGACCTGGGATCGAACTATATGTGCCGATCTCAAATCCCAAAACTTGACAAGTGAAGCAGCCCTTAACAGGGTTGCCTGGAATGCCGCCATTAGGACAAGAGACTGAAACTGCAAGTATGTATAGAGCACTCAGTCTTAAAAATGTTTGTATGTAAGTCTGATGATTCCAAACCACACTGGAGAAGGGCTGAATCCTCCTGCACATTCTAGCTTGCCAGTGGGAATGTTGGAAGTATGAGTGGCAGAGCGAATACATACATACATACATACATACGGGTTTAACCCGGCAATGGCGAGAAAGCTCTTAAGAAGTTTTACTGGGCAACGGCGGCAAATGTGAGAAAAACATTTGAGAACATTTTCTCAAATGTGAGAAAATTAAATGAAGAATGTAATGCAACAAGGACATCCTGAAAGAGACTATAAAGGACATGGATGTTATGATAGATCTGGGAAATACTGTAGATGAAGTATGGAAAGGTACAAGAGACTCCATGATTAAAGCAGCTGAGAAAATATGTGGGAAGAAAACCTTTAAAATGTGGAAGAAGAAAGGTAACGCATGGTTTAGCAAAGAGATAGAAGAAATAGTGAAAAAAAAAAAAAAAAATCAGAAAGAGTATGCTGCAAAAGAATATACCTAGAGAAACTAGAGATGCGAGGAAAGAAGAATATAAAAATTTGAAACAAAGAGTGAAGAGGGCGATACAAGACGCTAAAAGGAAGACAGATGAGGCATATGGGAGAAAGATTAGTGAACAGTTTTTGAATGACAGGAAAGCATACTACAGAGCTGTGAAAGAAGCCAGAGGGAAGAAGACTGAGAGTGTCTCAGGTGGTAGGATGAGGGACATGAATGGGGAAGTGGTAGAGGGTGATGGTGTGGTGAAAGTATGGAAAGATCATTTTAGTAGCTTAGCTGTAAAGAGTAGGGGGAAGGCAAAGATCTCATCCATAGGAATGGAGAGAGGTAGAATAAACAGGGTAGTTGAAAGCCAGATAAGCAGAGAAGAAGTAAAAGAAGCAATCAATAGACTTAAAATGGGCAAAGCTGCTGGAGTAGATAACGTCCCAGATGAAATGCTGAGATATGGAGGAGAAGAAGCTGTTTTCATATGCATAGGTTATGTAAATTAGCATGGGAAAAGGAAAGTGTACCAGAGGACTGGAGGAAAGCAGTGATAGTACCCTTGTACAAAGGGAAGGGTAGTAAAGAAGAGTGTAAGAATTATAGGGGAATTAGCTTGCTTAGCATACCTGGAAAGGTACACGCAAGAGTAGTAACAGAAGATAACGGATGACAAAATAGGCGAGGAACAGGGAGGTTTCAGAAAGGGCAGGGGCTGCGTTGACCAGATAGCCTCAATGCGATTGTTGGTAGAGAAGTATCTGGCCAAAACCAGAAAACTCTATGCAGCATTCATGGATTTCGAAAAAGCCTACGACAAAGTAGACTGGGAGGGCCTGTGGGATGTGTTAACAGTATATGGTGTGGGAGGAAAGTTGCTAATGGCAGTAAAATCTTTTTATAGGAATGCAATGGCAAATGTGAAGGTAGGGGATAAGTTAAGTGAAAGTTTTGAGGTCAATGTAGGTGTAAGACAGGGATGTGTCATGTCAGCTTGGTTGTTCAATATATACATGGATGGAGTGATTAGGGAATGTAGGGCTGTATCAATGGGTGTGGGAGCTAGACTGGAATCAGAGGGAAGAACATGGAAGATTTTAACATGCCTATATGCGGACGATGCAGTCCTGTTGGCGGAAAATGCTGAAGAACTTCAGAGAGTGGTCACTGACTTTGACAGGGTATGTGAAAAGAAAAAGTTAAAGGTCAATGTAGGGAAATGTAAGGTAATGGTGTTTGAAAGAAGAATGCATGAAACCATAGATTTTAAGGAAAAATATAGAATCAAGAAAGAACACAAGAAAAGTTGTAAAATAAAAATTGAAAAATGAAGTACTGGAAGAGGTTGAAAGTTTCAAGTATTTGGGAGCTGTACTATGCAAATATGGTAAAATGGAGAGTGAGATAAAAGAGAGAAAAATGCAAGGGAGAAAGGTAATTGGAGAACTTGATAGTATTCTCTTAGGAAGAATGGTTAGCCAGGAAGTAAAAAAGTCACTGAGAAACAGTGTGCTGCTCCCAACACTCTCGTATGGAAGCGAGACATGGACGGCAAGTGACGAGGACCTCTTCAAACTGAGAGCTGTGGAGATGAGCTTTTTCAGAATGGCAGCTGGCATGAATAGGCTAGATGGGCCAAGTAATAGGGAAATGTACGAGTCCTTTGGAATGGAAGAGCAGGCTTTGGGCATTGATTGTGGTGTGGTTGAGTGGGTTAAGAGAAGTACTTTGAGGTGGTATGGTCATGTTCAGAGAATGGATGAAGACAGAATGCCAAGAAAGATATATGGGAGTCAGGTGAGTGGAACTGCTAGTAGTGGAAGACCACCTATGGTATGGGAAAAGAAAGTGGAAAAATATATTGAAGAAAAACTTCCACGTAGTGGAAGGGGCATTGTGGCACGGGCAAGGGAGGCATGTCTTGACAAAGTAGCTTGGAGACGTTTCTGTCATGGCCATCCTCTAGTGGGGGTTTCCCAGGGGGAAACAAGGCGTCGGAGATGATGATGATGATGAACGTCGGCAAAGCTCTTAAGAGGGAATGCCTTAAAAAAAACATTTTAAAAGGCCCCAGTAGCACTTAATTTTTTTTTTTTTTGTTTTTTTTTTTCCCTCTATACTTCATATCACTCCTCCACATCCCCTCCTTCCCCCCTTTCCCCTCCCCCCTTCAATTATCACCTATTTTTCCTATTATTCCCTAATTCGTTGGTATATTTTCGTGTAAGCATCTCCAAGCCGGTTATATGGTGTGGTCATGTGACTAGCGAGTGTGTTGCGTAAGGGAGAGTGTGAGTGAGTGAGTGAGTCAGTCAGGCTTGAGGCCTCGCTAAGGGAGGGGCTGCCTCAATTTGCTCCACAATTCATGAATGGGCTTCTCCATGTTTATTCGCGATTTTGACCATATAAACATTATTCCCACTTGTTTTATTGTTGTTACAGGTTATTATCTTCGTAGTGAAGGTAAAATAAGCGCATGTGAATAAGTAATAACGATATTTATCGTAAAATGACGATTATAGGCATGAATGGAGCCTAATATCGTCGCCCAGAACAGTGGTGTTCAATACACACAGCTCGCCGTTTATAGGTTAACCCTTGTCTAGCGGGGTATTTTGGGCTATTTTGGGCATATTCAAGCCCTCCTGAATGATCAATCAAGTATCTGCATGAAAAGAAATGTATTCAGCAAAAAACTAGGTGCTAAAAGCTTCAAAATAAGACCAGAATGAGCTACGTAGCACTCGTGGGTCTCATGCAGTGGTGCCACCAACATGGGAGTTTAGCGTATAGCGGCATATTTTTTCCCACTACGCTCACTACTGGTAGCACTGCCAGCCTCTCGAGAACAGAGGGAGCGTGAGTCAGTGGGTGGCGGTAAGCCCTGGGTGTCGGACGTGTGGCCTGCTGCGCTCCCGGCCATTTGCACTCTATTTTAACCCTTTAAAAGCCTTAATAATGCTCCTAACTTGCTGCAAATTGGTGCATGACTTAAGTCGAGCGCCGCTCTTTAAGGGTTAAAGACCGCAACCGTCCACAGTGAATGTGGCTTCCATGGTACAATCACAGTACTGCACGCAGTGCACAACAATCATAACATGGTGGCTACAGTCTTTACAGCAGCACAGTACAACAGTACAAGTTGTGGAAGTGCTTTAATGTCAAAGAGTAGATGTGTGCTGTGCCCAGGTAACTCGATGGAAGGGGAATGGTGCGCAGTGGATAGTTGGAAAGAACATGAGATACCGGTTGTATTGGAAAGGGGATGAATCTGGAAACCGAAAGGAGGAGTGGGTGTACTGGTATCTGAGGAGTGGGAGAAAAGTGTGATTGAGATAGAGTAAATGGAAGATTGATTGTTCTGAAATTGAAAGTTGGTGAAAGAATTATGAATGTGATATCAGCATATGCCCCACAGGTTGGATTCAAGAGAGAGCAGAAAGAGGCCTTTTGGAACTTCATTAGTTTCGGGCCTCTCGTAGTATGATACTACAGTCGTAGGTGGTGACCTAAATGGGCATGTGGGAGCATGAGCTGCTGGGTACGAGGGTGTGCATGGTGGGAAAGGTTATGGAAGAAGAAATCTAGAAGCTAAATTTTTACTGGTGTCCTGTGTTGCACTCAACATGGTTGTGTGTAATACTAAGTTCAAGAAATGGTTGAGTCATCTAATCACATATAGTTCTGGGGGCACCAGTAGATTACTTTTTAGTGACAGGGTTGTAAAAAGTACTTAATAATTTTACTCAAGTTCAAGTAAAAGTATGTACTCAAAAAGTTACTCAGGTAAAAGTAAGAGTACCCAACTAGAAAGTTACTTGAGTTAAAGTATAAAAAGTATCTAATGAATAAATTACTCAAGTACCAAAAGTAAAAAGTATTTTCCCAAATTGTTAAGATACATATGAGATACCTGTTTATATATATATATATATATATATATATATATATATATATATATATATATATATATATATATATATATATAGATAGATAGATATAAAAGGAACACCCATTCTTAACAATCCTCCATTACAAACCCCAATGAAAGGAATAACATAACTTGTATTTTCTTGTACTGTATACTGTACTGTAATTATCTTCTTTGTATCAAGAATGCACAACACTTATGTTATTTTTTTCTGCACGAGTTATTTTTGTATAGCTAATGCTCGTTTTATGTTTACGGTTGTCTTTGTTACATGAAATTGGGGAAAAAAATATATTCAGAATAGATGAGTGTCTAATGAAATAGCAATGCTGAGTCGATCACGGGTGGAAAGGGTGAGGTGTGAAACCTGTGGGATTAAGTGGGACAATGGGAGAGTCATTAGGATACCTGGGGGGTTGGGGGAGAGGGAGGCCTATCAGCGCCACATATATATATATAGTGGTGACCTTTGAACTAGCCAAAGAATGTCACACCTACACTCAGGGGAATGTGCATGGGAAATGCTATTGGGAATTTCAAATCTATTGGAAGGAATATTTCGGAAATTTGCTGAAGTTTTACTCCACAAAATTAAAAGAAGTAAATTAAATATAGTGGAGTAAAAGTGCAAGTATTTCTTATAAATAATACTCAAGTTAGAGTAAAAGTACTGGGCAAAAAATCTACTTTTTAAAAAGTAGATACTGAGAAAATGTACTTATTAAGTACTGTACTTGAGTAAATGTACTTCGTTACCTTTACACCCCTGCTTAGTGAACAGGAAAGACTGGAAGTTTGTTCGAGATGTAAAGGTCATCCCGAGCGAAGAATGTATCTCCCAACTTCAGCTCCTAGTCTGTGGCTTGAGCTTAAGGCGAGATCCTATGCGAAAGAAAGTATACATGCCCAAATGGAAAGTATGGCTGTTGAATAAATCTGAATACAAGGATAGGTTTTGCAGAGAACTGGCAGAAATGGATAGGAATGTTGGCGCTAAGCCAAATGGTGTAAATAGCCAATGGAAATTTCCTTGAACATAGCCTTCTTGCCGCCACTGACAAAGTCTGTGGCAAAACTAAGCCCCCGCCCCCCCTGATATAAGACTTCCTGGTGGTGGAATGACTAGGTTGAAAATGCAATAAAGGAGAAAAGTTGCTGTTTTAAAACATGGAAGAAAGGAGGCAGCAGGAAGGAATAGCTGGCGGCTAAGCGAACTGCAAAAAAAGAGATATACTGTTTAAGGCAAAGAAAATCATACAGGACCTGGTCATAGACCAAGTGAGTAACGCAGAAAATCCCAATGGGATCTTTAATTTAGCTAGGCGAGTTAAGGATGACAGTATAGATGTTGTAGGAGAACAGTGTGTCAGGAATGATAATGGGACAATTGTTTACGCTGACAAAGAAAATAGAGATGCTTGGAAGGTAGGATACACTACGAAAGATTACTCAACGTGGAATTTGAGTGGAATAGAGAGCAGCTTCGTAACGAAAAGCCAATACTCGGCCCTCCCCCTTTGATAGCGCCAGCTGTTGAAAACAGTGCACTAAATCAAATGAAGGATGGAAAAGCTGCAGGATGCTCTGGCATTGTAGCTGAGATGATTAAAGCCTCACTCCCTCCTCACTCCTGTGCAGTATAGGAGTGAGTTTGGTCACAGAGCTAATTAACTCAATCATTAGAGAGGATATAATCCCTGAGGAATGGCGCAAAGGTGTAAAAGTAAACATACTGTATATAAGGGCAAGGAGGACTCGTTGGATAGGGGAAATTATAGGGGCCTGAAAATGCTTGACCAAGTCATGAAGGTCTGTGAGAGAGTCTTTGAAGGTATGGTAAAGGAAAGCATTTCTATCGACGATATGCAGTTCGGTTTCATGCCAGGACGAGGCACAATCTATGCTATCTTCATAGTGAGGCAGCTGATTACTCGATGAATGGCACCCAGCTAAAGAATGTAGACAGAGAAGCCGATTTAGGAGTAACAATATCCAGTAACTTAAAACCAAGTCAAGATTGTGCTGAAGTTGTTAAGAAGGCAAGCAAAATTATAGGTTTCATAGGTAGATCATTTGAACATAAATCAAAAGACATTATCCTCACCCTTTACAATTCATTAGTCCGCCCACTTTTGGAATACTGCGTTCAGTTCTGGTGCCCTTACTATCAAAAGATATAGACAAATTGGAACGAGTTCAACGCAGAGTTACCAAGATGATACCCTGTCTTCGGAACAAACCATACGAGGAACGTCCTAAAGAACTAAATTTATATCCATTAACCATTCGCAGATTGAGAGGTGACCTTATTCAAGTTTTCAAGATCATTAAAGGCATCGATAACATGAACTGTAATATATATTTTACGATTGACCAATCAAACTACACGCGGGGAAATGGTTGCAAAATCATTGGTAAATCATTCAACTCTAACGAATCCAAGAATTTCTTCTTCACTCGAGTCGTCAACTTGTGGAATGGGCTAACCAGAGATGTCATAGACTGCAACACCGTTGATTCCTTCAAAGTTCGCCTAGACATGCGAACCCAAGGTTGACTGCATTTGTAATTGAATAAATATTTTCTTTAGTAGTGTTTGTTCAATAGCCTAATAGATCTTACTATTATTTCCCCTGCCATGAACTAAGCCCCAGGGCAGCACTTCCTTCTCACATAATTCCCACATTCTCTCCGAAATACTGTTGCAACACTTGGAACAGCAGTGTTTTGGAGGGCAAGTAACCTCAAGGGGTCACATGACCTATTGTTGCTTGTTTTCCTTTGTACTCCTTTGTACTCCTTATACTGTAGATGTAAGCGTTCAGAACAGCCAGGTCGACCATATGCAGGAAGAACTTCTTATGCCATCTGCATGAGGTACGCAGACAGTCAATGAAGCCAATCTGCAGGTCGGACTTGTCGACCAGCCTCATGTTGATGTTGCAGTCGAGGACAGCATCTGGCTTGCTCAACCTGGCCTTGGTGCGGCGATCCACCTTGCCAGTCTCAATCGTGTCCCTCTTGTGGATGGTGGTGAGGAGGTTGACCTTCCACTGGTCGTGCCAGTGGATAGCCAGATGGCCCCGGTTTCTTCTTGAACACATCATCTTTCTTCGTCTGCTTAGGGAAAGCTGGCATGCCCCTCCTTCTTTATCATACTGTGCCTACAGTCCCCGACTCCCCGTTTTCCTTTCGTGGAGGTACTTGGTAAGAGTGGGGGACGTGTAGTAATTGTCCGTGTAGAGGACATGATTCTTGTTGAAGTAGCGGTCCATCATAGCTTTCACCAGCCAATGGTGGGGTCCGCAATCACATCCCCTTCTTTCCCGCTGTAGACCAGGAAGTCCAGGACATAACCAGTCTTGCAGTTGCACAGCACGATAACTTTATGCCAAAGCGATGTCTCTTTGACGGGATGTACTGTACTGCCGGAAGTGGAGCTTCCTCCGGAACAGCACGAGAGACTCGTCAATGACAACGTTCCAGAATGGCCTGAATAATGAGGTGAACCGTTGCCACATCATCTCGTACAAGGTTCGTATCTTCCACAGCTTGTCTGGGCGGTGTACGTTGGTGTTGGTGACGAGATGGAGTTAGGAGAGGATGTCGAGGTACCGGTCGCGTGACATATATTTCCCGAAGGCAGGGGTAGTTATCAGATCATTGGTGATCCAATAGTCTGGCAACCTATGTTTTTTTACATGAGGCATAGGCTTTGTGAATGCCAGGATGACAATAATCTCAATATGAGTCACATCAGTCCACTGCCTCATGTGGCCCTTGGTCACCTTCTCGAAGATGTTGACCTATATCTGGTGTTGCTTATTTGTCTCCTTGACGACGTAGCCTACCACCACCTCATCAAAAAATGCCTCAAAGAGCTCTCCTGGTGAAGCATTGGGGCCTGCGGGAGAAACTCCTACTCCTGTGCCTCATCAAAATGTGGCACCTCAGGGTTGTAGTCATCACCCACATCTTCCCACTGAAACACCGAGAATTGGTCCTGGTTCTGGCGACGTCCACGACGCACTGTGGCTGGCTGAACACGCCCACGGCCGACACAGGAGGCGCGCACATTAGGGCGGCTACGAGAACGACGACCACAGGTAGTGCGGCGGGGTTCAGGGTCGTCTACATATAGTACTCGTCGTCATAGTAGTTGTTTTCCCCAGACGGTGGCACCATGGACAGAGTCATAAATATAACAGCTATATTTAAGAAGGGAAAGAGAAATGACCCAGGGAATTATAGACCAGTCAGTTTGACAAGTGTTGTGTGTAAACTAATGGAAACGGTAATTAGAGAAGGAATAATGGATCATATGAAGTCAAACCAACTTTTCAGTGGGAGACAGTTCGGATTCTTGCCGGGGAGGTCGACGGTACTACAGCTAATTAAGGTGGTAGATGATTGGATGCAAATTCTAAAAGATGGTGATGTAATAGACGTGGTATATTGCGATTTTATGAAGGCCTTCGATAAGGTCCCACATAAAAGGTTAATAGAGAAAGTTGGAAGCTATAATATAGGGGAGAAATGTGTGAAATGGATAGAAGCCTTCCTGAAAGATCGGAGACAGAGGGTACTGGTGAATGGAATAGGCTCGGGGTGGAGGGAAATTACAAGTGGGGTACCTCAGGGATCTGTGTTGGGATCACTGCTGTTCGTTATATTTATCAACGACTTACCTGAAGTTATAACTAATGGAAGTGAGGTATACCTGTATGCGGATGACACTAAGCTGTATAGAAGAGTGAGGAGTAAGGAAGATATGGGTTTGCTTCAAGGAGATGTGGAGGGCATGAAGGGATGGTCTGAGCATTGGTTAATGCCTTTTCATCCAAAAAAATGCAAGTACATGCGGATTGGGACCAGCAAGATAGACAAGGTAGGATACAGTATGTATGAAGCGATGGAGGAAGTGAATGCAGAAAAGGATATAGGAGTAGTGATAGACAATAAGTTAAATTTCTCAGAACATTTAGCGGAAAAGATAAACAAAGCCTATAGAATTGTAGGGCTGATAAGGAGGACATTTGTGTCACTTGACGAAGAAATCTTCAGGAATCTCTATACAGCGCTGGTTAGGCCGCACCTGGAATATGCAAACCAGGTGTGGGCTCCATATATGGTAAAGGATATAGAAGCAGTGGAGAAAGTGCAGAGGAGAGCTAGCAAGCTGGTACCAACGTTGAAGAACGCGGGCTATGAGCAGAGGTTGAGGACACTGGGGCTTCTGACACTGGCATATAGGAGAAAGAGAGGGGATATGATAGAGACTTTTAAGATAGTGTCAGGAAAGTACGATGAGGATGTGTGTGGAGGTATCTTCTTGATGCGGGAGGGAACTAGAACGAGAGGACACCCTAAGAAAATTTACAAAGAAAGAAATAGGCTTGAGAAGGCAAAGAACTCATTTTGTGATAGAGTGGTAAATGAGTGGAACGCACTGCCCCAGTATGTAGTCGATTCCAAATCAATAAGGGAGTTTGAAAGTAATCTTGATAAAGCATGGGGAAGACAAGATTTGAAGTTTGATTATAAAACAAAAATACAGAATCGCAAAAATGTTGCGTCTGCTACCGCCGCCGCCAACACTGTGAACGACCGCAGCAGTGCAAGTACTGGTACTGAGCTGGATACACAGGCATAGTTTGCCTTTTTCCAGAGGATCTACTGTAAGAAACTGTAAGAAACTGTAAGAGTCATCAGTCAGGTGTCCTTCTTTGTCGGTATCCTCCTCATAATCTGGCGGGGAACGATGGATGTGTCGGCGGCGTGTGGGTGGGCGAGGTGGGGAAGGAGTGGCAGGTGAGGCTACGTCTCCCCGAGGTTCTGGGCTTTGTTGCCTGCAACGAGTGGTGGAAAGTATCATTTCACTATCACTAGGCACAGGGACTGGTGATGAGGGCTCAAAAATATCTTGACCCACACTTGTTGATGGCTGGGGAGTTGGAGAGGACCGTGGGGAAAGTTGCGGGTGGACATGGATGGGGCCGGCATGGGCTTCGAACAAAGCTCGCTTAGTTTGCTTGCCTTTTTTTTGTATATTTTCTGCCTTTCCCCTTTTTGGCAGCAGTATGTCTCCTGTCAGGGGACCCAGGTGGCAGATAGGCCGAAAGTGGGGGGTCCTCAACCCTCGGCAGTGGTGGGGGTGGTGGGGAACAATGGCAGTCGCCCGGGGCAGCTTGGGTGGTAGACAAAGGAGACAATAGACAGGCAAACGATGAGTCACCAGGCTCACCCTCACTCATCACCTCATCATCTTCTTCCTCATCTCGCCTTTTTGCCTCCTCCCTGGCTGTCGCGGCCGCCTTTTCCAGTACTGTACCTGCTTCCTATAGAACCGTATCTGGAACGGCGATGTAGCTAGTGAAGGGCTTGGAGTGGCTTCACTCATGGCAAACTTGGAGGGGCTTCACTCAGGGCAAACTTGGAGGCTGACCTTGGAAGTTTCCCACTCGCTAACTTTACCCACATCACTCTCTTCACGTTCAACAGCTTTCGCAACACTAATTTCCCCACCTTCAGCTTCTGCGTCGCTCTCGTGTTCACTCAAGAAGCCCCTTAACTCAGGCTCTTCGTCACTAGAAATATTGTTCAAATTAGCACTCGATGCGTAACAAGATGAATGTCCACTACTCATCTTGTCAACATCACTATCATAGTCACTTCCTGCTAAATCTAGCTCACGCAAGGTTCTATCAATACCTCCGGGAGAGAGAACATCCTTGGCGAGGCGCCGTCGTGTAACACGACGAGATGGGGCGGGCATTGTAGGAGGCACCGAATCGGACACAACGGGATAGATTTTTTGTGTGGTTTCCATAATGGCGGCTTGGTAGAGACTGATGCTGGGTCGTAGTACAAGCGTGGTGGCGCTGCGTACCCTATGTTAACAAACAAAATTTACGCGCGCGCTTCAAAAGCACAAATTCAAGCAATGGTGCCTAAGAGGCCATCCGGGCTCTACGACGCTAGTTCGATATGGCCTCCTTAGAGGCCATCCGTGGTTTGAGGGTTAAAATAAAAATGGGGTATGTGCTGGAGTATATAGATAGATAGATAATAATAATAGTACTGTAATAGTAATCTATATATTTACCTACTGCTAGATGCCATGATCCTTGAAGGGGTGGTCACGAATGAATTGTCCCCATGCACCTGTCAACTAATGCCCCTCCTCTCATCCAACACTGCTTTCACTCTTATATCTCTCAACTTGATCCTTCCACCTCACTCTCGGTCTACCTCTCCCTCTCTGTCCTTCCACCTCACTCTTGTACAAGGCTTAGTCATTCTCTCACTTCCTATATGTTCCACATGGCCGAACAATCTCGAGGTGTTCCTTTTCATACTTTGCAGCACATCCATACCACACCGCTCTTGTTCTTCCTCATTCATCTGTCTATCCCTCCATGTAACTTAACATGCACTTCTCAAGTAATTCATTAGTTTCAGTAATTTTTCCTTTATTATTGCTTATAATTTTTTTAGGACTCAAATCAGTATCAGTAAGTGTTCCCTTTGCATTACTTACAAGTTTAAAGACCATTTCGTCTACAGAGAGTGTGGTTTCAGTCTTCATCCTAAATGGCTTCATTCCAGGTGACCCAGTTTTGGGCTACTTCTGATGTCAAGCTTGTAATTGATTTATTGTGTCCAGCCGTATTTGGGCCTCAGATCTCTAGGCTGTACAGAAATTGTCCATTTCTGTTTTTCCAAGGTATTGCACAGCATATACATGTCTACATTATTTTCCTTAGCCGGACCCCGTGCGCCCACTCCTGATGCTGCACCCCATTGAGATAGCGCGTCAGCTGACCCTACTGGAGTTTGAGTTGTATCGCGCTGTGAAGCCCTCTGAGCTGGTGGGGACCCCATGGACCAAGGACGACAAGGAGAAGCGCTCACCTAACTTGCTCAAACTCATCTCTCACACCAACAATGTAAGTTCATTTATCACAGTTGAGACATTAGTATGTATGTATTATATGTATGTATGTATATACTCACGCACATGCATGGAGATATAGAGGCTCATATGAATGATAATGGAGTGAGAAAAGTGAGGGATATGGAGAAAGTGAAGGAGGTCATGAAAGGTGTGGATGTGGACGGATGTGGATGGGAAGTGCAGGTGGAGGAAGTCAGTAGGATAGGTAGACATAAAAGGGGAGAGATGAGACCAATAAGAATACAGTTTAAAACCAGGGCAGTGGCAGAGACAGACTTGACAAATATTAGTTGGAGGCTAAACACAAATGATGAACTGAAACATATAAGACTAACGAAGGATTTGAGCATAGAACAAAGAAAAAAAATAAAGGAATTTCAAGAAAAGGCTGATGAAAATAATGGAAAGTTGGGTGAGGAGGATAAGAGGAATTTGTATTGGAGAGTATGGGACGGGAAATTGAAGAAGTGGTTTATACGAATAGAAGGGAGAAGGAGATCAGGGAGGGAAGAGAATGTGATAGGAGTTGTGACGGAGGAGGAGAACAGGGTGGAGGTGTCACATGGAGAGACAGGAGACAAAGCTGCAGACCCAGTAGTGCTAAGGGGGGAGTAGGGTACGGACAGGAGGAGCGGGATGGTGTAGTTGCTGAAGGAATGGTAGATAGATTAACCCTCCAGCCCCGGCTACGCATTACATAAATATTCCCCGAAACCCGGGTGTTTTGGCCGAAAAACTTCTAGGCTAGGCTACCGTATCTTTGTTATTCTGACTGCTTCCCGCATTCCCGCTCATCCCCAAGCGTAGCTGTGTTATTTACCTGTAGAATGGCGTTAAGTAGAGCTCTCTAAGTCAACTGGTTCAGTTGTGATGATGATTTCATTGGAGATAACTTTATGGCAAAAACAGACACTTTACACTACTTTTCGATACTTAACAACAACATACAGGCACACACGAACAAGCGATGCTCTCCTTCTTGTGGCCGGAGATGCGGGGCGTCGGTCCAGCCGGCTGTTGTTTACATGCGTCGGACCGACGCCTCGCACACCAAGCTCACAGGCTTTCAACCACTGGGCGTTAAAGAGCCCTTCCGGGCAGCTCGTGTATGCTTTTTTATGGGCGTTCAAGAGCCCTTCCGGGAACAGAGGGTTAAAGGTGGGTGTGCATGCTATTATTTTCCTCCACAATCATTACCGGCAGTGTGCACTATAGCTTTTGGTGCAATATTTTCTGCTACAATGGCTTAATTATTTATATAATGGCCAAAATAGGATATGGGTGACACTTTTCTGGATTCGGAGTTTAAGCGCTCTGATGACGTATGCCCAGGAACACAACAAGCTCTTCTGACAGGTGGAAATAGAGGATAGTGACAGTAGTTCCGATTCGTTTGCCAATACTGAGGGTGATAACTGTGATTATGGCAAAGAACCTCAAGTGATGAATATTGGTGGTGTCCAGGCTTATATGTATGAACCTGTAGGACGAGATCCAGCAGCAGGAGAGGAGGGAGAAGCAGCTGTGATTACCGCCCGCCTTGTTTACACTACTCGGAGCCGCGGCGGACGCTAGCGATCATGTCCCCGTCTATTTTGACTGCATTTGGTTACAATAATGAAAGCCCGCCCCTCACGCCTCCATGACTTATTGTCATCATCATATACATTGCCAACAGAATCTAACCACATAATAGAACGGAAAGACAGTGTGAAAGACCTTGGGGTATTAATGTCTGAAAATATGGGTTTCAAAGTACATAACCAGGTCAAAGTGGCGGCTGCGAAACGTCTAACGGGTTGGATTCTGCGTACTTTTAAAACATGCGGTGAATTGCCTATGATAACGCTCTTCAAATCTCTAGTGCTACCGCGGATTGAATACTGTAGCGTATTAACATCCCCATACAAAGCAGGTGAAATAAATGACGTAGAGAGTGTACAAAGAAATTTCACTTCGCATATAAGTTCGATAAAACATCTACACTATTGGGAGCGTTTAAGAGCACTGAATCTGTACTCACTGGAACGTAGAAGAGAACGTTACCTAATAATATACACGTGGAAAATCGCAGAGGGTTTAGTACCAAACCTACATACTCCGATAGTCATGAAATTCAGTGATAGGAGAGGCTGGGAATGCGAAATCCCCTGGATGAATAACAGGGGTGCTATGGGCTCTCTGCGAGAGGGCTGGTTATCACACAGAGGCCCACGTCTCTTCAACAAACTCCCACGGCGAGTAAGAGACATGAGGGACATCTCGTTAGACAACTTCAAGAGAGCCCTAGATGTCGAACTGCAAAAAGTGCCAGACGAGCCCATCCTCGCAAGGGAACGAGCTGTCGCTTCAAACAGTCTACTGCACCAAATCACCACCCATAACGAGGGGCGTCGCGCTCCTTGGTGCCGCTAGAAGAGCGGCGAACACATCCAAAGGTATCCAAAGGTAAGGTAACAGGGTGCAAATAACAGAAAAAATCGCCGTAAAAATAGACGGGAACTTAACCCTCCAGCCCCGGCTACGCATTACATAAATATTCCCCGAAACCCGGGTGTTTTGGCCGAAAAACTTCTAGGCTAGGCTACCGTATATTTGTTATTCCTACTGCTTCCCGCATTCCCGCACATCCCCAAGCGTAGCTGTGTTATTTACCTGTAGAATGGCGTTAAGTAGAGCTCTCTAAGTCAACTGGTTCAGTTGTGATGATGATTTCATTGGAGATAACTTTATGGCAAAAACAGACACTTTACACTACTTTTCGATACTTAACAACAACATACAGGCACACACGAACAAGCGACGCTCTCCTTCTTGTGGCCGGAGATGCGGGGCGTCGGTCCAGCCGGCTGTTGTTTACATGCGTCGGACCGACGCCTCGCACACGAAGCTCACAGGCTTTCAACCACTGGGCGTTCAAGAGCCCTTCCGGGTACCTGTTATATGCTTTTTTATGGGCGTTCAAGAGCCCTTCCGTGGTGTAGGGGTTAAACCGCGGTGATCGACTTATATTTTTGTTTTTTTTTTTTTTTTTAGCCTAGTTGCTAGTAGTTGAATTTCAGCCAATAAATTTCTTTAGCCTAGGGTAGGCCTATATCCATCGACACTGACTGTATAATTTGGGCTAGGCTTAAGTTAGCCCATATTATCCACTCTCCTGACTCCTGAAATTGGCAAGTACGTATGGGTGGGAGGGTGGTTTGGGGGATGGTGGGGGGAAGGTAGAAGGGTAATTGACTCGTGTTACATGATATGCCAGCTAGCAGACGTGATGCACTAGCAAAGTTCATTTATAGTCCGATATGTCACATATTAACAGGTGATGTAGAACTAGTTAAACATTTTGCAAACGACAAATTAGCGGAGCTATGTCGTAAAGGGTTTAAATTTAGAATAGGGAGTAATAAAGTAACATGGGACATAATTTTAAAAGATATTGTTTTTTCAGTCAATAAATTAAAAGATAAATTGTTAAAAATTGCGTGCTGCAATGCGAGAGAACTAGAAGCATGGTCTAAATTATTAATTAAGTTAATTAGAAATAAAATTTTCTCGCTTAAAAATGAATTTAATCTTTCAGATTTTATAGACTATAATTATAATAAGCTTAAAGCTGATTTAATAAATTTACATAAACATTTTGTAATCACTACAGTAGATAAAGCCAGCAATAATTATAGCTTCACATGTAAGAAATTTTATCTTGAAAATATGAAAAAAGAATTAGGTATTAAGGGTAACATATTACGTAAAAATATTTGCGGTAATTCTGTTTATGAAATTCAAAATAATCTGAATATTGATAACTTAATCGATGAACATACCAAGAAAAATATAATATTTGATATTAAACTTTCTGATAAGAACAAGTGCATTGCAAAATTATACATGTTACCTAAATTTCATAAAAGACCTTATAAATATCGCTTTATTGCCGGAGCAAAATTTGCTACCACTAAAACTCTATCAGAACAAGTAGTAAATTGCTTAAAATACATTAAAAGTACTCATAAAAGATATTGTAATACCATCATGAGAAGAACTGGCATTAACTATTATTGGAGTGTTGACAATTCGTTAGAAGTTATTGATAAAATAAATACCATGCCGAAAGTTACCTCGGTACATAGCTTCGACTTTTCAACTTTGTATACCAATTTGCCTTTAGATTTAGTATATTCAGAGCTTTGCTTTATTATAGATTTGCACTTTGACAGGTTCGTTAGGAATGGTAATTATTTCATAAATGTTTATACATATTTTAATAATGCATCACTTAGCTCTACTCCCACTAGTTCTGTATATTTTGATAGAACTAAACTTAAAGATGCCCTTAAATTCCTCCTTTTCAATACTTATGTTAGATTCGGGCCGTACATTTTCAAACAAATATTAGGAATTCCTATGGGTGGAAATGCTAGCCCTTTAATTGCAGACTTATTCTTGCTTGCTTTAGAATTTAAATATATAAAAGACTTAGTTGACAGTAGCAAGAAAAATAAAATTCCAGAAAAATTAGCACTTGCTAAACTGTTAACCCGGGAGCTGCGGGGAGACTCTTAAGAGTTCCCCCGGCGCACTGCGGGAAGACTCTTAAGAGTCAGAGAAAATAAAAATCAACTTTTGACATCGAAAAAAAATATTTTTTTATATTTTTTTTTTTTTATTTTTTTATTTTTTTTTGGCCCCTGGGCCATGCAAAATCTCAGTCCTCTACCTCCCCTTCTTCCCCACTTTCCTCCTCTCCTTCAGTTATCACCTATTTTCCCTGTTATTCCCTTATTCTGAGGTATATTTTCGTGCTAACATTAGAAATCCGATTGGAGGGTGTGGTCATCACTGATAGCAAGCGAGTGCAAGAGAGAGAGAGAGAGTATCGATCGACTGCGTCTCAGTGGCCTTGGGGGAAATTGGCGGGAAAGCAGATTGCCTCACCCATACATTATACAACTCGCGGGCTATATCTCCGATTTTGACCATCCAAACGCTGTTTTCACTCGTTTTATTGTTGTTTCAGGTTAATACCTTTATAATCAACCCATAATAGGCGCATATGGATAAATATTAATGCTATTAATGGCACAATGAATATTTTAGTGACGGAAACACCTCAAATACGTCAGCACAGGGGGACGTTTCCAATTACCCCCATGCGCACTTCAGAGGTTAAGTAATAATAGTAGATATATTGATGATATTCTTGTTTGCAATTTGTTAAATTTTAATCAAGTTGCTAAACTTATTTACCCTAATTCTATTCCCCTCACACAATGTAACGTAAATTATAAAGTTGAAAATTTTCTTGATATAAATATAGAGATTGTTAATGAACAGTGCATACTTAAAGTATATCACAAAGTTGATGATTTTAATTTTAACGTAATAAACTTTCCTTTCCCTAGTAGTAATATCGATAGTAAAATCACTTATAATTGTTTTTTATTCCCAATTAATAAGATTTTGTAAAATCTGCACTAAAGTAGATGACTTTTGGGCTAGAGCTAGGTTACTATACAGACTCTTAGTGGACAGAGGTTTTGAGGCAAGTAAATTGTTCCATAAATTTAATCTTTTTAGGGTCAATTATTGTGACTGTATTCTAAAATTTGACATCAATAATTTTAATCAAGCATTTTTAACTTGAAGTTTCTTGTATAACCTCTGCTTACTTTTTGTCTGTATTTATTGTTTATCTTTTTCTTTTTCTATTATTATTATTATTATTAATATTGATGATTTTTTAAATTTATTGTTCTTGTTAAAAGAGTACTCTTTGTTTAAATCTGTTGTTACTTCATATTTTGCAATTATTTCTCTTTATATTATATGTATTCATTGTCGATAGTATCAATTGCTTACTTTTGCGATTTCCTTAGTTTATTTGTGCTATAAATGTAGGTTATTTGTAGGGTAGTTATTGATAGGGGTCACTTGAGGCATGCTATGCTTACAGGTACCTACCCGATAGCACTATCGTTAGTGAGTGCTGTACTGTATCTTATATTATTTTGTAATAGTATAGATATCTTATCAATATTTGTATTTTTTACTATTGTTAATGTCTTGTCATGTTGCAAATTTGATTTTAAATAATATTTTGACATTTAACATGTAGTTTCTTTATTCATGCAGAGTTTAGTAAAATTTGCCAGAACGTCCCGGACTTCCCAAACTTGACTACTTCCTTTAACGTGACGATAGTGCGTTGTTATATGTGCGATTGGTTTGCTTGGGAAACAGATTAACTTGCTCATGTAGTGATGTACACCCTATGTGGTGGATTGTGTTCTTTTATTTAATAATTTTCATTTTAGTAAGCGTTGTTTCCACATAGCGATTTTGATAATTTAATTTGACTTTATATTGTCCTTGTCCCAATTTTGGTTTGTTTAGTTTGCAAGTTTTACATTTTAACAAATATGGAGCCGATTGGTGAGGTTGTTTCGCCACCACGGATTTTCATTTTTTGATGTGATGATCTACGGATAGGCTGAAAGTGGGTGGTGGGAGGAAGTTGGAGTTGTGGTGGGGGGAAGACAGAAGGGTAGGGGACTTGTCACACAAATATGGAACCAATTGGTGCAGTCGTTTCACCGCCACATATTTTCCTTTTTTTCCTTTGTGATGGCCTGATGTGGCGACCCATGGTCGGCGAGTGGATTGGGGGAGGGGGTTGGGGTGGTGGTAGCAAGAAGCCAGAAAGGTAAGGTACATGTGGTAGAAATATGAAAGCTATAGGTGCAGTCGTTTCGCTGCTACGATTTTTTTTCGGCGAGTCCGTATACCTGTATATACGGACCTGGCACTGGGCGTGACAAGACCCCAGTCCGTATAGGCAATCAGCGGGTGCATCTAGCCATACCCATACTCCACTGCACTTTATTGTCAAAGCATTCATCACGAAAATGTCCATTGCATATGAAGCTTGTTTTGGGCTTTGCCTCCCACACTCTGGTTCTTTGTATAAACTTCACCCATTTGTTACAATGGTATGGATCACTTGGAAACTTGTGTAGTGCTATGTTTGGTCCAGGGATGTTGCTACACCCGAAAACAGCACACCTATTCACCATTTTTGCTATACTTGCTGATGATTACTTCCCAAATGTTTGCCTGGGCGTACGTCACATCCTCACGTAAGTACTAGTTGCAAGGGGTCGCAATTCAATATCTATTTTTGATTTGTTCTCTAATATTGAAGATTAGTTTTGACAAAGGAGTAGTCAGGTTGATTACTGGAGATCTAAACATCTCTTTAACCCCTTCAGACATATATGACGCAGAGGTTGCCAGATTAGCAATAAGAAATAGAGTTCTCTCACTCTTATAATTACCTCTCCAAAATTAGTTTTCTGCCCACATCTAACTCAAAGACAACTGCAGAGGTTGAAGTAACTAAAATAAAGGTTTGTAAAAAACCCTGATGGTAATAAAGGCTTTAAAGTATCCCTAATAGGCTCAAAATTGCGTCATATGTCGGAGAGGGTTAACCTAACAAGTGCGCATGGGGGTAATTGGAAACGTCCCCCTGTGCTGACGTATTTGAGGTGTTTCCGTCACTAAAATATTCATTGTACCATTAATAGCATTAATACTTATCCATATGCGCCTATTATGGGTTGATTATAAAGGTATTAACCTGAAACAACAATAAAACGAGTGAAAACAGCGTTTGGATGGTCAAAATCGGAGATATAGCCCGCGAGTTGTATAATGTATGGGTGAGGCAAGCTGCTTTCCCGCCAATTTCCCCCAAGGCCACTGAGACACTGTCGAACGATACTCTCTCTCTCTCTCTTGCACTCGCTTGCCATCAGTGATGACAACACCCTGCTTGCAACTCGCTAATGTTAGTACGAAAATATACCTCAGAATAAGGGAATAACAGGGAAAATAGGTGATAACTGAAGGAGAGGAGGAAAGTGGGGAAGGAGGGGAGGTAGAGGACTGAGATTTTGCATGGCCCAGGGGCCAAAAAAAAAAAAAAAAAAAAAAAATATGTTTTTTTCGATGTCAAAAGTTGATTTTTTTTTTCACTCACTCTTAAGAGTCTCCCCGCAGTCCGCCGGGGGAACTCTTAAGAGTCTCCCCGCAGTTCCCGGGTTAAATACATTATAAATTAATTTTAATTTCGGACGCCCCACCACCTTTAAGGATTATGTTTAGTAATGTGGATGTGTTTACCCAGGACAAGAAAAGAGAACTGATATGTAGGTTGCAGGATGAAGAGGAAAAACCTGATGTCATAGCCTTACAGGAAGTAAGACCAAAAAATGCTAGAATTGAGAGGGAACTGGTGGAGTATAGTTTGGAGGGTTTTGAGTTATATGAGAGGAATGCTATTAGGGCAGAGGTTGGAAGAGGACTGTTTATTTATGTAAGAAAAGAGCTCAAGGTAAATGAGGTGGATATGAGACAGCAGTATTGTGAGTATTTGTGTATTGAAGTAAAATGTGTAAGAGGATCAATTCTAATTGCCTCTATACTGTATATAGAAGCCCAAATAATAGTTGGGAAGAGGATGTTAACCTACTGAAAGCAATGGAGAAATAGATAATAGAGAGAACAAATATAAGATTTTGATTGGAGATTTCAATTTGCCAAGGATCAACTGGGCAAATTGTACTACTCCAGCGGGACAGTGTAGCCTGGAAAACAAGTTTATAGAGAAAGTGAGAGATTGTTTTTTAACGCAACATATTACAGAGATGACAAGATATAGAGATGGGACGCAGGGGAGTGTACTTGATTTGATTTTTAGCAATGAGGAGGATACCTTACCTTTTGATACCTTTTGATTTGTTCGCCACTCTTCTAGCGGCACCAAGGAGCGCGATGCCCCTCGTTTTGGGTATAGTGGAACATGTCAATGTGGATAGCCCTATAGGTCGTAGTGACCATGCCTGTATAAGTTTTAGTTGCAATATTAAAACGGAGAGGGATGATAGAAGCAATAAAAAAAAATATACATGTATGATAGAGCAGATTATGAGCTGCTGAGACGGTGTTTGGACATTGACTGGGGGGAATACTTGAACGGTGAAGACGCTGAAGGAATGTGGAGGAAGATTAGAGTCAAACTGGAGAATGCTGTATCCAAATGTGTACCAGTAAGGGAATATAAGGATAAAACAAAATTGAGGAAAAGAACGAACCCAGAATTGCCAATGAAAAGAAAGCTTTGGACATTGATAAGAAGAAAGAAACGATTGTGGGAAAGACTAAAATTGTTAAAAAAGAACAGGGGGTCTAGTATAGAAGCTAAAGAAGTGGATTTGGAACGCAGACAAATAAACAATAAAATAAGGTGGGAGACAAGGAGGTGGGTGAAGGAGAGGGAGAGAGAGATTGCTAGAAATGTGAAGGATAATCCAAAAATATTCTGGAAGTATATTCAGGAAAAGTTAACAAGAAGAGTAGGTATCCCAGAACTGATAGGAGACCTGGATGATGGGAATAGAGCAGAAACTGATAAGGAGAAAGCAGAGGTGCTGGGGAAATTCTTTGGGGAGGTACTAACAGTGGAGTTGGTTGATGCAGTGCCTACTATTCCCATCAAACAGGCACCAGCACTAGAACTAATAGAGTTTTCCCATGCTAGAATAAGGAGGGCTATAGAAAAAATGAACAGAAGTAAGTCCCCGGGACCGGATGGGATACATCCAAGAATCATAAACGAAGGAGGTGAGATGTTAGTAGAGCCATTAATTTTTTTATTTGAGGTATCTAATACAGGACAAATCCCGATGGACTGGAGAGAGGCGAACATAACGGCTATATTTAAGAAGGGAAAGAAATGACCCAGGAAATTATAGACCAGTCAGTTTTACAAGTGTTGTGTGTAAACTAATGGAAACGGTAATTAGAGAAGGAATAATGGAGCATATGAAATCAAACCAACTTTTCAGTGGGAGACAGTTCGGATTCTTGCCAGGGAGGTCGACGGTACTACAGCTAATTAAGGTGGTAGATGATTGGATGCAAATTCTGGAGGATGGTGATGTTATAGACGTGGTATATTGCGATTTTATGAAGGCCTTCGATAAGGTCCCACATGAAAGGTTAATAGAGAAAGTTAGAAGCTATAGTATAGGGGAGAAATGTGTGAAATGGATAGAAGCCTTCCTGAAAGATCGGAGACGGAGGGTACTGGTGAATGGAATAGGCTCAGGGTGGAGGGAAATTACAAGTGGGGTACCTCAGGGATCTGTGTTGGGACCACTACTGTTCGTTATATTTATCAACGACTTACCTGAAGTTATAACCAATGGAAGTGAGATATACCTGTATGCGGATGACACTAAGCTGTATAGAAGAGTGAGGAGTAAGGAAGATGTAGGTTTTATTCAAGGAGATGTGGAGGGCATGAAGGGATGGTCTGAACATTGGTTAATGCCTTTTCATCCAAAAAAATGCAAGTACATGCGGATTGGGACAAGCAAGATAGACAAGGTAGGATACAGTATGTATGAAGCGTTGGAGGAAGTGAATGCAGAAAAGGATATAGGAGTAGTGATAGACAATAAGTTAAATTTCTCAGAACATTTAGCGGAAAAGATAAACAAAGCCAATAGAATTGTAGGGCTGATAAGGAGGACATTTGTGTCACTTGATGAAGAAATATTCAGGAATCTCTATACAGCGCTGGTTAGGCCGCACCTGGAATATGCGAACCAGGTGTGGGCTCCATATATGGTAAAGGATATAGAAGCAGTGGAGAAAGTGCAGAGGAGAGCTAGCAAGATAGTACCAACGTTGAAGAACGCGGGCTATGAGCAGAGGTTGAGGACACTGGGACTTCCGACACTGGCATATAGGAGAAAGAGAGGGGTTATGAGAGACTTTTAAGATAGTGTCAGGAAAATATGATAAGGATGTGTGTGAAGGTATCTTCTTGATGCGGGAGGGAAGAAGAACGAGAGGACACTCTAAGAAAATTTACAAAGAAAGAAATAGGCTTGAAAAGGCAAAGAACTCATTTTGTGATAGTGGTAAATGAGTGGAACGCACTGCCCCAGTATGTAGTCTATTCCGAGTCAATAAGGAAGTTTGAAAGTAATTTTGATAAAGCATGGGGAAGACAAGATTTGAAGTTTGATTATAAAGCAAAAATACAAAATAGTAAAAATGTTGCGTCTGCTGCCGCTGCCGCCAACACAGTGAACGACCGCAGTAGTGCAAGTACTGGCACTGAGCTGGATACACAGGCCTAGTTTGCCTTTTTCCAAAGGATCTACTGTAAGAAACTGTAAGAATACCCCATAGCTGGGGGTGGCTGACTCGAGACCGCACCCATTCTTATCTTTCACACCCTTACTATTTCCCTTGCTAACTTCCCTAACTTTCTTGACCTCTTTCCAGAACAGTTTCTTACACTCCCTCCATTTTACACTCAGATTCCTTCCAAATTCCTCATCTACTCTTCTCTTACTTTCCTTCACTATTCTCTTCACCACTCTCATTTTCTCCAAGTACCTCGCTCTTTTCTGTCTCTCCAAATCTTCATTCCCTCTACTACCTAACCACTCTCTATACACTTTCTTCTTGTCTTCAACAGCTATGTTTGCCTCTTCAGTCCACCATGCTGTACCCTTCACTCCCCTCCCTCTTCTCCTTACTCCACACACCTCTTCACATGCTGCACATATCTCTTCCTTAAACACTTTGCACACCTCATCCACTTCCTCCATACCCTCCAGGTCAAATCTACCTATTCGTCTTTCTACTGCTCTCTTGAACTCTTCCCTGACCTCCTCCTCCTGGAACCTCTCCACCCTCCTCGCCATTCCACCTTCCTCTCGCTTCCCTCCAGCTCTCCTCACCCACTTCTTTTGTATCCTAATTTTAGTTACTACAGTACTACATAATGGTCAGACAGACCATTTTCTCATGTTCTTTCTTAATTCTATATTTTGCCTTAAAATCTATTAGTCCATGAGCCAAGACCCGAATTTTGGGATATCGGTACCACCCGGGGTGACTAATTCTCTTAGGTGTTTTTAGCTTGCTACATGTCTCTAGTTTATGTTTTGATATGATAGCCCTTGCACATTGGTAGCTTAATGGTCGTTATCACTTCTTGAATAGACATACCCTACCGAAAATTCCGAAATTTTTTAAAATGTCAAATTTGGGGACAGGAATGCCTAAATGTCAACAAAATGCATATAGTAATTGTCACATTTAATACAAGTCCTGTAAATACACACTAAGCATGCCATGGGCTTGTACATACTATTATGGCAAATTACTACTCCTAAATATCATCTACGTCAGACTCGGAATCTGACTGTTGTGCCACCGGCTCTTCTTCAATAGCCTTGTTCTGACATGTCTGTAACCTGCACATGTCCGTGCATTTTAGACCATTGCTGAGGCAAGTACACTTAGGGAGTTCGCATGACCGCACACACTTGCAAGACAGTAGCTGCATAACAGCATCTGGTGCTGGTGAGCCTCGCATCCAGTTGACGGCAAGCTTACCGTCCTCATCTGTCATCCAACCGCAGTCTGTTGGGTTCGCAACAAATGGCTGGCTCTGAAGACTTCTCCTCCAGATCGCAGCCTGGTAGTTTGCACGCAGTGCATGCATGAAGAGGCAGTCTTCACAAGGAGGGAGTTGACTTGACTCTACCTCTCCACGTCTTGCACAGAACAGCTCATACCGAAGCTTGTTTACCTTAGTTGTGTGGGTAGATGGTAGGTACATGTGGCAGGTGATTTCCTGTAGCTTCTCAAAGAGTTCAGGAGACACTTCCCATGAGCGTCCAAGTTCGTGAAAAGCATGCTGGTATGTCTTGTCCATCTTCACCTGCTTGAGTGTCGTCATCTTCCCTCGGCCAGCGAATGCACTGACGGTATCACAGCCTGTAAAGGCATGCATACCAATCAATGAATCACACACGCTGCCTCCCAGTGTGCGGCTCAGTGTGGTGATATCCAGGAATCTTGTCCGGTTCTTCGTCCCGCACTTCTGGAACAGATGGGATGGGATCTTGTGGCACATGCCAAGACACAACACCATGACGTCTGTATCTTCTGCAGTGATGATGACAGACTTGTTCCCAGATTCTGCTGCATGAAGTGCATGGAGAAGAGCGTGTGTCTGCTTCTTCTTGAGTTGACTTAAGCTCAGGAGCCTCTTCCCACTGCTCTTTGGTGATCTTGAAGCAGCGCTGCTCACATGTGACATACAGCTCCTTGTCCTTGAGCTTCTCCCTGTGCTGTGGTGCCTTCCATTCTTCTACCAAGAACTTGATAAGACTTGCCTTGTTGGAGGAACTACCGAGTAACTTTCTCCACTGCTGGATGTTGTGCCCAGGTTGAATGTTCTTGAAATGAATTCCTGTGCCTGCACTTCTTTTGGCTCGTTCTGCATCCTTGATGGATGTCTCCTTGTAGATATCAAACACAACATCAATGCGCCTGCTCTTAGCACCTTCATGAACAGCGTGACTCAGTGCTGTACCTGCAAGCTGTGAAAAAGTTTTGTCGTTTCCCTTCAGTTTGTGGACCAGGCTCATCCCATCAATTATGGTAGCAGAGGGCTCGGGTATCACTTCTGCAGGAGAAACATTCCTCTCTAACTCCTTTGCGAGGGCAGCCTTGTTGGTCTTGCGGAGAGACCCATCACCGCTGGCAAGTGCCCAAGGCAAAGGCCCCAGGGGATGAGCCAAGACATCACTCATTTTGAGCTTTCTGTTCTCGGCAACAAGGATCATCTGGCCAAATAGGTTCCTGTCAGCCTTTAAGATAACCTCCTTGGCATGGTCTTGTGAGCGTGGCTTCATTCTGATGTTAGTGAACGTTCTCAGTTTCGTCTTCGTCATCGTGTCATGAAACTGTATAGTTGGCGTATCGATCTCCAGGCGCTCTTCCTTGAAGGCTTGATATGCATCCTCTCCTATTCTGTAGGCCCCTAGAAGGTCTTTGACAACTTCTGGTGGTGCCATAGTCGCAGTTGACAAACTGACAAGATCTTCTTGCTCTGCGTTGAAGGGGTTCAACCAGCTGGTCTCCATCAGTTGAACTAAAGATTGGACATCGGCCTCATCTCTTCTAATCCTGGGCATCTGTAGGTCTGGGTGGCTGAAGTCAGTATACTTTTGGCCTACTACCATAGTCCTGAGCTGCCTTAAGTACCTGCTGCGATACTCCGATGTCAGGTAGTACCTGGCGACAGCTCCGCCTTTCAGGCTGAAGCCTTTTGTGCCCCCTGGTGTCTGGGTGTCTTTGTTGATCGTCTCTTCGATTGTCTGGTCCACAGGGATCCGTCCAAAGGGATTCTTGCTACCGATCTGGACCGAAAAGCCACCTTGCATGAAGTGTTCATGGACCTCTGGGTGTTCAATGGGCAGTCGAGACATCAAGGCATAGTAGTAGGTTAGGAACCGGGCATAGTTCACTTTGTCATAGGCAAAACACCACGGTATCATCTGTCGGATTGCTCCTAGGTGGAGCATCCAGTTGCCTTCTCTGGAGGCTCGAATTAAGTCCAGCATGATCTCAACCATGTCCAGGTATGACATCCAGAATGCTGAGAGGTTGTGTTCATCTCTGAGGGTCTCAAGATAAACTTGGAAAAGCTTCATGATATGTGTGCATGATTCACTCTCCATCAGCTCTTGAAAGAGTCCCTGAGACACATTGCTGTGAAAGCTGTTGATGTCCTTCAGTGTTTCATCTAGATGGTGTATGTCCCTTGAATGGTTTTCTTCTAGCCATGAAAGGAAGCCTTTCCATGCAAGCCTCATCAGTGCTTCATACACGAGCTTGTGTAGTCTCACTGCTCTGTTGTACCTCTTGCCGTTCATCACTCCTGACACTGATCCTTCTGCGATGATACCTGATTCCACACAGATCTCTAAGACCTGCATCTTGAAACCTCTTTCCTATGGTGGAGATGAGATTACAGATTGTGTGGAAGACGCCCATCCTGATGATAATGTTCTTGAACTTCTCTTGTTTCCAGATAACTTCGGCAGCTTTGGCATAGAGTGCTTGATCAAACACGCACACAATCTTGTTAAGCTGTAAGGACTGCATGATAGCATGCGTTTGTTCCAAGATTTCATTAACGGTGGACATTTCTGTTGCGGGAGCATTGATAGTGGGCAGGTAGCTTACAGTGTCCTGAACCACTGCAATGTCTCTGCGCATTTTGATGTTGAACCCAGTCCAACTGCTGATGGACTGGTCCTCATGGTCTGACATTCGAGTAAGAAGCCAGATATGGTTCTTTGTCTTTGAATCCTGGACTTCCTTGGTAGTGTCGACATACGCAGTCTCAATCCTAGGTGGCCCTGCCCGCCGCCCAACATTGTATATTGGCAGCATTGATGATGTCTGAGTGATGCTTCTTATCTTGGACTTGGTAATCTCTGGCAGGACTTTCTCTGGCACAGAGCCTGCAACCTTGGACTGGACAGCAATGCCATTGACTCTATGAGAAGTACCTGCTCCACTTAGGGTCTCTTCAAGTCGGTCAATGTTATCCCAGGCCAGGGTTGTGAACACACCAGGGTAGATGTTTGCTGGCAGTGGAATGTCATCCTTTGAGCATTCCAGCTTCTGGATACAAAGGGCTGTATCGATCTCCTCAAACATTGAGTAAGACACACAGTGACCAAGACGATTCAGAGTTCGGATCAGTTCTGTGTTTCCTGTCAAAGACTTTACAGCATTGGTCAGCAGTACGTGCTTGGGTGGTTTTGTCTTGCCACTGGTAACAGCAAAGACCAAGTCACTGCCAAAGGAAGTGGCAAGACGTTGAGCTCTTTCAGAGGGAGTTTCACACTCACACTCTCCTGTCAGCAGGGTGTGCAGGAATTGAGTGACTGCTGCAGGAATGACATTCTGATCTGTATCGGGAGGCCATGGCTGACTCACATCTTGTTTATTGATCTCATTCCTCAGCTGCATTCCTGCTTTGGTTAAGACATCTTCAGAGTTAGCTGCTCTTGCTTCTTGCAGGTCTTTTGCCATTTTGTGTGCTTGCCGGGCAAGGTCGTCCATTGAGAGGCTGTGTGGATAGATTAGAAGCTTTCCTTTCTCATCTGGGACAAAGCGTAGTGATTCTCCAAACTCGGTTTCAATCTTTCGGCGAACATGTTTCTTTGTCGCTGGTTTCAGTTGGATAATACCACGGGACATCATGGATCTCTCAAGCCTAGATGTGAGGTTTGTCATAGGCAGTACCTCTGGGTTGGGGAATAATTTGGTCCTTATATACAAGCAGAGTTCCTCGAGGGCTTCTGTCTCAACCTCTTCGTAGCGTGCTTCCTCGCTTTCTTCCTGATTTTCACCTGCACCCGACCTGGCGGCCGCTGGGAAATCATCTTTTGTGAAGAGTTTGTAGCACGACTTGTGGTAGTGACCCTCTGCAGCAACAAGGTCTCTGCTAACTAAACCAAGGATTCTCTGGTTGAGTTAACTTATTGCTGCTCTGCGAATCTTCTCATCTGCTCGTAGCTCAACACACTGTATGAGTGGCTCCCTTGTCTTTGTTGTTTATGTACTTGCTTGACTTCTCGCAGAAGATACATACTTTGGCATACACCCTGCTAGTAGTAGGGGCATCCCTTGATGCCCTCCTCCTGGGGTCGACGCTTGCTGATTCTATCTTGACACCCTTGGCAAGGATAGAATCCAGTGACTTCTTCATTGTAAAGAGACTACGACATTTACGGTGATAATGTATGTGTGGTATTCCTCCTTCTTCAAGGCCCTTGGCTGCTTCCAGGACTGGATCATGCTGCCTGATTTCTGCAGCCCTGAGCAATGTGTTCCAGGAGTCCAAATCCTGTGGTGACACCAGAGCATCGCTGTCATCATCAGAGCAGTGGATGATACAGTCGATCCGTGCTCTCTTCCTCGCAGATGGTTCCATCCTGCCGTCAAACAGTCGACACACACCTGCAAAAAATATCACCATTAAACCATGAACAAACAAACACATTACATGGAAACCACTCTACATATGTTTGCTCCTTCCAATAATAAATTATCCCCAAAATATAACAAAAAATCCCCAAATATGAAATAAACCCCTAAATATGGAGAAACTTGAAATACACATCGGAATAATTCTTGTAGAGAATCAAATAAGCTACAAGAGCTGTTAGAATATATTTTTCAATGTTCCCCATATTTAAGGATTTATTCTAGATTTAGAGGAAAATACCCAAAATATAGAGTATATTCCGAAATATGAGGAAATTTGAAAAATACCTAGGAACAACTCTGGTAGAGAATATAATTCTACATAGGTGTTCAAAGTTTCGCGATGATTGTGTGATGGATTTTAAAGAAAATGAGGAAAACGCCGAGCGTCACGCTAAAAATCTTTATTTTTGGGTAGCGCCCCTATTGCATCAAAAAAATTAGACTAAGCTACCAGTGCGAGAAGGCTATCATATCTTAATGTACTTACAGTCACTCTATAAACATTTTAGTACCATTCGTGTTTAGTCACCCCAGGTGGTACCGATATCTGGCCTGGCTCATGGACTATATGGTTTCATGCATTCTTCTCTCAAACACTATTACCTTACATTTCCCTACATTGACCATTAACTTTCTCTTTTCGCATACCCTGTCAAAGTCTGTGACCACTTTCTGAAGTTCTACATTTTCCGCCAACAGGACTGCATCGTCCGCATATAGGCATGTTAAAATCTTCCACGCTCTTCCCTCTGATTCCAGTCTAGATCCTACACTCATTGATCCCGCCCTACATTCTCTAATCACTCCATCCATGTATATATTGAGCAACCAAGCTGACATGACACATCCCTGTCTTACTCCTACATTGACTTCAAAACTTTCACTTAACTTATCCCCTACCTTCACATTTGCCATTGCATTCCTATAAAAGGATTTTACTGCCATTAGCAACTTTCCTCCCACACCATATACTGTTAACACATCCCATAGACCTTCCCAGTCTACTTTGTCATAGGCTTTTTTTAAATCCATGAATGCTGCATAGAGTTTTCTGTTCTTGGCCAGATACTTCTCTACTAACAAACGTATTGAGGCTATCTGGTCAACGCAGCCCCTGCCCTTTCTGAAACCTCCCTGTTCCTCGCCTATTTTGTCATCCGTTATCGTCTGCAGTCTCTCTGTTACTACTCTTGCGTATACCTTTCCAGGTATGCTAAGCAAGCTAATTCCCCTATAACTGTTACACTCCTCTTTACTACCCTTCCCTTTGTACAAGGGTACTATCACTGCTATCCTCCAGTCCTCTGGTACACTTCCCTTTTCCTATGCTAATTTACATAACCTATGCATTATGTCAACAGCTTCTCCATATCTCAGCATTTCACCTGGGATGTTATCTACTCCAGCAGCTTTGCCCATTTTAAGTCTATTGATTGCTTCTTTTACTTCTTCTCTGCTTATCTGGCTTTCAACTACCCTGTTTATTCTACCTCTCTCCATTCCCATGGATGAGATCTTTGCCTTCCCCCTACTCTTTACAGCTAAGCTACTAAGAGACTGAAACTGCAATTATGTGTGGAGCACTCTATCTTAAAATGTTATGTATGTATGTATGTATGATGAAGACAAGTGTGGTGCGGGGGTAGGTGGTGGTTTGGTCCTGTTGTGCAATTCACGTAAACTTCCTCCGTCGGTTGGTCTGTTACCACCTCCCTCTTGCGGCTGCTGGGTAGAAGTCATCCTCTCTAATAAGGCTGCCAACCTCTTTTCACGCTGGTGAGCCTGCTCTTCCCGCCTCTGGGACGCCTCTGCCTGCTAAGCCATAAGTGAAGCTAATTTCTCCAGTTTTTTTCCATCTTGTAGTAATAACTGTAGATGCCACGTAGTTATAGCTTGCACTTAACTGGAGATATCCTACACACTGCGCCATGTGATATCTTGAGGTTATGGCAACAGAAAGGCAGCAGACATATTTTCCTTTAATATTACAGAGGTAGGTGTGTATAGTACAGAGGTGGCTATTGAACTCAAGGGCCTTTCCTAGCTGATGCTGAGAGGATTGGGTTCTAGTCATATGGTGATGGGCTGGTCTATCAGAGTGAGAACTGAGCGATCTCTGCCATACCCATAGCTTACTCCGACTGTTCCTTTTACTTATGTATTTCCTAGATCTCAAGTGACAGCGTCTTTTCCGTGGATTGACCTCCCAATCTACCATGATTGGAAGCCAAAGCGTCACATTTTTCCTTTGCCCCTCAACTTTCTCTTCATAATTGCTGAAGGGCACAGGGCCCTGGGTGGGGCTTTGGTTTCCTGGGCGTTTCCGCACCCTCCTCGGCTCCCCGCCATGGAATGGCTTCGGTCACCCAGGCTTTATTGTGGTAGGCAGGGAGGGTTCTGTGGGGGTGCTCGGTTATGGCCTTGGCCTTGCTCGGGGCCTTGGGGCTGTTCGGCCAGGCAGCTTGGGGAACAACAACAACTCTCACTAAATTTAACATAACAAATAACTTTAGTCAAGAGTAACTATAAAGAAACGAAACTCATAAACATTGTTATTCATTCATTCAACTGCTTCATGGATCCCTTCCATTCAAATCTACTCAGCTTTATTGTTTACTTTCCACACATCTAGATGGCAGCACTACAATATAGTGAATGACTCCCTAATGATTCGAAGCCTCAATCATACTCTGTCATTCAACAATCATACTGTACACATATTATACAGCTTTCGTCGTCGGCTTGATTAATTGTGCGTAGTTTTTCCTTCCTCTTTTTATCTTCTTCCCCTTATGTTCTTATTCTGTCTCATTCAGTTGTACTTTGGACGGCCTATATCATATGCCACCCTGGCCTGGCTAGGTTGTTGGCTCCTGACCTGATTTGTCTCTTCGGTCGCTGGTGCGGCCGAGCTGACTCGATTCCCCTCAGTTGTGCATTTTTTTGCATCTTCGCTGTGATTTTTTTCTTCCTTATACCTGTTCTCTCATTCTTCGCCCTTGATCACTTCTTGGTTGGTGCTGCAGTGTAGCAGTTCTTGCCTCATCCTTCGGCCCTGCCCTAAAAGAGTTCTGATGTACTGTAGAGCTTATGTGGTCCGGCTGAACTGGTGAAATGTTGAGAAATGTCTGCATGTCTTCACCTTTTTAGATTTGTTTACCTCCTGCCCTTCCCTACCTATCTTGTTGTTGTTGCTGTTCCCCAAGCTGCCTGGCCGAACAGCCCCAAGGCCCCGAGGAAGGCCAAGGCCATAACCGAGCGCCCCCACAGAACCCTCCCTGCCGACCACAATAAAGCCTGGGTGACCGAAGCCACTCGATGGCGGGGAGCTGAGGAGGGCGCGGAAATGCCCGGGAAACCAAAGCCCCACCCAGGGCCCTGTGCCCCTCAGCAATTATGAAGAGAAAGTTGAGGGGCAAAGGAAAAATGTGACGCTTTGGCTTCCACCTATCTTGTCTTGATCTAATCCTTCAGGCCAGCCCTATGAGAGTTCTTTTGGGGAACTCAGTGGGCTTGTTAAATTATTTTATTAAAAAAAAAAAAAAAAAAAAAAGGAAGGGAAGAGGATGTGTACCCCAGATTTTTGCTTTGAAATGTGTCATGGAGAAATATCTGGAGAAGGGACAAATTTTGTATGCTGCCTTTATGGAGTTAGAGAAGGCCAATCAAATTGTAAAACTTGCAAAATAAACAAACCAAAACTAGGACGACACAACATAAATGCAAAAGAACTAATCAAAATCGCTATGTTTAACCCACCAGACCCGGTTGGGCTCTGAGAAACCCATAACAAATGTGCAGAAACCCATAACAAATGTGCCCGCGGAACCCGGTAGGGCTCTGAGGCACCGGCAGCTTGAAAGCCTGTAAGCTTGGTGTGCGAGGCGTCCGTCCGACGCATGGAAACAACAGCCGGTTGGACCGACGCCGCGCATCTCCGACCACAAGAAAGAGAGGCGTCGCTTGTTCGTGTGTGGGTGTGTGTTATTGTTAAGTACAATAAAATGAAAATAAATGAAAAGTAGTGAAAAGTGGCTGATATCGCCACAAAGTTCTCTCCACGGAAATCGTCATCACAACTGAACCAGTTGACTTAGAGAGCTCTACTTAACGCCATTCTACAGGTACGAAACGCATCTACGCTTGGGCATGAGCGGGAATGCGGAAGCAGTCAAAATAACAAAGATACGGTAGCCTAGGCGTAGACGTTTTTCGGCCAAAACACCCGGGTTTCGGGGAAATTATAGAATACAATAGCCGGGGCTGGAGGATTAAATAATGCTTAATAAAATAAAATTTTGAAATAAAAGAACACAATCCACCACATAGGGTGTATATCACTACATGAGCAAGTTAATCTGGTCCAAGCAAACTAATCGTACATATAACAACGCACTATCGTCACGTTAAAGAATTTAGTCAATATGGGAAGTCCGGGACGTTCTGGTAAATTTTACTAAATTTTACTATGACAGAGTTGATAAGAGAAGGTCTGTGGAAAGTACTGTACTGAGAATATACAGAGTAGATGACAAGCTGCTGAAAGCAGTGAAGAGCATGTATGAGGGTGCAAAGGCATCAGTACTTGTGAAGAATGAACAGAGCGAGTTCTTTGATCTGAATGTTGGGTGTGTAATGTCCCCATGATTGTTCAATATATACAGTATATGGATGGAGTCATTTTACACAATGCAAGGAAGAGCAGTGGATGTTGGTGTACCGCTGATAAGGGAAGGAAATGAGTGGAAGTTACCTGTTTGCTGACGATACAGTTCTGATGAGCGATAGTGAATGGGAGCTGCAGGGTCTGGTAAATATGTTTGGAACAGTGTGTGAAAAACGGAATCTGAAGGTAAATGCGGGGAAAAGTAAGGTTATGGTCTTTGAAAGGGGTGCAGTCACAGAGTGTGAGGTTAGGTTGAATGGTGAGGCTATGGAGAATGTCATTCATTTAAGTATTTGGGCAGTGTATTGAGTAAAGATTGGAGTATGGAGGAAGAAGGTGGGAGAGGGTGCAACAGGGGAAGAGGGTTGTAGGAATGCTGAAAGCAGTAACAATTAATAGGGTGCTCAGCATGGAAGTAAAGAAGTCCTTGCTCGATAGCGTGGTCATCCCGACATTGACGTACGGGAGTGAAGCATGGACGTTGTTGGAGAGACACAAACCAAGAGTGAGAGGGTTGGAAATGAGTTACAGTGATCAGTCCCATAACCGAACTACAGTACTGTATATGGGCCATGGCCAGTTCGGTAACAGGAAGTTTCCGGATACACAGAGTTAATTATTTATTTGTCATTATTATTAGGTTATTAGTCCTTTAACTATTTATTTGTCGCTATTATTATATTGGCAACATAATAATAATAATAATAATAATAATAATAATAATAATAATAATAATCTGGTATTTTATTTCTCGCAAGCTCCAGTTCTTCCAGAGGAATTCACTAGCGCTCGTAACACATTGCACCACAATCAAGAGACGTGTGGTGCAGTTCACCTGTAGTTCAAGCAACAACAACTATTTAACATGGCAGCAGTTAGAGTCTGTAACGACCTGTCACTGTGCCACTTGCAAGATCATAACTCCTACAGAAGAGAAAGGTTTTCAACTGTTTTTTGAAAGAGTCTATGGAGTTCAGCTGTCTAATTGATAAAGGCAATTCATTATATAACCTAGGAGCCACGAAAGAAAAGGACCGATCAGAGAAAGAGGACTGCTGGATAGCTACCGGTTCATCAAGACACAGCACATCATCACTGCTTCTCAGGATCGCTCCAGAACGTGCCAAAGGGCGTCTCAAGAGGTCAGCAAGATACTTAGGTTCGCCAAACATAAGTGCCTTAAAAGTCATAAGACACAACTTAAACTCTATCCTAGCTTTAACTGGCAACCAGTGCAGCTCTATCAAATATGAAGAAGTGGGGGTTCATGGAGGTAGATCAAATATGAGCCTCGCTGTTCTATTTAGTATGGACTGAACTTTTTGTAGCAAGTAATTAGGAAGGCCAACCAATAAGGCATTACAATAGTCTACACGTGATAGGACAATTGAGTGAACCAATTTTAAAAGACAGCGCTTGTTAAGAAACCGTCTCGCTGAATACAAGTTTCTGATTTGGAGATTACAAATTTGATGACCTGATTGATGTGATTCTCATAGTTCAATCTAGAGTTAAAGTATGCTCCAAGGTTTCGCACTGAGCTTACTGGGCGAAGTTGAGAACCTCCCATACCCAGAGTCACCACATTTTCAGCATCATATTCCCTTCTATTTCCATGAATGAAAATTATCTCTGTTTTGTTCTCATTCAGTTTGAGTTTCAGCTTTGCCATCCAGATCTTAATGTCAGACAATAAAGATTCCATTTTGGTCTTAGTATCATTAATCTTTTCTATCTTCACATACAACTGAGTGTCATCAGCGTAAAAGTGATAGGCAACACCATGAGCATCTAGCAAAGATGCCAAGCTGCTAGTGTAAACTATAAAGAGGATCGGTCCCAGAACCGATCCCTGAGGAACTCCAAACAACAGGGGGGCTTGGTCAGAGATGGTATGGCCAATCACCACACGCTGAAATCTATCTGATAAATATGATTTGAGGAGCAAGAGTGCTCTTTCACGAACACCGTAAGAGTGCAGATCTTTTAACAGTAGGTCATGGTCCACTGTATCGAAGACCGCAGAAAGATCCAACAAAACCAAGAGCCTTCCCGTTGCATGTGTTCTCCACCAAGTCATTCTGAATCTTACATAAAGAGGTCTCAGTTGAATGGTATTTCCTATATGCAGACTGAGCAAGAGGAACAGCTTTGATCTGTTCAAGCAATGGTAACAATTGATCAAGTATGGCCCGCTCAATTATTTTTGAAAGAAATTACAAGTTTGAAACAGGTCGGTAATTTGACATATCCCCAGCATCAAGTCCAGATTTCTTTAGAAGAGGCACCAAAAGAGCTTGTTCCTCAGATTGAACAAAGTTACCCTCCATGAAGCATCTGTTTACAATTTTACAGATGAAGTCTGCGACATGCAGATAGACAAATGACATCTTGGATACATTAATAGGATCAAGCTTGCAGAAAGTTTTATTCATGTCTCTGACATAACTAATAATTTTACTTGTGTCCACTGGATGGAATGATGAAAGGATACGATTAATTACATGTGGAGGTGGGAAATCCACCGAAAACTCGTCATTGATCAATGTATTATCTAACTTATTTCTAATGCGTGTTATCTTAGTCATGAAAAATTTAGAAAAATCAGAGGCCAGTCGAGCGCTTGGCACGGAGGCAGGACAGGGAGCCATGTTCTTCCGACCCAACAAACTATTTACAACCTCAGCAAGCTTCTTTTGATCATTGCCACAGGAATCGACTCTGTTTTGATAATACTTAGACTTTTCAGCTTTCACTGCACAGACTATATCTTTTCTTGCTGATATATATTCCAGTCGAGTTTCCTCCGTTCGTTCTGCTCTCCTACGTTGTCTGCGGAGAGAGTTAACTGGTGGGCCGTACCAAGGTGAATCATCACGCACAATAATTGTCTTCACAATATCCGGGCAATGATGATCAACGACAGATTGAAGTACCCTGCTATGAATCTCAGTTAGTTCATCGGCTGAAAGAACAGAGCAGCTGATGACATTTAGAGAGAGACTGGCCAATTTCATGGCAAATTTGCTCTTGATCAATATTTTTGTAATTTCTGAACGTAATTTCCTTTTTATAGGAAGATACTCTGGATACACTGATATAAAAAGTAATTAAAGCATGGTCAGAGACTGTAGGATCTATCGGATCAACTTCAATGCCCGACACACGATTGCAACCAACTGGAGATAAAACCAAATCAAGAATGTGCCCACAAATATGAGTCGAGTGGGACACATGGTTGACAAAATTATTATGACCGATCAATTCAAGAAATTCAGAAGAAAAGGGCTTCAAAGATGGATTATAAATCCAATAATTAAAGTCACCACAGATCAGCAACCCACCAGCCTTACTAGCAAATGCCTCCGAAAACTGACCAAACTCATCCATGAAGTTTCTATCCGTGCCTCGATGACCTGGTTGATAGATAGTTGCAATTCTAAAGGTTTGCTGACGATGGTTCATTACTACTTCCAGGAGTTCAAAAGAAAATGGGACAGGAACATAGTCTGAGCGCGAAATACTTGTGATCGCGAGAGAAAAAATAAGCGCTACGCCTCCACCAGGGTGGTCTGCGGAAGGTCTAGGCGCGCTAATTATGGAGTATGATTTGGGCAAAGCACTGCGAATAATCTGGATGTCGGATTCACACAACCAAGTCTCTGTCAGGCACAAGACATCGAGCTCAAATTCACTTAAAGTCTCAATTAATGATCCATCTTGTTATGAAGGGAACGAATGTTTAACAAACCCACTCTTAACTGATTCCGAGGAGGTGTTAGGAGTTTTTCATACTTCTATATCTAGACCCCCCTGGTACTACTCTCCTTGTCGCGGTTGGGGGGCTTCGGGGCCGGCGACTGGGGCTTTATGGGGGATGGTTGTGGTTCTTTCCCTACCTCTCTCCCCTCGAGCTTTCGTCGTCAGCTTGACTAATTTTGAGTAGTTTTTCCATTTCTCTTTCTATGTTTTTCCCCTTCTATTCTTATTCTGTCCCATTCGGTTGTCCTCGGGCAGCCTATATCTCATGTCTCCCGGGCCTGGCTAGGACCTGATTTGTCTCTTCGGTTGCTGATGTGGCTGAGCTGACTTGATTCCATTCGGTAATGCATTTTTTGCATCTTTTTGAAGCCATTCTCTCCTGAGTTCCTTGAGTTGACTGATCAGAACAATTTTGTAAACCATGTGTCCCACCCAACTCATATCTTAGGACACACCCTTGACTTGGTTTTCTCTCCTGTGGGTTGTGGTGGTGTTCTGGATGTTGATGTTGAGAATGCAGACCCTAATACCTCTGATCATGCTTTGATTACTTTCAGCTTTGATTTCCCTAAGCCACTCACACATGAAAAAGTAATCAGATTTAGAAATTATAAAAATACAGACCAAAATTTGGCTAGCAGTGAAGTAAAACAGTACTTGGGAAGTATTGATACTTCCAACCTTACTTCAGATGAGCTGGTGGAGGTACATGAATATGCACTTAAATTAGTGTTCGATCATCACTGTCCAGAAGTAGAGAAGAAAATCATAGTACGAGATGATTCACCCTGGTATAGCACTCGAGTTAAATTTCTTAGAAGAGCGCGTAGAAGAGCTGAACGTGAATGGCGGAAAAATAAAACAGACTCTACATGGTTGCAATATCTGTCAGCCAGAAGAGCTGTGGTCCACACAATCAAAGATGAAAAGAAAGTGTATTATCAGGGAAAAGTTGACTCATGTGGTAACGACCAGAGGAGGTTGGCTTCAATTGTAAACAGTTTACTTGGAAAAACAAGAGTCAGCTTAAGACCTTCTGTACCCGATGCCGAGTTGGCTGCCAACTTTGTGGCATTTTTTGCTGGCAAGATAACTCGCATAAGACAGGAACTGGATGATGCTTCTGTTGGTGAAGAACTTTCAGTTGTACTCCAACCCCGACACATTCCTAATAATGTCCTCTCATCCTTTCACTCAGTAGAGGTGGACATGATCTCGTCCTACATAAGAAACCTCAATAAAACATTTTGCCCGTTGGATCCCATAAATGTTTCCAAGCTACCAAGAGTCTATGATCACACAGTTGAGTTTATTTCCAAAATAATTAATAAGTGCTTCTCTGAAGGTAGCTTCCCACATTCTGAAAAGCATGCACTACTCCGACCTACTCTAAAGAAACCTGGACTTGATGTTGAGAATATGTTGAACTATCGTCCTGTCTCCAACCTGTCCTTCATATCAAAGATATTAGAGCGTGCAATACTTGACCAATTACAACCACTACTTCAGCAGAATGAAACTATCCCAATTTTTCTGTCTGCTTACCGACAGCATCATTCAACTGAAACAGCATTGATTAGAGTACATAATGATCTAGTTGAGAACATTTGCAATGGTGTGGCCTCACTATTGGTCTTGCTTGATCTCTCTGCGGCCTTTGACACAGTGGATCACAAGTTGTTATTGAGTGATCTTTATGATTGTGGTGTGCGTGACTCCGCTCTCTTGCTTCTTGGGTCGTACTTGTCAGGTAGATCCCAGAGTGTGATGGTAAATCAAGTGGTCTCGGACTCGACACCCCTGCAGTATGGTGTTCCGCAGGGATCGGTTTTAGGTCCTATCCTATTTATAATTTATATTAGCAGTTTGTCTCTTCTGCTTCGTGCACATAATGTCACCTTTCACTTTTATGCAGATGACACCCAGATTTATGTGAGAATCACAAATATAGATGATATACGGAGTAAGATGGAATTGTTGATGTCTGATATCAAGAAGTGGATGAGAGTGAGAAAACTTAAACTAAATGATAGTAAAACTGATATTCTCATCATCCGAGGAAATAGAAGAGCTGATGATATAGTAGGTGCCCTCTCCATCAATGTGGGTGGATCTCAGCTGCGACCGGCCAACTCTGTTCGAAATCTGGGTGTATATGTGAACTCCCGATTAGATTTCAAAGAGCATGTAAACCAGATAGTTAATAGTTGTTACTTGCACATCAGAAATCTCTATTTGGTGAAGCCGTTTATAACCAGATGTTGCCTCCTGACGTTGGTTCACTCATTGGTCTTCTCTCGTGTTGATTATTGCAATGCCCTGTTGGTGGGTCTTCCAAATTATATTTTAAAGAAAGTTCAGTCTGTTCTTAACAGGGCCGCAAGACTAATTTTTGGTGTTCCACCTGGAACTCCTACTACATCTCTTCACATAGAACTGCACTGGCTGCCAGTAAGAGCAAGAATAGAATTTAAGTTGTGTTTGGTGACTTTTAAGGTTCTCAAATTTGGTGAGCCTAGGTACCTTGCGGAGCTGCTCAGGCGCCCACCGGCACACCATGGTGTAGTTGTGCGTCATGACAATGACCCTTTTCGTCTTGATGAATCAAGGGCTTTCCAGCAGTCTTCTTTCTTTGAGAGGTCATTCTCCTACATGGCTCCGAGGTTGTATAACAGGTTGCCGCTGTCCATGAGACAACTGAGTTCTGTTGAATGCTTCAAGAGACAACTTAAGACTTTTCTCTTTGAGAGAAGCTATGATCTTGAGAGAGGTGTCATGACAGATGGCTATAAAGTTTAGGCTATTTTGCCACTGCTAGTGATTGTTAAATGTGTGTTGTATATAAGCCTTCTTTTGATGCATTGATTTTGTTCTTTTTTCTTTCTCTTTCCGAGCGCTAGTGAATTCTTCGGAAAAATTGGCGCTTATGAGATATAAGTAACATGCTTATTATTATCTCGCTGTGATTTTTGTCTACCTTAGTCCTGATATTTAATTTTTCGCCATTGATCACTTCTTGGATGGTGCTGTAGTGTAGCAGTTCTTGCCTCATCCTTCGGCCCTGCCCTATAAGAGCTCTGCTGTGGAGCTCATGTGGTCCGTCTGAACTGATGAAATGGCGAGAAATGTCTGAGTGTCTTCACCTTCCTAGATTTGTTCACCTCCTGCCCATCCCTATCTAGCAAGTTTTACATTAGTTTTACATTATAATGACTTGATTAGTTATCCATTTTGATCAAATCCTTCGGGCCAGCCCTATGAGAGTTCTTTTGTGGAACTCGGTGGTCTAGATCTAGATCTAGAGACCTTTACTTCGATCTAGCAGCAATGATTTACTCTAGCAGTTTGTATTTAGGCTTTTGTTTATTTATTTTTTTATTTTTTTGCCAATTCATATTTCTAGTGGTATTTATCATGTCTTAGTTTATGCAACATTCTATTCTATTACGTAAACGAAAGCAGCAGAAATGTTTCGGTTTGAAACTCCCGCTCGAGTTGGCTCGAAGAAAATTGATAATGGTGGCACTTTAGTAAACCGGTGGTAAACAAAAATGCACCCATATCAGTTTGACCAAGATTACTTGGTTTATATAAGTTTATTATGAAACATAATTTGGTATTTTAATTAAAATGTAAAACTTGCAAACCAAACAAACCAAAACTGGGACAAAGACAGTATAAAGTCAAATTAACTTATCAAAATCGCTATGTGGAAACCACGCTTACTAAAATATAAGTTATGAAATAAAAGAACACAATCCACCACACAGGGTGTACATTACTACATGAGCAAGTTAATCTGTTTCCCAAGCAAACTAATCGCACACATAACAACGCACTATCGTCACGTTCAAGGAATTAGTCAATTTGGGAAGTCTGGGACGTTCTGGTAAATGTTACTAAACTCTGCATGAATAAAGAAACTACATGTCAAATGTCAAAATGTTCATTTAAAATCAAATTTGCAACATGACAGGACATTAACGATAGTACAAAATACAAATATTGATAAGATATCTATAATATTACAAAAAAATATACAGCACTCACTAACGATAGTGCTATCGGGTAGGTACCTGTAAGCATAGCATGCCTCAAGTGACCCCTATCAATAGCTACAATACAAATAACCTACATTTATTGTACAAATAGACTAAGGAAATCGCAAAAGCAAGCAATTGATACTTACAGTTTCTTACAGTAGATCCTCTGGAAAAAGGCAAACTAGGCCTGTGTATCCAGCTCAGTACCAGTACTTGCACTGCTGCGGTCGTTCACGGTGTTGGCGGCGGCGGTAGCAGACGCAACATTTTTACTATTCTGTATTTTTGCTTTATAATCAAACTTCAAATCTTGTCTTCCCCATGCTTTATCAAAATTACTTTCAAACTCACTTATTGATTCGGAATCGACTACATACTGGGGCAGTGCGTTCCACTTATTTACCACTCTATCACAAAATGAGTTCTTTGCCTTCTCAAGTTTCTTTCTTTCTTTGTAAATTTTCTTAGAGTGTCCTCTCGTTCTTGTTCCCTCCCGCATCAAGAAGATACCTTCACACACATCCTCATCATACTTTCCTGACACTATCTTAAAAGTCTCTATCATATCCCCTCTCTTTCTCCTATATGCCAGTGTCGGAAGCCCCAGTGTCCTCAACCTCTGCTCATAGCCCTCGTTCTTCAACATTGGTACTATCGACAATGAATATATATAATATAATAAAGACAAATAATTACAAAATATGAAGATTTAAATAAAGAGTACTCTTTTAACAAGAACATTTAATTTAAAAAAAAAATCATCAATGATAATATTAGAAAAATTTAAACAATAAATACAAACAGACAAAAAGTAAGCAGAGGTTATACAAGAAACTTCAAGTTAAAAATGTTTGATTAAAATTATTTATGTCAAATTTTAGAATACAGTCACAATAATTGACCCTGAAAAGATTAAATTTATGTAACAATTTACTTGCCTGTAAGTTGGCTACCTACTACTGTATTATGTATAATAAGTACAGTAATGCTAAGTAAATGATTCTATATCGGCATTTTGGTCACTCGGAATATTGGCGCTTCAAATCGAAATGCTTTGAAAGTCATAACAACAACTTTACTTTATTTATTTATATATCCCATGGCCTGTCCGGGAATTGGCGAGGTTCGGATAATGACAGGTCGGATATGGGGGAGATTACTTGAGAAGTGCTTGCGGAATTACATGGAGGGATAGACAAACGAATGAGGTAGTACGAGAGCGGTGTGGTGTGGATGTAGATGTGCTGGAAAGTGTGAAAAGGAACACCTTGAGATGGTTTAGCCATGTGGAACGTAGCTTATGGGAAGCGAGAGAATGACTAAGAGAGTGTATGAGAGTGAAGTGGAAGGACAAAGAGGGAGAGGTAAACCGAGAGAGAGGTGGAAGGATGGAGTTAAGAAGTATATGCATGAAAGCAGTGCTGAATGCAACTGACTGGGGACAGAGGTGCATGGTGGCGATTTGTTTGTGGCCCCCCCCCCTTTGGGATCACAACGTCTGGCAATAAATAGATAGATAGATTATTATTTCTCCCTTTTTCGGGTTGGGACTGGGATTTTATGTACCAAGATTGAATATTTTTGCGCAAACTTGGAATTTGGTAATATTTGGGATATGGCACGATAATTGGTTTTGTAACTTAGTTTCAGTGCTCCTCTGTATAACCAACTCAGAACTCTACGTACAGTATACCTCATCTGATCTTATAGCTAACCCTATACCCCACCTAATCTTGTAGCTAATCCTGACCCCTCTCTCTCCATCTGACCTCATAGCTAAACCAGAAGTCTACCTGTACCCCACTTAATCTTGTAGCTAATTCGGAACCCTCTCTCTTCAGGTGACGCGTTGGTTCATGCGGTGTATTGTGGACACAGATAACCTGGAGGAGCGAATCAATGTGATGCAGAGGGTGGTGGAGATCGCCATCATCTTCCACGAGCTCAACAACTTCTCGGGTATTCTTGAGGTCACCAGTGCCCTCGTCTCCTCGGCCATCTTCCGACTCGAACACACCACCACGGCAAGTCACTTTGCTTTTATTTACCCCCCCTGGTGCACGTTGATGCTTTTAATGTCATTTCTGGCATATTTAAAACCTTTTGTGACCATCAGGGGTGTTTAGAAAATGTTGATTTAGTTACTCAAACGTCAAAAGTTTTCTTTGAGCTTTTCTAATAAGAAAGTGAATTTTGGATGGCTAACTAATTTAGATTATTATAGGTCCAAAACATCATACAGTATATTATGATTTAGTTACTCAAATGTCAAAAGTTTTCTTTGAGCTTTTCTACTAAGAAAGTGAATTTTGGATGGTTAACTAATTTAGATTATTATAGGTCCAAAATAGCATACAGTATATCTAGCAACTAACTGGCAAGCCTTGGTGCGTCAGAGGCAGGCATGGGGTAATCGTAATCGATTACAATCGATTACAGTTTTCTAAGTAATCGTAATCGTAATTGATTACTTTCTTATAATTGAGGATATAATCATAATCGTAATCGATTATTCTAAAAAAGTAATCATAATTACGATTACTTTTATGTTTACACCAGTACTGAGTACTCATTATAGACACATTTTAAATGTTATTACATTATGGTTTTGAAATTTTCGATGATGCTCTCTACATTCACTGAAGTTAATAATAATAATAATAATAATAATAATAATAATAATAATAATAATAATAGTTCTTAAAGCTAGCGCATGGTAAGCCAGCTAAGGATAGCCCAATAAGGCCGATTAGGCGTATTTCCATTGGGGTCCTGTACTACTACCCCCTATTCTCATGAGGGACGGTAAATACTCAGTGCTTGTGAAAAACCTTTAATGCGCCGAGCGTGGGCGCGATCTTTGGAACTTCTGGGTGGAAGTCCAAGACGCTAGTCACTACACCAGCGAGCCGCTGAATTAGCTAATATATTATTTCAGGTACCATATCTGACTTCATTATAATATGAATTTGTGTTCAAGTTTTACACGGAAATATCGATTACATTACATGATACAACCATCTTGCATCGGGCCACCTCAGAGGAAGAATGATGCCAGATACCAAGTCAATTTTGTTTAGACTATGTTGCAAACATATGCCTAATGCTTACTTTTAACTTATCGAGCTTCATTACACGAATATAATAGTAGTTTAGTTAAAGTACAGGTATTAAAAAAAGCCTGATATTTAGATAAAGGATAAAAGTTGTATGCTGCCTTTATGGACTTAGAGAAGGCTTATGACAGAGTTGTTGTTGTTGTTGTTGTTGTTGTTCCCCAGGCTGTCTGGCCGAACAGCCCCAACGTCTCGAGCAAGACCAAGGCCATAAACGAGCGCCCCCACAAAATCCTCCCTGCTTACCACTAACAAAGCCCGGGTGACCGAAGCCACTCCAAGGCAGGGAGCTGAGGAGGGTGCGGAAACGCCCGGGAAACTAAAGCCCCACCCAAGGCCCTGTGCCCCTCAGCAATTATGAAGGGAAAGTTGAGGGGTAAGGGAAAAATGTGATGCTTTGGCTCCCAATCTGCCAACTTCTAGGTTGGCAGTAGGGAGGTCAATCCACGGAAAAGACGCCGCCACTTGAGATCTAGAAGATATATAAGTAAAAGGAACAGTCAGAGTAAGCTATGGGTATGGCAGAGATCGCTCAGTTCTCATTCGGATAGACCAGCCCATCACCACATGACTAGAACCCAATCCTCTCAGCATCAGCTAGGAAAAGGCCCTAGAAAGCCGCCTTTGGCGGGTGGATAGCTCCCCTATTTCAACTCCTTTCGGGGTTGGGCACCCGCCCCGGACAGAGTTGTTCGAGAAGGCCTGTGGAAAGTACTGAGAATATACGGAGTAGATGGCAAGTTGCTGAAAGCAGTGAAGATCATGTCATTGTATGAGGGTGCAAATGCGTCAGTATGTGTGGAGAATAAACTGAGCGAGTTCTTTGATCTGAATGTTGAGTTAAAGCAAGGGTGTGTGTGATGTCCTCATGGTTGTTCAATATATATAAATGGATGGAGTCATGAAAGAAATACAAGGAAGAGCAGTGGATGTTGGTGTACCGCTGATAAGGGAAGGAAACAACTGGAAGTTGCCTGTACAGTACTACTGTTTGCCGATGATACAGTTCTGATGAGCGATAATGAATGGGAGTTGCAGGGTCTGATAATTATCTATGCTTGGAACAGTGTGTGAAAAACGGAATCTGAAGGTAAATGTGTGGAAGAGTAAGGTTATGATCATTGAAAGGGGTGCAGTCACAGAGTGTGAGGTGAGGTTGAACCATCAGGCTATGGAGAATGTCAGCTCATTTATATATTTGGGCAGTGTGTTGAGTAAAGATGGGAGTATGGATGAAGAAGTGCGGGAGAGGGTGCAACAGGGGAAGAGGGTTGTAGGAACGCTGAAAGCAGTAACAAGAAATAGGGTGGTCAGCATGGAAGTAAAGAAGTCCTTACATGATAGTGTGGTAATCCCAACATTGACATACGGAAGCAGCGAAGCATGGACGTTGTTGGAGAGACACAAACCAAGGGTGAGAGGTGTGGAAATGAGCTACTTGAGAAGTGCGTACAGAGTTACATGGAGAGATAGACAAACAAATGAGGAAGTACGAGAGCAGTGTGGTGTGGATGTAGATGTGCTGGAAAGTGTGAAAAAGAACACCTTGAGATGGATCGGCCATTTGGAACGTATGGGAAGCAAGAGAATGACTAATTGTGTGTATGAGAGTGAATAATAATAAGATTGAATAACCATATGAATTAATTTCATCTGGGGGAAATCCCCAACTGTAATGAATTCTACAGTACTAAGCGACGAAGGCTATATAGCACTGGAAACTGTCGTAGCTTAGCCGAGATTCGAACTCACGTGGCTAGTCGTCACCAACATAGCACGTAGAGCCTTAGCCCGCTAGACCATGACAGCTCCATGTAAGAGAGTGAGGTGGAATGACAAAGAGGGAGATGTGGAAGAATGGAGTTAAGAAGTACAGTATATGCATAAAAGCGGTGCTCAATGGGAGGAGGGACATCAACTGACTGGAGACAGAGGTGCATGGGGGCGATTCGTTCGTGGCCACCCCTTCGAGGATCACGGCTTCCGTTAATAGTTACCTGTATATAGGGGTGAAGTCACAGAGTGTGAGGTGAAGCTGAACGGTCAGGCTATGGAGATCGTACTCTTTTAAGTATCTGGGCAGTGTGTTGAGTAAAGATGGGACTATGGATGAAGAAGTGCGGGAGAGGGTACAACAGGGGAAGAGGGTTGTAGGAATGCTGAAAGCAGTAACAATAAATAGGGTGGTCAGTATGGAAGTGAAGAAGTCCTTGCATGACAGTGTGGTATTCCCGACACTGACTTACGGAAGCGAAGAATGGACGATGGTTGAGAGACTCAGACCAAGAGTGAGAGCAGTGGAAATGAATTACTTAAGAAGTGCGTGCGGAGTTACATGGAGGGATAGACAGACTAATGAGGAAGTAAGAAGGAGGTGTGGTGTGGAGGTAGATATGCTGGAAAGTGTGAAAAGGAACAACTTGAGATGGTTCGGCTATATGGAACGTATGGAAAGCGAGAGAATGACTAAGAGGGTGTACGAGAGCGAGGTGGAGGGACAGAGAGGGAGAGGTAGACCGAATGAGAGGTGGAAGGATGGAGTGAGGAAGTACATGAACGAAGGCGGTGCTGGTTGGGGGGAGGGGCGTCGACTGACTGGGGACAGAGGTGCATGGGGGCGGTTCGTTCGTGGCCACCCCTTCGGGGATCACGGCGTCAGGCAATAGATAGATAGATATATATAGTGATGAATTAGTGGCAATGTATGTCGTGAGTGTGTCTTTTCACTCTTGTGTGTTAGCTAACTGTTGGCGTTTTTTCTGTACAGTATAGTACTGTACAGTACATTACATTTCACATAATCACGATTATAATCACGATTACAAAGCTTGTAATCGTAATCGTAATCAATTACATTCAGGTTTTCTGTAATCCTAATCATAATCGTAATCTTAAAATTAGGCTGTAATCCTAATCATAATCAATTACACTACTCATGTAATCGCCCCATCCCTGGTCAGAGGGTTAATTTAGTTCCCCCAGTACGATTGTGTCAATTCAATTTTATTTTGGCTAACACAAAATTATATGTTATGCTCTTAAATCGGGGCTGTTTTCCTGGGTGGACTCCATCGTTGTTATTGTTGTTCCCCAGGCTGCCTGGCCGAACAGCCCCAAGGCCCCGAGCAAGGCCAAGGCCATAACCGAGCGCCCCCACAGAACCCTCCCTGCCTACCACAATAAAGCCTGGGTGACCGAAGCCACTCCATGGCGGGGAGCTGAGGAGGGTGCGGAAACGCCCGTGAAACCAAAGCCCCACCCAGGGCTCTGTGCCCCTCAGCAATTATGAAGAGGAAGCTGGGGGGCAAAGGAAAAATGTGACGCTTTGGCTTCCAATCTGCCAACCTCTAGATTGGCAGATTGGGAGGTCAATCCACGGAAGAAATGCCGTCACTTGAGATCTGGAAAATATATAAGTAATAGGAACAGTCAGAGTAAGCTATGGGTATGGCAAGAGATCGCTCAGTTCTCACTCTGATAGACCAGCCCATCACCACATGACTAGAATTTCTTAAGCATTTCTCTTCTCATAATCTGCTCTCAGACCGCCAGTATGGCTTCCTTAAGGGTCGCTCTACTGGTGATCTTCTTTCATATCTTACTAACTCTTGGTCATCCTCCTTTCGGGACTTCGGTGAGACTTTTTCTATTGCACTAGACATATCGAAAGCCTTCGATAGAGTCTGGCATAAATCTTTAATTTCTAAACTACCCTCCTTCGGTTTCTATCCCTCCATCTGTGCCTTTGTCTCTAATTTCCTTTCCGGCCGTTCCATAGCTGCGGTTGTGGACGGCCATTGTTCACTTCCTCACCCTATAAACTCCGGTGTTCCTCAGGGCTCTGTCCTATCTCCTATTCTCTTTCTAATTTTTATAAATGATCTCCTTAACTGTACCTTAATTCCCATCCATTCATACGCAGACGACTCAACCTTACACTACTCCATTAGTTTTTCAGAACGCCCCAGCCAGCAATCCCTCAACGACAAACGTAATGAAGCCATAGAACTCTTAAATTCTGATCTAAATACTATTTCCAATTGGGGCAGAGAAAACCTTGTTAACTTTAATGCTTCCAAAACCCAATTTCTCCATCTATCTACCCGTCAGGATCTCCCAGCGGACTATCCCTTATTCTTCAACAATACAAAAATCAACCCTTCATCTTCTCTCAATATTCTTGGTGTCTCTTTTTCTTCTGCTCTCATTTGGAAGGACCATATTACCAGTCTTGCTAAGGCAGCCTCCCAGAAGCTGGGTGTGCTCAACCGCCTTAGGGGGTTCTTTTCCCCTGCACAGCTTCTTGCTCTGTACAGGGGCATAGTGCACCCTTGTATTGAGTATTGTTCACATGTGTGGGGAGGTTCCTCTCACACCGCTCTCCTAGACAAAGTTGAAAGGAAGGCCTTTCGTATCATTAACTCCCGTCCACTCACCAACTCTCTGCAATCTCTCTCTCTCCGCCGCAATGTTGCATCTCTCTCGCTATTCTATCGCTACTATAATAATCAGTGTTCCTCAGAGCTATCCCAGTGCATACCACCTCCTTTACGTAGGGCACGTGGTACCCGTCTTGCAACTCAATCCCACCCCTACTCTGTGCAACTCTCCAACCCAAGAGTGAAACGTTACTCTCAAACTTTCTTCTACTCAACATCTGAGCTCTGGAACTCTCTCCCAGAATCAGTCTTTCCCTCTTCCTATGACTTAAATTGCTTCAAACTCCGTGTGTCCAGGCATTTTGGCTCGAACGTCCCTTGATTTTGGCCCTGTCACTCTTTCAACTATGGGGGAGGCACTCGCTATAGGCAGTTATGCCTTTTGCCTCCCTCAATCACATAGAAAAAAAAAAAAAACACAAAAAAAAAAAATCCTCTCCGCATCAGCTAGGAAAGGCCCTAGAAAGCCGCCTTTGGCGGGGGGATAGCTCCCCTATTTCAGCCCCTTTCAGGGTTGGGCACCCGCCCATCGTTGTGCTTGGTGGTTTTACCATGTTTTATTTTTATTTTATTATTTATTTATTCTTTTTTTGGTGCTGCGGGGTTGTGGTAATTGTTGCCGGCGATGGTGAAGTTTGTCTAGGGGTGCAACCCTAAGGCATCTGATTCAGTCAGTCAGTCAGAAAGCAAAACAATATTCTTTACTCTTTGGGTCTGAATGTCTTTGCAACAATCAATGTGTCTAAGGCCATGATAATTTTCTATTAATTTATCGTAGCTTGAATAATATTTTATACATAAAAACACTTCAACACTTGAATAAAGATGTCACTTTCATTATAACTCCTACCGGCTACCACATTAACTTTTCCATCATAATGTATACCGGTACTGTGAAAAATAAATAAATAAAATAAATAAATACACAATAATGCACTTATCAGTACACAATTGTCATTATCTTTAATTATTCTGAATTTATATAATAATACTTTCTATATTATTTATTATTTCAAAAGAGTACAGTACTGTCATAATTGTCATTATATTGAATTTTTATGCTAAATTTATAGAATAATACTTTATATATTTGTATGTACTGTATGTATGTACTGTATATACTCAGGCACATACCCCATACCGGGGGGGTGGCCTACTCGAGACAGATTAAATAATGCAATTATATTTCAATAGAGTACTATCTCTATTGTCATTATGTATAATTTTAGCTGAATACCGACAATGCTTTATAATTATATACTGATATATTTATCCTTTTTCTTCATGGTGTACAGGAAGTGAAAAAGCGTCTTCCCCCGGCCCAGCTGAAGATATTTGAGGATGTGTCAGAGCTGCACGACAACCACTACAAGAAGTATCAGGAGAAACTACGATCCATCAACCCTCCCTGCGTCCCTTTCTTTGGTTAGTATATGTTGAATGCTTACAGGGAGAAGCCATGGTTCCTTTACAGAATAGCCCTAAGCTACTGTAGGTATTGATCTCACTATATTTATTACCATACTTCAGAATTAACTTTTATTAGATATTCCAGCGACTTTTGAATATGCAGTTGGGCAAGATCGCGGGACTGAGAATGATGGCCTTTGGCATGCCCAGTTTTTCAAAATACGCCCCCAGTCGATAAAACAACCATTTTGAGATTGCCTAACAAATACTGTACAGTGATCACCCCATAACTGAACTATATGGGCCATGGTTAGTTCATTACTAGGAAGTTTCCGAATACACAAAGTTAATGCATTAGGATTACAAATATTTTGGTCAGTTAACTATGTGGATGGAATTATTGTAGAGAGGGCATTGATGGATTATGTGCTGGTGACAAGGGAAAGATTGTGTAGATTACTGGATGTGAATGTACTGAGAGGTGAGGCGGAGGGTATGTCGGATCATTACCTGGTGGAGGGAAAGCTAAGAGTTAGGAGTTACAGGAGAATGAGAGACAAGCGTGAAGTAAGAGAGGTAATAAAAGTTAGTGAATTAGAGAAGAGTACAAAAGAGGGGGAGTACAAGGAAAGACTAAATGAAAGTGGATGGAATTGAGAGAGATGGAAGAGAGAGAAGTAGAGGTTGAATGGCAACAGTTTAAGGAAGGAGTGAAAGCAAGTGCAGAGGTAGTATGCGATAAAAGGAAAGTAAGAGGCAGAGGTATCAGAAAGGGAAGCGAGTGGTGGAATGATATATACAATATTGTTCTTAACACCAATAACTCCCAATTAAATTAATGAAAGCATAATATTCTTCAGGAATTTGAAATTTGAACCCAGGACACCACATACAGAACTTACATGCTTTAACCATTATACCACAAAGACAGTTATAGATTGAGTACATGACTACCATAAATATCCATTTATTGAATACTGGATATCAATCTAATCATATACAGTACTCAGACCCAACTGCACTATGAATAGCGTAATGTTTATGCGAGAAAGGGAAGAACAATGAATAGGGCACATATCACAAAGTAAAAGATAATGTTGCTAAACATTTTCCTTTTCTCTTTCTTCACTAGGAATGTATCTGACCAACATCCTACTGATCGAGGAGGGTAACCCAGACTTCCTGCGAGGGTCGTATGAAGGTCTCATCAACTTCTCCAAGCGTCGGAAAGTGGCAGAGATCACCGGGGAGATACAGCAGTACCAGAACCAACCATACTGTCTGGAGGTTGAGCCTACCATTAGAGTGAGTACCGTACTACCATTTCAGTACTGTTATTTCATTAAAATCTTGTTTATCGTTTTTATCCATTACATTGCAATGGCTCAAATGAGGTTGCTATTCGCCAGTTGGACAAGAATATCCTTTATTTCGTAATATTTGGCTAATCGTCAATGCGTTATTTCCACATAGTGATTTTGATATGTTCTTTTGTCTTTATATTGTGCCGTTCCTGTTTTGGTTTGTTTGTATTGCAAGTTTTACATTTTAATTGCATAATGTCTCCATGATAATTGTTTGTATTGATGTTTACAAAGGTAAGTTGGTATTGTGTCTTACATTTGGAAACCCATTAACGCCATCAGACAGTACACTAGGACAACGACATCCATCAACATACCCATATTCCTCACCAAGCCCTCTATAACCCATCATCTCCAGACATCACCTTTTGCTCCCCAGAACTCGCCCCCACAACATCCTGGAGGGTGGTCAGAACCTTAGGCTCTGACCACCTCCCGATCATTATCACCATCAAAACCAGACTCACCCCAGCTAGCCACAAACACACATACACCAATTATAAAAGAGCTAACTGGGAAGCATTCACAAATGAGACAGAACAACACTTCACAACTCTAAACAGTACACCCATCACTAACATCAACAATGCTGTACACATACTCAATAAAACTATCCAAAACGCTGACAAGAAACACATTCCAAGAGGTAACAGAAAAAGACACAACCCCAACTTCACACCAGAAATTCAAAACCTCATCAGACAACGCGACATACTGAAACACTCCCCAGCACCCACACACAAGACATCACACAACAAATTCAAGCACTCAACACCCAAACTAACAACAAAATACAAGAACAACAAAAACTAAATTGGAATAACTTCCTACAAACACTTGATCACAAAACAAACCCCAAAAAACTCTACAAAACACTAAACAGCATCACACTTTCCAACAGCAACACAACACAATCACATGCTGCAATCACAACAACAGACTCTACTCCTTCATGTAAACAACAAGCAAACACTCTCATCAATCACTTCTCACATGTCAGCCACCTATAACCTCACAAAGACGACCGACGTGTCATCCGACGTAAGAGACAATTCCCCACAGACCCTGACTATACACCCTTCACCAATCACCAGACAAAGCATATCATCAACAATCTCAAGCACTCACCCGCCTGTGGCCTAGACAACATAAGCAACATACACCTCAGACACCTGGGACCACAAGGCATACAAGCACTCACTAACATATCAAACTACAGCTATTCACACAACACAATACCAGACATTTGGAAGCATGGTATCATCATCACATTCCCCAAACCCAACAAAGACCCCACGCTACCCTCCTCGCACCACCCCATCACACTCCTTTGCTCCTCCTCCAAAGTCATGGAACGCCTAGTATTACAACTAATTACACCTGACCTACCCTTAGCTCCAACACAACATGGCTTTAGGCCACTGCACTCCACAAACACTCTTCTCACAGACCTTACACAAAGAGCTTTTGACGGCATCAACTCAGCTAGACCACCACACAGATCACTATTAGCCACACTCGACATTAGTAAAGCCTTCGATGCCATCCCCCGCCACAACCTAACAAACAAAATCTACAACACAAACATGCACAACAACACAAAAAGGTGGCTGGCCAACTTCCTAGCAGGCAGATGTGCACACGTATCTTTTGCCGGTCAGTCATCTAAAATCAGAAACTTTCCAAACCGAGTCCCACAAGGATCCGTCCTATCGCCCGCACTCTTCAATCTGTACATGCACGATATAACTACACCCAATACGCCCCAAATAAACTTAGCCTCCTATGCAGATGACAACACTCACATGCACACACCATGACCCAAAAAGAGCAACAGATCTCCTTCAACCCTATCTCAACACACTACATGGCTGGTGCACTACAAACAGACTTAATATAGCCCCAGCCAAATCCACCGCAACCCTGCTCACAAGCTGGCCAGGAGAACACGAATACATCCCTCAACTCACCATAAACAACACACCCCTAACACATACACACACACCCAAAATCCTAGGAGTAACATATGATACTCATATGACATTCAAACAGCACACCATAAACATTAAAAAGAAACTGACACCCAGACTTAACGCCCTCAGGTCACTTGCTCACACAAAATTTGGACACAACAAAGAAACTACCACCACAGTATATAAACAATACATAAGATCAGTGATGGAATACGCAAGCCCAGCCTGGGCTTCTAACCTAGCTGAAACACATCATAAGACCTTACAGACTATTCAAAACAAAGCCCTGAAGATCATTACAGGCTGCACAGCTACTGCACCCACAGGTCACCTACATCAAGAAACCAAAATTCTCAAAGTCAAAGACCATCTGGACATGAGAGGCACTCAATTCCTGGCAGCAGCCTCCACGAACCAAGACCACCCACTAAACTACATGGCAACACACCCACAGACACCAAGAAATATCAAAACAACACCCAGCACTAGGTATCACACACAATTATTGTCCTCTCTCCCTCCCTGCCCACCCCGAACCAACTTCCAGAAGCACATCCATACTCATATCTCTCGCCGATCCATCCACTCACTCACAGACAACACGCAGCTGCATGCACGACCTCCCGAAATCCATCCTTCCGAATCCTCCCTTCCTCGCGAGGACAGAGTCCACCTGGCCAGGCTGAGATGTGGACACCATCCAGCTCTCCTGAGCTATCAGAAGAGACTGGATGACTCCGTTGTCGACGCCTGCCCGGGATGTAACACAGCACCCCATACCATTAAACACATCATAGAAGACTGCATTTCACACAACCACTTATGCCAACAACACAATCTACACTCAATGAGAGCTCTGTGGGAAAGCCCAATCGTGGCCATGGCCTCCCTCAGGGACTCGGGGCTGTTCGGCCAGGCAGCTTAGGGAACAACAACAACAACAACACTAGGACCATACAGCTGAGCTCTGGAACTCTCTCCCAGAATCAGTCTTTCCCGCTTCCTATGACTTAAATTGCTTCAAACTCCGTGTGTCCAGGCATTTTGGCTCGAACGTCCCTTGATTTTGGCCCTGTCACTCTTTCAACTATGGGGGAGGCACTCGCTATAGGCAGTTATGCCTTTTGCCTCCCTCAATCACATAGGAAAAAAAAAAAAAAAAAAGATAGCAGAGAAGGGGTGTTGTAGATAGAGGAAGCTGTTTGAATGGCTTTGGTATGCGTGTTAATAGCCTGTATACGTCGTCGAGGTGTCCTCCGACTGGGTGCGAACATGATATACAGGGTGATTCAAAAAAAGTGTAATGATTTCACATGTATGTCATTTCTTCATTTTTTAACCTACACACTTTATCTTTTCAGGTTGTGATGGTGGTATCATGCCATTTGGCATAAGTCAACTACAAGATTCTAGCTAAAATGGTATTCACAGCCGAGCAGAAAGTCAAGATAGTTGAATTCTGGTATGAGACCAAATCGTACGTCACAGTCCGTCGTCGGTTCTTCCGCGAGTTCAAAGTTCAAACACGTGATGACCTAAAAATAATGTTATACTGAGGTTTGTCAGGCACTTTGAGAGTAGGGTACTGTCCACAGCACACACAAGGGGAACAGTGGACGTCCAGCAGCAGTCACAAAGAACCAGGCAAACATTGATACTGTGCGCAACTCAGCCATCAGAGCCCAAAGAAGTCTCACCGCCGACGCTCCCCAAGAGTTGGGACTCTCTGTTGCGTATTATGACCAAGGAGCTCAAGCTATTCCCTTACACCATATCTGTGAGGCATAAACTAAAAGCTGAGGACATGCAAAGAAGGCATGTCATGTGTGATTGGCTCAGCCAAAAGCTTGAACGCACCCCAGGATGGATCAACCACATCTGGTTTCTCCGACGAGGCACACTTCCACATCAACGGCTCCATCAACAACCATAACAACATCTTCTGGGGCTCTGAGCTATCCGAGGAGATCACAGAGGCAGCTGAAGGGGCCAAAGCTCACTGCCTTTATGGCAGTTTTTTTTTAGGTCTATCACGTGTTTGAACTTTGAACTCGCCGCAGAACCGACGACGGACTGTGACGTACGATTTGGTCTCATACCCGAATTCAACTATCTTGACTTTCTGCTCGGCTGTGAATACCATTCTAGCTAGAATCTTGTAGTTGACTTATGCCAAATGGCATGATACCACCATCACAACCTGAAAAGATAAAGTGTGTAGGTTAAAACATGAAGAAATGACATACATGTGAAATCATTACACTTTTTTTGAATCACCCTGTACATGCTAAGACGTATGTGGTATTGTGACTTGTTTACCAACCTGCCTTGCATTTATGTCGGCACAGGTAAGTCTTTCTTCACCACTACAGTACTTTAATTCTTAGGGTATTTGTTTAATGGGAGAATTCCACTTCGGGGATTTTTTTCTAGACCCCTTTCTCCCTCATGTTTAGCCCCATTACTTTTGAAATTTTAAGACGTTCGTCCCATTAGTTAGGCGAATTTACTAACTTGTGTGCCCCATTTCTGTTAATTTGTAGACCTTTCGTCCCATTTAGGTGTCGTTTTTTTTTCCTGGCGAGCGATAGCGAGCCTGTAATGTTAAAGGAATCGGCCTTTGGCCGGGACATTTTTCTACCGAAAAATTTACAAATTTAACTTGAAGGTGGGTCTAGGGAGTGTAATTTTAAGCTTGATGGATGACTAGGGAACAAACTAAAAACCTCCCCTTAACCCTTACAGTATCGCTGCCATCCTGACAACTTTACTCTGGCTACTATTAGTCGATTTTATTCAGTTTATAAAGGGTCTTAGGTAATTAACAGGCTTCAAACTATCTCACTTAGCCATTCCTACTACCACAGATTCAGTTTATAAAGGGTCTTAGGTAATTAACAGGCTTCAAACTATCTCACTTAGCCATTCCTACTACCACAGATTCAGTTTATAAAGGGTCTTAGGTAATTAACAGGCTTCAAACTATCTCACTTAGCCATTCCTACTACCACAGATTCATGTACAAAATCGTCTAAATATAGCTAGAGTCAAATTCAAAAGAAGTTGCCGTTACAGAAGGGGTTATTGGTTATTATATCTTTGTATGTTTAAAGGAGTGTTTTTTCTGGACCCTCTTTTCCTTCATGTTGAGCCCCATTTGTTTTGAGAATTAAGACGTTCACCCTGTTAAGACCTTTCGTCCCATTTCTTTGTTAATTTATGACCTTTCGTGTCATTTAGGTGTTGTTTAGGAGTAGATTTCATCAAACGACCCCCTTTGAGATAAATTGTAAATTTTTTGGTAGCAAATGTCGCAGCCAAAGGCAGGGTCATCCTAAATTACAGGTTTGCTATCAATCACCAGGACAAAATCTAAACCTAAATGTCACAACATTTCTTAAAATTGCCAACAAGATAGGGCAAAAGGTCTTTAAAAATAGCCAAACTAATGGGGCAAACGTCTTACAATTTCCAGACTAATAGGGCTAAGCATTAGCGAGAAGGGGGTCGAGAAAAACACTGCCTTAAAGCCAGGGCCGGTATTTATACAAGGTCTTATCAAGACTTAAATTAAAGAAAACAAAAATTAAGCAGACACAAAGAGTGATCTTTTATAACCCGAATGGCATTTAGCCCAATATCACAAATTTGCACTCAGTTGTATTATCTTCGTTCGAGATAATATTTGGGTTATTCTTAAGGGGGTAGTGCTTGGTTTTTGGTCTATATATTTATTTTTAAATTTATTTTTGAGTTTCCTCGCTAGACCTCCATCAAGCTTAGAAAAACTCCTCCTAGACCCCCTTTCAAGATAAATGTGTACATTTTTCAGTAGAAAAATTTTCCGGCCAAAGGCCGGTTCCTTCTAAAATTAGAGGCTAAATATCGCTCGCCAGGAAAAAATCGACATCTAAAGGGCACGAATGGTCTTAATATTGACAAAAAAATTAGCCGAAAGGTCTCAAATTCGCCAAACTAACGGAACAAACGTCTTAAAACCTCAACACTAATATGCTAAACATGAGGGAGAAGGGGGTGCATAAAAAGCGGGTACTGTACTACCCCCTTAAGACCTTTTATATATACCGGCCCTGGTTCTGAAGCGTCTGGGCATATACCATTGTATTGTCTCGTTTGTGTTCGTTACCGATTCAAATGGGTGCGTTGCCATTTATTCTCTTGACTGTACCTTCTGTATAAGTAATCTAAATAGTTGGTTGAATACGAGGTTTGTGAAGGTGATTGTTTTGTAATGTGTGTGTGTGTGTGTGTGTGTGTGTGTGTGTGTGTGTGTGTGTGTGTGTGTGTGTGTGTGTGTGTGTGTTATTTGAATCCAACTAACTATTGTATATAATTTATGTAATTGCTGTGGTCAATATACTATCTATATGTAATTGCTGTGGTCATTATACTATCTATGTAATTGGTGTGGTCATTATACTATCTATATGTAATTGCTGTGGTCAATACATTTTCTATCTGTGTGAGTACTGTACTGTACATTGATGGGAGTGCGTGTGTGTTTTGGAACTCTGGTTGTTTCTACCATAGAGTTTCACAGCATATACAGTATTTTCTTCTTGGTTTGGAGATATTGAACTCCAATATGCCAACAAATCGGCCACCCTTTTCAATTCCTTGGCACAATGCAGATACTGTATTGTATATGTGCAGCCATGGTTGTAAGTCGTGTCTTCTTCCTATTCCTTCATTCCTTCTTCCTATTCTTTCCTTACTTCTTCCTATTCCTTCATTCCTTCTTCCTAGTCCTTCCTTATTTATATCTTCATATTTCTTTCTTCTTTCATTATCCCTATGCCTTCCTTCCTTCTTCCCATTCTTTCCTTCTTCCTATTCCTTCCTTCCTTCCTTCCTTCCTTCCTTCCTTCCTTCTTCCTATTCCTTCCTTTCTTCTTCCTATTCCTTCCTTTCTTCTTCCTATTCCTTCCTTTCTTCTTCCTATTCCTTCCTTCTTCCTATTCCTTCCTTCCTTCCTTCTTCATATTCCTTCCTTCCTTCCGTCTTCATATTCCTTCCTTTCTTCTTCCTATTCCTTCCTTCCTTCCTATTCCTTCCTTTCTTCTTCCTATTCCTTCCTTTCTTCTTCCTATTCCTTCCTTTCTTCTTCCTATTCCTTCCTTCTTTCTTCCCATTCTTTCCTTCCTTCTTCCTGCCTTCTTCCTATTCCTTCCTTCTCCCTATTCATTCATTCTCCCTATTCCTGCCTTCCTTCCTTCTCCCTATTCATTCCTTCCTTCCTTCTCCCTATTCCTTCCTTCCTTCCTTCTCCCTATTCCTTCCTTCCTTCCTTCTCCCTATTCCTTCCTTCCTTCCTTCTCCCTTTTCCTTTTCCTTCCTTCCTTCTCCCTTTTCCTTCCTTCCTTCTCCCTTTTCCTTCCTTCCTTCTCCCTTTTCCTTCCTTCCTTCTCCCTTTTCCTTCCTTCCTTCTCCCTTTTCCTTCCTTCCTTCTCCCTTTTCCTTCCTTCCTTCTCCCTTTTCCTTCCTTCTCCCTATTCCTTCCTCCAAAGAAATCGACTGAAGTTCTATGATTAACAATGATGATCTAAACCAATCATGGCGATTTTTCACCTCCACTTATTCGAATGCAGTACATGAGTGTATACCATTAAAAAAACGAAGATCAGTACATAATAATAGGCCTAAGTGGTGGAATAAAGACATTGCGGATTGTGTGTTTGATGAAAAGAATGCTCATGATAAATTAAAAATCTCTGACACCCATGAACATAGTGATATTTGTAGATCTACGACGCAAAGCCAAAACGTTAATCAAACAAAGTAAAAATGCACTAGAATTACATGTTGCAAATCAAAGTAAGACAATCCCGAAAGAATTTTATAGTTATATCGGGAAGAAGAAAGTAGTGACTTCAACGATTGGACCATTAGTCAATGAGAAAAGAGATTACACTGAAGATGAAGCAAAAATTAGTAACGCTCTCAACACCTTCTTTGCATCAGTTTATACAACAAAAGACCTTTGTAATATCCCTACAGCATTGCCGGTTCAGATAGATAATTCTGTCATTCTAAGCAGTATCAGCGTTACATACATACATACATACATAACATTTTAAGACTGAGTGTTCCACACGTAAGTGCAGTTTCAGTCTCTTGTCCTAATGGCGGCGTTCCAGGCAACCCTGTTAAGGGCTGCTTCACTTGTCAAGTTCTTGGATTTGAGATCGGCGCGTATAGTCCGACCCCAGGTCTTCCTCGGTCCACCCCTTGGTGCAGCTCCCTCCACAATCACAGACCTGCATTTTTTCACCCAATTTTGTTTATCCATTCTCTCCACATGTCCATACCATCCCAGTGTACTTGTACGCATCACCTCGCTAATACTCTTTATACCTAAACGTGTCCTTAGCTCAACATTTGTTATTCTATCCTGTAGCCTGGCCCCACACATCCATCTCTCCATTCTCATCTCATTACGCTCCATTCTGTTGACATCCTCTACTTTAACGGCCCATGTTTCTGAGGCATATGTCATTGCACTTCAAACACATGAGGCATATACCTTTCCCTTCAGGGGGAGAGGCATTCTTTTCATGGTCAGGATTGGCATCAGTTTTCTGATCTTCCCCCAGCCACACCTAATTCTAGCAACAGTGGCAGCCTTGGCCCCACCACCGGCAGAGATGGTATCTCCTAGGTAACAAAACTTGTTCACCAGCTCCAAAGACTCATTTCCCAAATTCACAGCCACAGGATCATCACTTAACACAAGCTCGCCTTTGCACACTACACACTCAAATTTCTCTATTTCTGACTTATCCTTCAGCAGGGGTCCCTTTATTCTACTACAGCGCTTACTCCCATGGTGTACACATCGACAGATGCTACATTGAATTGAGTTAACGTCCACTCCCTTTCCACACACTGCACATGGGTATACACCGCTCTTTTCCACATTGCCTCGTCTCAATCTACAATGCATAACCTTGGTTTTGTTAATATTGACTCTTAAACCCTTGCTCGCCATGCCCTCTCTACACTCTCTGAATTTGGCCTCAGCATCTTGCATACTGTCAGCTATTAGGACTAAATCGTCTGCATAAAACAGTTCCAACGGGAGTCCGCCTCTAAAAACTCTAGACAGTGCCTCCAAGACCATAATAAAGAGGAGGTGGGCTTAACACTGAACCCTGATGGACTCCAACACGGACTGCGAACTCATCACTCAGTACACCCTTCACCCTCACCGCACTTCGCGAATCCTCATACATCTTCATTATCACACGCACGAGCCACTCTTCCACACCAAGTTTCCTCATAGCCCACTGCACAACATCTCTAGGCACCCTATCAAAGGCCTTCTCCAGGTCTACAAACACAAAGTAAAGATCCCTGCCTTTTAGTAAGTATCTTTCCTGTATCTGCCTGACTATGAAGATAGCATCGGTTTGTACCCCTTCCTGGCATAAAACCAAACTGCATATCATCAATAGAGATGCTTTGCCTGATCAAACCCTCAAGGACTCTCACAGACCTTCATGATTTGGTCAAGCATTTTCAGGCCCCTATAATTTCCTCTATCTAGCGCATCCCCTTTTCCTTTGTATATATTTACTATTACACTTTTGAGCCAATCCTCTGGGATTTTCTCATCTTTAATAATGGTGTTTATCAACTCAGTGACTAAGTTTACACCAATCTCCCCTGAGGCTTTTATCATCTCAGCGACAATGTCGGAGCAACCTGAAGCTTTACCGTCCTTCATTTTATTGATTGCGTCGCTCACTACAGCTGGTGCTATCAAAGGAGGGGGCCCAAATATTGGTTTTTCGATACTAAGCTGTTCCTTATCCCATTCAAACTCTACATTTAGCAATCGTTCATAGTGTACCTTCCATGCTTCTCTGATTTCATTTTCTGCATACACAATCTTCCCATTATCATTTCTAACACACTGTTCACCTATAATATCCCTACTGTCATTTTTAACTCGCCTAGCTAGGTTGAAGATACCATTGGGATTGTCAGTGTTACACACTTGTTCGAGGACCAGGTCCTTAATGAGATTTTTAGCATTGTAAATAACTCTTTTGGCAGTTCGTTTGGCTGCCTGGTATTCCTCCTTGCTGCCTCCTTTCTTCCATGCTTTGAAGCATCTCCTTTTCTCTTTCACAGCATGTTCTACCTCATCGTTCCACCACCAGGAGGTCTTATTCCTGGGGTGACCCTTTGTTTTCCCACAGACTTTGTCAGTGGCAGCGATAAGGCTATGCTTAAGAAAGTTCCATTGACTATTTACATCGTTAGGCCTAGCTTCCTTATTTCTATTCATTTCCTCCAGTTCACTATGAAACCTATCCCTAACTTCCTTTTCCTTCAGCAGCCACACTATCCTTTTGGGTATGTATACCTTCTTGCGCTTAGGATCTCTGTATAAGCTCATGTCGCACACAAGTAGCTTATGCTGGGGGATACATTCTTCGCTCGGGATGACCTTTACATCTCGAACTAGTTTCCAGTCTTTCCTGTTAACCAAGAAGTAATCAATATGGCTACTGGAGAGAGAAGTTTTGAAATGTTTAGATAAACTCAAAGTAAATAAATTGCCTGAACCTGATACGATCTCGCCTAGAATTCTAAAGGAAGCTAAGTATGAGCTCTCCAAACCACTGACATTGCTCTTCAATAAATCCTTACAGTCTGGGATTATGTCTGATCAGTGGAAGCTCACCAACGTAACACCGATATTATAAAAAGAGAGCAAATCCTTACCTAGTAACTATCGTCCAATTAGCTTAACCTCAGTTGTATGTAAAATGCTAGAAACACTCATAGGAGACAAACTCGTAAATCACGTAGAGGAAAACAACATACGTAAAGATACTCAACATGGTTTTCATAATAAACGCTCCTGCTTAAGGGGAGGTTTTTAGTGTGTTTCCTAGACTTCCATCAAGCTTGAAATTACACCCCCTTGACCCCCTTTCAAGATAAATTTGTACATTTTTCGGTAGAAAAATGTCCCGGCCGAAGGCCGATTCCTCTTAAATTGCAGGTTCGCTATCGCTCACCAGGAAAAAATTGACACCTAAATGGGACGAAAGGTCTTAAAAGTGACATAAATTGGGTGAAAGGTCTTAAAATTGCCAAACTAATGGGGCAAACGTCTTAAAATCTCAAAAGCAATGGGGCTAAACATGAGGGAGAAGGGGGTTAAGAAAAAAGTCCCTCAAGTGGATATCTCCCCTTAACAAACCTCTTACATTTCTTCCATGGTATCCTCAACCTTTATGATAAGAGTAAAGCTGTAGATATCATATACCTTAATTTTCAAAAGGCCATGACAAAGTTCCCCACAAACGTTTATTGATAAAACTAAAAGCGCATGGAATACAATATGGTGTGTTAAAATGGATAGAAAATTGGCTCAGAGACAGAAAGCAAAGAGTAGCCATAAACGGTAAAGCATCCAAATGGATCAATGTAAGTAGCGGGGTACCCCAGGGATTGGTACTGGGGTTCCCTTCGTAGTTTACATGAATTACGTAGATGAGGATCTCAACTGTACAATCTCAAAGTTTGCTGACGATACAACAATGCAAATAGCATACTCTCAAATGAACATGTTGAAGATATGCAAGATAATCTAGATAAGTTGTCACATTGGGCTTAAATTTGGCAAATGTGTTTCAATGCGGATAAATGTAAAGTACTGTTGTTGTTGTTGTTGTTGTTCCCCAGGCTGTCTGGCCGAACAGCCCCAAGGTCTTGAGCAAGGCCAAGGCCATACCGAGCGCCCCCACAAAACCCTCCCTGCTTACCACCAACAAAGCCCGGGTGACCGAAGCCACTCCAAGGCAGGGAGCTAAGGAGGGTGCGGAAACGCCCGAGAAACCAAAGCCCCACCAAAGGCCCTGTGCCCCTCAGCAATTATGAAGGGAAAGTTGAGGGGCAAGGGAAAAATGTGACGCTTTGGCTCCCAATCTGCCAACTTCTAGGTTGGCAGTAGGGAGGTCAATCCACGGAAAAGACGCCGTCACTTGAGATCTAGAAGATATGCGTATAAGTAAAAGGAACAGTCAGAGTAAGCTATGGGTATGACAGAGATCGCTCAGCTCTCACTCTGATAGACCAGCCCATCACCACGTAACTAGAACCCAATCCTCTCAGCAACAGCTAGGAAAGGCCCTAGAAAGCCGCCTTTGGCGGGGGGATAGCTCCCCTATTTCAACTCCTTTCGGGGTTGGGCACCCGTACTCCATATCGAAACCGAAATGATAAATCAAATTATTCAATGAATGGCACCCAGCTTCTTCTTCCCTATTCCTTCCTTATTCTTCCCTATTCCTTACTTTTTTCTTTCTCCTTATTCCTTCCTTCTCCCAATTCCTTCCTTCCTGCCTTCTATACTTCTCCCAATTCCTTCCTTCCTTCTCTTTCTTTTCCTATTTTTCCCTTGTTTCTTTCTCTCTATTCCTCTCTTTTCCCTCTTTTAATTTTCCTATTGGTATCCTTCTTCCCTCCTTCCTTCCTTCCTTCTTTCCTTCCTTATCTCTTGTTCATTATATTCTTTCCTTTCTCTATATCCTCTCTCTTCTACCTCTCTTCTTCTAATATATCTCTCTTCCTCCCTCTTCTCATTCTCTCTCATGTCATATCTTTCCTCTTCCATTCTCCATATTCCCCCCTTTCTTCCTCATTTCTACCTATGTCTTCTTTTTTTTCATATGTTTTCCAATGCGTCTCTTTTATTCTCTCATTCTCGCTATTTCTCCCTTCTCATATCCTCCCTATTCCTCCCTTTCTTTCTCAGTTCTTCCAATTCCTCGTTGTCTCTAATTTCTTCCAATTCCTCCCGTTCTCTCATTCTCCCTCCCCCTCTCCCCTTTCTTCCAATTTATTACTTCCTCTCTCTCATTTCTACCCCTCCCTTCTCTCTTTCTCCCTATTCCTCCCTTTCTTCTAGTTTATCTTCTTCTCTTTCGCATGTCATCCAATTCCTCCCTTCCCTCATTCTCCCTATTCCTCCCTTTCTTCCAATTCCTCTATGCCTCTCTTTCTCATGTCTTCCAATTCCTCCCTTCCTTCATTCTCCCTATTCCTCCCCTTCTTCCAATTTATCTATTCCTCTCTTTCTCATCTCTTCCAATTCTTCCCTTCTCTCATTCTACCTATTCCTCCCTTCTCTCTAATTATCCCTATTCCTTCTTATCTTCCAATTTCTTTATTCCTCTCTCATTTATTCCAGTTCCTCCCTTTTCTCTCATTTTCCCTATTCCTCCCTTTCTCTTCCATTATCACTATTCCTCCCTTTCCCTTCCATTATCCCTATCCCTCCATTTATCTGCCTTTCTCTATTCCCCCGTCTCTCTTTTCTGCCTATTCCTCCATTTCTCCGTCGTTCTCCCTATCCCTCCATATATCATCCTTGCCCCCTTTTCCTTCTTTCCCCGTCCTGTTTATTACCACTCTCTTATTCTCATTTCTCCCTATTCCTCCATTTTTCCGCCTTTCTCCCTAGTCTTCCTTCTGTTTTAATTCCTTTCTTCCTATTCCCTTTTGCTCCTCGCTATTCCTCTTTTCTCCTCACTTTCTCCTTCCTGTTTATTCTCATTTCTCCCTATTCCTCCTTTAATCTTCCAGTCTCGCTAGTCCTCCATCCATATTTCGTTCTCCCTATTCCTCCATTCATCTCCCGTTTTATGCCTATTCCTCCATTTATCTCACTCTCTCTCCCTATTCTCCCATTCATCTCTCTTCCTCCCTATTCTCTCCCTCTCCCCCCTCCTCCCGCTACCCCCCTCCCCCCCTTTCATTGGGCCTTGACGTAAGCATGACGTCATCCACCACCAGCCCGTATAGATCCTTCTCTCTCTCTCTCTCTCTCTCTCTCTCTCTCTCTCTCTCTCTCTCTCTCTCTCTCTCTCTCTCTCTCTCTCTCTCTCTCTCTCTCTCTCTCTCTCTCTCTCTCTCTCTCTCTCTCTCTCCATTGCTATCCTTTCCTTCCACTTTCCCTCACTATCGGGTTCGGTATCTCCACTAGAATGAAGTCCCGACCACCTCGCTGTCATCGTAAGGTCTGTGTGGCCAGTGCATCTATGTAAATCTCTACAACTCTACGTAAATAATCGCAAATGACAGAAACTAATATAAAACCCATGTTAATCATACCTATTTATTTATACCCTGTTTATTTTCAATTGACGGTAAATTGCAAAGGTCCCATCAAGATTTCTCAGTTATTTTGAAGATGTTGTAGTGAAACATGGTGCTGATTATATAAACTTGGTCATAGTGTGATGCACAGACCATAGTGGTTTCATATTTTCACATTAACCCCTTCACCGCCATGACGTAATGTTCATCTTATTCTGGTTACCATTAGACAATCTCCTTTAGCTTTATCTCTACCTCTAGGAAACAAAAGAGGAAATACGATCTCCATAAACCCTCTTAGGAACATAGGTACTTCTTAAACTGCATATAATCATCTAGTTTTACCCAGAATCAGAGGTAAAAAGGCGTCATGGTGCTGAAGGGGTTAAGTATCGATAAATTAGCTGGTAAGGGATTGAATTTACCGCCAGTGTAAAATAAAGCGAGTCTAGCGATATACGGAATGCCTGCTATAATGAACCCTTAGTTGTCGTCCTGTGAGTTTCCAGTGCGTTATTAAGGGGGGTCACCGGATTTTTTTTACCTCTCGCCTTTTCTCTTTTTGCCTGGCTTGTATCCATTCGGCCCAATCAGCCAACTGTTTTAAGACGTTTATCCCCATCCAGGTGTCGATTTCTTCCTGGCGAGCGATAGCGAGCCAGCATTGTATGGAGAAATCCGGCTTCGAGGAGAATTTTTTTAATCGAAAAATGTAAAAATTTAGCTTGCTGTCAAAATAAAAAAATATATATATGCTGGCTCGCTACCGCTCGCCAGGAAAATATTGACACCTGGATGGGGGCTAATGTCTTAAAACAGTAGGCTGAATGGGGCCGAATGGATACAAGCCAAAGAGAGGGAGAGAAAGAGAAAAACAGCTCTGTCCTTCACAAACCTACATTAGTATTACATTTCCTTTTAAACCATTTTTTACGGCTCCAACTTCCCTATAGCCAGACACTCGCAAGCGGTCAATTAACATCATATTTCGCTGCATAATCTTCGTAACTGCTGAATAATGATGAGGAAGTTCTTGCAATTTCTTAAGCATAGGAAAGATGTGCCATAGTCTACCCTATTAACCCTCTGAGGATCGATGATGCACTTTTTTCTGTTTTCTGGCTATTATTCGACGATTTTATTCAGATTAGGAAGGGTATATGAAGTCAGAGGGTTGATTGATATAGTCTTTACCCTATTAATTCCTACAGATCCTTCCTAATCTGTATAATATCGTCTAATAATAGCCAAAATATATTGCTAAAATGCGTCAGATCCTCAAGGGGTTAAATATTGGGGTATGAATAGGGTATATTAAGTGCTCATAATGCTATACGGTCTATACCCCCATAGTTATAGTGGTGGTGATAAACCCATCATATACCAGTTGGAAAGGTAAACCACTATCACTATACCCAATGATTTTGTATACCTTTTTCATAATGGTGTGCCCCATGGTTTCCTAGTGTCTTACTTTCACACCCCACCGCCCGACACGTTGGTGGTGCAGTCAGCCTCTGTAGCAGTTATGGTGATTTCTTGTTACTGCCTTATTGTAGCACGGTTAAGGCTGGTGTGGTGCGATTTCGCCAGGTGCAAGTGCTTCAGGGGGACTTTGTTGAGTCTTGCTGAGACACTTAGCGCTATACCAACATCGGCCACTGTGATGATATGATGGGGCTGTGTTGTCTATCTATCTATCTATCTATCTATATGCTCAGGCCCAATCCCCATTTTGGGGGTAGCCGACTCAAGACAGAGCAAGAACAGGGAAAACACAAAAACAACATAAAACAACAAATAAACACAGATAAAAAGCTGTGTTGTGACAAGTTTTTATTGTACTGTACCAGCCTACATTAAAGAAACTAAAACCACGCTCTCTGTGGATGAAGCGGTCTTTAAACTTGTATCTGTATGTATGTATGTATGTATGTATGTATACCCCTTATATATCCTACATTTTTGTTAGAGTGCAGCCAGGTTTCTAGACCATATTTCAAATTAATGTTTTATTATGTAGAATAACTTTGAAATTCCTATAGTATTTTTGCAAGTTTGTATTCTGACCTATGTCTATTTAGCATTAATTTACCTCTGCCCCCTCCCACTCCTTCCCTTTCACACACACACACACACACACACACACACACACACACACACACACACACACACACACACACACACACACACACACACACACACACACACACACACACACACACACACACACACTAACACACACACACACACACACACACACACACACACACACACACACACACACACACACACACACACACCTAATTTATCTCACACACGACCTTTCTATCACATTGCATATCCTCTCTCTCTCTCTCTCTCTCTCTCTCTCTCTCTCTCTCTCTCTCTCTCTCTCTCTCTCTCTCTCTCTCTCTCTCTCTCTCTCTCTCTCTCACCTTTTCTATATCCATGTATGTAATGCAAATATTATACTAGGTTATGCAAGATATTATGTGTTTATCAGTTGACTAGTCAGATGAGTTAATCACAGCATAAAAACACACTCGTAATTCAAGCGTGGGCATTATATTTCCATGTATATGATCACGGCGAGGAACTGATCTAATGTGGGCAACTGTACATGTGTATATACTGTATATATCTTTATGTTTTTATGTAAAGTATAATTATACAGGTGTACAGTATATCATTTTATACATTACGGTATGTTTTATACTCCCAGCCGTACTCGAACCACCGAAGGTCAGGACGAGTGTCCACTACACCATAGCGTGATAAAGGATACGCTACTTAACCTTTCCCTATTGAACCATGGATGCTCGTCCTGAGTGTCGGTGGTTCGAGTCCGCCTGGGAGTATAAAACATTTAGTAGGTCACGTCTATTTGTAAGTTATACTGTACTTGGTATACAGTATATATATATATATATATATATATGGCTGTAGCGCCATGTACAGTATGTATATATGTATGTGTATTGGTGTACATGTATGTATAGAGCCTGTCTGCTAAGTATCTTAATTTGTTAATCAATGGTCGTGTTGTTAGACTTGCTCTATTTTGCCAGCGTGTTTCCTCCGCTATTTTTAGAGCTCTCAATGCTCTTTAAAGTTATTCGCGACCTCTCTCTCTCTCTCTCTCTCTCTCTCTCTCTCTCTCTCTCTCTCTCTCTCTCTCTCTCTCTCTCATCCTCTCATCCTCTCTTCTCTCTCTCCTCTCTCTCTCTCTCCCTCTCCTCTCTCTCTCTCTCTCTCTCTCTCTCCTCTCTCTCTCTCTCTCTCTCTCTCTCTCTCTCTCTCTCTCTCTCTCTCTCTCTTTTCCTTAGTTTTTTCTTCTTGTTCCATCTCCTCCCTCGCCCTTTACTCCACCTCTCTCTCACATTCACTCTCACCCTCACACATTCACTCTCACTCACACACATTCACTCTCACTCACACACATTCACTCTCACTCAC